>CM060939.1:352853288-354103288 GCA_030765085.1 Allium cepa | reverse complement strand
TTGGGATTACGGGTTGAAATGATATCCACCCGTATATATTTAGTGTACGGATTGAAATGATAAATATCCGTAGCATTTGACTATATGATAGGAAATATATACCGACACCGTTGGTCCATATAAATAATTTAAAGATAAATTTCTACAGTTTGAAAAGAAACATATGTGAATCAATAAATATTGGTTCTTAAAATATTATATATAAATGGAAACTTTATATATAAATTTAATAATATTTTAGACTGATTTAATCCATAAAATATGTTTAAGTATTATTTAAGATTTATATTTCAAATTTTACCGTGTAAAGAATTTTAATAATTAAGATTGGGAGATAAATTTGGTTTATTAAAAATGGTATTCAAATGAAGATTTATTTAATTAAATCAATTTGAATTTATTGAATGGGAAATTTAAGGGTATGATTTTGTAACTGGATTTTTGTTTTAAGTGATTTATTGAATGTTTCATGTTTAAATAAATTAAAGAAAATATTGAGTAAAAGGGTAATTTCAGGTTTACTTAAATGATGTTGAATCTAAGGAGGAAATATTTCAAGGCTAAATAATAATTTGATTAAATCAAGATCTTATGAAACTGTAAAATTGAACTTTGGGAATGTAGAATATTAAATCTTTGAACTATACTAGAATATAAATGGGTGTTTCAGATCTGTATTTGAATCGATATAAGTTGAATTTATTATTTAGAAAACTAAATTGAATAAAGTTTAGTTTGAAACGTTGATTACTTAAAGTTTTGAAATATATTGAAATATAAAGGGTATTTGGTGATTTCAAATCCGAACTTGAGATCAATAAAATTGAAATGGTTATTTTAGAAATTGAGTTGAATTTAAATTGATAAATTGAGATTGAAAAAGATTTAAATGGGAAGGTCGGGTTGATGTTAAACGATTGGTTAAGTTGAGGGAATTGAAATTTCTTTACTGAATAAATTATTTAATATATATAAATACTATTTGGGAAGTATAGAGATTTTTGAAGTGAAAATGATAGTTGGTTTTGAAGTATAAATTAAGTTGGAAGACTACGGTGTTATAGTGTATATTTCTATCTTATAGATAGTTCCATGGACCCTTAGAGGATGGTTATCCCAAACATCCTCTAAGTTAATTATATTTTAGTTGATATTTCACTTGAGTTAGATTTATAGATATAAGAATGTTAATCCTGACTCGAGTGTTTTGTGTTTTGCTTTACGCTCGGGTCAGACTGAGAGATACAGCATTTGAGACTCATCTTCGAAGTTGGAGCTTTGCTTGAAGATCCAGCTATCTATCCCTTCAGTCATCCAGTTGATTGGTTCAGAGAAGCCATCTGTTGCATTGGAGACTTCATGGCATTTGAACTATTCGGTTGTATTTTATTTCTAACTTTAATGTATATAGTAGCTTCATGAACTACTATTTTTATCTATTCCGCTGCATTGTATTACTCTGTGTAAGTGATCTATGATTGATTTATTTACTGTATATTTTAAGTTTTGCCAATTTTTTTATTAACAATTCGGTATTTTGAATTATTCAAGTCGGACATGTACGGTTTTATTGTCGATTTGAATGGTCCAAAATAGCGGGCTGTTACAGATGATGTGTTAGTTCATTTGCTGGATGACAGGGCTCATAGACCCCCAAAAGGGTATACGACGTGCAACAAGTTCATGTGCTAGGCCGGATGCATCGTGCCATTTAATTCATACATTTGGGAGATTCTTAATTATTTAAGGATAGCCCCAGCGCGGCTTCATCCAAATGGCTACGCTATTCTCAACTATACTTATATGGTATTTATGGAGTTTTTGCACCGTCCTCTAACCATCAATGAAATTCGATTCATATTCAATTTTAAACGAAGAACGAGGAGTCTTTCATTTATATTTCTTGAGTTGACATAGAAGTGCCAGATTCTAACTAGCGCGTGGAATAAATTAAGCGCCTTTAAAAGTGAGTGGTTCTTCGTTCGTTGTCTACCCGTTTTCGCTCGACAATGGTTGGAAAGACGTAAGCGTTATCCACTATCTTTACATTAGCACAGAAACACAAGATTCAAGTCGTATTCTCGACTACGTTACTCCTTTATAGGTATCGTCACCCGGCCTAGTGGCAATATTTATGAGGAGGCGGTCACAATTTTGAAAAATGCATCTCCTATGGATAGGAACATCGAATATCTACTTATGGATGAACATCTCATTACTTTTTGTTTGATAGAAGAGTGCCTCATCATATGGCTAACCAAAGTCGCCCAAACTGCAGGGATAAGGCCGTAGGCTGTAGTTAGTCAAAGGGACAATCGAACTGATCCCTAGTGCCCTCAGTCATGAGTGCCTAGGGGTTCACTAGTATCGATGCCGAAGGATATAAAGGTGTGCTCGGTCATAATGGCGATGTTGGGGTCGATATCAGATCCTCGCAGACCTCATAACCCTTAGTTCTTGATAGGAGAAAGAAGAAAACATTTGTTCATAAATTTCCAAAAAGCCATCTCTTTGATCAACCCAAGTTGTTAATGGCTTTTAAGATTGTTCGAGATGAAACTTATTCTCAACCATCAGAGCGTTCAAGTTAACCACTGATTCTTTATATGGTCTACCAATTCCACGTGACCTTGATGCTTTTAGTTTTACTGATGTAAGCTTTGAGGGGTTGGAATCTCCCACCAGAATTGGCACTGAGATTCCAATTTCTAGAGGAGAAGTTACTCCAGTGAGAAAAACTCCTGCACCTAGTTTATCGGGAGGTTACACAAGGACACCTGCACACACTTACACCCCTCAACATTGCGTTATGCTGAACTTATGATTTTTAATATTTAAAGTTGATTGATTTATGTTTTTCTTTATAGAAACTATGGTGAAGAAAAGGAGTATGTTTGATTCCCTCCCGGATATTCATCACAAACCTCTGGTTCATGGTCTAGCTCTTTCCGTCTAGACGGTAGTTCAGGGTATTATGATTCTAGCTATCGCCCCAGTCGACACTGGCTCGTCAAGATAGAGGTGATAGGGATAATCCATTCTAAGACAAACATCGATCAAGATCGAGATCCCCCTTGGTTCTAAGAAGCCAACTGATTGTCGGGACCTACCTATTGATCCCTTGTGTGGTCCTCCTTCTGCTTCCATTCCTCCACAACCTTTAGTTTCTTCTCATTCCCAGCAGTTAAGTGGTCATCGTCGATATAGGGAACATGCTGCTTCCCAAAGGCCCAGCAAGGAAAGTATTGAAGTTGAAGTTGCTACTGAAATCCTATAGTTAATCCAGCTGCTCGTATGGCACAGCTTCGTGAAGAGTTTCCAAACTTATATTTTGAAGGTTCCTTTTCCCTCCCAACCTAAAGAGGGTCTTAGACCATGTTAAAAATGACTATTGACCGTGTCACTAACATCCACATGCAGTACCGCGAATGGATGAAGGTAGCAGAGAATACGTCGAAAGTATCTTTCGAGCGCACGATAGAAATTGAAAAGTTAGAACGCTAGGAATCTCAAGATAAAAGAATTATCGATACTTTGACAAATGAGTTAGAAGCTTCTAGGACCTCCCTAGCAAAGGCTGAAGGAAAGCTAATGCTGCTATCAGATCCATAGAGGAGATGAAATCCAATTATCTTGAAATGCAGCATCATCAAAATCAAGAAATAACGCTCAAGAAGGATACATCTCAAAGTAATGAATCCGACGCCTTGAAGGAGATAGCAGAACTCAAGGCTAAGCTCGCGTATGCAAATATGGAAAAGATGATACTTAAAAAATCGCTCAAGATGCTTATGACGAGCTGGTGGATGTTAGACTTGAGAGAGACACGACTATTGAAAGGGTCAAAAATGTCGATGCACTTATTCAGCATGAAGCAAATGCTACCAAGGACAAGGTTAGGGAGGAGATAATGAATAAGCTCGACCCACTACTTATTCTTTACAACTCCAACATTCTCAAGCATAGAAATTTAGCATGGCTTAGTGACAATTATCCCTACCAGCTCTGGCGAGCGTAGGAATTTCTTGTTGCAGAAGAAAAGAAACTTCTTTATTCAGAGGATATTGACCTGTCTAGGCTTGAAACTATTGGGAGATGAACCCAAAACATTGCACGATATCCAGCTTACACTTCAGAAAGAATCTGCCGCTGCTTCTTCACATGAAGTGGGTGAAGGAACAAGGTCTACACAGCCTGATATTGTAACTGAATTGGCCCCGACACCCCCAGGTCATCCCTAGGTCCACCATAAGCCCTTCAACCATCCTTAGGTATGATCTAGACAAGCCTTGGCTTTCTTCAATTCCCAAACGCAGCTTCTAAGGATATTTCGGCTCAATTTGGGAGCCACACCGTGAAAGGTATTTTGTTGACATTTCCCATCTTTCAAAAATTTAGGGTGTTATCAATTGATATTTCTAATCTTTTCATCTATTTTTTCTCAGCTTTTAATCTATCAGGTGTCATTCCTCTTCCCTCGCAAGAGCCCCAATTGGAATTGCAAGCGGCCGTGACAAAATCCATCAAAGTTACAACTTCAGCCGATGCTCAGGGTCCTTAAGAAGAAGCCTTTGTTATTGATGATCAATTAATGGAGGCATTATTCAAGGAAGGGAGTGACCCACATTATGAAATTTCCTTTGATGAGGATATTGTGATCGTGAGTTTTTCCAGCCCCACTGACGAGCTTGGCATGAAATAGTGCGCTGAGAGGGAAGAATTGTTGAAAAAGAAGGCAAAAACTAAGCCTATTGATTTGGATTTCAATGAAATGATTCCCATATCGCTCCAGTTGATCCCTCTTGGAAGGACAATTCACCGAGATGATATCCTCCACGCTTCTGGTGCCAAGACTGCCTCGATCCGTCCTGCTTCTAAAGATGATACCGCCTCGATACATACAACTGAAGATGTTTCTACAAGAGAAGCCAAGGTGGAAAAGGATCGAAGAGAGGATTAAGTGGCAGTTCGAAAGGAGCCACTCTAAAGAAGCGAAGGAAAGATTGGAAATCAAAGAAATTATCTTTAGGTTGGAGTGATATGTAAATAGCTTGAATGGCTACTTTTTCTTTTCCTTGGTCGTGTTTGTATGGGTACGACCCTTAATTTTATTTCCCGCCTCGGATAAACTTTTATCGTGTACATTAGGTTTTAGTGTGAATAAGAATTCTTTTATTTTTGTGTATGATTCTTATATACCCTTGTTCAAATGATCGAACCATCCCATTTTTCATTTTATGTATTTATGATTCGTTGCTCATCGGATCAGATATCGATCCGATTTATCCATCCCGAATCCTCCATGAGGTCGTGGCCTCGAGTCATATCAAACACTAGGCTCTAACCTTAGCGTTACATTTGTCGAACTTAGTGGTTTGAGTAACTGTACTCTTGCCCCCAGCCTCAGGTTAGCGGAGTTAGATGGTGGATGATCGAACTCCATCTTTAGTGATTTTACGGTCCTATCTATTTTAGGCCGGAGTTCGTGGAATAGCGAATGGTTGAACCTCACTCATCTATCTATTTATACTCATATCCGCACTTTGGGGATAATAGTTGGTTGATAGGTGGTCGAATAGCACCCAATTTATGTTTATACCCTGGTCTGCACTCCGAGGACTTAGAGTTATTTTTTGGATGGTCGATTCATACCCAATTCATCTTTATACTTCAGTCTGCAATCCCTGAACTTAGAGTTATTTAGCGGGTGGTCAAATCACAACCGATTTATATTCATACTCTACTATGCACTCTGGGGACTTGGATTTATTTCACGGGTGGTTGAATCACACCCGATTCATGCTTATACTCCAGTCCACACTCTAGGGACTTAGACTTATTTCGAAGAGCAGTCGGATCATACTCTCCATAATTGATTGATTTTCCCCCAGGGGTCAGGGGTTTAATTTAGCGAGCGATCTATTATGTCACGATCACTCTTATTTTATTTTAGTTTCGTCATATAATTGATACACAATGCTACAACAAACATAAATACAAAAAGAGTCCAGTACTTTATTTGCTAAATGAAAAAGAATGATGTAATCTGTCTTATTACATATCTGGATAATCAAATACTAAAACAAATTCTAAAAGAAAATACAATTGAATGAAAAAGAAATCAACTAAGCGAAATAGCATCGTAAATGCTTGCTATTCCATCCCCTTGGAAGTGTGATATATCGCAAGCTTGAAAGTTCCCTCACCAAGCCTCTATTCAATGACATATGGTCCTTCCTAGATTAGATTCATGTGCGACGGGGTAGGAAAAACCCGTTTTAGGATGAGATCGACGATTTCAAAGGTTCTAAGCCAGACTTTAATATCATAATATCGAGCAACTTGTTGTCGATACACAGCTGCCCTCAGATTGTCTTCCTCGCGCTTCTCATCTATAAAAATGGAAGATTCAAAGTGGAGATCTTTATTCGTTTTAGGATCATAGTAAGTCACTTGATGAGAAGGAACTTTGAGCTCAACAGGAATAATGGCTTCAGAACCGTAAGCATGGGAAAATGGATTATGGCCAGTCGTAGACTTGCGGATGGTCCTGTAAGCCCATAGTGCTGGAGGGAGTTCATCCACCCACCGGCCTCTAGCCTTTTCCAATCGCTTCTTCAAAATATACTTTATGATTTTGTCTATAGCTTCAACCTGTCCATTCGCTTAAGGGTGAGCGACCGTTGCAAACCTCTTTTCGATACGATACCTCTGATAGAAGTCTTTGAATTCGACACCGTCGAATTGAGTTCCATTATCTGTTATAATAGTTCATGGTAGACCAAAATGACATATGATGTTTCAGACAATAAAGTTGATTACTTCTTGATCGTGATCGTGGCTAAAGGTCCTGCTTCAACCCATTTGGTGAAGTAATCAACTGCGACGATTGCGCACTTTGTGCCACCTTTAGAGATCTATAAGGATCCGATAATGTCTATAACTCATATGGAAAACGACATTGGGCTGATCATTTTCGTGATTTCCGTCGGCGGAGCTCACATTAGCTTACATAGTCAGCAGCGTCTCGATTTACGGTTGGCCAATAATACCCATAACGGAGTATTTTCTTTGCCATAGTTTGCCCTCCAGTTTGATCGCTACATTCCCCTTCATGAACTTCTTTTAGGATTAGAATAATAATTCCTTCTTGCATGATATACCGTGAAGCTTTGCGACGGATTTGTTGCTTTTCATTTCTTCGTTCGGGAAGAATTTCTGCAGCAAATAGTCTTTGATCAGAGCCATCCACGATTCCCTCTTAGGCCCCGCTTCCAATGTCCGATCGATTTCTATCATGTTTATACTTAGGGCATTTAATATTTTGACCGAAACCAAGCCCATCTGCTGTGCGTCACCGATGCTAACAAACTTTGCCAATGAATCAACCTCTCTGTGTTGACCCATGGAATACACGAAATGTCATAGTACTCAAATTCTGCCAATAACCCTTGGACTTAGGTAAGGTATGGAGCAAGCCATTTCCCTTTTGCTTGACAATCTCCTCTGACATGGTACACTACCAACTATGAATCGCAAAAGATTTCAAGAGACTTTGTTCCTAGTTCTTTGACGAGTTTAAGTCCAGTAATCAAAGCTTCGTACTCGGCTTTGTTATTTGTCGCTAGGAAATCAAGCTTTAAAGCATAGCAGATTGACCTATCTTTGGGAGTTAGAAGTGGAATTCCAGCACTCGAACAATGATCACTGGATGTTCCATCAGTATAAAATTTCCACCGTACGATAAGGATTTCGCTGCCCTTCGAGGAATCATCCTTCACAGTAAACTCTGCCATAAAATTTGCTAGTGCCTGACCCAAGATAGCCCTCTAAGGGAGATAAGTAATTTCAAATTAACCGAGCTTGATATTCCACTTGAATCACCTTTCAGATGTCTCAGGTCGCTGTAGGACCTGTCATAACGGCTGGTCAGTGTAAACATTGATCGTGTGTGCCAGGAAGTATGGACGAAGCTTTAGTGATGCAATCTACAAGCAATATGCCATTTTCTCTATTTTAGGATAGTTCCTTTCAGCTCCCATCAATCATTTACTGATGTAATACACCGGCCTTTAGATCTGATCCTCCTCATGAAGCAATGCGGCACTTATAGCATGTGCCGATATGGCTAAATAAACGTAGAAATCTACATGATTCACCAGCTTTGATAGGATGGCGGGTCTCTCCAAATGATTCATCCAAGCTTGAATTGCGTTTTTACAATCCTGTGTCCATTCGAAGTTTTTTTCCTTTCCTAATCAAGTCGAAGAAAGGAATGCATTTATCGGTAGCTCTAGAAATAAATCGGCTTAAGGCAGCAACTTTCCCATTTAATCTCTACACTTGTTTATTAGTCCTTGGGACTTGGATATCGCCGATAGCCTGGATCTTCTCGGGATTAGCTTCTATTCCATGGGCATTAACAATAAAGCCCAAGAATTTCCCTATTGCAACACTAAAATAACACTTCAAAGGATTAGTTTCCATCTTGTAATGTCATAGGATGTCGAACATTTCTGCCAAGTCTCTAATGTGGTCCTTGGTCGTCGTGACTTCACGAGAATATCATCGACATACACTTCCATCGTTTTTCCAATCTGATCTTTAAACATCCCGTTGACTAAGCGCTGATAAGTCGCACATGCATTCTTTAATCCAAATGACATTACTACATAGCAGCATAATCCAACATCGGTAATGAAACTGGTGTGCTTCTGATCGGGAATATGTATCGGGATTTGGTTATATCCCGAGTACGCATCCATGAAAGACAGCAATTCATGTCCTGTGGTTGAATCCACCAGCTGGTCGATCCACGAAGTGGGAAAACTGTCTTTTGGACGTGCCTTGTTCTAATTTGAGTAATCAATGCTTGTTCTCTATTTTTCATTTGCTTTTTTCACGAGTACGGGATTAGATACCCATTTATGGTAGAGGGCATCATGGATGAACCCATTGTATTTGAGTCTATCCACCTCCTCTTTAAGAGCGGCAGATCTCTTTGGATCTATGCTTCGTCTTTTCTATTTCAACGGGGCATGCCTCGGATCGATATTCAATGCATGGCTCACAAAGGCAGGCGAGATCCCACACATGTTAGAGTGAGTCCAAGTGAATACATCAAGATTTGCTCTAAGAAATCTGGCAAGTTCTTTCATCATCGGAGGGCTAAGCTGTGATCCGATCTTTAATTCTCGTGACGGGTGGTTGTGGCTGACTGCGATGTCAATTGTCAGCTCGACCGGTGCAACCTTGGTTTCTTTAGGCTCCTCCTTATTATCTCTCGGATTTATACCTCTATAGAACCGATTATGGTAGCCATGCCAAGAATCGAGCGCTGGTTGTCAATGTTCGGTAGCTTGGACAAGGAGGTCTTGTCCACACCCTTACTTTTCTCTCTACGCTGAGAATCCCTCAACTAAGCTACAAACAGGCACGTCCTGTTTCCTGATTACCATAAATAACTCCAATACCATTGTCTGTCGGAAAATACAAAGTTAAACACCATGGGGCAAGGGCTGTCTGTAATTCAGCTAGGGTTGGTCGACCCAAAAAAACGTTGTACGGAGACTCAACATCCAAAACAACAAACAACAAGATTCACACTCTCCTTCGGTCTCCTTCTCCCAATTCTACCAGTAATTCCACACAACAAATAGCTTCAGTTGCAACACTGTTAAAACTATGTTTGTGGGCTTTAGATGGCTTTAAATCCTCTGCTTCCATCCTCATCTAATCATAAGCTTTCTTCAAATTATGTTTATAGAACTTCCATGGTCAACCAATATTTTTTTCACAAACGTGGGGCCGATCATGGCTGTAATGACCATTGGGTCGATCGTTGGAGCATCCACCTTGTCTGTGTCTCTATTTCTAAACACGATATCATCTGTCATCGTACATTGCTATTTTATCGGAGCTCCATCCTCTATGCTCGAACATCATTTGAAATCCACATGCTTAATCGCATTGGCATTGCATTCCATCTTATGCCAACTTTTATCAGTCGGATGCGATCCTTCGCCTATTGTATTATTCACTAATCTTCCTCCGATCCGCATAGGTTCCTTAGCCCTGTGCGGTATTTGTCCTCGGTTAGAGTCAGATGTCCTATGCCTACAATCCTGCAGGTTTTTTACGAACTATTGTAATTTCCTTTCTCCAATCATGTTTTCAAAAACATCTTGGAGGTTCCTACATTCATTGGTGTTATGCCCATAACATTCGTGAAATCGGCAATATTTCCCAGTTTGTTTATGCTTCTCTATTGAATCTTTTGGAGGCGGCTTCCTATACTACAAGGAATTGCAAGTAGACAGATAGACATTCTCCAAGGTCGTATTCGGTGACGTGTAAGTATTGTACATTAGAATTCTAGGCTTTCCTCTTCTAGAATCCCTCTTCCATACTCGGCTCCTATGTCCGCTTTTATTTTGCTGATTCGGTTTGTTTTGGACATTCACTTGAACTTTCCAGAGCTTTCATCGGAACGCTTTACTGCAATATTACTCTGCACTCCCTCTCCACTTGGTCCTGCAACATTCTTCTTCCTGAAGGATCAAGCTTCCTCCTTTCTCAAATACTAAGCTGCCTTTGCATAGAAGCATTCCAATATTGCGGGTGGCTTGCCTGCTAATCAATCGTCGAAGTCAAATTTTGGATCTATCGCTCTCGTTACGGCCATCAATATTGCATGGTCATTTAAAATACCGATCTCCGTTACCGCCGAATGAAATCTCTCCAAATAATCTTTTAATGATTCTCCTGGAGCCTAGATCACACTGGTCAAGGACATTACATCCTTAGGACGAGTTGCGTGCATTCAGAACCGCTCCACAAACTTTGTTGCCAAATCATCAAATCAAGATATTGATCATGGAGGTAGCCTTGTGAACCACATTGTCGTTATTCTAGAGAGAGTTATGGGAAAACTTCTACACTTGGTTGCATCATCCACTCATGCAAAATCCATTAGCCATTCATATCTCATGATGTGTTGCATGGGGTCGGTTTTTCCCTCATCGGTGGGCATCGATGGAATGTAGAACCTCTTTGGATATGCTGCATGCATGACATTATCAAGGAACGTGGTATGGCTTCTTGAGATTTCCCAGTGTTGTTAGTCACGCACTAGTTCTCTCTCACTAATTGTTTGACCATTGCTAATAAGTCCGGTGTTTTGATGGTTGGAGCCAAGCAGTGGTCATGTTCCACCTTGCGTGAATGATCTGATCGATGCCGGTGGCTGTCTCACGCCTTCTTGGTTCACCATCTTCCTGATATGCATCTCATAAATTGACTTCGTCATTATTTCGAGGAAGCATTTGGTCAACATTTAACTGAACTCCATCATTCAAATCATCCATAACAACCCCAATTTGAATCCAAACATGCATAGGTAAGTTCCCTTTTCTAACAAAGGGATCATCACTAATCATTCCTGGGAGACCACGATGGTCTGCCTATTGATGGCCTAAAGTTTCTACATGATATCCGTCCGTTCTGCGGCATCTATGTCTGTGATACACATCCGACAAACTAAAGCTCTCCGATGTCGAGTAAGGGATGAGGTCCCTCATAGCTTTTCCCCGATGTTGCTGAGTGAGTTGGTTCATTAGGCCGATATTGGCCTGGATTTGCTGGTTTAACTCTCGACTGTAATTCATTAGCTCTCTCATTAGATTCTGGAATTCAGCTCTCGTAATAAGTCAATTGGGTTATGGAGTTCAACTGTTTCAACATTCACATTCGCTGGTTGACTGCTCGAGCCTCCTTGTTATATAGTAGCATTTTCATTTCCCTCCACGTTTTGAGAAGTAGATCCAGTATTCCTCGCCATTATTAATAGCATTGCTTAGATTTCTACAAATCTGAGTAGTATGAGCAACTTCCTGAAGAGTACTACAAATCTCCTTTAGGGGATTTATCCAATCTAGTAGAAACAAAGGGATCCTAATAAACTGAGAATCGGAGTTCTCAGTGAAAGCACCAAAAATGTTTGCACCTAAAATGGTCACATACACCCAAAAATAGTTTTTTATAGAGAAGTAACTGAAGAAAAATAAAATTAAAACGCATAGATGAATAGGTAAGCAACAAAGAATAAGCAGTAATCAAAGATAATTTTTTTTATAGTGGTTCAACGTTGTATGCCTACATTTAGTTTGAAGATTATCCTTTATTAATCAATTTTAAATCTGATTACAACAGTAGAGATAGCAAGTGCTTGATTACAATCGAGTTTACAGTAATAAGCAGCGTAATGATCCTGAAAATGAACCAAAAAGCCTGTATTTATAAGGAGAGATGATGGGACATTTCACTAAAATTTTGGAATAAGGCCCTCCAAGTCCATAGAGGCCAACCATAACAATCGATGGCCATAACTTGAGATCTTAGAATGATCGGCCAAAGTTACACCGATCATTATTTTTGGTCTTCAATATATGTGAGACCGTTTTTGGGGGGTTTCATATGCCTCTTGAACTTGTCCTTAAAATATGAAGTCATTCTGAGTTGTAAACTGTGAGATATGGATCAACCTTTGCAACATTTGGAACATCGTTATGGAGGATCGACCAAAACGATCGGCTATCTTCATATCTCCTGATTTTGACCTGTGGTAATTTTTATGGGCTTCACTCTTCAATATATTAATGCTTTGAAAGTTTCAAGTGAATTGGTCCTGTGGATTTGGAGATATCGATCGATCTCTGTTGATTTGAGCAGGTTTGTGGATCGTTCCCGATCGATCCATATAAATCCTTGCTTCATCCATAACTCGAGCATCAACCTTCGATCGACTCCAAATTTGAAATGTAACTTTAGGGCTATGCCAGTTACTCTATACTAATTGCACCTCAATTGGGACCTAGTCTGTATCTGCCCAACCATTGTCCATAGTATCGTATATAATCGATTCTTAAGGTTGATAACCATCTATTCCTAGCCAAGTCGATGATACCACGGCCTTGCCAAAAGGCAGGATAACATTTTCAAATCAAATCAAATTCAAAATTTTCAACAAGTTATGTATGTCATTGATTTGGATTTGATAGTGGAGTGTAAATTTTGTTTATCTTAAGTTGGAAGCAATAAGATTTTTGTTTGGTTATAAGTACACACAATACATCACGATAACCTCATTTTTCATACTTCACCTATTCGTCAACCTTTCTTCTTCTCTTTTGTCTATTTTCTCTTCCTTGTAAAGAAAAGAAAACAAAGCTCCTTCCACCTTCAAAATTCAACATTTCTCAATCTACTCAAAATTAGCCAAAGTGTTCAGCATCAAAGTCATTCATTTTTACCTCTAATATTTTCTAAAAATAGCCATTCGAAAAATTTTCAAGCGTGGTGGTGGGAATTCATCGATTTCAATGGATGTCGAGAAATGGTGAATATTAGACGTTCACGGAATGGAGAAAGGAGAGTACGGTTGGGTTTGTATCGACGAATTGAGATTTTTGTAGGTGTTTCCATAATTTTTAGTGGCCAAAGTTGGTCGTGGTGGCTAGATGTTTGTTTTCGAATCAGAATTGATGAGGAAAGCTAGAACTAGGGTTTCGATGCCTTGATTTTTGGTTTTGCGTCTTTGGGTTTATATGTCGTCCATGGACCACCGAGTGAGGAGGTGCTAGCTCGAAGGTGCTGTGGTGATTGGCGGCTATGATGGCGTAGGTGGCTGGTTATGGTTGTGGAGGTGGGGCAAGCTCGATTTGTGGGCACGCCTTCATAGCCTGGATGCATTTTCTAGTAGAAGAGGCATGGTCATTTTTCGATGGGGATGGCGAGAGGTATGGTGGAGAGGTGCTGCTAGATGAGCTCGATAAGGAGGACTTATGATTGGCCTTGGTTAGGCGAGTGATGGTCGGAGTTGAACATGCACATGCACATATCCATGCATGTGTTAGTTTCAACAATGTTGAATTTGGGGAAATTTTGAATTGGAGGAGATGGGGAGCTGTAGCATTTAGGGAAAATTGGGAAGTAGAATAGGCCTTGTTTACATCCTCATTGCCCGAGGGATGATGTAATCTGGTATGCCATGTTAAAAGGGGAAGTCGGCTTTGTGTTGGTAGAGGTGCAAGGGTTGCAGCCTTGGTACATTTTACCTCGAGGTGTATAATACGGAAGGTAGTCCTTTACTGTTAGGAAATCAATTCTATGGTTTCGATGACGACAACTATACAATGAAAATCAAATATGCATACATATATTTCTATTCACAGGTAATTGCTAAAGTAACATCACTAAAGAGACAAGAACAAGACTCAAAGAACGTATCAAGAGGCTACAAGTTGATAGAATCAGAAGAGCAATGACACAGACACAAGAAAAGCAACATGCACAAGATCAGACGTCTGAGTACACTAGCCAGACGTCTGATTGAATCCTTTGGTTCACAAATCAGACAAAATCAGATGTCTGGTTAGTGTACTCAAACGTCTGAAAAGCTACTATATACAAAAAATATATAGAGCCAGACGTCTGAGACTTACTCCAGACGTCTAAAACTGAACTCGGGTATTGAAATTTGAATTACAACTGCTACAATTGAAAAGACACTTTCGCTTCTCTTCGTTGCAACTCTTCATCACCATCAGAAGCGATCATAGAACACTTGTTAATGGATGCAACTACTCAAGGAATCTCTCTACCATTATAAATAGCATCAAGAATCCAAGAGAAGATCCCATCTTATTTACTTGTGCTCTCTACTCTTTTACTCTGATATATTCTTGATCTCTAGCAATCATTTATTAGTATTCCACTCTTCCATATATACATAACTCTTTAATATCCTATATATATATATTGAAAGCATTTAGCCAACATGGTTGGCGCAGTTGGTTGATGGTCCGGATTGCGTGATCGAAGGTCACGAGTTCGAGCCCCGAAACTGACAACCCTGTAACAAGTACCCGAAGTATGTGTTTGGCAGGCACATACTTCCCTAGAGTTTACAAGCGAAGCTTGGTTCTCTAGGTATTCAAAAAAAAAATATTGAAAGCATTTGTACTTAATAGTCAATATTCGTGTTATAGAACACATACTTGACAAGAACAAGCTTTTGTAACCAAGCCTATTCCTCCGGGCGAAGTGAGGGTGTTTGATAGTCGAATTCCAAAGAGGAGCTTCGAGACTGGACGTAGGATGGGAAGTCCGAACCAGTATAAAATTCTGGTGTGCTCAGTTTATAATTTACTAGATTAATTTTATATTAGTTACATCATACAGTTAGTCACATATACTTGCATATATACACTACACGATCCATCATATAGACTTTCAATTGGTATCAGAGCAAGGTATGATCAAAGAACAGTAACACGTTTTTGAATCACTTTAATATGACAAGTATTTTTCAAGAAGGACAATCCACAGCACGGCCCCTACTTTTTAATGGATCTAACTATGCATATTGGTCAACACATGTGAGAATTTTTATGGAAGCTAATGGTCTAGAAATTTGGTCAGCCACACAAGATAAATATGAAGCACCTACTACTGCTATGAACACATGGACTGATGCACAAAAGACCTTAGCATCAAACAATGCTAAAACTATGAACGTTTTATTTTGCTCTTTAGATAAAAATGAATTTTCACATGTCATGTTATGCACAACTGCAATCGACATTTAATGTACCTTACAAATTACACATGAAGGTACAACAAAGGTCAAACAAACTAAGATTTCAATTTTGCAAAACCAATTCTCGTCATTCAAAATGAAGCAAAATGAAACTATTGTTGACATGTATTCTAGATTTCAAACTATCCAACATGATCTTATGGCATTAGGAGTTAAGTTTACTGATTTTGATTTAGTTTCTCGAATACTCAACTCTTTAACATCTGATTGGGAAAGGAAGGTATTAGCTATTGAAGAAGCTAATGATCTCTCTAGTCTCAAAGTTGAAGAGTTGATAGGAAATTTAATGTCCTATGAAGCTAATTTGCAGGCAAGAAAAGAACTAAATTCGGAGAAGAAGAACATAGCATTCCCAGCAACAAAAAATGATGACTTTGATTTAGATGAAGAAGAGATAGTCTTCATTGCCAAGAATTATAAGTAATTCAATAAATTTAGAAAGATGGCTAAATTCCAAAAAGAAGGGAAGTACAACACAACAAACCTATCTCAAATCAAGTGCTATGAATGTGATCAATATGGACATATGAAGAAGGATTGCCCCAAACTCAATAATGATAAAAAGAAAAACAAATTTGAGAAATTCAATAAGAAGAAGGCTTTCAAAGTAACATGGGATGACTCGGATTCTTCATCATCTGAAAGTGATAGCGATAGTGACGGAGAACAAGCTAACGTGTGTTTTATGGCACAAACTAATGAGGTATGTCCGGAACTTAGCTATGACGAATTATTAGAACTTAGCATGGAACTAGGTGATAAATATAGACAAATTAAAAAATTGAACAAAGAATATATAGTCAAAATAAATAGGTTAGAACTTGAAGTAGGAATGTTAAAAGATGAAAAAATTATTTTAGAAGAAGAACTAAAATTATCTCAAGAAAAAATTAAAAATAATTTGATAGAAAGTGAGGCTATTGCTATTGATTTCGAAAACACTAAAATAGTAAAGGATAATTTGTTAAATGAAAGTGTTAATTTGAAAAGCAATATTGAATTATTGAAAACTGAAAATCTAGAATTAAAAGAAAAATTAGATAAAATTACAAATAATGTGTCAAAATTCAATAAAGGAAAACAAGATCTGGAAAATCTTATCAAAACTTCAAAACCATCAGACAATAGGAATGGAATAGGATTTAAAAATACTTCTAAACAAAAAGGAAATGATGCTAAAAAAATTAGTTATAAAAAAACTAAAAGATTACCTATGTCTAATATGAATACCAAAAATATGAAAATTTGGATTCCTAAGACAAATAACAATCTGATTAGACAAAAACGTATTAATAATTTCTTAGAGAATGTAGTCTATAATAAAAATTATATTTATAAAGGTACCAAACCATCTTAGGTATGACTACCTTCGCCTAACAATTAGGACCCTAACAAAATATATGGGTACCAACTAAAACATCTTTTATTTTGTAGGTACCCAAAATAAAAAATAAGAAGAAATGGATACTAGATAGCGGATGTTCCAAGCATATGACCGTAAATTCAAAAATGTTGTCAAATATAACATACATCGTTGGTGGAACGGTAACCTTTGGAGATAATTCAAAAGGATATGTCGTGGGCATTGGAGAAGTCATCAACTCTGGTATTTCTAACTCTCCTATTATTTAAAATGTTTTATTAGTAGAAAATCTAAAATACAACCCCCTAAGTATTAGTCAATTATGCGATAAAGGTTTTAAAATTAATTTTGAAAAAGATAAATGTAATATTTTCGATAATAACAAACAACTTGTATTTGAAGGTTTTAGAAACAAAAATATTTATGTATTAAACATGAATATAAATAAAAATTCAAATTTATGTTTAACCGCCAAACATGGTGATCCATGGTTATGGCATAAATGATTTTGCCATATCAATTTCAAAATATTAATAAATTGGCAAAATATGAGCTAGATAGAGGTCTACCTAAAATAAATTACAAAGTAGAAATTTTATGTGACGATTGTCAAATTGGAAAACTAGAGAAAATCTCTTTTAAATCTAAAAATAATATTTCTACAAAACAACCATTAGGATTATTACATTTAGATTTATTTGGTCCAACACATATACGATCTATAAATCACAACAAATATGTTTTCGTAATAATTGATGATTTTTCGAGATATACATGGACTTTTTTTTAAAACATAAAAGTGATACTTTTGGTATGTTTAAGATATTTGCTAAAAGAATTAAAACACAAATGGACTTGAAAATTAAAAATATTAGAAGTGATCACGGAGGAGAATTCGAAAACGATCTATTTACTAATTTTTGCAATAAGAAAGGAATAAATCATAATTTTTCTTTTCCTCACACACCTAAATAAAATGGTGTCATAGAAAGAAAAATTCGAACATTACAAGAATGCGCACGAACATTATTAAATAGTAGTGGTCTGCCAAAACACTTTTGGGCAGAAGTTATTGCTACAGCATGTTATGTGTTGAATCGAGTAACTATACGTCCTATGACTAAACAAACTTGTTTTGAAATATTTTTTGGAAGAAAACCTAAAGTATCATATTTTAAAACTTTTGATTCAAAATGTTTTATATTAAATACAAAAGATAACATAGAAAAATTTGACCCGAAGGCCGATGAAGGTATCTTTGTTGGATATTCGAATCATAGCAAAGCATATAGAATTTTTAATAAACGAAATAATACCATTGAAGAAAGTTTACATGTTTCGTTCGATGAAAATCTTTTTAATCATTATACTAATGAAGAAGATGAAATTATTCCATCAACAAATTCTATTAATAATGAAACAAATGTGCAAAATAACACTCTGATATCATCCCCTAGAATTATTAAGAATCATCCAAAAGATAATATCATTGGAGATCTCAATTCTAGAGTAACTAGAAATCAACTTAATCAAATAAGCCATATAGCGTTCGTGTCAAATTTTGAGCCAAAAAAGTATAAAGAAGCTTCAAATGATAATTTTTGGATAATCGCTATGCAAGAAGAATTAAATCAATTTGAACGTAATAATGTTTGGAAACTAGTACTAAGACCTGAAGAACAATCGGTTATAGGAACAAAATGAGTATTTAAAAACAAAGCAGACGAGAATGGAAATATTGTTAGAAATAAAGCACGTTTAGTTGCTCAAGACTATAATTAAGAAGAAGGTATCTATTATGAGGAAACCTTTGCTCCAGTAGCTAGGTTAGAGGCCATTCCTACATTACTCGCCTTTGCAACTCATCAAAATTTTAAACTATTTCAAATGGATATCAAAAGTGCCTTTTTAAACGGTTTTATTAAAGAAAATGTATACGTAGAACAACCCCCATTATTTTTTTACAAAAAATATCCTGATCATTTTTTTAAATTAAACAAAGCATTATATGGATTAAAACAAGCTCCTCGAGCATGGTATGACCGTCTTAAAAATCATTTAATTACATCTGGTTTCCAAATAGGCAAAATAGATACAACTTTAATTATTAAAAGAGAAAATATGATATTTTAGTAGTACAAATTTATGTTGACGATATCATTTTTGGTTTAACCAACGAAAATCTATGCAATCAATTTTCATATATTATGAAAAATGAATTTTAAATGTCACATATGGGAGAATTAAATTTCTTCTTAGGCTTACAAATAAAACAACTTGAAAATGAAATTTTTATTTATCAAGAAAAAATTGTAATGATCTATTACGTCATTTTGAAATGGATAAAACTTCAAGCAAACCAACACCAATGAGTACCACTGTTCACATAGAAAAAGATGATAACGGAAAATATTTTGATGAAAAATTATATCGTAGCATGATTGGTTCTTTACTTTATTTGACAGCTAGTCGACCCGATATTACGGTGAGTGTATGTCTGTGTGCTCGATTTCAAGCAAAACCAAAAGAATCTCATCTAAGAGCTGTTAAGCGTATTTTACGTTATCTATCCAGTACTAGATATTATGGTTTGTTTTACCCTAAAGGATCATCGTTAGAACTAGTTTCATATAGCGATGCAGATTTCGATGGATGTAGAACAGATCGTAAAAGTACTAGTGGAACATGCCACTTTATCGGACAATCATTAGTTTCATGGTTTAGCAAAAAGCAAAATTGTGTTTCTTTATCTACTTACGAAGCGGAATATATCTCAGCAGCTCTAGCGTGTGCGCAAGTGATATACATGCAACAAACACTTATCGATTTTGGCAAAATTATCAATAAATCTTCAATATATTATGATAGCACAAGTGCTATAAATCTATCAAAAAACCCTGTTAATCATTCACGAACTAAGCATATAGATATACGACATCAATTTTTACGAGACAATGTTGAAAAAGGAACTATTTCATTAGAATATGTAAATACCGAAAACCAAGTAGCAGACATCTTTACAAAACCACTAACGAACAAACTTTTATTAAACTCCGACGGAATTTAGGGATTTGCTCACTTCATGATCTTCTTCCTTAAATAATCACTGCTTCATTTAGGCTATGATTAGTCATTTATTTTACTACCCACAAATTATAATTAATAACTTCTGAACCTTTAATTTTTTAGATAATTAGTTTTTCTATAAATAATTTTTTCAACTTATACATAAACAGTTATATAACAAGAAAAACTATATACACACAATTCATATTCTCTTCAAGAAACAAAATATAGCCATGTCTTCTGAGAACTCTTATATATCCATCTCGACACCCATGACAGATAGCTCGGCTGATACACCACAACGGCTTCCTACACCTACCCCAAAGCAAGAACCGACGTATAGGTGGTCCTCATATAACACAGGATTTACCTCCGATAGCAAGAAGACCAAAAGATCTCCGTTCGTCTCTCTTAACACAAAGGAGAAAATTGATGAAATTCATCACTATCATAAACAACAAATAGATCTACAACGAGAACTATATTTTGAACAAAGAGTTACAGCACGACGGCTAAGCTTTTTGGAGCAAGTAGCGATGAAGTTTTGTACGTCAAGGAAGAAAGATGTCCATGAACTACTTTCGAAACCTTGTAGTTCTTTGGATCCCTCATCTTCGTATCGTACTCCTTCGAACCCTTCACCAAGACGATTTTCTGGCTCTCGAGAACTCATGAACGTGGAAATATATGGTCTCCACTTAAACCATGAAAGGATAACAAGTCAGGAGATCATAAAACTCCATCGCCTTCTAAATAAATTATATTTGTTATTGTATGTCTCTATGTTATTTCACACAAATAATAATATTTTTTAAATATAGAATTGAAAAATAAGTAAAACCATCAAATTTTAGGCTATTTTTAGAAAAACTGCCTATTTCAGACGTCTGGATATGGACCTCAGACGTCTGACATTCTGGTATACGTTTAAATTTTAAGCAATGTGCATATGTCATATGTCTGATATACCCCCAGATGTTTGAAAATTTTCTCTATCTCCTCGAAATAAAAATCAAAAAATTTCAGATGTCTAGAATTCGACCCAGATGACTGAATTAGTTCTCTACCACAAAGTTGTACAAAATTGACCTATTTCAGACGTTTGATTTTTGACCCGGACGTCTGGTTAAAATCTCTGCCTATAAAATATTACAACTTCGATCAAACCATACGTCTGAATTAATCTGTTGTACTTGATTTATGGCAAATCAGACGTCTGATTTAGATTCCAGACGTCTGAAATTCAATCTACTCTTTAAATTAAATCATATAACGTCATTTTTTTCTCTTTCATCTCAAAATTTTCAAAGCTCCCATTACCTTAGTGATGATTTTTCTCTCAAAAACTTCATCTTTACGCAAGCAAATCACAATGCCTCTCTAACTAAGAATCCCAGGATTTCCAAAAAAAAAAACAAGATCAACCAACATCATCTCGTCAGGTTTGCTCGGATGATCAAATTGAAAGATGGATGAATAGAGCACCACATTCAATCAAGAGGTATGAAGATATACAAAAGAAAAAGCTTCACACAGGTACATTCTATAATCTACTTAAATTTTCAATGTATGATTTGGATGAAATATGTGAGAATATCGGGTTAGAAACCTTGATTTCATTCACTCCTAATGACATCCAAATCGATCAATTGGCGATATTTCTATTCTATGCGAATTTGGATAGCACTTCAGTGCGGAACACTGAAGATGAAGATAACTAGCTCTAGTCTAGCGTGTATGGCAACACGATTAGACTAACTCCTGGCACAATAGGTAGAACCCTAGGATGCTCTGACACGGGGGAAGATTTATACAACATTCCCGATATGCGTTTTAAGCCAAGAAATAGTATAACACGTCAAATTTGGAAAGATGAAATGTCAAAGTTTGCCTCTAAATATCTACGTCCAAAAGCTCGATTCCTTACTAGAATGATAATCAATACCACAGTTCCACGTATGAGAAGCCACGAGCAAATAACCGAGTTAGCGCACAAAGCCCTATATGCTCTATTTAGTGGAACAAGGGTGAATTGAGCCAAATTCATCTTTGACGAGCTCAAACATTTTTGGACTCGATCTCGGCCATCGATTATTTACCCAACATATATTATGAGACTTCTTCGTGCATATAACATCCCGTCCTACCTATCGACCTTCGAAGAAATCTCACCAAAATATGCTTCCACCAAATTTTTCTCACTTATGCATCTACCTGGGATTCCCCCAGAATTTATATCCTTTGAAGATTGGACGCACAATCGTCAATCTAGACGAGTTGAGCCTTCATCTCAACTACACATCAAACCATCTCAAGAGGAAGAACAACATCAAGAAGCAACTCCACCTCCTCTTGCACCATTTGATTATCTAGGACAGGATAAGATTATGGAGACTCGAACGGATACAAATCCAAATGAAAGTTTTCGAGATCTCACCCTTCGAAATCAATATATATTATCTCAAAATCAAAAAAATTTGGCCAAGCGGATTGACAACTTCGAAACATCATTTGCTACACGCCTTGCCACAGTTAAAGAATCTCTTTCGATTGTCTTGTATGTTCTCAAAGAAGTACTACAACGGGTTCGTGGTCCAACACCACCTTCTGAAGATTGGCCAACCCCGGTACCTTCTCCTCACGCAAAACATTCCAAACTTTCTAAGGACGAACCACTCAAGCAAGCTTTGACATCTCCTACAAAGGCTAGCACTTCTGAAAAAGAAGAAACAAATAAGGATGATCGAGATAAAGCTTCTTCAAAGGAATCGTAGATTTTAGAATTTTGGGATTTCAACTTTTGTAAAATCGACAAAATCTATGTTTGTAATCACTTTCGAATTATTAATAAAATTTTCCTTTTGTGTTTGGCGATTGGTTAAATTATTCTTTTTGATAATGCTAAAGGGGGAGAAATATAAGTATAATTATAAAACATTAAGAATAAGCATACATTCAGGGGGAGATTTATAATTTATAAGTACATTAAATAGTTGTCATCATCAAAAAGGGAGAGATTGTTAGGAAATCAATTCTATGGTTTCGATGATGGCAACTATACAATGGAAATCAAATATGTATGTATGCATGTATGTGTGTGTGTGTGTATATATATATATATATATTCATAGGTAATTGCTAAAGTAACATCACTAAAGAGACAAGAACAAGACTCAAAGAATGTATCAAGAGGCTACAAGTCGATAGAATCAGAAGAGAAATGACATAGACACAAGAAAAGAAACATGCACAAGATCATACGTCTGAGTGCACTAGCCAGACGTCTGATTGAATCCTCTGGTTCACAAATCAGACTGAATCAGACGTCTGATTAATGTACTCAGACGTCTGAAAAGCTACTATATACAAAAAAATATATAGAGCCAGATGTTTGAGACGTATTCCAGACGTCTGAAACTGAACTTGGGTATTGATATTTAAATTACAACTGCCACAATTGAAAAGACACTTTCGCTTCTCTTCGTTACAACTCTTCATCACCATCAGAAGCGATCATAGAACACTTGTTAATGGATGCAACTACTCAAGGATTCTCTCAACCATTATAAATAGCATCAAGAAACCATGAGAAGATCCGACCTTACTTACTTGTGCTCTCTACTCTTTTACTGATATATTCTTGATCTCTAGCAATCATATATTTGTATTCCACTCTTCCATATATACATAACTCTTTCAAATTGGAAATTTTCAATAATAAAAATACTATCAAAATACCTCCGGTTTATCTTATACAAAATCTGTAAATCAACCTTTTGAATAATTCGCCAAAATTCCTTTTATATAAAAGCATGTATAAATATACCATTCAACCTTTATGGTTTAAATTCAAATTCAAACTATCTATAGATCAATCAATCTTAATTTTATAAAAATCTTTTCTACTTCAAAATCTAGGTAAAAATATATTCATTTAGGATTTTAAATTCAATTTAAATTGAAATCTCATTATTTTCCACTTGAAAATTCAAGCCCAAATTCAAATTCCATTAGTATCAAGATAATTCAAAATCATATTATACGTAAATCTTTCTAGTAGTATAATCCTTTAAAAACTCTTTTCGAAGAATTTTAATATAAAATCTGCCATCTTTTTATAAATTAAAATAAATCAATTTCAAATTATTTTTAAAAATAAATCCGAATATATTTCAAAATAAAATTCTTTTAAAACATCATGCTAGCTTTAAATATTTATATCAACTTTAATTATACGGTTCATTAGCATTACAAATAAACACCTTATATTCTCAAATTTATTGGTCAAAAATATTTAGGAATAACCAAATATGATATCTATGTAGAATGGTGTTTTATTTTGCTCAACTAATAAAACGTTAATTCCAATCATCGAATATAATTAAATATCAATCTTCATCCAAAGAACATTCTCTTTAATTAACACCTGCATCTTATTCATTAATGGCTATTTGAATCATTCATCATAAAAATAATATGTCCATATATTTATTTAAATCATTCATCACTTACGCTCAAAATTTAATTCAAATTCCTTTTGTTCCTCCTTAAAAATAAATCAATTTCATTTATATAAAATTATTTCAAACAAATCAACACTCTTCTATATTTATAAAATATTTAAGTGTTTGGTATATGCATGTTTAAACTACTATAAAATCATTCTAAGATCAAACATCCATAAAATTGCACGTTTTTCGATTATAGTTCAAGGACAACAGGCTACTAAGCCATCAATAATCAATATGAATTTAAGTTAAATCAATTTGTATTTGTTGTAACAAAAAATAGATTATACTCAAGTGAGAACCAAATCAATGTTTGATCATGACAACGAAGTGTTGGCCTGAGTTAATAAAGCGATGCAATCTACTGGAAGTCAATATGCAGGTAGAAGGAGAATTACATTCGCTAATTTTTAATGAAATATTTGTAGATATTTGCTGCTTCCACAGTCGAGACCAGCACAAACTATTACATCCCTGACTGTACACAACAATGCATGCACCCAAACGCCATCAACCGTCAGCCTCTGTCGTTGATGCAGCCACCTCCGCTCCAAGTCATGCTACAAAGGTTGCGACTTCCCTAGGCTAGCAATAGTCTTCCTTGACCACGACGCCCATGCCCATGCATACACTACGCCTTGCTTTATGCCGGTCTTCCTCCTAAGCACTTATCATCGCGATGGTTTACCCTTTTACCTATTTTTTTCGGTTTGTGTGTGATTTAAGGTTGAAGAGTGGAATAAAAATGAATACGCTTGGGAAGCAATGGGTCAGGTTAGGTTTTGTTAGTGATGGCTTAGAGATTAAGGAATATTAAAATATAATTATTTAAGAACAAGGATAAAACTTAAGGTCTAATTAGAATTTAACTACATATTTTAATAAGTCTGAACTCCTAACCATCATATAACCCGGACCAACATCCGATCATTGATTAAATTTCCGCTCGAGGCGTTTCAATCCAAATTTTATTTTGTTTTTATAACGAATTATTCTTTTATTAAAATATTACATTTTAGTTTTTAGTAATTATAAATTAATTATTTATCTCTAAATAAATTCAAATTCCACAAATATTATTTATTTTGCCAAAATAAATTTTAAAACAACTTTTGGATTTTTTAAACACAATTCAAATTTAAAATTTAAATCAATCCTTTTTTATTATATTTAAATAAATCCAAAATTTCAATTTATAGAAAAAAAATATTTATTTTAATACATTTATTGTATTTAACTTCGGAACGGGATGTTACAGACTTTCCTCCTTAAAGATATTATGTCTTCACAATTTACTAGAGAGTACTGTATATGATTTAACCATATAACATTAACAAGAAATATAATACACGCATCCTTTATTACTACACTTTCGCCACACCACTCTACTAAAATTCCATTTCATTCAAATAAATCATACGATATTATAAATATTGTGATCCGCATACACATAGCTTTTAATAGTTCTTTTGAAAATTTCTTAAATTGCAAAACGTATAAAATTTTCGTATTTTTTATAAATGTCGAAAATTTTGAAATTTTTGGCAGAATTTGCTTTGTACAGAGAGACTTTCAAACAATTACAATATGATAAAACAAATACCACATTGTGAGCCTCGGCTCCAGAGACCAAAATATCAAATGGAATTTACTATCTGATAGCTTGGATTAATGGGTATGAAAGGAGCGATTTCTCGTATACACTACTTTAGGTTAACATAGATACGTTTTAATACCCGAATACATTTGAAATAATATGTACCCATCTTGAAGTAAGGCAACGGATGCGAATTATAGACTTGAATAATACATTATTAGGGATACGGATAAACTTTTTCCGACTAACGGATTCAGAATGAATAAAAATAAAGAATATTATATCGTATCCAAATGTTTAATACACCAGCTCATATATATTTACAACTCATCAAAACATATCGACCAATACAATGATAGTTTAAGTACAAACAGAGTAATTATTCATCATCAAACTCCATATCTTAGCCCACAAAGCACATACAATCATAATATGAACCTATACAACAACCTTAGTCTGACTTGTGGTTGCCGGACAAAGAACTTTTTGAATTTCCCGTAGAAACTGACTTTGTTAAAGAAAAGGCTTTTAGTGCAACTAAATTTCCCTTTTTCTTCCAAATATTTCTACGAATACGTTTTTTTGATATAGAAGTACGTTTTTTTGGAACTGCCATAAAAAAGAGTTCTTCCTTTTTATTGTTGTATGTGAAAGACATGTATTGATCTATATGGATTGACTAAAAATCGAGTTGTGAGTGTAACCGATCTCAAATAGTAATACAATAAGTGTGACAAGTTTAAATATAATTCTACTTAATTATAAACAAAAAATCATTACTAGTCAACACCCATAAATAATTTCCAATAAGCTCTGTACGTAAAAACCATTTGAAGTCACATTTGCAAATTCATTTTCTTTTAAATCATTCCCATAAAATCACTTCAAAAATGGATTTCAAAATCAATCCTTTAAAATCACTTATTCACAGAAATTCTACATATTCAAAAATCATATAACAGGGATCTACTTTGCAAACGATGTCAAAATATTAGTTTTATATTCAAATAACTTATCAAAATATTTCCAGTTTGTATAAAACCAATCTTTGCAATATCTTTCCCAAATTAATTTGAAAAATCTAGTTTATCCCAAAATATCCGTCCAAAGCATTTGTCAAATAATATTTCCCTTCTCTTTATTTAACATACTTACTTTTCCATTTATCAAAACTAGTTCCAAAATATTCATTAATATCATCAAGACTGGATTTTAAAATACAATTGATTTCACCAAATCTGTTTAAATAAATATCCTCATAAGGTGAACGCTCATCAAAATAGATCATAATAATTCATATAGTTACTCATCTGTAATCAACAACCAGGCTCGAGCATTACCTTTGATAAAAATCAGTAACTATAATATCCAAGTGGATTATAAAACAAGTACCAATCAATTTTAAAAAGATAAAATCTTCAAAACTATTTCTAGATAAGGAAATACACAATATCAGTATTTTGTTTCTTTCAAATTGAGAAATTGTTAGTAGTACAAATATTATCAAAATACCTCTGGTTTATTTTGTATGATATCCATAAAATAACATTTTAAATAATTCATTAAAATTTAATTTTATAGATAAGCTTGTATAAATAAACCATTCAACCTTTATGGGTTAAATTCAAATTCAAACTATTTATAAAATAAATATTTATTTTATAAAAATGTTTTCTACTTCAAGATCCAAACAAAAATATTTATATAGGATTTTAAATTCAATTTTAATTGAAATCTTATTATTTTCCACTTGAAAATAAGTCAAACTAAAATTTATTTAATGTAAAAATCCCATATAATTTATTTGTTTCGAATTCGTAGACCAAAGAAGAATCATTTCAAATAATAATATTTGCACTTCTTTTCTTTACACACCATAAACCTCATTCCCATATAATTTTATATTTTAAATAAAATTCTTTCAAACACCCTACTAGCTTTAAATATTCATATCATCTCTAATTACATAGTTCTACAATATTACAAATAAGCACTATATATTCTCGATTTATTGATCAAAAATATTTGAGAACAACCAAATATCATATCTAAGAAAAACATGTTTTGTTCTACTTAACTAATAAAATGTTAGTTCCAATCATCTAATGTAATTAAATATTAACATCCAATGCAATCAATATCATAACAACAATATTTGTTATCCAATCTTCATACAAATAATATTTACTTTAATTAACACAAACATCTTGTTCATTAATGGTTATTTAAATAATTTATCATTGAAATAATATAGCCGTATATTTATTGAAATCATTCATCACTTAAATTCAAAATTCAATTCAAATTCTTTTTATTCCTACTTCTTAAAAATAATAATTCAAATTTCATTTATATAAAATTATTTCAAATAAACCTAGACTTTCTATATTTATAAATTGTTCAATGTTTGGTATAGGCAGCAACTTATCGAGTAATACGGGTTCTTCAAGCCACTGAAAAATGATTCTAAGATCAAACATCCAAAAAATCACATATTTAGAAACATGATATAGGCTACCAAGCCATCGATAATCAGTATGAATTTAAATTAAATCAATTTTTATTCATTGTAATAAAAAAGAAATAGGCTATACTCACGATAATTCTGCAATTAATTGATAAGAAATCGATATACTCATTGTTAGATTTAAAAAGGGATTATTCTCATAGATATTAAAGAAGATAATCATATTCACTTCATCGAAGATGCTCAAGCCAGCAACAAATGCAAGCTTGCGCCAGGCATTAGTGCTAGAACCAATTCACAAACCTCCCATCGTCGAAGTCACGAACCCTATAGCGACAACACTAGAATATGCACCTGAACGCCATCGCTATCCACCATCGACATCCACTTTGCTAGTTCAAACATCCTGCCTGCGTCATCATTATCGCATGAAACTCCTGGTCGCCATCTTGCTTTGTCTCCTCAAGTCAATGTTTCCATTCTCCTCCGATTTGCACCTCCCGTTGTCATGCCTTCGGCCTTGGCCATGTGTTGGAGATGCTGCGTGAATTGTTCTTTTTTTTCATTTTCGATTCTCTACATTAGTAATTTAGGACTGATGCTTTTATGTAAAGAAGAATTAACGAGATAAGGGTGAAATGAATGAGGAGTGGATGAGCTAAGGTTTTGTGGTCCAGTGAAGAATTTATTTAATTTTTAAATAAATTTGAACTCCTAACCATCTTTAAATTGAACCGCCTACAAATCAACGTTTAATATCCATTTAAAAATCTACTTTAGGCATTTTATTAAGTTCTTGTTTCGTTTCTATAATGATTTTTCATTTATTGAAATATCACTTTTCAGTTTTTAATAATTATAAAATAATTGTTTTATTTCTAAAACAAATTTCAAAATTCCAAAAATATTATTTATTTTTTCAAAATAAATTTTCAAACAACTTTTGTATTTTTAAACACGATTCAACTTTCAAAATTTTAATTTTAAATTCATACCTACTTTTTATTATCAAATAAATAAAATAATTCAATTTATTGAATTAAATTCAATAAACTATTCAATTAAATTATGAAATTCATTTTAAAATATTTAATTTAATTTAACTTCAAATCGGGATGTTATAGACTTCCCTCCTTAAATAAACCACGTCCTCGCAATTTACTAAGAAGCATAGTAATCGATTTTAACTAGTAACATTAAGTAAAAATATATATTGTATACACATTATTCTCTATTTGCTTTGACTACGCCATTCTGATAAAATTTGATATATTATATTACTTATTCAAATTTATTTTATCGACACAATGATACATAAGAAAAACTATTTTATTTCATTCAAATGGATCACATAATATTAGAAGTAGAGTGACCAATATACGTATAGCTTTCAATGGTTCTTTAGAAACTTTCTTAAATTTCAAAATGTATAAAATTTTCAAAAAATTTCTTTGTGTCGAAAAATTTCGACAGAATCTCCTTTGTACGGAGAGCCTTTTGAATGAATACAAATATGATAAATAGATATACATCAACCAAAACATGGTTGGAAACCATTTATATATCATTGTCACACGACTACAATTTACAATATATATAACTTTTTAACTAAAAACATACCTTATTTTAAGCGTTTTTACATGAGTTCGCTTAATTTATATGTAGTTACATAACAAAAGTTAGTCCATATAGTCTTCATGTACATGTACTTAACTCATATAAAGTATGTAAGATCAAATATAGAAAAGTTTAACTAAGCATGCACATTGAAAAAATATCTTAGTGTAAAGCAACTTTCTACTTGAAAGATGAACTATTCACTAGTTTTTGTGCTTCAAACATTTTGTGAACGAAGCTATTTCATTACGTAAACTATATAGTTTGACATTAAATTTTGCTTGGATGGGGTTATATGTTTTAAAATTGATATTTTATTAAAATTTGATTAAATAGATTAAATTTTGATCATTATTTAACAATAAAAAGTAGAATATAGATTTAATAATTCAAATTTGAAACTTAGATTATGTTTTAAAAATTTGAAAGTTATTTGAAATTTATTTTGGCATAATAAATAACATTGATGGAATTTTGGAATTATTCTGAAGAATAAAACAATTACTTTGAAATTATTTGGAACTTAAAGGAGACGTTTTAGTAAAAAGAAAATCGTTATAAAAGTGAAATAAAATTTGAGTAAAATGTCTCGAATGGATTTTCGATCGGATATAAGATGTTGGTTAATAGATGAATTAAGTAATAAAAGGTTAAGGGTCTTGTTTATATTTAAAAAATTATTTCTTTCTTCTTATTAGAGTGCACTTACCTTAACCATGTTCACCCCATCCCCTTCATCCTTATCTTGTTCGTTTTTCTTTTCTGTTAAAACCCAAGTGCCCAGCCTTAACCCAAATCCAAATTTCAATCGGCAAATGATATCATGCTCGAACATGTAAACTTTGATGATAAGATAGAGTTACAACTTAAGCATCCTCAATAGAGGAGCAAGCGACGTTGGAGGTGGTATGTGTTATAACAAGGGGGTATTCGTACCACATTCCTAGGGGTTTTGCGATATGGAGGTGCAATAATGGAGGCTTGATGTTGTTGAGTTACACAACGTAAGGTAGGCATCATGCGATAGAGCTTGTCTCATGAGTGAATTTGTGAAGGCGTCTTGATTGAATGTGTGAGGAGGTCAATTTGGGCATTGGCATGGTGCGACTTTAGGTGATGTTATGCATGCATGAACAATAAGGAAATATATTAACATTGGATGGGGAAAGCAAGGTGAGTCTAAGTATTATTGTTTATTACTTAAGTTAGTATAACCCTATATTGATGTTCAATGGGTATTTTTATTATCTGAATTCGCATACTACCAATAAAACTATATTTTAGAGCAACATTTGTAGTTCACTTGAACTTGAAATCTTTCTAAACTTTATAGATGTAGTCTAGTTTATCATTTTAGAGCAATAAGTGAGTATAATCCCCTTTTGCTTTTCCATGAGTGCTTCAAACCCTTTGTATTTATAGTGAGTGACTTAACTTTCGCACTTTCTTTTATTTGAATCAAATAAAATTGCAATACACATATAAATTTGGATTGGATTACTGGAAGATTGATTTATTGACTAGGTTTAGTGTTGATATCTTAATTTTAATTTATTTAAATTAGATGGTATATTGATTGATAATGGCTTGGTAGCCTTGATGATTGTTTGTAGATGATTGATGGTTGAATTGTTTGATCGATAATCTTTTGAATTGAATTACATATGGTCAAATGGTATGCTATATACTTTGATATTAATTATTTAAATGGTGTAAATTTAACTAAAATGAGTTATTTGAATTATTTAAATGAAAAACTTGATTTTAATAGGGGCATCGCCACCATCAACCTCACCACTAAGAACCAGTGTAGTATCAAAGGCTCGCCACCATTAGAGACAAAAAGGAGGAGGAACCTCGATACAACACCAAGTATTGTGAGTTCTATCAAATCAACGACCATTCTATAATAGGTTGTCGTATGCTTAAGGATGAGATCAAAAGACTTATTTGGGAATACGTACCATTGGAATTTGTTTGTAATTAGGTCAAGAAAAGGGTAAACCATGAAGAATGGCAGAATTAGCAACCTTAGCCCAATAATGACAGGGTTTAAGGCATTGCCGAGGTTTTGACCATATGCAGGGAATCACATGTGGCAAGCAGTAGTCGAGGAGCCCAGTTCCAGTATCAAAGAGAAGTAGGAATTGCAAGGTAGGTTTACTCATTAGAGTCCCAAGCATTCAAGGCACTTCACTGGAAACAGAGCAGCCGATCAGCTTCACGGCCCAGGACAAGGAAATAGTGCCCTACCTCCATTGCAATCCCATGGTCGTTACTCTTGCCTTGGACGATTGCAATATGCATTAGGACTTTATGGATGAGGGTAGCTTAGTGAATGCCATATTCAAGAATGCCCTTAAAGCTCTCAAGCTTCCTCACCCCAACGTTACCCTGTGCGCCTTACTCATTTATGGCTTTAGGATATGGGCATTTTACTAATTGGAACAACCTCTCTCGTAATGACATTCGACCAAGAGACGCTCACTGCAAAGATCCAGGTAAAAATTTAGTAGTTAATTTCTCATCTTCATATAACCTATTAATAGGATGACAAGCATTTATCGAGCTGGATATCATTGTTAATACCACAGATACTGATTTTAATGACAAGAACCATATAAATATAAATACTGATAATTTTCCAAGTTATTTAGATTTTTTAAAGAATATTACACATGTTAATACAAGAACAGGATAATCTTGTTTAAAGACTAATCGGTAAAATGACTAGAAATCAAGATATTTGAAGATTCATGAGTTTAAAGACAAAGACACAATGAGTCCAAGGCTATAATTTATAGTTAGTATACATTAGAATATTCAAAGTCCTTGGATAGCAACCATATATTCTTTGAATACTCTCTTGTCAAATTATTTACTTCATATTTATTTTATTTTCAAAAATATATCTATAAATATTTTAAGAGTTTTATATATTAAAGTATTTAAAAACTATATTTAAATAAATTTACAAGAGTTCAAAATTTTGCAACACATCTAAAGTGTTTTGGTTTTTTGAAAAATACATGGATATGTCTACATAGGCTACCTATATATGTTGACATATTAATAGTTGGAGAGATGCCTTTTGAATATTGAATATATATGATTTTTGGTTGCATCTCTTTGCGAATAGGCATATCCCTTCATATATTATATAAAGGGACTAAAAATCAAATATCATTAACCACTTTCTCTATTTTATTCTTACTCCAAATTATCATTATATATTTCGCAAAATCCTCTCTCTATATTGTTTGAATTCATTCATTTTCAATCTCTACTTTACTATATTCATTCTTTACAATCTTCTTACTAATCTAAAAGTACTATCTCATCAATTTAAAGATTAAAATGTTATGAAAAGGGTTATAGGATATTTTATATCACAACTATTTGTGTTTCGAATCAACAACTCTATACTATTATTTGTCTAGGCGTGCTTGTTGCCCATTTAAATCAAGTGGTTGTGCTTGTTGCCCGTTCAAATCAAATGGGTGTGCCTGTAGCCCGGTCAAACCAAATGCTTGATCTTATTACCCGATTAAATCGAGAGGGCCCACTCTGAACTCGTAAATTAGGAGTGTGTATCTTGTTACTTTAAAATCGAGATTGTATTCTGGTTTGCTTGGTACCTTTTTAAAGCAGCCGTTGGGAAAGAAATCTGTACATACACTGTATAGGACTGGTCGTAGGATGGGTTAATCCAAACCGGTATATCCAAGTGTCATCTTTCGTATTTTTACTTTACTTTTACTACATTTATATATTTGCGACTGTCTGTTAATATATATGTGTGTGTGTGTGTGTGTGTGTGTGTGTGTGTGTGTGTGTGATTGATTATTCGTGTTTGAATTTAAGTCTTGAAATAAATTGGAAAGATTCCATGTAAGTTATAAAACACTATTCACCCCTTCTAGTATTATAGTAGCCTTAAGATCCATTCATAATTGTACTACGTTGTTTCCCATAGTCATCATCTCCTACAACTGCCTCGTCATGAAGTTCCATATTCAAGATGGGGTTGGCGAAATATGGGGAAACTGGCAAAAAGCAAGTGATTATTACAGAGCTTCCCTCAGGCAAGTAAAATAGGGTGTTCTCATGCTACAACATGAACGTTCCACCATGTAGGTTTCTCAATAGATCCAATAGGTCGATCAATGCTCTATTTCTTTCAAGACCGCCCCCAATCTTAAGGCATCGACAACAGCCTTTACTTTCTCATAACAAACCGTCTCATCTTAAAGCTAGGGGAATGATAACCTTAGGTTGGTCTCATTATTGTAGAATAGTTCTTTAAAAAAAGCATAATATAAATACATTTTCATCTATCTATTCCTTGTGAACGTGATGCATATAGCCCATCTCACAATCAAGTCCTTGTGAGTGGATTGTGCATAGCCCACCTTACCATCATGTGACTCACTTACACTAGAGTGTCTGAGCTAAGAAAATGCATTCTAGATCAATTCGGGATCAATGTTCACCTCATGACAACAGCGTGTCACCCAACTTAATCTCACAGCCCAATGTGCTCGGATCCTAGGCTCATCCACTACTCTACGCTTGACCACTTGCCACCTAAGAGAACCCACAAGAAAATTTGCATTTTAGCTCATGCCGGACAAACCAAAACTCTACATCCAGCCATCACTCCGCTGCGTTAGCAGCTTTATCCATCCCGCCTTATAATCACATTGATAGTTAGCATAATCCCAAAAGAAAAGAAGTTTTTGCAGAATAAATACATGGACCATTAAAATACTCAAGGCATTCAACTTGAAAAGTCGCACAGATGATCAAGCAACTCAACAAATTTATTAAATCAGAGTTTGCAACAAAAGTTCTATTCCATTCAATTTGAAAGAGTGTGGGGGCACAATGCCCACCTCGTTAAGCTTACAATGATATTCTTAATACTTAGTTAAAAAGAAGAAAAGAGAAAAGAAGAAGAAGCACATCAATAGCTTGTCCGAGGTAGGCCAGTTCGCACTCTTATCGCCATTTGGAAATCCACGACTTCATCGGATAAGTACTTCAATTAATCAAGAGTTTGCTGAAGAAAACTGAGCAAGCTTCCATCTACAAAGACTTCCATATCGTGTCTCACAAGGGATCATGGAAAGCTTTCAAACAACCTCACCAAAAAGCAGATCAAGGCTTCGGCCATGACATAGGAAGAAGAGGCTACAACCCCTACTTCTTCCAAATAAATGCAGATTCATCCTAACTGACCTGAGATCGGGTATGTCAGAGCCACAAAGCAAGGAAGCACCCTAGATTTACCTGGATCACTAGTTCAGGACCACCCACTATCAAAACCTTGTCCGACAAGCATAAGTTTTCAACCAATGGTTTGAGCCGCAATCAACAATAAATAGTTCAAGAACCAAAGAGCTTCCTCCTTTCTCAACATCCCATCTAAATTTGATAAAAAGATATACATGCAAAACAGTTTGGAAAGGAAATAGACGATGAAGCCAGTGGCTTTTTATCAGTCAAGAATTGCGAAAGATTCACAAGGTTTGATTTTCTTATAAAGAGCAATTAAATGGGCTCAGGGAAGAAGAAGAAGAGTTATTTATATACCCTAACCTTTAGCAACATGCATTAAATCCAAAAGGAAAATAGAATACCAGCCATTCAAAAGAGTGTTAATTCCAGTCATGCACATGGGGAGGCTTAACATGCCTCCTGCCATGTCAAGAAAAATGAACCGTTATAGATAATTACATAAAGCCATGTGGAAAGTCAATTAAATTTGTTGAAGAACCATCAATCGATAAGATTTGAATGATTTTTCAAGCCGCACCGGTAAGTGGACATGAACTTTGAGTGAAAACATTGCTTAATTTTCTCGCAAGTAGTTAGCAGGCCAAGTAAAGGCGGTGTGACCCGATCAAAGTCAGCCCAATTGATCTGCTATTGGTCTGCAAAGATTGTCTCAAGTCCATGTTGATCTCAAACCAACCATTTTACTCAACAAAGAACCAAGATGAGGTCCAACCATATCATCCTAATGCAGCCTTCACAGACAAGATCTGGACCTGGTCCGGTTTGATCCCTACTAGTTCCTCTATAGCGAACTAGCAGTAGTTAAAAGCCAACACAATTTGTCCGAAATCATATTAGCAGACGACCAGCTTCTACCCAATCATACTCCAGTATACAATACATCATGCAAGAAAGTCCTTAGCATGACACGACTTGAGCATATCTTCAGTGCAACCAGCTCTACCAATATCAGGCATCCCTCCTTGCCGACTTATGCTCGATCATTAACTGTCTTTCCACATAGTCCTCTACAAGATTCCAAGTCTCTTCCATGTTCCCGACAATCGGTCGACTAACTAAGCATGTAAACACTTAAGTGAACAACAAAGATTGTCCATCCATCCATCCCAAGATCCGTAGTTGATGGCTAAGCCGCTAAACTGATGTGGACCATTAGCATTAAATACGCATTTAATTTAAACCCACGCCTAGTACAAAGAGGCAATGATTACATTCTCATCCATCGCACATTTTCTGGTAAACATTACAGCTGTCGACCATCCATCTCTATAGACTGATCAACAATCAAGCCATTTTTCCACTAGCTCTACAACACGATCTCAATCGTCTGTCATTTACTTCAGCTACTATAAATACCCAATGCTTTGCAACTTTAAAGGGGTAGAACTCTAGTTTAAACATTCAATATCCTAAGTGCTACGCACAATTCCGCACTATTGATACCATATAAGTCTTTGAGATTACATAGCTTTGTCAGTCTTGAGTGCCTCTTTTTTTATTGTTCTCTTGTAATCCCCTGTAGTTGTAAGAAAAATATATAACAAGAGAACTTCACAGTAGATGTAGGCTGCTTTGTTGAACCAGTCTATTTCTTATTTTATTTACCTTTCAGCCATGTATTTAATTCCTTATTTTTATGCTTAGTAATCACCAACTAACCTTTTCTTTTCTCAATGCACTTGTATCATTCTGAGGTTGGCTAGAATCAAGTTAACAATGGGCATTAGACACACGCGCGTGCATGCGTGCGCGCACACACACACACACACATATAAATAAATAAATAAATATATATATATATATTAAGCAAATAATTATTCCTATTGTAGTTGTGAATCAATCATAACCATGAGTGTTGAATTGATATAGTTTTAATACTCAACTTTAAAGGTTCTCGGTCAAGATGCATCAAGAAAGGGATATAGATGCATATATTGAGACAAGTGTACGTAATGTTCTTTAAATGTCAAATAATGAATTGGTTATGACTATTATAGGCATTAATGAGTTACGTGTTGTAACACCTCATAAAACTAATGGTAATTAATAAGGCTCAAAATGAAACTTGAGCAAATGTCGGAATTTGTCCGTGAAACTTGAATCATTACGTTCACGGCGATTTTCTAAGCAACTTTCATATTTGGAATTTTGCGATCGGAGCTTAAACGAAGAAGTTATTAATGTTTGGAGTTTTCAAAATGAAAATAATTAAAAAAGAAAAATATGAAATAAAGAATAATAAATACGGTACCCCACCGGTCGACCCCCTTACTTGGGTGGTGGATCGCTTATAGGGGTGGTCAACTGATCGAGAGTGTGGAGGCTAGGGTTGAACCTTGGCCAAATGGCCCAGATTTAATTATTTTAATCTAATGGATACGATCGACTCGAGCGTTTATAAATACAGGCCCAGCCCCTCACTTTTCTTCTTACATTTTCTGATTAAAGCAATGGAGCTCTACCATTTTCCTTCTCTGCTATTTCAATTAATTATAAAATATTTTATATTTGTACAAATCAGAGAAGGGAAGAAAATACAAGAAAAAAAGAAGAAGAAGTGAATCAACATTGCAAAAGAAAAAGTAATTTTCTATAATTATAAATCAATATTCCCTTTAAATTGAAATCTCTTCTCGGATCTGTAATTCTAATAAAACATATATATCTTGTTATATATATTTTTTGAATTGGAAAGGAAATGAGTCCACTAAAGGGATGAATTTAGATTTGGAAAGCTTGAAAGGTGAATGGGAAATTATATGATTTATTTATAGCATTGAAATTTATATCGTTGAGTTTTATTTAAATATTATGCCTATGCAACATCTGTGGAGTTGTAGGCTTAGGAAGATGAAATCTCGCCTATGTATTCTGTAATTTAGGTAATTGAAATAGGAATGGTATATACACCATAATCTAGAAATTTGAAAATCAGTCCCTAAATTTGTTAAAGGTACATGTCGATAAGGTTGTATGATTTATTCCATATTTATAATAATTGGGTGGTAAATTGTTAGTATAGATTTAGATTGCCCTAATTTGACTTGGAATGTGAATTTATATGTTTTAATTTATTAGGAGCATTGCAGGTACAATTTAGTTGTATCTATTTTCATGTAATTTTCATAAATTATCTAACTCCAAAAATATGTATAAAAAGTGCATCGTTCGAATTAACAAGGAATATATCAAAAAGCAAAGAGATGTGTAAAGTATGGATGTTCTCCTCCATAGTTTGCACCGTGTATTACAATAGAAGAAATAACTTCTTGTAATTTCAAATGGAGCACAAGTCTCACTTTAGGTAATTTATGGAAAGTTATAACGGTAATCCTTTTTGGGAAGGATAACTCTAATAAATTAAAATGCGAAAATTAATGTTATGGAATTCCTAGGCATAAGAATTAATTGTTAGAAATAGGACTACACACACATACATATAACCACGTCCATAAATTAAAAATAAATGTATATGTAGCGTAAGATACGTTGATATCTGTATTATTTAAAATTAAGACAACTAGTTATTAATAGCGTATTAAATTGTAGGACTAGAAGTTATAGATGGAAAAGAGATAGTGACTCCAAAATTTGTAGAGAAATAATTGTGCAATTAATAGGAAGTTACAGGACATAAATGCATTTAATGAGGTTGGTTACAGGATTTAGTATGACATATATGGGAAAATGAAATAGACATAACATGTTGAATTAGAACTAGTAAATAATGACCATTTATTATGGACAATTGATATTTATGGAATATAGTAAATAAGTGATAAGATATGAATTAAATACTGGAAGGTTGTATAATTTTCATGTTGGAAAATTATACAGCCTTAATTATATGTTTAGAATGAGCATGAATTAGTGGGCCTTGCCTAGGATTTGCGCTTAGGATAGTTGGTTTGGTTTAGTGAATTGGGATGCGAGGTTAGTATAGTTACACAATAGTAGTTTGTCCTTTACCAAGAAGTTGTCAGTAGTTATGTATGCTTACTACTGATGTGAGACATCTCTAACTGCAGGACTTTTGGGAAAGGGATATGCGGTTGTGTATAGGTAGAGAAAAATATACCAAGGGTACGTCTCGGATTTGAAGTATTGAATGACCTAGTACTTTTAAGGAATTTGGGTCTGCTTTATTTCTAACAAGAGGTATTAAGTAACTGGAATGTGCATTTTCCTTGACTTACATCAGGATGGTCTAAACATGAATTTGGTTGTGGGAGGTTGATGGGATATGTCATTATTGTTGTACTGATATATAGTAGTAAGGTCGGCTTATAAGCTATGACCATCATCGGTCTCGAGTAGTCGTTAGCAAAGTTTCGGGTTATGCCTTAATGGATTTCGCTTCCTAATAGTGTAGAATCCATATAGGATACACACAGACCTCAAATTTTATTAATTAGTCATTTGTTTGTCGGAGATGGGCTAGTTAACCCTTAGATATGTCTATGAGATGCGATAGAAATGCGGTAAATTAAATTATAAAGCCGCATCTAGGGTTGTCGGTCTTTATTGCTAGAGTTGATTGATTAGCGATTATGTTACAGAGGGCCCGCTTAGGGATTGAGGTATTAATTGGCCGTTGGGTCCGTCTCCTGCCTATTAAAGAAGTACTAAGTGACCGGGGTTTTCTTGTGGATTGTATATCATTTATGTGTGTGTGTGTGTGTGTGTGTGTTTAGTTATACCTTAGAGAAGGTTGGACATATCATATATGCACATAGGATTCACTGGATTAGACGTAAATAATAGATGTAGCACTTAATAGGAATCAATTAGCATAAATTAGTGTTATGGATAAAGTATGTAATTTTCCAAATACCAGGACATTGTTTTGAACCCTCCTCATTACAACCCATATGATAGATTTAGAGGGACATGATACTAGTGCAAGATGATGTGAACTGCAGATGGTAAACTCATCTTATGCTTGGCACTGACAAGGCAATTAGATATCCAAGGAATGATACTGATTTCATGGTAGCCTTAGTCAATATATATGTTTTATTATATTTTTCTATTCACTCAGGGGTTTATGTAGATAACTCTTTGATATTCTTATGTTTATTACAGGTCACCAACACCAACGATCCATACCCTAATGGACTTGGGTTTCGATTAGTAGAAATTCAGACCCATTAAGGTATGGGTTGTTACACGTACTTGTGATCATTGAATCATAGAATGAGTCCATCAAAAGTTCTATGTAATTTAAATATATCTAAGTCAAAACATAGGATCTCATCGAGATGATGTGCTGTAGTCTCTGTGTAGTTAAAGTCCCATTATTGCCTACCTAAACTCCCATAAAACGAAGCGCTCTTTGATCCTTACGTATTTATAGTTTAGCACTATTAAACAATGCATGTGCATAGCGCCCGACTATTTACTACTAAGCCCACTAAATAAAGCTTTTTAGCACCAGCTTTAGAAATGTTAATATAAAATAAATAAATTAACTAGTGCTTATTCAAAAGAATAAAAAATATTAGTGTATCGGCTAAAGTTCAGTATAAGTTATAAAAATATGTCCAAGCCCCATGCTTGAACTGAATTGATCATGATATTTTTGGATTTTGTTAGACAAAAGTAAATTGTTTTGTTTTCATATACTAATGAAGCGAGGCCTATAATAAATCCACTATTAGAAATTGATTTTATCTCTAATACATCATTTTGGACCTCTGTCGCTATAAATCCGCTAAGTAGTTTAACTGCATAGGGTAGTCTTTAAACAAGAATTATATGTAGCTCAAACAAGGAGGTTGTGATTTGATTTTAACCAACTCATGGTAGAACGACCTTGCTACGCCTCCTTTTGGGTACATAGCAAGTTTTTTAGAGTGAAACACTATTCAACTGAGGATCCGCCTCCTCATATATAGAAGGTTAATATCACCATAGTTGAAAGTCAGCTCAAAGTAAAAAATTTGTTCTTGTAGTAGTTTTGGTTATTCGATAATTATTATCTTCCAAACCAAGAAGTTTGAAGTTGGTCTTCACAATTAACTACCGATATTATTGGAGTTTTTGACCATTGGCCAAACTCTAGATATTTAAGTGATATAGCGATGACAAAAAACATACACAAACATCGTCGCTTAAGGTTTTATGCTTAATTAGATTAAAATTTGATTTCCCTAGACTATCTAATGTAGTAACACCAAAGAAGACAAAAGTGATACAACCAATGAGACTTGTGCCATAGTGCCACACCAACAAAGCCAAACTTGGTGTGGACATTGATATCAATTTTTTTGATATTATTTGATAATCGAGTTTTCACCTATGAGTCATACAACACAGATTGGTTGAGAAAACTCTGAAAGTAACCAATTTAGAAATTCTATAAGTTAAATGGGGAAATTAGTATAAATTTTATGTTAAATAAATTGAGAGAAATAATATTTCTGGAGGGCTATAAATTTATTAAATATATATGTATATATATATATATTTGTGTTGTATATATTTATAATCAAATAAAATAGCCGAATGATATTTAGATCAATAGAATGAGCATTTAAATTTTTTATGAATGATTTCAAATCATGGCCAAAATATAATATTTTATTAATATAAGTTGGCTCTATTATATGTAATACATATTGATGTATTCTTCTGTTTATTTAAGACTTGTTTTATTTATGGAGAGAAAGATTAGATCTAGGCTCATTTAGATGAGCTTTCCACTATAATTTATAATAGGATTTCATGAAAACTTGACCATCTCAGTCATATATATCCCTGTCTCTTTGGAAATATGATCTCTATTAGAATTTGCTAGTTGTTATCCAGCATTTGAACCAAGTGACTTCTTAGTGAACCTGGACTTCGAGATGATAACAAAATAGTTCGAGAACTTAAAGGGTTGTTTGGAATGATGGATCATCGGAAGTTGGAGAAAAGTAGGAGCATATCAAATATGGTTGGTACCGACCATAATCATGTCAACGCCGAGATGATCTTATAAGGGACCCACTTTTAAACAATTAGGTGAACCGCACCATTACTTTACGGCAAAAGATAGGTCATACACCTGACAAATCATGTTAGTACCAACATGATTTGATGGAGAAATATTTGAAACAAAGCTTAGAAACTTAAAGAAATGAATAAGCATGAAGAAAAACAGATATGGTATCGAGCAAATGTAATCGGTGCCGATTATATTATGGTCGGTATCGACTTGATTAACTTTACAGATTATTTATTTTTCCTTCCTAATCTCGTGATTCTGAACTCTGACCTGCTCTTCCATGAAATGACGACTTAGGTGGGTGAATTCTAAATAGCCACCTTAGAACCATGGAAAGAGGGATCTTGAATTCTATTCTCTCCCTTAATCTAATTTGGCCATGAATTTTCTAGATCTGAAAGCTTGTAACTTGTTGGTTTTCATATCTAATCCATTGAAATAAAATTAAAGTGGACGTAGGCATTGATTTGAGATCGAAGAATTATAAAAATTCATGTGTTTTTGCTGTTTATTCTCGTTTTAATACGTTTATTCTCCTTTGGCATTGATCTGAGTGTTGTGTAATTTTTTGACCCAACATTATTTGTGCTTTCACCGAGGGCGAGATTCTAAGGTGAATGTCTAGCTTAGAGCATTGTATTTCAAGCACCTAGAAGTTAGATCTAGAAGTTTATCGCAGTAGATTTTAAGAAGAATTTACATGTGGCCCGATAGGAAATGCCTCCAAAAAGAACTGCTTCTATATCTGGAGTGAATGAAGAAGGAGATCGTGAACGATCACATCATGCTGAAGAAGAAACAACTATACTGATGCCTCTTTCGGGATTGTCAACTCAGCTGGTTGAAGTTGTAATAAGGGCTGAACTTGATAGACTGTTGGTTGAGATGAAAAGAAAGATTTTGGAAAATTAGATGGCTATGATGAAAAGCTAGGGAAAGGCTTTGCATTGATGTCCCATCAACCCCGAAAGTGTAAGAAAAGCCATAAAGGTTCATCATCATCAGGTTTTGAGGAAGAGAGTCCATCTTCATCAGCTCAAAATCAAAGTGATGACAAGCAAAAAGCGAAGAGGGTGGCTTTTGGAACATCAATGAGACAAACTACAAGAGATGCATTAAACCAGGCAAAGACGAATCAGGTTGGTGCCGACCAAAATCAACTCGGTATTGAATTGTTTGGGGATGTCGACGCTGACATGAATGTTGATGAAGTGAATTTATATAATAGTGAGGGAATTAACATATGCTAGAATCGACGAAATACAAGACACCGGTATCTGTTCAGATTGATGCCACAGAACCAATAAGGCATCAGAGAAGGTCTAGACGAACGCATCTCCTAATGATAGGAGAGCCCATACGTCATGCAACTAACCGACAGGTGCAGAGTTAAACACTCAAAGTTATTCCTGATGATCACCGTCCAGCTGCCCAGACCAACGAAGAGTCTATTGCAAACATGGTATAGTGATTTTTGGATGAAAATCAACATAAAAGTAATAACGAGTGGGGTTCATTGTCCAGCTAGACCCTATTCACTAATAATAATCTATATGAGAGTTATCGCAGAAAAGTTATAATGCCAACGATGTCATCTTATGATAGAAGGAATGATCCAAAACAACATCTTCTTAAGTATGGATGACATATTGACGGTGCTCGAGCTACTAATGCGGTAAGATATAGGTTTTTTCCTATATTCTTAGATGGATTTGCCACGATGCGGTACACTTGGCTTACATCGAGCTCCATATCGTCCTTTGACCATCTAGCGAAGAAGTTTATGGAATAGTTCAAACTCCATTCCGCTCGATCGAAGGATGTGATGTCCTTGTCGAATGTTCATTAGAGTTCCGGTGAGACTCTGAATGATTTCTTGAAGCGATTTAAATCTTAAAAAAGTCCACTTAGTGTTATTTACCTCGAAATAGTAACAATTGTAACCCATAATGCTTTTGAAACATGCAATTATTACTGTTATTACTGTTTCTGAAATATCACTTATTTCTATTACTCGAATAATGATAATAATTATAATGACGACGACGATGATATAATATAATAATAATAATATCTTTTCATAAACTCCATAAAATAATTATAATGTTATTTACCCGCTTACGAAGATCATATTCTTATTTATTAAATTTCACTTTAATTTAAATAATGATAAATCACCTAATTTCACTTTAAAATAATTTTTCGTTGTTATTTATGAATTTTTGCAGAATATTCCAGTTTCAAACATACATTTTTTTCGATCTGGTAAAGTAAATATAATAATAATAAATTTATAATTTATTATATACAAAAACCAGATGAATCGATGATGTATCAAAAAAAAACCTTAAGAATCGATTTTTTAATAAATCTAAGGAACAAGCACACTTGCAAAGCGCAGTACAACCGAGAGTTGTATGCTGTGTTTAGGAAGAATAAATCGTTTCCAAAAAATAATCTTTTGATTCTCTCCAAATTGATTGGATCATAAGTGTGATGATATCATTCTTTCATTTAGGGGGAATGATTCTTTTTTTGCTGGACTCCTTAAAAGATATATTTTGGAATCCGAGTTATAATACAATATAGTGTTCAAATGGTTATATAATAAAGACTAGTCGAATTGATCATAAATAATAACCTTATTAAATATTCCATGTCAATTCCGGTATAAATTATTAACTTAGTATTATTTACAAGCATCACTAAAATTTGTAAATAATCTTATTTTAAAAAATTACACAATCTTACCCATTTTGTATTAATTAATTATTTTCTTTTCAAACCAACAATTAATTGTTATAACTTATTCATTACGTAACAACACAACAGTAAACAGCCAAATCAGAACACATAAATATCAAAACACCGTAAAATAATCAACATAAGAGTATAACGTATGTCAACAAATGTATATTTTCGTCGGTGAGGTATATATTTAATATTTTAAAACGTAAATAATTAAGATTATTCAATCATACGAAAGTGCTGTTTCAGATAGCTCGAGAAGCTAGACAACCACTTGCGGAATCATTCAGAATTTCGAAATGAGTCCAACGGAACAAATTGCATGTGAGACATAGTTCATATGCAAAAGTTATGGAGGTCAGAAGATTCATGATTTAAAATATAATTAATAAAAGTTCAAGGTTTGACTTAAAAAGTTATCCTCCCCCTCCCTCGTTCTCTTTCGCGCTGCTGCTGTATGTCAATTTTGGCCTCGAAATTTGCACGCCTCAAGCCTTTCCACCATCGCTAACTACCACCATGGAGTAGCTCACCTCCGTCGCTATAAGTTACGATAAACACTGCCCCTCTAGTCGCCACCGACCGCTAGACATTGACCTCCAAAGTGACCATCAAGAGTCGATTTCCGTCGAATCCAACGTTTTTTCGTGCAATTCAACCCACCATCGTCATCGTCTTGTCAAGATCTACATCTCTATGTAATCAATCTCATCAGTTGGTGCACGGATCGAAAAGCCCTAATTCAAACCCTAATTTCACACTTATTTCACGCTTAGCTATATTTTTGATTATTAATTCTAGTCGAATTTAATATTTTTATAAAAAACAATCACCTTCTCTTGATTAGGTTTGTTAAGACGGCTGTTTTGACATATAATTTGATATTGGACATTTTTAAATTTAACACATATTTTAATTAGGGGTAATTTTTTGCCATTAGCAAATGATTAAGAAATTTTGAGATTATGACAAAATATGAAGGTGAAGCCGACGGCTGGGGTTCGAGAGCTTTATTTATATAATCTTTAGTTAAGTCATTGGTTGTGTACACAGTTTGGACTTTATAACTTGTAAAACTCCTAGCTCTTAAACCATGACTTTAAATTTAACAAATTTGTAGTTGACGATGTTTAGTTTAGGGTCATTACAAACATATAGAATAATAAAATTTGTAGTATAGAATAATAACCATCTTTTTAAAAATAAATCATGCAATTATTTTTACAAGCTACTTTCTGCATGCTATATTTTCTTTCCTTAAACAGTCATAACACAGTAAATTATTAAAATGACGGTACATTTAACATGCATTAATTTTTTTTTTTTACAAATATGTTTAAAATCATATCCTATGATCCGAAGTATTTTTTTAATGCTGATTTTTTAGATATATGCTCCGCAGGCATTTCGTTGTTAACCGTTTTACCTGCATAGAAGTATTTAGTATACGATTCATATACGTCGTAAGATTTGATACCTTTTCCCAAAAGATTTATATCAATTCCATTATTATTTGTATTCGCTGTATTTGCATTAGCATTATTTAAAAAAAATGAGGCCATATATTCCAAAAGAATAGAAGGACACGGACAGGTCATCTGGTACCCAGCATATTTTGCACTTTAAGGAGTGGGTCCCTCCGACTAGGCTGTATTTTGCGTATAAATATGGGCGCGGTCTATTATTCCTCACTCTCTTCTTTCTCCTCTCCTTCGTTTATTTTTATTTCTTTATTTATACTTTAGTACAGAGCCTGTAATCCTATTCTTTCTACCTTCTTCTGCCTCTTTTTTTTTTTTTTCCTTTTCTCTTGCGCTCCATTCCAATCTTCTTATTTTTGGTCCAAAGTTTGAACCGGAGACGACGTTCGGCGTTTCCGTTTGATCGAGATGGGGGCAATTAGTCTGGAGGAGATCAAAAATGAGAACGTGGATCTGGTGAGAATGATTTTCAATCTCTTTTCCAATTTATTCGAAGCTTATGTTCCAGATGAATTTTTAGTTATTTAATTCTCTTTGGGTCTGTCGGAAAATCTGATATTTTTAGATTTTTAGAGAAATCACCTGAATTAATCGAACTTATTTTAGAAATGTAAAGCTACATACACTTGATTTAGATCTAATACCCGTACGCGCTTAGATCTTAATATACAGTGACTTTTATTGTTGACCCGAGCTGTTAAATATTCCATTTTTTCCCTAAAAAGCTGGATTCTACCGATCAGAAGTTTGTATTTTAAATGGCGTTGATAAAAGAGTCAAATTGACGAGGGAGTAATTAGCGGACGCTAACAGGCTGATTATAATTTAATTTTAACTGTTCACGCACTGATAAATGATTATGTGATTATTATTGACCCAAGTGGGTTCAACTTGTACAAAATGAACTAAAATGGAGGATTCTATAATCAATTAGCCTAACCCTTTTCTGCAACCTGCTGTTTCCAGATTGCAGCTTTTCTGTAATCTTCCCTTTCTAATTCTAGATTGCAGGTACATCCGTCCTGCACGGACCTTGCTTTACGTGTCACGTGATATTTTCTTTTTTTTAGACTGGTTCTTTCCTAAAATACCCTTGATATAAAAAATATTATGTTAACAAGTAATGATATTGTGATTTGTTTTTAGTATAACAAATAGCAAATTACAAAATTTTCAAACTCATATTTATTTTAGCACTTGAATCAAAGATATCATAATAGTTGATTTTATTAAACTTTAAATTAAATTTAAAGTTAGAAGATGTATGAAGATTCTTCTTTTAAGAGTCACATGCACAAGAAATACATGTTTTAGTCTACCACTGGATTTCATAAAACAAATTCCTATTTGTCCCTTTTGATTTTAAATATTAAATTGTTTGGCTTGAAAAATTAAAAGAGAATTACATGACAGAAGAAAATATAGAAATTACAGAAACAGAAAGGTAAATATGTTCTTTGTTTTTTTTTCTTGCGAGAGAGAGAGCTTGTTGAATATTGATTTTAGAGTTTTGGCTCTATATTGTAGTATCATAGGGAGCCTGTTGTGATACTCTTACATGTTATTTTAAAGTAAAAACAATTATACTTGTTAAAACAAACTATTCGCCTTTTATTTCCTGGACTTCATCTAGACCAGTTTGTAGATACCCAGTTTCTAGTATACGTTTGCATATTAATTCTGAACGTGGAATAAAGATCCAACGTTGAGAAAAATGTATAAGAATATGAGGATATAAGTATTCAAGGATACTTATGTTTACTTATTTTCGTACTTTCGTCACATGTTTCGGACTTTCGATTGAGGTGGTTGATTGAGGTTTACTTATCAACTACCTTTTCTTATTATTGTTAATATTATTTGGTTAAAAATTAAACTTGCATAGTTTTACGTTTTATCAATCAATTTCATTTGTATCAATAATCTTTTCCTATGTATCAATAATCTTTTCAGCTATTTCTAAAATTAACAATGCTCTCTAAATTGACAAATTTGGGCGAATTCTCGTGCCGTGTGTCTATATATATGTATACATATAAGTATGTATGTATGTATATGCATATATATGTATATGTAGGTAGGTAGGTCTGCATATAGAGGCTATTAAGACATCAAATAAAATACAAAATTTGACATAATAAATATTGACAATTTTTTTGTTTTTACATGGAAGGTGGAATTAAGGAAGAGTTGTGTCAGATTTTGTTTCACCGGTTTGTATCCAAATAGAATTTCCTAATTTGTGCGAGCGCGTCCGTGCGTGCGTGCGCGATATATGAAAGGACATGCCTGTTGTAACATCTCAATCTTGAATATAGGACGATTGAACCAGTGGGCTACGCGCGTCCGTGCGTGCGCGCCGTCCGTGCGTGCGTGCGCGATATATGAAAGGACATACCTGTTGTAAAATCTCAATCTTGAATATAGGACGATTGAACCAGTGGGCTAAGTCTTCCCTTGACCACCTGTCCAACAACATGCCTTCGCATGTCATTTACCTATCGAAGACTTGTAAAATATACTTATGCAGTAGACTATTGATTCAGTAGAAGTTTAAATGAAAAAGGGCTGTGTTAAAATCTAATTTGTTTAACTAAAATTATAAAATATATAATATTCGTTAACAATTATTCTCAATTTGAATTTAATTAATTTATCCTAAGATATTTTTTTCCATCTACCTTTTCTAGAGTATTTTATCTAATTACCCAGCTATGTTCCTGTTCTATAGTTGATGGCCGGTTAACATTATTTGGTTTATAAACAAGTCGAGTAAGGTTTAGTTGTCCGATTCCCTCTATGACAAGTATTATCAAGCTTCGAGATTCACTTGCACAACTATATCATTTTATCATGATATTTGAATAATTTTATACGGTTATAACAGGAGCGAATTCCAATCGAGGAGGTATTCGAGCAGCTGAAGTGTACAAGGGAGGGTCTTTCATCTGATGAGGGAGCCAGCAGGCTTACAATTTTTGGGCCCAACAAGCTAGAAGAGAAAAAGGTTTATTACTCATCACCATCTTAGTAAATTGCTATCGTCTACATATTTTCTACAGATGATAATACTTACTTTTGGATCAACTAACTAATGACAGGAAAGCAAAATCCTTAAATTTTTGGGGTTCATGTGGAATCCGCTCTCCTGGGTCATGGAGATGGCTGCCATCATGGCCATTGCTTTGGCCAATGGCGGTGGGAAGCCTCCTGATTGGCAAGATTTTGTTGGTATTGTCGTCCTTCTTGTGATTAACTCCACCATCAGTTTCATTGAAGAAAACAATGCTGGTAATGCTGCAGCTGCATTGATGGCTGGTCTTGCTCCCAAAACTAAGGTATTTATTTGGCACAATAATAAAATAAAAACCAAAATAGATCAGTGTTTATTTCCTACTCCTTTTATTCAGTTGTAGTTATGACTTAATATTTCTTTTTGTCGTTTTATATTTTAGTAGGCAGATTGGAAGATTTTCAATAACAAGACTTAGCAATTGGTTTTATCTATCTATCTCTGAATATAAGAATAATCCAATGTCTTTTCTAATTTTGGTCGTTTGGTTTGTTACTATCAGGATAACTATATTTGTTCAGAAGTTTAAACCTCGCTGGTTACTGAGCATCATAATATAATAACACTTAAAATAGAATGATGTAAGAATAAGTTGGCATCCGAAATCTGCGTGAACACTTAATGTAGAATCAGCATAACTTGAAAGACAAATGGCAGAATAAAGAATATTGCATTATTTGTCATATGTAAGTGTATTCGTTATGCTTATGCCAAAACGATTTAGTTTTTATTCGGTGAACACAGGTGCTAAGAGACGGTCGCTGGAGTGAAGAAGATGCAGCAATCCTAGTGCCTGGTGACATCATAAGCATCAAGCTTGGGGATATAGTCCCTGCCGATGCCCGTCTTCTAGAAGGCGATCCTTTAAAAATAGATCAATCTGCTCTTACAGGTGAATCTCTTCCAGTAACCAGGAACCCAGGAGATGAAGTCTTCTCAGGCTCCACCTGCAAGCAAGGTGAAATAGAAGCAGTCGTCATAGCCACTGGAGTCCACACCTTCTTTGGAAAAGCCGCTCACTTAGTCGACAGCACTAACCAAGTGGGGCATTTCCAGAAGGTCTTGACAGCCATTGGTAACTTCTGCATCTGCTCCATTGCTATTGGAATGGTCATTGAGATAATAGTCATGTACCCGATCCAGAAAAGGCAGTACAGGAGTGGAATCGATAACCTTTTGGTCCTCTTGATTGGTGGTATTCCTATTGCCATGCCTACCGTCTTGTCTGTCACCATGGCCATCGGATCTCACAGGCTATCAGAGCAGGGTGCCATTACTAAGAGGATGACTGCCATTGAAGAGATGGCTGGTATGGATGTGCTCTGCAGTGATAAGACTGGAACTTTAACTTTGAATAAGTTGAGTGTTGACAAGAACTTGATCGAGGTGTTTGCAAAGGGTGTCGATAAGGATTATGTTATGTTGTTGGCTGCTAGGGCTTCTAGGACTGAGAACCAGGATGCTATCGATACATGTATGGTTGGTATGCTTGCTGACCCTAAAGAGGTATGATTTTTGTGTATAATTACAAAAATTAATTTATCAAATTTTCAGCATTTTTTTTTTCAAATTCTATATTTGTTTCTTAGGCTAGAGCAGGTATTAGGGAAGTTCACTTCCTTCCATTCAACCCTGTCGATAAAAGGACTGCTTTAACCTACATTGATTCCGAAGGAAACTGGCATCGTGTAAGTAAAGGTGCTCCTGAGCAGGTATGGCTTTAGTTCTGTATAAACTATTTATAAACACCATAATTCATATGTTCAAAACTAAATTTGCTGTTGGCCTGTAGATTGTAGAGCTTTGCAAGTGCAAGGAAGATGTTAAAAACAAGGTTCATTCAATAATGGAGAAGTATGCTGAACGTGGTCTGCGATCATTGGCTGTGGCTAGACAAGAGGTCCCTGAAAAGAGCAAGGATAGTCCAGGGGGACCATGGCAATTTGTTGGGCTGTTGCCACTTTTTGATCCACCAAGGCATGATAGTGCCGAAACAATCCGTAGAGCTTTGAATCTTGGTGTCAATGTTAAGATGATCACTGGTAAGTTGCCCTATCATATTTCAATCGATTTCTAGCTTCGTTAATTGATGATATACATGTACATGCTTCAATTCTTTTCAGGTGATCAGCTTGCTATTGCTAAGGAAACTGGCCGAAGACTTGGAATGGGAACTAACATGTATCCTTCCTCTTCTTTGCTTGGACAAAATAAAGATGCATCAATTGCTTCTCTTCCTGTTGATGAATTGATCGAAAAAGCTGATGGGTTTGCTGGAGTTTTCCCAGGTGAGTGTTGCACACCTGATCATACTCTCAATGCGTTTACCATTTATGAAGTTATGGTGGGTTTAATACGTGATGCATGTCGTTTGAGCAGAGCACAAATATGAAATCGTTAAGAAGTTGCAGGAGCGGAAGCACATCTGTGGTATGACTGGAGATGGTGTGAATGATGCTCCAGCTTTAAAGAAAGCTGATATTGGAATTGCAGTCGACGATGCTACTGATGCTGCTAGGAGTGCCTCTGATATCGTGCTCACGGAACCTGGTCTCAGTGTTATCATTAGTGCTGTTCTTACTAGCAGAGCCATTTTTCAGAGGATGAAGAATTACACTGTAAGTGTCGCACAGAGCTGCTTTTGAAAGTCTTTCATCGTTAATGTCTTATCGTTTACTGCTCCGTGCATGATTTGTTCGTGTGTTTAATTAACTGACTGTTCTCATCTTTTATTTTGCACAATAGATCTATGCTGTCTCAATCACTATCCGTATTGTTGTAAGTACTTACACTTCAATCCTTGCTTTGTATGTATCTTTGCTTATAGGTACATTATTCCCTTTTCTAACACTGGTTCCTTATAGCTTGGATTTCTCCTTATTGCGCTCATTTGGAAGTTCGACTTCTCACCCTTCATGGTCTTGATTATCGCCATCCTCAATGATGGTGGGTGTTGCTAACTGGCCGTTTTTATTTAATATCTGTTCATGTTGAGCTATAAATATCGAGGTTCATTTGTTTGTAAATATTGTTTATGGCAGGAACCATTATGACAATTTCAAAAGACAGGGTAAAACCATCTCCATTGCCTGACAGCTGGAAGCTAAAAGAAATTTTTGCTACTGGTGTTGTGTTTGGAACCTACTTGGCAGTGATGAGTGTTATCTTTTTCTGGGCAATGAAGGATACTGATTTCTTTTCTGTATGTATTCCATATTCCCTGTTTAATGAACACTTCATAGATATAGTATATACATAAATTTACCGTCAACGCTCACAATTGTTTTGCTCATACAGGATAAATTCGGAGTGAGATCGATCAGGCATAGTGAAGATGAAATGATGTCTGCTTTATACCTCCAAGTGAGTATTGTAAGTCAAGCACTCATTTTCGTCACACGATCTCGTGGCTGGTTCTTTGTCGAACGTCCTGGTCTTCTCTTGGTTTCTGCTTTCTTCATTGCTCAACTTGTATGTAAATCGTACCTCTACACCATTTTAGACTATTACAGTTTTCACCAACTATTATTATTAGTAGTAAATAATAATATCATAGTGGTAATAATAATGATATTTGTATAGGTTGCAACTGTTATTGCTGTGTATGCCGATTGGGGATTTGCACGGATAAAGGGAATTGGCTGGGGATGGGCCGGTGTTATCTGGTTATACAGTGTAGTATTCTTCTTCCCTCTTGATTGGTTCAAATTTGCCATTCGATATGTTCTTAGCGGAAAAGCATGGGATAATCTTCTAGAAAACAGGGTAAAATAAACATTTTTGCATTTCGTCTCTAATCCATGGGATTCATATTTGCTTACCATTTGTCTCGCGCTTATTTAATGAAATGATAGACTGCCTTCACCTCCAAGAAAGATTATGGTAAAGAGGAAAGAGAAGCTCAATGGGCAATGGCACAAAGAACACTTCACGGACTTCAACCACCCGAAACCACCAACCTATTTGCCGACAAAAACAGTTACAGGGAACTATCTGAGATTGCTGAGCAAGCCAAGAAGAGAGCTGAAGTTGCAAGGTTTGGTCCAAAAATAATAATAAGAATATTTGCATTTTTAGTATATTAAAAAGCTTGAACTAATTCGCTTTTTGTGCACAGGCTTCGTGAGCTGCACACATTGAAGGGTCATGTTGAATCGGTGGTGAAACTGAAGGGTCTGGATATCGACACCATTCAGCAGCACTACACTGTCTAGGTTATTATTATATGTATAGAAAGACATCGAATCCTCTTATCTATATACATATACGTATGAACCTACAGACATTTACAAGGATGAAGAGGACTGACTGGCCTACATTGCATGATAGAGTAAAGGCTTTTTTATTTATTTCATAATATAGATTATTAGTATGTACGTCAGCATTTTAAAATGCCTATTGTCTCCATTGTGATATTTTTCTTTAGTGTTGTTCTTCGTCATGAGAGAGCTTTGGTAAAGCTGATTTTTCAGTATAATGCCAGGCCGAAAGATGGATATTGATCAAATAACGCAGACTTGCTCTAGTTTTTCTCTTTACGCTATCTCCTTTCAATTGATGTTTCATGTATTGCAGCATGTTTGGTGTCTGTATTTTCGAGTTCTCTTTAGATGTTTATATATTAAGATCTTTCAGGATTGTTTGTTTGTATCATCACTAACTACTACAGTTATCGTCTTAATTAATATACTGGGAAAGCCTGACAATAATATACTGGTTGCTTTAATATTTTGACATCGCAAATCAAGGCCGGTTTAATACGTTACGCGTACTGTATTACGACCTATATATTCTCATATCGCATTTGTACTTTGCTCAATTGCCAAATCAAGTTGATGGTATGCCGTTTTAAATAACAGGCCTAACAATAAAATTCACCGTTTTAATTGGTAAAGTTAGTAGCCTTGGTGGTGAAGATCATGGCCATGGCCGTGAAGAAGAGAAAGAGTTACTTGAAATGTCGACGACTAATGTTGAGGCGGAGGCGATCGCGGAGGTCGAAGGGGTCGTAGAGGCAATCGAGGTGGTCGATTAGGCAATAGTCGTAGAGGGGTGGGGTATGTTTCTGCTAGAGTTGCCGAACTGAATAGTTTTGAGAGTGTGAACTTGAGCGTGGAGAAAGTTCTTATAGATTTTCGGGTACTTTCAAAAGGAGAAGTGCATGTTAGTACACATACCAACTTGACTGTAAGTATCTTTTTTTACCCGTTACATTTAAAGTAAATTATCATTTTATTACGTACGTCTAACATATCATTTAACTAAAACAATCACATAATATTCATTTCTAGAGTTCGTTAGCTAATACCATAAAATATTTTTACAAGCATTTAGCAAATATTCCTAAAGTTGAAGCGTTTCTACATAAGTTTGGATTTCATGATTTCTTAGGTAATTTAATCATTCGTTTAATTTAAAAAAAATCATTTAATTTATTATAGTTTAGTTTAGTTTAACCTGTTATGCAATTTAATATTTTAGACATCAGTAATGTTATTAAAGATGATGTTCAATTGTGTGTTGCTATTGTTCTTCAATGGTATAAAACCATCCATACAGTTCATTTTCCTTGCGGTGAATTAGAGATTACACCATTAGACTTCTCTATACTCACCGGTATGCGTACAAGTGATTGGATTTCCATCGCTTCCTTCCATATGATGATAGGTGGCATGATCCCATGCTTGTTCGTGATATTTTTCCATATTTAGACACTTCATCGACATCTTATCAAACCACCACTGCTATCAGAGTCGGTGCGATTACAGCTTCCATGGACATTGTACTGACGGCGTATTCAACAGAGCATGATTTGAAACTTGCTCTGCTGTTTGTACCCTATCTTATGGGAAACTTATTTTTCAGTACCATTAGCAGTAGTATGTAGGTCGCCTATATTGAAACTGATTTGGATTTTGACTGCACTGTCATATACGATTGAGGTACTCTCATACTTGCCTACCTATACGGATATTTGAAAGTAAAGTGTGTTGTTTTTGATTCGCATGTTTCATTGTTTGGTTTCTAAGACTTATTACAGAATTGGTATTTTGAGTATTCCAAAAAAAATTCATTCCATGACAGTGGCTTCATATGCTTATAGTTTCTTTCCTCTTTCACTATTCTGGTGTGTAAATAGTAGGATTAGGGATAAAGAATCCTGTCATGTATATTCGGTTTTCATAACCAGATTGACTTGAGGATGCATATAGGGTAGTTGATGTGACATCCATTTGATAGGAGCGACTCGATCGAGCTTGAGTTTGTGTAGTTAACTATGATACTTAGCGTGTAGACTTTCCTCTAATACTATATCCTACATTGTTCGGTTCTTTCTGGTATCTTGATGAGAGGTGTTAGAGACACATGACCATGATACAATTCTTGATGATCTACACCCTTGTGTATATGTTGTGTAATTTATGATTCTGATCAGGTTGCTGCTACGAGAGAGGTTGGTTGGTGGCTAATAGATAGATTTGTAGTTACTAGTCTATCATACATGGATTTTTGGCATAGATTTTACATTGCATATAGTGATACTATTACTCATGCAACATCAATATATTTGGTACAGTCGGCTACTATACATCATGGAATAGCACATCCGGTTATCGAGGATCTTACTCGGCCTAGTCAGGGGTATTGAGTACCAGATCACGTGTCAGCTGCCAGTCATTTTGGTTGGACTATGGCAGTGCCTACATCTTATGGAGTTGATCGTTATGCTGACGTGTTTCACCCTCCTGCACACAATCAGTATTCAGATCCTACCAAGATATCATATGCTGATCTATTTGACTTGTAAAAGGGGCTCCACCATGCTGAATATATAGAGCACAGGTGCAGTATTGATTATTATAAGCATGCGTTGCGCTGACAGGAAGAGCAGATGGCACATGCCCAAAAATCAGAGCAGTTTTATCGGTCTCAGGCAGAGACATCTGCACAGGCACAGACATAAGCACGACTACGGATTGAGCGAGAGGCGGAGCGGAAGAGATTTTTTGATTTTGGTTTGTACTTTGAGCACTTATCTAGTAGATACGATGATGATGAGTCACGTCGCCGTCGTATGCCCCGTCCACATGTGGATGACTAGTGGCATGTTTTATGTATCGTAATTCATGCACCCATGATGTATATTTCAGTGTTTATGTTCATTGTTTATGTACTAATTCCGATTCATGTTATATTTAGTGTTATTCATGGTTTATGTAGTGTGATTGATTCATATTCAGTGTATTCATACTTAGGAACCACTATTATGTCATATTCGTTATTATTCATGCTTTTCACCCTAATTCATTTAATATTAATCGTCTATGCGTTTTGATTCATGTTATATTCAATATTATTCATGGTTTGTGCACTCTGCTTCATTGTTTATAGTCAGTATTACTTGATGATTATATTCAAAGTTATTCTTGTTACTATGCCCTCCACTTTATTTTTTTGTAATTCATTAAGTTGTCTTATCTCGCACTATAATTTTTTTGGCAGATATCATTTAGTGACTTGTCTCATCTCCCACTGTAGACGGCTTGGCCATATATCATTCATTGAGTTGTCTTATATTACAATGTGACAATTTTGAAAGATATCATTCAGTGACTTATCTCATCACTCACTATAGCCATGTTGTGCAGATTTTGTCAACGACATGTCTTATCTTACATTGTAGTCTTTTCATGCTTGTGTTTATTTGATATTTACTTTTTGGTGCACCATGATATTATAAATAACATCTTCCTAACATTGAGTTATACATAAACTTTTCTTCCAATTCAGATATAGTATATCAAGATGGTGGACTATAGTTTCACTTCTTTGCCTTCTACGTACTCATATGAAGGTCTTTTGAGTCACAAACTCCCTTCAAGTCCTTCATCTCCTCAACCATTGATGGAGTGGTATGTCCAAATGAAGGAAAGACACCAGAATACCTAAGGGAGCATGAGGAGAGGAACAAGAGCATTGGTTAACAGAAGAGGGAAGAAGACTTGGAAAACAACATAAAAGCTAGTGTAGAAGTAGGAAAAGAGGATAGGAACTCCATAATCAATGGACTAAGATAGAACATAAGGTTGATTCTACTCCAATCTTTTGTGTTTGTGGAGTATCATTTATGTATTCCATCATAAGATGTGGAAGCGGCATTGGACGGCGCCACTATAGATGTTTCCACTTTCCAGACGGTTGTGGGTTGTGGCAATGGATTGATGATCCATACCCTGATGAGCTGTAGAATATGCCACCAAACTTGCATAGGAAATAGCAGCGCTTCGCAATAGGTTAAGTTCACTGAAATTTCAAGGTGGCCGTAAACAAAACCGATCTAAAAAGTTTAGCCTCGTTTATGTTATTTTTACATAATTTTATGTTTATTCATGTACAATTGTGTTTTCTATGTTTAAATATGTTTATGCGTGCGCTGCATGTTTCTTTATGTTTACGTATGAAATTGATGGTGTTGTAGTCAAGCTGGGTTTATGTGTATTTTTTATTTATAAATGTGTTTGAATTAGAGAACATATCATAAGATTTTAAAAATTGTACATAACTTAATAACATAGCAGGAAATACATAGAAATACATAGAACAAACATAATACATAAAATATATAGAATAAACATAATGCATTGGAATACATAGAACAGATATGATGCATAAAAACACATAAACAATGAAATCACTCAAACTATCTAATATAACTAACCCATAAATCATAGAGAGCATGATAAACAAAGTATGTTTGATGAGCCATAATATACAGAGAGTCAAATGTTGATCTAAACATCTAAAAGACATCTTCCTATCCCACTTTGGCTATAATTTTCTGGCAGCATTGACATGCTCTAGTGAACGTAAAAGTACTTTTCGTATCCAAGTTCCATCTTCTTAACCTACAATCTGGATGGTTATTATAAGCTTCAATAACGCTGAACAAAAAATCTTCAATTAACCTTTTTTCCTTGTGTCTACGATCAGCTTTTATATAAGTATTAATCAACACCAAATAATCATGGGGAGTCCAAGTTTGATTTGCCATTAGAATCCTATGAACTTCGTATACCAAACTTTGCATTATAAAGAGTAATTTCATGATCCGCGTGACTTACAACAACCAATTTACAATGTACACGTGTCACTCATCTGTGTTCCCGAAAGAAACAAAGTTATGTTTATTATAAGTCTATGATCCGCACGAGTTGCATCAACTAATTTCGAATGTACATGTGTCAACCATTTTCGTTTCTGAATGGAATCATACAATGGCCTGCCCTCTACCATTACCATAGCCATGTTTAGTACTTCATAGACAGTCAATGGCTTGTCCTATATTATTAATGTAGTCATGCCATGCATTCCGTAACCATTCAACGGCCTATCCTATACCATTACTGTAGCCATGTTGTGCACTCCGTAGCAATTCAATGGCCTATCTTATACCATTACTGTAGCCATTCTGTGCACTAAGTTGTCATTCAATGGCATGTCTTATACTATTACTGTAGCCTTGTTGTGCACTCCGTAGCCACTTAATGCCTTGTCCCATCTTGCGCTGTAACTATGTTATGCATTCTGATTCAATCAAATGGTTTATCCCATCGTACACCGTAACCATGTAGTGCATTATGATTCCTTTCAATGGCTTGCTATCTCCCACACCTATAAACACTCTAATTCGGAACTACTCAGAATACAACTACAAAAAATAACCAAAAGAAAAATCCAAATTACAAAGTAATCTAAACAAAAATGGATTCTTAACTTTACCGCTACAAGCAAAATAAGAAAAAATGATCGGTGAGGAGGAAAAGCTGCCCAATTAAACCATCGAGTTTTGTACACAATAATTCACACAAGAATATTCTTATAATTTTTGGTGAAGGCTCTTCCAACAACCACCGTGGTAGCATTCTCAGAAGAATAAACAACGATACAAGGGAGAATATAATGGACATGAAAGGCCGATGAATGACTACTTCATTGAAAATCCAACCTATGATATTACATTGTTACATCATCGGTTTTGCCCAAGTCCCAATATTTTCAATAGAATTTATTTAAAACTAACTCATATTTTAAATATAGGTTGAATGGGGTATTTGAAATAGGAATGTCACCACATATCAAAATCTTGTCTACTTTGCGAACGTCGAGCTATGAAATGGCCAGTGAACAATTAGATGAATATTTCAGGCTTCATCATCAACAACGATAGATTGCATGAACTTTTTTTATAAAATCATGATTGCAGAGTTTGGTAATGAATACTTATGTACCAAACAAGTAACGTTGATCTAATATTGATTACTACTTTTAATCCATTTTTCATTGATACGTCAAATATATAACTTTATCGCTCTTTGACTTTTAGTTCTTAATGCATGACAATAACAAAAAAAATTGAATTTTATAATCTAACTTTCCAACTAGAAATAATGAACAAATAAATGAGTTAATAAGAGAAGTGGCTATTACACAATAGCACTTTTAATGGTAAAAGCTTCACATAGAATAAAGCAAATGTAAGTAGAGTTTTCTTAATTAAAGACCAATTAAGAAGACTGAAAAATATGGCTAAAACTGAAAAGTTGGTGCATTTGGATTTTTAATATGTTCTATATATTGTCATTCACCGTATACTGAAAACAAACATTAAGAATATGCAGATATTTATTTGTAATTTTGTTTTATCTAACACTCATAATAGTGAATGATATTCGTTGAAAATATTTGGTATACTACACTAAATATTGAAGCAATATATTGGCATATATTAGGTGATATACTGTAACTATATTTTAAACGATCTTTTAGAAAAAATATCAATTATGGAACCATATGAGAACTATCAGCGATTTATTAGCTATATTATCCAATATTAACTACTTATATGAGAAGACATTTATAAAAAATCAATCTTGATAAAATCACCATCATTATCTCGTCACTTAAAATCTTCCCTTCGATGTGCTATCGGTTTTTCCAATTGTTCTCGGCCTTTCACTACCTTAGGGTTTAACACCAAAGGTTGAAAAATAAATTATACATCCAAAAACTATAATGCCCTACCTTTATACTTATGCTATCAATCCCAAAAGCATGGAGAATGGGATATTAATGAATGCTCCATCGTACACATTCTTTTGGATCAACATGGATATATGTTAAATATAGTAAATATAATCAAATGCACCTATGTCATCTCTTTACAAAATAATGGTACGAGGTGTTTATTAGAATAGAATAGTGTAGAAAAAGATATATACACACACATCCCAGAATATCACTATTGGAAGTGATCAAATGGTAATATATACTTAACCGATTTCAAGGTTACTAGGACATCACAAAATTATTCATAACCTATCTACACAAAATAATAAACATCACCTATAACGAGTTCATCATACTATATACATAATATCATCACACATCACTTTCACTGAAATAAAAAAACAAAATATCACCATTGTCCACTACACCATCACCATAACAATTCCTAATATATATACAGAATCACACTAAACTTCTAGTCAAAACAATCCCGGTTGACTAGAGGTTGTTAAACAAATAACACACCCTAGGTCAGGCTGAAAACTAGCTATGAGTGAAGTAGGATACATATAATAATAGAGAATAATAATAACATGGTATCAAAATAAATAGGATAAGTGTGACAATCGCCTTACACCTTCAACCTTTAATATACTTCAAATACTGCACTGCAATGGTTCTCGGTCAGTGCATAACAGTTTTCTAGGGTGAGAAGAAAAGAAATAACTAAAGACCAAATGAACCACACTATCGAAGTACACAGGTTCATAAAGTTACAAAATATAGAAATAGTGTTTATACAACTGATAATAAACTCAACAAGATAAACATCTCTAAATATAGTGAGCAAACGTTGTATGTGCTCCATAGTGTCACACAACGAATAGGCAATGAATCCATATATAATAAAAAAGTACCATCTTTTTCTTGTCCTCTGCACAACAACTGTGTACCACATAAACATGTTATCTAGTCTACTCATGTAAGAGTGCCTGAGATAATAATAAGAAAAGCATAAAAATTCCTCAGACAATAGTCCGTGTGAGCAATGAGGAATCTCAAAATATTATATAAGTCGATATAGTAAGAAATAAAGGCATATGAACCATACCTGACCTGTTCCTACAGCCAAAGGATTAGCATAAAACATTTATAATATTCTACCCTACAAACATCATAAAGGTGTACTACTTAGTACAACGGGTGTCTAGGTATCCATATCCATAATACCTACATCATATGACATCCTTAGAGTGATAGATTACTAGAAAAGCAACCATAACAAACATAACATCCATCAAACAATCCTTATCGTCACCCACTTAATGTGTCGTGGATACGTTATAACTCGTATGACCATTCCTCTGCCATGGATTAATGAAAAAAATACTAGTTTTAGTATACTCGTCCACTAGCCCACAGCTGACACTAGATCCACTCCATTGATCTAGGGTACCTATTCCAAGTACCCAATAAACATCCTCACAATATCCCTATTTACAAGTATATTAGAAAGTATCGATGATCCCTTAACACACATACCCGATCCCTTTCCTTGCTCAATCTAGTTTTCATTCATCCTTAAGGAACCATTCCATATTTCTTTCTTCCCACGATAGAACCTTTCAACATTCTATCTATGGTCACCCTTTCTAGAACCCGCCCTTGTGGATAATCATTCTCACGACTCCTTTCAACATCGACCCATCATCATCGGAACATAACTCCATCACTATCGAGTTACCATCATCGAAGTCCCAAATCCATCATCCTTCATCGTGCTACCACATCACAACCGGACGTCAAATGAACCAATGAACACCTTTAGCACGGCCTATAGGACCCTTTGAGTACCTCCTGGAAGTTTGGCCAAATTCGCCTCTTTAATTCATATCAGCGCAGATCTGATCTTGTCGGTACCAATATGAATCGCTTAGCAAAAATTTGGCTAAGTCTTCACATCGAGCTCTTACCTCCTTTCACTTTCCTAAAGCTCTCCATTTTCATATCTCAACTCCCCAAGTCCTCCGGTGCACTCCAAAACCCCAAAACGAGGTCGATATCGACCAAAAGAGGTCGATACCGAGTTATGTACATAGCCAGTTTTCTGGACTTAAGCTCATGAACTCCTCTTTAGTCTCGATCGAAAGTCTCCTTTGTAGTTTTGTAACCTAAATCTTAAAGAAAAACCCTTCACCGATCTAAATTACAACTTTTAATGAATAATTTTCTGCTCGATACTGAAATAAGGTTGAGCATTCAAATCAACTACATTTCACATATGGTCAGAAATGTAGTATCTGATCCTCCTTTAGAACCTTCCTCCAAGTTACATTCAGTTTTGAGCAAGTTTGACCTCCTTTTGCCAAGTCGACGACCTCATCCCAACTAATCTAAAAGCACTAACAACCATACCAAAGCAATACATAAAATTCAACTATCATCCATAAGAATACATCACATACAATTCATCCAAACATGGTTAACATATAAGATATTCTAGATCTAGGTTTATAGAAAGATGACAATGTAATTCAAAAGAAGTGTAAAACCATTTAAAATCCATTTCTAACTTCTTAAATTCGGCCATAAACATACACGAAGGTTAAATTAAAGTTTAAAATCATTTTAAAATAGAAATCATACAAAAAACAACTTTGTAACTATATGGACATGCATAAAATAGTGAGGGATTATAAATCATTCACCTAATACCCAAATTACTAATCTAATATCCAAATTTGAAATAGACAACAGGAAATCTGAACTCAATGCAATCAAAAAGATAGATCTACACTCCCCTTTGCTAATTTTCCTTCTAATGATGGTTTAAGGTAAGATTATTATGAACAAAGCGAACTTTTTGATGAGATTTGGACTAGTGGAGTTTTAGAACTGTTTTGCGAAGTAGAAAATGATATGGATGTTCCCATTAAACCTATCCTAATAAGGTACGAATCTTGAAATGTGTTAGTGGGCTTATGTTTGGATTTAACTAACACCTACTAATCTTAGCCATCAATAGTCTAAACTTAAAACTACCATATCTCCTAAATGATAAGTCAATTTTTCTATTATGACAACTTTATAGAAAGAGAAACCATTATCCTGATCCATGGAAGTGGTCTCAGACCTTAATTCCACATCTATCAAAAGTTATAGGCCTTACAATAATTGATGGGTCCAAACTATTCGATAAAAATTCTAAAGGTGAAAGATGTCCTTAGTAGTCATTTCCTAAAAGTTTAGACTCATACGACCTTGTACAGTTTAAATAATAATATTTTACGATCCTTCGATAGGGTTGTGTACTCCGAGGACATTCCTATACCATTATTATAACTATGTCGTGCACTCCATAACCGTTCAATGGCCTATCCTATACTATTACTGCAGCCATGCTGTGCACTCCATAGCTATTCAATGACATGTCCTATATCATTACTGTAGTCATTATGTGCACTTAGTAGCCATTCAATGGCATGTCTTATACGATTACTATAGCCTTGATATGCACTCCGTAGCCGCTCAATGTCTTATTACATTTTACACTATAACCATGTTGTGCACTCTGATTTAATCAAATGGTTTTTCCCATTGTACACTGTAGCTATGCAATGCACTATGATTCCATTTAATGGCTTGTTATCTCTCAAGCCTATATATACTCTAATTTGGAACTACTCAAAACACAACTAAAGAAAATAAGAAAAGAAAAAAAAATCAAATTACAAAGTAATCTAAACAAAAATGGATCCTTATCTTTACTGCTACAAGCAAAACAGGGAACAAATGATTGATGACGAGGAAGAGCCGCATAATCAAACTGTCGAGTTTGGTAACAACAATTCACATAAGGATATTCTTTTTTTGGTGAAGGTTTTTCCAATAACCATCATGGTAGCAATCTCGGGGGAATTGACCGACGATACAAGAGAGACTATAAGGATGGATATGAAAGGCTGATGAAAGACTACTTTATCGAAAGTCCAACCTATGATATTACATTGTTCCATCACCGATTTTGCATGAGTCCCGATATTTTTAGTACAACTAATTTAAAACTCCATGAAATAACTCATATTTTACATATATGTTGAATGAGGCATTTGAAATTGGAATTTCATCACATGTCAAAATCTCATTTGCTTTGTGAATGTTGAGATATGAAATGGCCGATGATTAATTAGATGAATGTTTCAGGCTTGCAATATCAACAATGATGGATTGCATGAATTTTTTTCGTTAAAATCGCTATCTTGGAGTTTGGTAATGAATATTTACATCCCGAACAAGTAATATTGATATTATATTGATTACTACTTCTGACCCATTCTTCATTGATGTGTCAAATATCTAACTTTACTGCTCTTTAACTTTTAGTTCCTAATGCATAACAATAACAAAAAATTTGAATTTTCTTAAGCTAACTTTCCAACTAGAAATAATGAACAAAGAAATGAACTAATAAGAGAAGTAGCTATTACACAATAGTGCTTTTAGTGATAAAGGCTTCACACAAAATAATACATATATAAGTTGAGTTTTCTTAATAGACTAATTAAGAAGACTGAAAAAATAAGGCTAAACTTAAAGTGTTAGTGCATTTGGTTTCTAATATGATCTACATATTGTCATTCACCATGTACCATTTGTACCAAAATTGAGCACAACACTCTTCAGAAGTATTTGAAGAGATAAAATGAAGAAAATAAATGAAAAAAGAGGATTATCTAACAAACACTTTAAAATTAGATAAGAAAATGCATAAAAACACAGGGATTTAGTGTGTTCGGCGCTTGGGCTATGTCCACTATGAAATGATTGACTTCTATTAACTTTTACATGCTGGTTACAATGGACTATAGTAGTGAATTTCGAGTACAACGGTGATCTTTGAGTACAAAAATGATTTTGGCAGAGTCTGGACGTCGAGGAGAAAAAAGAGTCCATTTTCTGTAGGTCCTAGGCTGCTATTTATAGGCGTAGACTGTAAGTATCTCGCTTAGGTCTCAGAAGATCCCTTCTCTCACGTGGGCGGGCCCACACGGTTAGTCCCATGTCATTTGCACTCGGTCCGTGATCGATATGAATGAATTTCGTATCGATCAAGATTTGGCCCAATCGAGTCGAAATTGAGCATGAACATTCTTAAGGTTGTATGTAAGCTCCTGTGAAAATTTGGTGGCATTTTGACTTGTAGATTGTGAGTTATAATCGATGCAAGTTTGGGCTTTTTAGTTGTTGTTTCATTCATATCGATCCTCTCCGTATCGATGTTTCACATCGATGTAAGCATGTGCTTTCTTGTTGACATGGTGCTTATTTTTTGGATCGATCTGAAGTCCATGCCGAATCGATCGAGTCTTCCTAATGTTTACGCCTCGTTCGTATCGATCTGACTTGGTCTTGTTAGCATCGATCGACTATGCCTCATTTCGTATCAATTTTACGTATTCCATTCGCATTGATACTTTGTGCTCTGTTCGTATCGATTGCAATTGCTCTGTTCGTATCGAAGGAAACCACTCTGCTCTGTTTGTATTGATGGCAACTGCTTTGTTCGTATCGATCACTGGCCGATCGATATAAAGTAGCGGCTTTGCATGGCTATGACGGATACAGAGTGAAGTAGGTTGATCGATGCGAATAGGCTGGAGATTATGGATGCGAAGAATACCGTTTTCTATGGATACGAACTTGTGCTCCTTTAATCGATACAAAATCATGTTCATCTGATGGAGTCGGAATAGATCAATACGAAGGAGGCTTCTTCCTGTTTTCTTGATGGATACAAACAATGGCTACCTAATGGATATGAAGTGGTGCTCATTGATGGATATGAAACTATGCGGTGGATGGATACGAAATTAGCATGCTTTCCATGAATCTTGATCGATCCATAACTTGCGCATACGAACTCCAATCGAATTGAAATTTGGAATGGTGTCTTCCAATGCTTTTCTTGTCTTGTCATATCAATTGTAGCTTGATTCAGACTCGGACAAAATTTACTAATATCCATTGTGGACCTGTGTATAATCAATCTTCGGGACAGACTGTGTTCAGTTTCTAGTCAATTTCATGGTGTCACGGCCTTGCCAAAAGGCGGGATAACATGTACGAAAAAAATATATTAGGCATTCCACACTAAATATCAAAGTGATATATTAGCATTTATCGAGCGGTATACTAGTAATGATATTTTGGAAATGATCATAATTAAGGAGCTATATGAGATATACTGACGATTTGTCAACTATGATATCCAATATTGACTACTTATATGTGAAGACATCACGTAACGATCTGCCTTTTCGACCCTCAAAATTCGACACTAATACATCCATGGTATTCAAGTGCCGAGGATCCAAGTGCTGGAAAGACTGTAGGGATAAACAAAGAAAAGACAGCATATAATCTCACCTCGTGACGAGTAATATATAATATATGATAGATCTTTAAAAATAAAACTATAATATACATCCATCAAAATCAAAGTATATTACAAATCATCGGCCTGGGCAGTAATAACAACCCGTCCCCACAGATGCTGGAAAATAAAACAACACATGCAGCAGAAATAAAGAATATACAAGAGATACGTCTTGGACATCTATCTTGTCTCTTAAAACTCTAAGGCATCAAAACTAGACCTGAAAATATGCTTGGTCTAACTCGAGCATTATAAGAAAAATAATGTCCGGATCAGTCTGGTAAACCAACGTGAGAAACACAACTTCAAATGAATTTTAAAGTTGTAAAACCTTTCAAAATAAATGTATCTCGTAAGACCACGCCAGACATAAAGATATACGGGTTTTTACCTTACGATAAGCAAAACGTTTCCATAGAAAATCCAGTGATATTATAATAATGTCTAGGGTTGAAAATAAATATATAAAATAGCTGTAATTCTTGCATCTCACATTCCAGCATAGTTGGGCATAATAAGTTCTGTACGGTGCTTATTGGAGAATGTATTCCATTAGTGATAAGGCTTCGAGGTACCACCTACCATAGTAAACCTTTAGAAAATATATCGTGCGTCTCACATGGATCCCCTGCGAATCAGGATCGGCCTTCCCTTTACTGGATAGTTCTGAATATTTCATCATCCCGGTTGCTTTTTCAACCTTTTCCGAGAGCTATCATGCACAACCAAATATATATTTATATATATATGTGTGTGTGTGTGTGTGTGTGTGTGTGTGTGTGTGTGTGTGTGTATATATATATATATAAGGGTGATGACAATACCCTAATGGGTGCAGCACACTTAGCCCCGAAGCATATCCCCTGTTTTAGTCATTTCTAGTTGTTGAGGCTAGAGACTACTTTTACGTTTTAGAGAGCAATCCCCTTTGGAAAGGTAACACTGCCCTCCAAACAGTGATGCAGTGCCAACATTCATCCATATAAGTTGTTTAATATATGAACAAACTGAATGCACCACTTCTACTACATCCATTTTGGAATCACCCTCAAGATTAGTAGTAAGCATCCTTTGCACTTCAAAGAACCCCGTCTTCGATCATCTTCAAGATATCTCCAATTCGAATGCTCATGCCGGTTCGAAGTGGTTTTTAGAATATCTGATCCCGGTCTCTCCAAACAGATAATGATATTTTTAAAAACAGGCCGACATTTGATAATCAGTTATTTAACTATCAAAAAAATAAACAATTCAACAAGAGATTTAGCAAAGCGGTTAAGCACAAAGCAACCACTAAATCTCTTTAATTAATCTTTTCATTAATTAAAACTACTTTGTAAATTCTCGTATTAAAATACTTTTACAAAGATATATTTCACAAAACTCCGTATACTCCTTTCAATGCTTGGAAAAGTATCTATATACTTGTTTCAACAGTATAAGTATATTCACAAAACATCATGAAAGATTTCTTATTTCGAAATCATATCAAAATCATTAAAACAAATATTGTTTTTAAAAGAAACAAAGATAAGGCTAAGCCCAAACACTATTCCTTCGGTGTTAAGCATGAAATGAAAGTCCAACCCATCAAAATTAAGAAGGTCAATTTAGGGAAATCCAGTCTAAATTTCTTTTATAACTTTATTTAGTAAATCCTTTTTAATAAATCTCTTTCATTTATAAACATCTCCTTTACTAAAATTCCAAATCCACTTATAAAACTCTTAATAAATCTCTAAGTTTATTTATCAACACTTTATAAATATCCAAAACCATTTAAAAATCTCTTCTACAAATATCCAAAATCATTTATAAAACATCTTTTATAAATATCCAAAAGCCCTTATAAAACTTCTTTATAAAAATCCTTTATAAATCTTTTAAAAATTCTTATAAATCCAAATCTCATTTTCATTTATAAACTCTTCAATGAATCTCTTTTATTAAATGAGATTCCTTTTATAAATTAATTTATTATTTATAAATACAATTAATCGGATAAATTAATTTACTTTAAACATCCTAATAAATAATAAATTAACTTTCCAACATCATTAATAAAATAATTTATTAAGTCTAAAACATTATTAATATAATAATTAATAACTTCAAAACATTATAAATAAATAATTATTATTTAGTTCAAAACATTATTATATAATAATTATTAACAGCAAAACATTACTTGTAAATAATAATTTTTAACTTCTAACATTTTAAATATAATAGTTAATAACTTCAAGCATTATTAATAAAACAATAATAATTAACCTTCAAACATTATTATAAATAATAATTATAAATTCCAAAACTTTATTAATAAATAACTATTATAACTTCCAGAACATAATTAATAAATAATTATTATTAACTTCAAATAATATTATTTTTTAATAAATAACTTTTCATAATATAACATATTGATAAATAACTTTTAAACACTATTAAATACAAATAAATTTTTTTTAAAACATTTCTAAATGATTTAGAAAAGACAAATAAAAAGGTTGGGGTAAAATAGGGAAATTCAAAATTTGCTTAAATAAAAAATATTCTAGAAAATCCATAGGTTAGATTTAAAATCATTTTCTGAATCCAAAAACCAGTTTCAATCCAAAATGATAATTAATGGTATTTCAAAACACTAAATTGAGGCCAATATCCACCAAAGCACTTAACTAATATTGTTATTGATTTTTATTACTATAGGGGTTATGTTTTGAACATGTAACAATGTCATATCTATTAGTGATAAAATAATCAAGATTCAGCGATTAACAAATTTTATAATAGATTTATAACTAAAATAGAATCAATAGGAATATAACTAGAAATTTAAAGTAATAATAACGAGAAATCCGGATTTCTCGATAAAATTCATGTATTTTGATTTTAAATAACAATCGCCTGTAAAAGCGAATATTTCAAGCAAACAGCCAATAATTTCAACCAAACAGAAATAGTAAAATTAAATCTACAATATAACATACTGATTTATCCAAAGTGGTGAGTTATACTCACCTAAATTTCAGTTATCGCCAAAGTGTTCTGATTCCAAATAAAATCGATTTTAGCTTATAATTCTTGTAACGACCCCACTGCGATGCCCAGGTTAGCAAAGAACATTATAAGTAATGCCACCTGCTAATCTGGAGAATAAGGCTTGTTAAGGGCGATCGAATGTGAATATATCTTTATACTAACACTTCCACGTCATTTATACCTTTTCACTTAATATCTGAACTAATTTGACATGTACAGTATTAATACACAGTAATAGACACACTGGTTTCTCAAAATCAGAACAATATATCATATAAATAACAGTCACTGATCACAGAGGAATAAATTTCAACTTACACATATACAAATTTTGAGTTTACAAAATGAAATACTAAACTCGATTATTATACAAGTTTAACAATTCTCTAGTCTCAATTGTACATCTTATAAACATATTCACAAATTTCCTAAATGAGATAAACTAAAAAGTCAAAAGTGTTTATCTCCTTGCAGCCCAAACATCCAAAGGTCAACTTGTTTTGTAACCTGAAAAGTATCGGCCTGACCCAAGCAAAATAAACCCAAGTCAGACTATCTCTAGCTATCCTAAGAGTAGAATATAACATAAGAATAAACAACATATAAGTAAATATACATGTCCAGGATATAATGAGTCACGGGAATTAATTTAACTTAGAGTTCAACACAAGGCACATGGTTATACATTTAAGTCACGAACAACTATTAGTTACTAAACACTGAATTCATAGAACAAATCACAATATTTCTAAGCAAGCAAATATTAATGATTAACTAAGAATAGGGTTATAAGTTTAAGTCACAAACACGAACTAGTCACTAGACACAAAATAACATAATTAACTTAACACCATCACAAGACACAAGAACATATATTTATTTCACGAACACGGAATAGTCACAGAATCCAAATATCCAGAGTCCAAGAGATATTAATCCAAACCGATCGTAATGATCGTCCAGAACAATCACAATGATTATACTCAGAACCAGTGGCAAACAAACAAACAAATTGGTATCACTCGAACCGATCTAACACTAAGGATCGTACTCAGACAGGAACACAGAATCACATAATGATCTCAAGGATAGTCCATACTAATCAAGGTGATCGTAGAAACCATGAATCAATAACTCTATATTTATTTAATATTATTATATTATTATGTTCAAGTAGAAATCCAGGAATAAACTTCTTAAGGATCTAGCAGCCACTTGCTACACACCAAAAGAGAGTAAACTCTAAAGTGCCAAATACTACCACCTTTAGTAATTACAAGAAATCAATACGTCCCATACCGTATGGTGAATTCCAAGTATTTACTAAAAGCTAGTAAATATTACTTATTACGGATACCAGCGAAAAACCTGAACTACATTCTCTTAAGGATCTAGGAACCACTTGTCGCACACCAGAAGAGAATACAACTCCAAAGTGTAAAATACTTCCTAATAGCAACCAAACGAATTTAACCAAGGCATCGCATACTATCTGGTGAAATTCGAGTATTCACTAATAGGCTAGTAAGTTCCAATCAAACATTCTATTCAATGAGTTATACCATATTCGACAAAGCGTTATTCGAAAGCATTTAAATCAATCAATGAAACTAAGTCGATTATTAGTACTCCTCAAATTATAGAATTAAGGTTCTCAATTTTTTTTTGAGTTTATTATTTAAAACACTTATTATAATTTTCCATAAATCTGTTTACTAGTTAACTATATAAATATATTTATAGATTTTCCAAAATATTGCATAACTCTAAATTGTTCTAAGATTTTACTTATATACACAAAGTTGTCTCAAATTTCTATTTGTTATATTATTCACAAAACAATATTTAATTACTCTTCTAAATCCATATTAAAATATAACCATCTTATTTATAAAAATAAACTAAGTTTATACTTTTCAAAATTACATTTCCTAATTCCATGAATCCTATATTATTTATTTAATAAAACCGTAATATTTATATTTCAAATCCATAATCACTTTTATGTAAAAATAGATTAGATTTGTATTTCCAAATTCAAATTTCCAAATCCATAAATATTTTACTAAACATGCTTAATATATAAAATAACTTACTAAAAAATCATTTTTAATATTTGTTAAATTAATTTATAAATAATTTAATATTTATAAATTAAAAATAATTCTTTTTCATAAAATTACTTGTATACAAAGCTTATCTATTTACTTCATTTAACTCAAATTTATGATTTAAAGATCTGCAGTTTTGACTACCTAAATCTTATAACAAAACATAAGACATAAAAGATGTAGACAAAAATCTTAGCTTTCAAACAAAAAAAGATCACCCAATTCGAATTTACGGTTTGTTTAGACCGAAATAATTTTCAGATTTAAATTTATCAACTTTGTCTATCATCGACAAGGCAGCGAGAATGGAATGAATTTTTGACCATTTAAAATTCAAAATTTTGCAAACCTCAAACATAAAGTTATAGAACAAAGTCTATTCTTTCCAAAATTTCAGAAATTATTATATTCCGGTAAGTAACGAAAACGTTATGCTTAAAAAAAATTCTGTTTTTTTTCAATGCTAAGATTAAACACAGGATAAAGATGTTACCTCTTCTACAAACCCACATAACCCTTAGTAACTATAGATTTACAAAAAGTGATAAGTATAAAAGTTTCTCCTTATAAAAATACATTTCAACTAAAAAAAACCTCACTTAATTTCGATCTATCGATCAAAAGTTATGATAATTTTAACATCTGGTTTCAACTAAGAAAATTGCACAGAGCGGAGCTACATCATTAATTTCAAACACAATTTCGACCTATTAAATAGCAAAATTTCAAAATATGATTAAAAGACAACTTGTAGTAATTGGAAGAACTTTCTACCACAAAAATATTGATTCAATTTGGATTACTTTACTGCATGTTATCGCTTTTTTACTGCAGTGATTTTTATATCAAATTTTTAGCAAACAATAGCACAACAATCACACAAGTATTCTACCAAATTGCAAATAACTCGATCTACAATTATTCAAACAATTATATGCAGCAAATAGAGATTGAAAAATAGGTATATAAGTGATTAACTCACCTTTAATGCTTCCTATATCCTGCCGACCTTTGCCTAGGCTTTGCCACAGCTTCAACTTCACTGAAATTGTCTAAAAACCCAAAAACAAAAAACCAACCAACAAACAATTCTAATTAAAACGAGATCAAAATTACTCTTTTATGTTTTTAAAAGATAGAGGGAGGGCTTAGCATACTTACTTTTCATTATAGAACAAAAGCCCTTTGTTTTTATAACGACCAGGATTTTCGACCCTCGAAAATCGACGCTGATACGTCCACTGTATCACATGCCTAGCAATCGAAAGCCGAAAAACCCGATTGTTAGGGGAGAGGAAAGAAGACGATAAGAAGGAAACTAAAAAACATAGAATCTCACAAATCGCATCGAAATAATATACAATAGATAAAAACAGATCTTTATACAAAAAGAAACTATAACTGTTAATATACATACAATCATCATAGTACAACAGTCAACCTAGCAATCTGGACATTTATAATAACTTGTCCTCACAAGTACTGAATATACAGTGTAACTAACTCACAATATAAAATAAACAAGTAGGGAATACGTTTCTGTCATCCAGCTCATCTCTTGAGCTTCATGGTATCCTAATCTGAATCTATAATTCTCAGTCTGACCCGAGCATTATAGTAAAATGACACTCGAGTCAGTCTGGAAAACTAGCATGAGAAAACCCACTCATTAAGATTTTAATTATTTTCAAAAATCCTTTTGAAAAACAAAGGTATCTCGTAAGACCACACCACACATAAATATGACGGGTTCTTATCTCACGATAAACAGAACACTATCATATAAATATCTAATGATATTATTATAGTGTCTAAGTACAAAAACTTATTAAAATAGCCGAAATTGTTACTGTAAATTCCAGCATACTAGGCTCTTCAATCAAAATCGTAAAAGCACCTACTGGAGAATGGAATCCATACAATGAGTAGGTACTGGGGTACCACCTACACATCTAGAAAATGTACCATGATCGAACCTATCGATCCCTGCCAACAGAAGACTGGCCTACCCCTTACTGGATAGTATCGAATGTGTCATTACCCCGGTTACTTTGCAACCCTTTTGAGATCTCGTGCACAACCAATCCATAAATATGTAGATGTAGGATATCTAGAAAGGTGACAACATACCCTAATGGGTGCGACCTACTTAGGCTTGCTGCATTTCCCTTGATTTTCTGTCATTACTGGTTGATGAGGCTTGAGGCTATGATTACCTTTGAAGAAATTTATAGTTAGAATGCTCATTGCCCTCTAATGACAGTACACTGATAAAATTCATCCATACAAGTTATTCTGGGTCTGAACAAACCGAATCTCCAAATCATCATCTTCATTGTCTTCACGATATCACCATTCACAACGTTCAAATTGAATTGAAATGGTTCTCAGATAATTAAATCTGATCCCGGCCTCTTCGAAATGATCAACGAATTTGGCCATATTTGATAGTCGGTTATTTAACTATCAAATTACATACATAAGCATACACTGGGCCGTATTATAAATCTTTCAAACATTTATTTCAAAATATCTTTACAATTTTCAATCTCTTTCAATATTTCAATATTTGAAAACACTTTCAAATACTTATCCATAACAGGATATTCCAACCCATATCAACACGTAGAAAAATTTCCAATCCAACTTCTAATTCATCATGTAGAAAAATATCTCTATATAAATCATTCCATTGCTAAAATATCACCAAAACCCTTACTTTCAATACTTGGGAAAATATTATAAGTCTATTGCCCAAAATCATTTCTAACATCCATGCTTAGGAAATATTCCGTACTTATCTCATAAATCTTCGGAATTTTTATTAACCCCCCCTTTTTTTAAAATTTCAAAAATTATCGATTATACTTATTTATAATCTAACTTAACAATTTATAACACTTTTGATGAATTCAGATTCATTATCGAAGTTCCCATGTCTAGCCAATTTGGAAATTCTCTTTTTCTCGAATTGCTTAAGTTTCTGAATCCCATTATAAGATTTTCTCTTATAAGATCACATCCATTAAATAAAACTCCATTTACAAATCTCGAGAGCATTTATAAATAAATTGCAATCACTTACTTTTAAACTATATACATATAATAATAAATTTCAAAACACAGTTAAATAGTTATTTAAAATATCAAAGCACTTTTAAAATAAACGTCAACAACTAGTTCCAATTCATTCATAAAATTTCTAATCGAATTACAAAACTTGTTTCTAAAATTTAGAATTTATTTCAATAAATTTAAATATTTAAATAACTAACTTTTTGAAATATTTCAATGCTAAAACAGTTCTAAATTACATAGTTTGGTAATTAAAAATCCTCATTTTAAAATAAACCTAACTTCTCGATATATATATATATATATATATATATATATATATATATATATATATATAATATAACCAATTCCAATTTATAACTCTCTCTCGATTTATAACACATCTATCACATCCCCAATTTCATAACCTTTTTCACATTCTAAAGTAGAATCTATAATTTCTTTTTAAACGATTACCCTATCTCTATATAAATTTTCACCTTAAATTTATATTTCTCATTTATCAAATGATAATCATTTCACTTTATTTCTAAACGTTGTTTATAACTTCATACTCATTCCCAGTTTACAACAGTTTCATATCACTTAAATCCATTTATAAATCGATTTCTAATTAAAATTCCACTTATAAATCCATTTCTTAAATAATCCAAACTATATTCCAGAACTAATCAAATCTCGATATCGAATTCATTTCATTTTCTAAAGTATCTTATTTAAAATCCATTGTTTAAAAATCCCCAATTTAAAATTCCCTATTTGAAACCATTTTAAGAAATAGCTAAATAAATATCTAAAATGAAGTTTATTTATTTTATCCATTCAATTCCCTTTTTACATAAATCTCAAATTTCAAAATAAATATTTTCATTTTTTAAATCTCCTATGAATTTACTTTTTAATTTCAAAAATATTATTTATGCTATTTATAATACCAAAATCAAGGCCAGTGCTACTATAACATCCAATAAATTCAAATCATATTATAATCTGTCACAGATTATTCAAACACATCATATATCACTATATGTGAAATAAAAATCAATATTTTTAGGAATCCAGTTGGATCCCTCCAACCTGTCTCCCTGCAACCACATTGTTATATAACATAAAATACCAATCCCGCTTTGAGGCGGGATATTGCGGTAATATGGGGTCATCCGCAATTATGTGGGGCATAAAGTGTCTCATCTTCTCCAAGCGACAGGAAATATATCAACTACTAATATATATAATATAACATCCAACTAATAATAATAATTTATCAATTCATTCGATCGGACAATAAATAATTTATAACGCTTTAAAATAAAAATAGTTATCCAAATGAGTGAGATTTACTCACATTTATTTTAGAAGTCGCCAAAATTTTTCATTGAATTCGAATGACATTTGAATCCAGGGAAAAATCCAACAAGCTTAAATCTCCACCAACACGATTCTATCTCATAGTATTCGACGATATGATCCTAAGGCGACTCGTTTTGTTCAAATTTGACCTAAAACGAGTAAGTTACAGCTTTTATAAGATTACATAATTAAAATTTGTAACTACTTAGTTAATTACAGGGTTAACATTTACAACCATCCTTTAAAAATTAATTACCGCCTACATCTCGAGTTGAGCACGCCATATCCCTCCTTTGACTGCGTTCCACCTCCATCATATGCCACCTTACCTCGCTGAACTCCACCAGAATAAAGCCCCTGCTATTCCGTGTCCAACCCCACTGGTCCCGTCCCCTATTGTACCGCGGACCACAAGAACGAACGACATGAAGTCGCCGCGTTCAGCTCGCAACAGCCGCCGCCTTCGAAGACCGTAACCCCAACCACTGCCATCGATGAACTTCCCTGACCAACCTACACCATTCTCTTGTTGACAACGTCGGCCAACTTGGCCTCTACAGGCCTGAGCATACTGGTCGTTTGATTTGGCCAATGCTAACGGCAGAAGACGTTTATCCCACTTTCTTTTATAAATTTGAAGATTTGCGAATTTTCTTCTCCAATAAGCATGGTTGCGTATAAATAAGAGGGAGAAAGGAAGGAAAAAACAGCGTTGAGTGATTATTCCAGGTGTTGAGTGGGCGAAAGGAAAGAAAAGTGGCTGATGTGAATATATATATATACACACATTTAAAATTCCAAAAAATATCTAGATATTTATTTCGAATCCCAATCGAGGCGCGCCGCCAAGCATTTCTAACATTATACCCCTATTCTGAATGCAATGGAACAAGTCTTGAGTCCCAATTCGATCGTATGGAGAAGCTTTTTGAACCTAATTATTATATTAAAATTTCGATATTAAATTCAGAGCATTTCTATACAAGTATGACCGGACGTTAACTCCAAAAGCTACAAATTTTTTAATTCAACAATAATACACTATTACGGATCCAACGGAACCAGTTTTGTTGAATTCCGAGATTGTACTCCCGAAGGTTATTTTTATATGTTAATTTAAATGAGCTATTTTTAAAATCGAGTAAATCACTTTTAAATTAAATTTAAATTTTTTACTATCTTCATTCTTATTAATATAAATTTAATAAGCCTTTAAAATAGTTTTTATCTAACTTAAAACTCAAAATCCCATTATTTAACCAATTTCAATTATAATTAAATTATCCAATAAATCGTTATAATTGAAATTCGAGTTATAATTTCATAAAATTAACTTTAAATATTTAAAATCAATTAAATATTCCAATTTTAAACAACCAAAATTCTGGGTCGTTACATTCCTTCACCCTTAAAAGAATTTCATCACCGAAATTGCCAAGGTAGGAAAAATGCCCAACCCATTTCTTTCCAAATCCATTTAAGCCTTTAATTTACCGAAATAAATTTGTTGAAACCTCATTATCACCCTTTCCTTAAGTCTTAAATTCCATCCATAGGTTCCAATTAACATTAACCATTCAGGTTATAATTCAAAAATCAATTTTCAGTTATTAAAATTTTCTTCAAAATTTTCTAACTCTTTAAATTTTTTGAAAAATTCGCCAGCGTCTCCTTTGCGCGACTAGATCAGAACAACTATAAATCGCCACTACTCGCCCAAACCAAGAAAAAAAAACAAAATCTAAGTGGCTCAATCATAAAACCATCAATCGATCAACCATATAAACATGTACCTTTTAGTCGAGCAACCTAATTTCCTTATGATATCAAAGGCGTCAAATTAGCTCTTTCTTTGCATATACCTACATCTTACTTCTCAATGATGTCTAATCAAATAATTCAAAATTATATTAATTTTCATTTCCAATTTCCAATACTTGCTTTACTTAATCCTGTACGATGTATATATGTCATTCGTACGCAAAATTCAAATCTGATCGCTTGCTCGATCACACAATCTCATTTTCGAACAAGTATTGTTCACACGACCCTCTAATGCGGATCCCGATCTGGTTCCTTGATTAGAAACCGTCATTCTCCTTGCATAGAATATACTATGATGGAGAACCCCAAAATCAATCAATAATTCATATCCAGTGTTCGCCGTCATGAATCGAGTGAAAAATCCTAACTAGGATCGATGTATATCATCTCGAAATTCTATGCTTGAATCTGGATCAAACCATTATGCAAACCAAATAATATACATACAACTTACATATTTGATTCGATTGATTTCTGAACTATTCTAAATTCTCCTATTCACGTTCATTTTATTTACAATCAATATTATTCACAATTATCGTTCATATTGCATTATTCACATTCCCTTAATTTTTTTAGTATATCCCTTCCATCCTGATATCATTTAAGAATTATTCTACCAAATTCAATGTTTAACATATTTCACTTCATACTTACTTCATTTACACTTATTTATAGTCATTATTCACTTCTTCACATAGTATATTTTATAATACTTTTATCACTTAACATCATTCCATAGAATTTTTTTACTTAAGTTCATTTAAAATATTTTATACAACTTAAGTCTATATCCATTTTATATCAAATCAAATTTTATTTCACTCACCATTGTTAAATTTCAATATTTCAACCATATTCCAAAATCATATTCACTCACTAATTTATTCAATTAGTTCATTACTTAATTCATTTCCAAAATTTATTTTATTTAACCTAACTTAGGCTAAATTTTCAATTTCACTTTATTTATCCTAATTTAAGTTAAATTTCATTCCACAGTTCAACTTATTTTTTTTTACTTCCCTTGCATTCATATTCAACAATTTTAAACATTGTTTTAACTTGCTAATTTTCAAATTTTATAAGTTATCAAACTTATTTTCTTATATTCTCAATAAAACATTTAAAAGAAAATCCAAAAGTTTAACCACTTCATTCTAAAGTATTTCAAATAATTTTTGAAATCATACACAGGCACAAACAGAGACTTACAAGCCCTTGGTACATTATGTTATTCTTTTGAAGTTTCAAAACCAAGAGCAATTCTACTCAAAACTCCAATGGTAGCAATTTCTCTCTTGGAAACTCAAAAATGAACGTCGAAGATGCTGCAGTCATTACCGAAATTATTTTCCAACGACCGAAGTGAGTTCAGTGCTTTCTACTCCTTTTAAAATCCTTTTTATAAATAATATTTATAATATAATCTGAAATTTCATTTCCTTTCACATTTATAAATCATATAGTTATATAATCCCATCTTGGTTATATAAAATCATTCCTTTGTTGCTTACTTTGTTTACTTTATAATATCAACATTATTCGATCACAAACAACGAACAAAAATGATAATAGTCAAATATTATCGTTCTCTAACAACCAAGCACACCATATATACCATAATAATTTTCAGAAAAATTATTTCTTTATATATATAAAATACAATCCAAGTAAAATTATTTCATTCGCCCAATTTTAAAACAATACCATGTCCAGTTGCTTTATTCAAGTGTTTAAAGATCCCTATCAATAACGCTATTACTAATATTGACTAGAACCCATAATCACTCAACTAACCAATCAACATGACATAAAACATTTTTATATCACTAACAAATAAGCGCGCGCGCACACACACACACACACACACACTCTTAAACTCATTATAGGGTGCTACTGACCCTATCTCTAATGAGTTACCCCACCAAAGCCAAGGTTTTTGCTTAACCTTCAGCTCTGATACCAAATGTAACGACCGGTATTTTCGACCCTCAAAAGTCGGCATAATACATCCATTGTATCACATGCTGAGCAATAAAATGCCAGAAAACTTGATTGTTAGGGGAAAAGAAAGAAGATAAGAAGGTAACTAAACAACATAGAATCTCACAAACCACAGTGGAATAATATACACAAGATAAAACAGATCTTTATACAAAAAGATACTATAACTATTAATATACCTACAATCATCAGAGTACAATGGCCACCATAGCAATTTGGACAGTTATAATAACTTGTCCTCACAAGTACTGAATATACAGTTTAACTCGCTCACAGCGGAATATAAACAATTATGGGAATATGTCTTTGTCATCCAGCTCGTCTCCTGAGCTTCATGGCATTCTAACCTGAATCTGTAGTACTTAGTTTGACCCGAGCATTATAATAAAATAACACCCGAGTCAGTTTGGAAAACCAGCATGAGAAACCAACTCTATTTGATTTTAATTATTTTCAAAAATCCTTTTGAAAAACAAAGGTATCTCGTAAGACCACACCACACATAAGCACGCAGGTTTTTACCTTACGATAACCAATACAGTTTCATATAAAATTCAGTTGATATTATAATAGTGTCTAAGTATAAATACTTATTAAAATAGTTGAAATTGTTACATTAGTTAAATTCCAGCATACTAGGCTCTACAATCAAAACCGTAAAGGCACGTATTGGAGAATGGATTCCATACAATGGCTAGGCACTGGGGTACCACCTACCGTAGTTCACGTCTACAAAATATATCGAGATTGAACCTATCGATCCCTGCCAACACAAAACCGACCTCCCCTTACTGGATAGTACAGAATATGTCATCACTCAATTACCTTGCAACTATTTTGAGATCTCATGCACAACCAATCCATAATTATGTAGACGTAGGATATCTAGAAAGGTGACAATATACCATAATGGGTGCGGCACTTAGCCTTGCTACATCTCCTCTGATTTTCAATCATTCCCGGTCGATGACGCTTGAGGCTACGATTAACTTTCAAGAAATTTATACTTAGAATGCTCATTGCCCACCAATGCCAATGTGCTGATAGCATTCATCCATTCAATTTGTTCTAGGTCCGAACAAACCGAATCTCTAAATGACCATCTTCATTATCTTCATGATATCACCATTCGCAATGTTCAAATCTGATCGAAGTGGCTTTCGGATAATTAAATCTGATCCTGGCCTCTTCGAAACGATCAACGAATTTGACCAGATTTGGTAATCGGTTATTTAACTATAAAATTACACACATAAGCAGACACTAGGCCATATTATAAATCTTTCAAACATTTATTTCAAAATATCTTTACAATATATATATATATATATATATATATATTCAATCTCTTTCAATATATTTATTTCAAAATATCTTTATAATATATATTGCCCAAAATCATTTCTAATATCCATACTTAGAAATTATTCTCCACTTATCCCATAAATCTTCAGAATTTTTATTAATCCCTTTTTTTTACAATTTTCCAAAAATTATCGATTATACTTATTTATAATCCAACTTAACAATTTATAACTCTTTTGATGAATTTTGATTCATTCTTGAAGTTCCTGTATCTAACCAATTTGGAAATTTTCTTTTTCTCAAACTGCTTAAGTTTTCAAATCCCATTATAAGATTTTCTCTTATAAGATCACATTCATTAATAAAACCCCATTTACCAATCTCGAGAGCATTTATAAATAAATTGCAATCAATTACCTTTAAACTATATACATATAATAAAAAATTCTAAAACATAGTTAAATAATTATTTAAAATATCAAAGAACTTTTAAAATAAACTTCAATAACTAGTTCCAATTCATTTATAAAATTTCTAATTGATTTACAAAAACTTGTTCCTAAAACTTAGAATTTATTTCAACAAATTTCAATATTTAAATAACTAACTTTTTGAAATATTTCAACGCTAAAACAGTTTTAAATTACATAGTTTAGTAACTAAAAATCTTACTTTTAAAACAAACTTAACTTCTCGATATATATACATACATACATATACATATATATATATATATATATTCCAGTATAACCAATTCCAATTTATAACTCTCTCTCGATTTATAACACATCGATCACGTCCCCAATTTCATAACCATTTTCACATTCTAAAATAGAATCTACCATTTCTTTTTAAACCGATTACCCTATCTCGTTATAAATTCTCACCGTAAATTTATATTTCTCATTTATCAAATGATAATCATTTCACTTAATTTATAAACATTGTTTATAACTTCATAATCTCATTCCCAATTTACAAAAGTTTCAAATCACTTAAATTCATTTTTAATCATTTTCTAATTAAAATTACATTTATAAATCTATTTCTTGAATTAATCCAAACTATGTTCTAGAACCAATCAAATCTCGATTTCAACTCCATTTCATCTTTTTAAGAATCTTATTTAAAATCCATGGTTTTTAATCCCCAATTTAAAATTGTCTATCTGAAACCATTTTACAAAATAGCTAAATAAATATCTAAAATCAAAATTGTTTATTTTATCCATTTAATTCCTTTTTTACATAAATCTCAAATTTTAATATAAACATTTTCATTTTCAAAATTGCCTTTGAATTTACATTTTTAATTCAAAATATTATTTATGATATTTATAATACCAAAATCAAGGCCAGTGTTACAATAGCATACAATAAATTCAAATCATATCATAATCTATCACAGATTATTCAAACACATCATATATCACTATACATGAAATAAAAATCAACATTTTGGGGAATTCAGTTGGATCCCTCCAACCGGTCTCTCTGCAACCACAGATGTTATATGATATAAATTACCAGTCTCACTTCGAGACGGGATATCGCGGTAATATGGGGTCATCCGCTATTATGCGGGAAGCATAGTGTCTTATTCGCTCCAATCGACGGGAAATATATCCAACTACTAATATATATACTAATATATCTAATCTAATATCCAACTGATAATAATTACTTATCAATTCCTCCAATCAGTCAATAAATAATTTATAACACTTTAAAATAAAACTAGTTATCCAAATGAGTGAGATTTACTCACATTTATTTTAGAAGTCGCCAAAACGTTTCTTTGAATTCAAATGACATTCGAATCCAGAGAAAAATCTAACAAGCTTAAATCTCCACCAACCCAATCCATCTCATAATACTCGACAATACAATCCTAAGGCAACTCGTTTTGTTCGAATCTGACCTAAAACCAGTAAGTTGCAACATTTATAAGATTATATAATTAAAATTTATAATTACTTAGTTAATTACAGGGTTAATAGTTATAACCATCGTTTAAAAATTAATTGCCTCCTACCCTTCTCTACATTTCGAGTTGACCATGCCGTATCCCTACTTTGACCGTGTTCCACCGCCTCCATAGCCACCATACCTCGCCGCACTCCACTAGAAGAAAGCCCCTGCCATTCCACATCCAACCGCAACTGGTCTCGACCCCTATTATTCCGTCGACCACAAGAACGAATGGCCTAAAGTCATCGCTTTTAGCTCGTAATAGCCACTGCCTCCAACAACCTTAACCCCAACCACCACCGTCGATGAACTTCCCTAACCAACCCGCACCTTTTTCGTGTTGACAACTTCGGCCTACTCGGCCTCTACAAGCCTGAGCAATACTGGTCGTTCAATTTGGCCAATACTAACGGCAAAAGACGTTCATCCCTCTTTTTTTTAATAAATTTGAAGCTTTGCTAATTTTCTTCTCTAATAAGCATAGTCGCGTATAAATAAGAGGGAGAAAGGAAGAGGGAAAAAATAGCATAGGGTGGTTATTCTAGGTGCAGAGTGGCTGAAAGGAAAGAAAATCGGCTGATGTAAATATACATATTTAAAATTCCAAAAATATCTTTATGTTTATTTCAAATCCCGATTGAGACGTGCCACTTGGCATTCCTAACGTTATATCCATATTCCGAATGCAATGGAACAAGTCTCTAGTCCCAATTCGTCCGTATGGAGAAGATAGCTTTTTGAACCCAATTATTATATTAAATTTTCAATACTAAATTCAACGCGTTTCTATTCCGTATGACAAATGGTAACTCCAAACGCTATGTAATTTGGAATCCGTTAATAATACACTATTACAGACCAATGGAACTTGTTTCGTCTAATTCTGAGACTGTACCCGGGAAGGCTATTTTTATATGTTAATTTAAACGAGTTATTTTTAAAATCGATTAAATCACTTTTAAATTCAATTTAAAATTTTTATTATCTTTATTCTAATTGGTATAAATTTAATAAGCCTTTGAAATAATTTTTATCTAACATAAAACTCAAAATCCCATTATTTAACCGATTTCAATTATCAAATTTAACAATTAAATTATCCAATAAATTGTTATAATTGAAATTCGAGCTATTAAATTCATAAAATTAACTTTTAAATATTTAAAATAAATTAAATATTCCAACTTTAAATAACCAAAATTCTGGGTCAATACAGTTTTTGTCTTGATTTGGGGATGATTTTGATTCTATGGTTTAGAGAACAAAAGTAGTTTGGTTTTCAGCTTTTTGAGCAGAAGAATGAAGGGGAAAGAAGTATACTTACATCTTATTTCTCTCCTACACGGGCCTAATAGGGTTGGGTAAGCATCCAATAGCAAGTGTTGCTAATTTGTTTTTTTATCATTAACACAACACCACTACTCTAACAATGTTACAAAAATCGTAAATTAATTTCTCTATTTACCAAACCAGATAACAATTTAAAAAGTTACATTTCAACAAAAATTATTAATATTAACACTTTACTCTAAACACCAAATTTAAATAATTGATTTAATAATGTTTTAAAATTTTAAATTGAAATCCTATTTAATAAATGAAACTCATTTCTTAATTAAAGCTGATCAATTATTCTCAACACCAAAATTAATTTCGAAAATCACAATTATAAATTAATTTTCCATAATTAAAATTTATTAATTAGTTAATTAAATAATAGGGTTTTTACAATTATACAAACTCCAAATTCCGTGAATCCAATTCCTAAACGTAGCTATCATTATTACGAATCCAATGCGACTGACCGCGTATGATATGGAGCTTGTATGAATAAGAGATGCAATTTATAAGATATCATTTTTGAAATATAATTAAATTCTTATTTTCTATTATTAATTACATTACCCACTAACTCTTCCACTCATCATCTTCTTCTTAAACTCCCTCCTTCTTTCCCAATTTCGAATTCTTGAATGAAATCGTGCATTGCCTGTGCACGTGCACCACTTGAAAACTCCGCCGCTCGCCAATCGAAGATCACCATTGAAATCGCCTTCTCCTTCTTGACTCACCGCACCCACCAACACATGACCCGACCGTCCCTACTAAAATGTGACCATACGGTCAAACGGCAGCCCCCCTAAAAATTCACGTGACAAAAAAAAACCGACCAAGCTTCACCAAAAATCGGCCACAAGTGCTATTCGACGCGTTGAATCCAAATCCGGCCTCCGTTTTGCAAATCATTGACCACAAATCTATAAAATCTAAACCCTATCTTGGCCTACCCCTCGTTGATCCCTTCTATACACGTCCATGACCAATCAAACTCTGGAAATACGACGCTCTTCACCCGACAATCCAAATCTCTTAATGCCTAAGCTTAAATTACCCTAAATTGGCCTCATACCCAAACCTAATCAAAACTCCTCATGGACTTTTCTATTTCTCCATCCAAACAGTGCCACACCTTCCCATATCCCTATAGGCCTGAAGTTCTACACCTTTATCACTTAAAGGTTCAAGTTTGCAATTTTTAGATTTTTCAAATATTTGATTTAATCTCCAAAAGAAGATTTGTTTTTTTTCTCTTTTCTTTATTTAAATTTCAAACAGCGGTTACGAACAGAGACAATGAAAAGAAGGGTCTTCGAAAATATGTTGGGATGAATTATATGAATTTCAAATTACCAACATCTTGTCGTATGGATTTTCATTCGCTAAGGGCTGCAAACGACAAAACAGAAAAAATGATCATGCTCAGAACAACTATGCGACCTCAAAACAAAAATAATATACCATGTTATTGGATTTTGTAGATTCACAAAAATACCGTCGTTTGTCGAAAATCCATCAGACGATAATGTAAATAATTTCCACATTATAAATAAAGGAAAACTCAAAATTTTAAAAATACATCAATAAAAATCGAGTCGTAAAAATAAAATAAAAATTCTTATTATTTATTTGAATCATTTATTACCGTAAAGAAATTTACAAGATGAAGTCACCGTTATAATTTAAAATTAGTTAAATAAGAGCATTTCATCAATTATATTACATTAATTATAAATCCAGTTATTTTAAATCACTGTCCAAATATTAGGTTCACAATTCAAAGATTTTAAATAATCTCTAATTTAATTCAAGTTTTAAAACTTTAAAAAAAATTGTTCAACATTTAAAATTAATTAAATATTAAAAATCCATCGACCAAAATTCTAGATTATTACATTCTCCCGTCTTAAAAGAATTTCATCCTTGAAATTTCTTAAGTAGGGAAAATGCCTTTAAGCCCATTAAATTTCAAAATCAATTAGTTGAAAAGGATTGTTAATTTTCTATGTCTTTAAAGTTACGAAAATTTTTGACAGCGTCTCCTTTGGTCGGATCGATTGGAAAAACTACTAACTACCACTATGTGTCCAAAACCGAAAGCCAAGTGGCCTCCCATATTTTGTTCCTAAAACCATCAACCAAACAAAATATAAATATGTACCTGTTTGTCAGGCAACCAAACTCTGCTCATGAAACCAAATGTGTCAGGCGAACCTTTGCTTCCATATACTTGCATCTTATTTATCAATAATATGTAATCATATAATTCATAACCATACAATTCAAACATATAATTTATTAAAACTTCTATGATGTACATATACCATCCATACATAATATCCAATCCGATCGCTCGCTCGATCACACAATTTCACTTCCAAACTAGTGTCACTCACTCAACCACTCTAGTGTGGACTCCGATCCTGTTCCTTGATTAGAAACCTCCATTCTCCTTACATAGCCATCAACCACGATAGAAAACTTTGGAATCAAATCAAAAATGTGTATCAAGTGTTCGCTGTTGAGAATCAAGTGGAAAATCTTAGTTCGAACTGGTGTAAACCACCTTGAAATCGTGTACACAAATCTAGATGAAAACAGCGTACAACTTACGCACTTCTTCCAATTGGTTTATTTATATACTAATTACTTTTTATTCACATTCAATTTTAAATCATAATTAACTTCTCTATAGTATTTCCTTCAATACTAAAATTCATTTACAACAATTTCATAAAATCGTTTCATTTAACTTTACGTTAAGTTTCATCTATAACTTGATTTCAATTTTTTTCTTAACATGAATATCCAAAAAAAAAATATTTGTTTCGAAATACTATTTTTCTCAAATTTTTATAAGTTACCCAAACTTATTTGTTTATAATTTCCCAAGCACTTAACTTAGATTTCTTAATAAATTCAACAACTTCGAATATGCAAATCATCGAAAATTCCATTTTCATTTCAATAAATGAAAATTACCAAAAAAATACATCAAAATGTGATGCAAACTACACTGCCCTAATGTATAGGATACATGCATGCCTATAATAACTTGACTGAAAACTTCAGACATAAACACCCGATTTTATTTCAATTCTATTTTAAAATAATATATGTGTATCTTCTTTTTTATATCAAATCATACTTCTGAAATTCAAAAAAAAAATTTGTTTTATCCAAACAACTTTATGGCAAAATACTATAGTAGCAATCCCTCACTTAGAAACTCAAAAATGAACACCGATGATGATGTAGCCATCACCAGAATCATTGTCCAAGACCGAAGCAAGTTCAGTGCTTTCTAACTCCTTCAAAATCCTTTAAAAAATTTCTATTCCAAAATACTTCCTTATAAAACTATTATTATTTCTTCCAAAACTTTGAAAAACTATTTCCAAAAATACCGGTATTTAAATTCTCATCTTAAATCCCTTTTTGTTATAAGCCACATTTATAAATTATATTTATATAATTTCACTTTTTATACATAATTATTTCACCAATATATATCTTTGTTTAGATTATAATAAACAACTTTTACTAAAATTAAATTTTAATCCAACATTATCACCGAACGCCTTATAGTCAAATTGTGAAACTGAATTCACAAGGTATTCGTTTTTAATGTTAACACGGTTTCTAATCTACCCAATCCATGCCGTGAAAAGGATAAAACTTCCCACAATTAACCACAATGGTAAATGCATATAAACAGGTTGGCACAACTACTCAATCAACAACAATAGTCAATGCTCCTAACTAGGTGAGCATGACTAATCAAATAACAAATGATAATAATTAAATATTATCATTTCATAACAAAAAATATGCCATTAATAACTATACTTAGTTTATGAAAATTATTCTTCTATATACAAAATGTAAAATCTTGGTAAAATTATTTCATTTACCAATTTTCAAAAATAATACTATGTCGATTTGCATTGTCCAAGTGTCTAGAAACCCCTATCGATACAGTGGCATCCCACGTACCGACCAGAATTCATAAGCCACCCAACAGATAAATCAACACAATATAAAACATTTTACAGCACTAACAAATATAAGCTCATATATTTATAATACACTCATACTTATTCTAGGGTCTCACTTGCCGTATTTCAAATAAGTTAACCCCACCAAAGCTTAGGTGTTTGCTAAACCTAAGCTCTAATACCACATGCAACGACTCTCCTTTTCGACCCTTAAAAGCCGGCACTAATACATCCACGGTATTCACGTGCCGAGCATCCAAGTACAGGAAAGACATTTTTAGGGAAAAAGAAAGAAAAGACAGAGAAGAATCTCACCTCATGATGAGTAATATATAATAAACAATAGATCTTTACAAATAGAAAACTGTGATATACGTCCATCAAAATCAGAGTACACTTTATCACTATTCATTAGCCTGGACAGTTATAACTACATGTCCTCAAAAATGCTAAAAAATGAAACAACACATGCAGTAAAAATAAAGAATATATGGGAGATACATCTTGGACATCCGGCTTATCTCTTAAAGCTCCAAGGCATCCAAACTAGATCTGAAAATATGCTTAGTCTGACCCGAGCATTATAAGAAAAATAACGCCCGGATCAATCTGGTAAACCAACATGAGAAACACACCTCAAATGAATTTTAAAGTTGTAAAACCTTCAAAATAAAGGTATCTCATAAGACCACGTCGCACACAAACACGGATATGTTTTAACCTTAAGATGATCAAAACATTTCTATAGAAAATCTAGCGATATTACAATAACGTCTAGGGTTGAAAATTAATATATAAAATAGCTAGAATGCTTGCATCTCATGTACCAGTATAATTGGGCACAATTAAGTTCGTACGACGATTATTGGAGAATAGATTCCATCAATGACAAGATGCTGGGGTACCACCTACCATAGTACACCTCTAGAAAATGTATCAAGAGACTCACATGGACCCTCTGCGAATCAGGACCGGCCCTACTCCTTACTGGATAGTTATGAATATTTGATCACCCCGGTTTCTTTTGTAACCTTTTTCAAGAGCTCCCATGCATAACCAAATCCATAAATAAATAAATATATGTCCAAAAAGGGTGATAACAATACCCTAATAGGTGTGATCCACTTAGCCTAAAAGCATATTCCTTGTTTTAGTCATTCTCGGTTGTTGAGGCTAAAGGCTATGTTTACCTTTTAGCTAATAATCCAACGTGGAATGCTAACACTGCCTTTTAGGCAGCGATGCAAGCATTCATTCATACAAGTTGCTCATGATATGAAAAAATCAAAGGCACCAATTCTACTACATCCATTTTGGAATCACCCTCAGGATTAGTAGCAAGCAGCCCTAGCACTTCAAAGGACTTTGTCTTCGACCATCTTCAAGATCCAATTCGAATGCTTACGCTAGTTCGAAGTGATTTTTAGATAATATATCTGATCCCAGTCTCTTCCAATCGACAACAATAGTTTTCAAAATGAGCGAACATTTTATAATTGGTTATTTAACTATCAAATAAACAAACTAGAACGACCCAAAATTTCAGTCATTCGAAATTGAAACATTTAATTGATTTTAAGTATTCACAAGTTAATTTTATAAGTTGAAAAACTTATATTTCAAGGATTCTTGTGAATTCAGCTACGAAGGATATTGACCCATGTTTTGTTCCGTTGCTCATTCCACGAATAGCGCTTCCGTTCCTTGAATTTCAAAGATCAATCACTCTATAAAGAAAGGCCAATCATTCTTTGTTGGTATCCCCCGTAGGATTCTTTTCAAACTTAGCGTACTGAAACATCAGAGTAGCTAAAGAAAGGAAAATCAGCATAAACCGCGAATTTACCATCTGTTATGGCCTCGTAACTATAATGATTTATTTGGATAATTAAATTCTTAATTTAAGATTTAGAATTGCAGAGATAATTGGATTTTTCATTTAACGTGAATGAAAATGATTTATAAAATTAAATTCTATTTGAATTAGAATGATGTTAGTAAACTTTTGAAATTAAAGTAAATTTTGAATTCACTTATTATTAAAATAAGTATATGGAAACGTTTTCCAGATAGTGAAATATTGAAATGGTTTTGGAACTATACATTTCAAAGATAATTTGAAGCATTAAATTTGGAAAAGTGATTTAATTAATGAATGATTTAATAAATCAGGCCTAGTGACTGCTTCAGTTCTAAATTTAAATTTTAGCCATTTTAGTTCCCCAACTTGATGTGAACCAATTTGTCATACAATTAGTATGTAATTGACCGTGTAGGCTTGATTATAGTTTGCGTTGAGAATGTTAATTCATGTAGTGCGGAGTGATTACTTCAATCTATCGAGCTTCCTTCTTGGCCAAAGGATGACAAGTTGGAAGTTGGAGACGTGATAAGTCTATGAGACTTAGTTTCTGTATGAGGGTGAGAAACGATTTTGCATTGTTGGTACGAAGGGATTGGGATTAAATTTATCTAAAAACCACTTCGGACTAACGTATATGCGTTCAGTTGTGCAGGTTGTGATGATATTGATATTTAGTATTTTCATAGTGAATGACTGTTTGTTGATCGTTTTGGGTTAAAATCCCAATATACACCTAGTAGCAGTAGTCTCTTCGTTATGAAATATCCAATGCAATGACTATTTGTTACTAATCCTAGAGATTTCCCGATAGTATGTGGTAGGAAAGTACCTTCGGTTTGTCCTGTTCTTGGACAACTTGTATGGACGAGTGTCTGACATTGCATTTCTAAGATTACATACATTGGTTTTTACATACGTACATCTGTTGGTGGCGGAGAAGGCAACTTCTCTTAGCTTAATACCCTCCTTGAGACGTACGATCTCAAGGTTGTATTTTTGTGGAAGGCAATTTGTTGTCAATGGAAATGGCAATGTGACATTCAAAGTGGTGTGATATGCGATATGTGAAAGGTAATCGTTACATCTGGCCTCATCAACCGGAAATGACCGAAATAAGGTTAGATGTAGTAGAGCTAAGTGGGTCATTCCCAATTAGGATGTGATCATCCCCTTCTAGGTATATTCCTCCCACTATGACGTTTAGGATGTAAATTAATGCGGTTTGTATGCTATGAGGGCCCTCGGAAAGGTTGGTAACGACCAAGGGATGATATATTCGGTACTACCTTGTTATAGAGGTAGGTCGGTCTTGTGTTGGTAGAGGATTCTTTATGATGTCGGTACATTACTCTAGAGATATACTGCTGAAAGGTGGTCCCTTCACTTGGTCGTTTGTATGGAAATCCAAACTCCACCACATGCCTGCCATTTTAATTGTATTACCCACTTTGGGCTATATGCTGGAACTTAATCAATGTTACAATTTCGGCTATGATTAATATTATTTGTGCAATAGACACTATTATAATATAAGAGAATTTGATATGAAAGGTTTTGGTTATCGTAAGGTAAAAACTTGTCCGTGTTTATGTGTGGGCGTGTCTTACGAGATACTTTTGTTTTGAAAAGAAAATTTTCGATAATTTAATAAATTCAGTTGAGTGTGTTTTCTCACGCTGGTTTACCAGAATGATCCGTACGTTCTTCCCTTTCAATGCTTGGGTCAGACCGAGTATATTTATTGGTTCAGATTTTGTGCTTTTGGAGCTTCAATAGGCGAGCTGGAGATCTTCATTTTCGTATACACGTATCTGTTTATTTTCCGCTGCTTTGTTATTTAAATTATCAACAATTGTAAGGACAGGTTACTATAGCTGTCTAGGCCGATGATTAGTGATTGATTGTTGAACTTTGATTGATGTATGTATATACAATTTTTGTTTTATAAAGATCATTTTATGATATTATATGTTTTCCTCTACGATGTGAGATTCTGTATTGTTCTGTTTGGTTCTCTCTTCTCTTCTCTTCTTCTCTCTTCTTTTCTTTCTCATGACTTTTCGTCGGTCTGTGCTTTTTTGGATCGGACATGTGTGGTTTATTGTCGATTCAAAGTGTACGGATTTACAGATCGTCACACAAACAATTCAACTGGAGCTTTAACCAAGCATAGTTAAGCACAAAGCAACCACTAAACCTCTTTGATTAATCTTTTCATTAATTAAAACAATGTAAATTCTCGTATTACAATACTTTTACAAAGATATATTTCATAAAACCCTGTATGCTCCTTTCAACACTTTGAAAAATACCCATATACTTATTTCCACGGTATAAGTATATTTACCAAAACACTACACTTTTCCTACTTAGAAAATATATTCATATAGTTATTATCTCAACGGTATAGGTATATTCACAAAACATTATAAATGATTTCTTATTTTAAAATCATATCAAAAAGGTTAAAGCAAATATTGTTTTTTAAAAAAAGAGATAAGGATAAACCCAAGCACTATTCCTTTGGTGTTAAGCATGGAACAAATGTCCACACTACCAAAATTAAGAAGGTCAATTTGGGAAATCAACTCTAAATTTTTTCAGTAAATCCTTATTAATAAATCTCTTTCATTTATGAACATCTCCTTTACTAAAATTCCAAATCCATTTATAAAACTCTTAATAAATCTCCAAGTTTATTTATAAACATTTTTATAAATATCCAAAACTATTTAAAAAACTCTTCTATAAATATCTAAAACCATTTGTAAAACTCTTTTATAAATATCCAAAAACCATTTATAAAACTTCTTTTTAAAAATTCTTTATAAAGTCTTTTAAAAATTCTTATAAATCCAAATCTCATTTTCATTTATAAACTCTTCAATGAATCTCTTTTATTAAATAAGATTCCTTTTATAAATCAATTTATTATTTATAAGTACAATTAGTCAGTTAAATTTATTTACTTAAAATTCCTAATAAATAACAAATTAACTTTCCAACATCATTAATAAAATAATTTATTACTCTAAAACATTATTAATATAATAATTAATAACTTTAAAACATTGTAAATAAATAATTACTATTTACTTTAAAAAATTATTATATAATAATAATTATTAACAACAAAACATTACAAATAAATAATAATTACTAGCTTCAAACATTATAAATATAATAGTTAATTATTTCAAACATTATTAAATAAATAATAATAATTAATCTTCAAAGATTAGTATATAAATAATAATTGTCTTCCAAAACATTATTGTAAATAATAATTATAAATTCCAAAACGTTATTAATAAATAACTATTATAACTTCCAAAACATTATTAATATATAATTATTATTAACATCAAATAATATTAATTTTTTAATAAATACCTTTTCATAATATAAAATATTGATAAATAACTTTTAAACACTAATAAATATAAATAAACAACTTTTAAACACTATTAAATATAAATAAGCAACTTTTAAAATATTTCTAAATGATTTAGAAAAGACAAATAAAAGGATTAGGGAAAAATAGAGAAGTTCAAATTTGGCTTAAATAAAAATATTCTAGAAAACCCAAAGGTTGGATTTAAAATCATTCTCCGAATCTACAAACCAATTTCAAGCCAAAACGACGATTAATAGTGTTTCAAAATACTAAATTAAGCCCAATAGCCACCAAAGCACTTAACCAATATTGTTATTGATTTTTATCACTACAATGGTACGTTTTGAACGTATAACAATGTCATACCTTATAGTGCTAAACAATCAAGATTCAGCAATTAACAATTATTAACAATTATTATGACAGAGTTATAACTAAATAGAATCAACATGAATATAACTGGAAATTTAAAAGTAACTGTATTGAGGAATCCGGATTTCTCAACAAAATTCCTGTATTTTGATTTTAAATAACAATCGCTTGTAAAAACGAATATTTCAACCAAGCTGCTAATAATTTCAATCAAACACAAACAGTAAAATTATATCTACTATATAACATACCTATTTATCCAAAGAGGTGAGTTATTCTTACCTAATTCAAGTTATCGCTGAAGCGTTCTGATTCCAAATAAAATTCCAGTTTGAAATTCTACAAGCTTCAAATTCCATGAATCCAATTCCTAAGCATAGCTATCATCATTACGAATCCAAAGCGATTGACCGCCTTTGATTTAGACCTTGTATGAATATGATATGCGATTTATAAGATTTCAATTTTAAAATATATTAAATTCTTAATTACTATTCTTTATTACAATTATCCACTAACTCTCCCACTCATCATCTTCGTCCCAAACTCCTTCCTTTCCCCATGTCAAATTCTGGAATGAAATCATGCACTGCCTGTGCACATGCACCATGCCAAAGCTCCGCTGCTCGCCAATCCAAGATCACCATTGAACTTGCCTTCTCCTCCTTGACTCACCACACCTACCAACACATGACCCAACCCTCCCTTCTGAAACGCGAACATACGGCCAAATAACAGCCCCACCAAAATTCGCGTGACAAAAAAGTAACCGAGCTTGCCAAAAATGGGTCATAAGTGCTATTTGACTCCCCGAATCAAAATCCGGCATTCGTTTTGCAAATAGTTGACCACAAATCTCCAGAACCTAAACCCTAGCTTGGCCTACCTCTCGTTGATCACTCCTATAAACAACCACGACCAATTAAACACTGGAAAAACGACGCTCTTCATCCAACAAATCCAATCTCTCAATACCTAAGCTTAAATCACCCTAAATCGGCTTCATACCCAAATCCTAGTCAAAACTCCTCACGGCTATCACCATTCCTCCATCCAAACAGTGCCGCACCTTCCCATATCCCTCTAGGCTTGAAGATCTACACCGTTATCACTCAAAGATTCAAGCTTGCAATTTTTAGATTTTTGTTTGAATTTGATTTAATTTCCAAAAGAGGTTTTGTTTTTTCGTTTTCTTTATTTTGATTTCAAACAGCGGGCACGAATGGAAACAATGAAAAGAAGGGTCTCAGAAAATATGTTGGGGTGAGTTACATTTAATTTCAAACCATCGGCTTCTCATTGTACGGATTTTCATTCCCGTACGGGCTGCATATAATCAAACAAAAATACGCTCATGCTCAAAAAGGTGACGCGACCTCAAAAAGATAATACACTGGTTATTGAATTCCGTAAAACTATAAAAATACCATCGTTTGCCACAAAATTATCAAGCGATAATTTGAATAATTACCAAATTAAAAATTATGGAAAATTCAAATAAATGAAAAATACATCAATAAAAATAGAGTCATAAAAGTAAAAAATAAAATTTCTTATTATTTATTCGAATAATTTATTTCTGTAAATAAATTTACATGATGAATTCACCGTTATTATTTAAAATTCAAATGAGTTAAATAAGGCCATTTAATCAATTAAATTACATTCAATTATAAATCCAGTTATTTTTAATCACTATCCAAATATTAAATTCACAATTCAAAGATTTTAAATAATCTCTAATTTAATTCAAGTTTTAAAACTTTGAAAACCAATTATTCAACATTTAAAATTAATTAAATATTCAAAATCCATGGACCAAAATTCTGGGTTATTACACTTCTATAAAAAATCGTTCTTGATAAAAGCTTCATCATTACCTTATCACTTATCTCAGTGGCACAAAATCCTTCCCTTCAACATGCTATCCGTTTTTCCACTAATTCTCGACCTTTCACTACCTTAGGATTCAACACCAAGGGATGAAAAATAAATTATACATCCAAAAGCTATAAAGCCTCAACCCTATACTGATGCTATCAAAAGTAGCATATCATCTAAAAGCATGGAGAATGGAACATGATGAATACTCCATTGTACACATTCTTTGGATTAACATGGATACATGTTAAATATAATAAATATAATCAAATGCACGCATCTCATCTCGATACGAAATAATGGTACGAGGAGTTTCCTAGAACAGAATAGTGTAGAAATTGGATACACACACATCCGAGACTATCACTATCAGTAGCAATCAAAATGTAATATATACATAACCAATGTTAAAGTAATAAGGACATCACAAAATTATACATAACATATCTATACAAAATGATAAACAACATCACTCATAACAGGTTCATCATACTATATATATATATATATATATATATATATATATATATATATATATATATATATATAGCATCATCACACAACACTATAACTGAAATAAAAAACAAGATATCTCCATCGTCGACTACATCATCTCCAAAACGAGTCCTAATAGATATACAGAATCATACTAAAACATCTAGTCAAGACAATCTCAGTTGATTAAAAGTTGTTAAACAAATTACACACCTCAATTTAGGTTAGAAACTAGCTGTGAGTGAAGTAGGGTACATATAATAACAGGGAACAATAAATAATAGTTTACCAAAATAAATAGGATAAGTATGACAATTGCCCTACACATTTGACACCTAATATACTTAAAGAGAAAACCAAACATGCAACAAATATTTATCGATACATATTATACATATCTAACCAAAGCAACCTAATAATCATGAGATAACCATCCAATAAACTAATAGAAAACATCACACCAAATAATGTATTTCATCCAACGTTGCTTTTATTGACTTACTATTGTTGTCTAGTTGTTTATTATATTTTTTACATTTGATATTGTATTACATAAACACCATTTTAACATTTGATATCTCATTATACTCATGTATTTAAATAGGCGAGTATATAGCTTGATGCTACCAAAATTCTTTCATGTGCCAAATTTTTTAAAAACATTCGACAGACCTCCTTTATATGGCTAATATTTTGAAAATTCATAAAACACAATAATCGGTGTATATCTAATAAATGAGACATCTCATAAATGAGGAAATATATATAGATACTACATTACATATCACATAAAAATGTACCTTTATATTCAATTTTTTTGCTAGTAGCACTTACCTTTGATGAAAATTTAAGTGACTAAGTGCCTTCATATACCTATACTTTGCTAAGACAATATATATATATATATATATATATATATATATAAATACAAAGATAAATGAATTATATTATGTTTATTACATTACGTAATGCTGCGACCACCTTTTGAGTACCGAAATCACTAAAATACCAAAATCTTGCAAAAGAAAAGTTCTAATACACGAAAGCATCTCTCGGATAAATTCGGAAAAATTAATTTTGGACAGCTAATACCTTACTTAGCAACATGTTTTAAGTAGAATAAACTACAAACTTTTGCAAAGTTTTCAACATGAAGGTTATTTCTTATCTTTTCATCTCTCGAAGGATTCCAAAATCTTCTAATTCAGGTCAGTACACTAAAAGCTACAACTGAAACAATGGGTGGAATCGATTCTAGAAAATTTTAGTTGCAGCTAGCATATTTTTTCAACTTAAAACAGATTTTTGGCATAGTAAACTTCAAAATTCGATAAAGTGTTTAACATAAATGTTCTTCCATATATAGTTTTATTACCAGCAGATCTATAATAGTTAAAATTGCTTCATAAAATGGAAGATACGGCTCCAACAAGTTAAAGCAAGTTGATTAAAATCAACATGCTAGAATTTGTGTTTCACTTCAAATCCGATTTTAAGCTCAGGCAAAATTTGAAAATGATTTTAACATAAAAATTGTAAATATTCAAAATATATTTCCAAAACTCTAAAAATCACTGTAAAAAGTTATGCTCATATTACCGAAAGACATTTTCTACTTTATTTTTTATAGAAAATGACACTTTATTACCACAAAAAGAATCATGTATTTTGATAATATGACTTATAAAAACCTTATAATCCCATAACCTAAATGGAAGTCTTGCAAGGAAAAGGTGTACATATTACATCCATATACTAATTTACAAAGGGTACAACTAGAACAGTAAAAGTGTGTTGGAGAGCCAAATTAGTATAGGAGTTATAATTTATAGTTACTCAAAAACACTTATATGGTTCTACAGATGCATAAGTAATAGATTACTCACTACACACTAATACAACATTCAAAGTCAATGAACTATTATTCCTTTTCTCTACTGCCCTATTAATTTATCTTCTGTTGTGTCCTTTTGGCAAAATGGCAAACGCGCAAGGCACTCTTCACTAATTCCTCCAAAAAATTCTAGGTATTTGTAGATCCACACCATATCCAACATCTTCACCCCACTTCCAAGATTCTCTACCACTTTTGAGTTGATTGCTATTAGAGCTGCAAAACATTTTTAGTTGTTGAAGCTTCTTGTTGGATCGCCTCCGATGTGTACCTAAACTCAACAAAGCTAAACTCTTTACTTTTAATCTCTTCGCTTTTAAGTTTTCTTACTGAATTAAGATCATACGTTCATGTATTAGCTAAATTACTTTGACATCTTTTGGCATGTTAATGCACTTAAAGATTATTTAATTTCAATCACATCATATGTTCCATATTAAAGTTGTTAAAGAAATGTCAATTAACGTGTTATAAGATATATTTCCATGACTTTATACTAGGATTAATTCAAAAAAATTGTAATGTTATTATTAGCTTGAGTTTGAAGCTAAAGTTTTTGTATCATGCTATCCATTAAATGCTTTGAGTATTTGCAGATGAAAACAATATAGTGTCTTGATTCATTTACTTGTTCACACAACATATGTTCTAGATCAATGCTATTATCCTATTGCCATGTTCTATCTTTTGTGATTAATTTATTGTTCCTTGTTAAGAGAGCACACATTGACGTTTAAGGGAACAGTTATCGTTTGATATTCTCTTACATCATACATGTTTTGCGGGTTTGGTTTTGATACTCTCTCATATAGATTTGAAAAAAAAGTTGCCATTATTTTGAGGGATCCAACACCATTGATCATGTGACAAATTATCATCTATTTTCACATTTTTAACTTCATGTTTTAGTTGATATCCAAAAAATATACTTTATATTTATTTATATACTTAACAATTCACATAAGTATTAACATTTATGTGTGTACATTGGAAATTAGCCACAAGGGCCTCTTTAGCAAATGCAATTAGTTTCTAGGACACACAACTGAAATAATTAATTTTAAGGACAAAATGCAAAATAATTAGTTTCTAAGGCTTAAAAACCAATGAAATTATGTCCTTGAAAGTAATTGGACTGCTAATTTTGTCCTTAAAAGTAAATATTCTACTGATTTTGGCCTTGAAATTAATTTCTGTAGAAGTGTGTCCTAGAAACTAATTGGACTGCAGAGTTTGTCCTTCTAGTGAAATGCCCCGTATTACTTATGTCTATACAAGCACCTAGCTATTTAAAAGTTGATCAATTAACTTTAAAAACTTTATTATGCATGTATAAAATTAATAAATAGGGAACATTTTTAAAACACCTTATTTTCAAAATATAAAGCCGCCCCTTCTCTAAAACAAGTTTTAAAAAAAACTCTACTTTTAAGTTTTAGCATATTTACATGGAGCTTTGCAAATACTTGAAGTTTTTAGATTGCAAAAATTTACATTTTTTCAAAAAAAAAAAAATCAAAAAAAAAGTCTTGATATTAGAAAGATGCAATAAAGTTCAAATCTAATTTCCAAAAAAATGAATTTCTTTTATCGAAATTGAAAATAAGGGCGTAGTTTAAAACATGTTTTTTGAGAAGGGTTTTTCCACGTACGATATTTGAAAAACAAGGGATGGAGCCTAATTTCTACTAGTAAATATCCCTTTATTATTTTTTAATCATTTCAATCATTCCCATATTAGAAACAAATGTATTTATAAGCTTGTTTACCATTTATCAAACCAATGTTATTATTAAAATAAATATTCCTTTCCTTGAAATTAGTTTCATTTTGTCAGTTTAAACATGGGTAAATTTTATTATTTCATTCAAAACCTCTATTTGTTTAAATATAATTATTGTCTTCTATGTATTACGAAACAAAATTTTACTCATACATTTCTGCTTCTCAAGTTTATATTGAATTTAATACCCCATAAAAATATTATTCCTTTCCAACAGTTGAACTCTTGATTTATCAAAGGTAAAGCTCAATTGATACTATATACGTATTTTATAAATTCCCATGACATATTTCACCTTTATAAATTATTTAGGTTAAAGAATAGTTTCAAAAATAATTTATTATTGTATTTACAATGATCTCACTTCGTCAAACGCATTTATATGTATTGGATTTTAAATAAAATTTAATACGTTTAGGTTATCTTTAAACCAATAAAAAATTTCCAAAATAATTTGTTGTTCTTTAATTCGTTCCATATATATTTTGTTAATGTAAATTTTGTAAAATTATTTTGTGTGAGTTATTTGTTTTTAAATAAGAAGAAGAGAAAGAGAAAAGGAAGAATGTGGGGTTAGAATAGTCCCAAATCTTAGAATATTGAGAAATATATTAGTTTAAATATATGTTTCTCAAGGAAAGGTTGGGCCCTTTAGGTATCCAAATGTTTGCTCTTTTTTAATGAGGAAAGTCATGCATAACCACCACACGCACGCGCCGTCCATCCGCCCAACCGACCGAACCAGACCTGGTCGACTTTGTGTCCAAACTATAATTTTGGACAGAATTATTCCAGTTAAAACGAGCCATATTTGAATTTGGACATAATTATTTATCTTGCAAAACCATTTCGAGTTTGTGATACTGCAAATCTTATACTCTTGTCACTGCAGTAAATTTAAAAGATAGTTTGAATCGATTTCAGCAGTGTTATTGCAATCGATTAAGAGAATAACATCTTGGCACCACTGTATCTTGGGAGGCGATTTTCCTTAACTCGCAACATCTATTTGTTTGAACAATGATTAATAATGGTAATCTTATTTTAAATAAGTATTGATAACAATATATTGTTTCGAAAAAATATCGATAAAGTGACTGAAAATGTTTTTATTGATAAACATCTTTTTAACCATTAGGAATCACGAATGAGTCTGGATACATACACTTAATTTTCCATACAAGCAAGAATTATGTAATAAAATTATTTATTTTATTTTTAAAATTAAAATTTTATTATTACATCGTCAATGATATCACCATTTTTGAAAAATTGGCTTTTGAATTCTAATTAAGTTTAAATGATTTGATAATTGTTTTAAAATCAAATGAGGCCCTTTGGGTTATTAAATAATAATAGAAATATTATTATTAAACTTTGTTTACAAATACATATCGTTTAACTAAGAACTAAAAATATGACTAGAAATCGGATCCTGGGTTCGTAACGGTTTGATGGAAAGAAATTGTTTCGTGATGTTGTAACTTAGTTTTTCACATATATGACACATGCACATATATATGCATACACACACACACACATATTATATACATAAAAATACACACGAGTACATACATATGTACTTAAGGAAAAATATCATGATATTTCGTACCAAAACAAAACTTCCCATTACTTTAGAGCATGTAGAACATCACACGGAGGAGGCACAAGGGGAAGGAGGTCAGTCGAGAATGGTGAGGGGGTAGGGTGATGTAGGCAAGCACATGGATGGTGAAAATGTCATGATATTTTGGTGAAAATATTATGATATTTTTTCTCCGCTTTTTGCCTATAAAAAGCAGGCCACTTCCACTCTTCCTCTTCACTAATTCACTACTTCTTTTCTTCTTCTTCTTCTTCTTCACCTTAGGATCTCTCTTTAATGGCCTCCTTCTCTTCGTTAAATATTCCATAGGAATAGTAAAGTTCTGCTGAGAAATATACCTCCGTATAGAATGGCATATACTGCCTTAGGTTCGAGATCGAATTAGTAATCTCCTCTCTTTTTCTCTACCTAAGTTGTGCCCATCCAAGCATTCCACTAGCCTTGAAAGCCCAAGGCCAAACACCCTAAGAGTCCTCGAGAAAAATTCATAAGCTCAGGAGTAGGAATAACAGAGCTATAGTCGATTCGTACTTCAACCGGGAAAGACATCAAGTGTGAAAGTGTACTATTAGATTTATAAATTACATGATGATATGATATGTTTGATATGGATCTTTTCTATGTTTGATTATCATGTTTTGGATATTGATTATCAGTTTGTTTGATGTGGAAATGATTCATGGTATAATACATGTCAAATTTACACCAAGGAATCACTTTCCTTTATAAAATGAAATGGTATATATTACATTGTTAAACCTCTTTAAAATAATTTTAAATGATTTATAAATGGTTTATAAACATTAAATCTCATTTCGTAAAAGTTTGAAAAAGTTTGGAAAATGGAGTAAAAATAAGCCGTTGCGTGGCATTTCACGATTTTGCGATTTGAAAAGTTAAATGGACATGTAGAATGAAATATAAGTCGGAATGCTTTGCAATAAGAATTTTCTGGACCATAATGAATAGTTTTCAAACTAAATAAGAAAATGAATATTTTATTTAGTAAATTTTAAGATCTGTCCAATTCATGTTTTCAAAAACATTGCGTTTTGGCAGTTCGAAAACCAAAGTGGTAAAATCTTGAAAATAGAAAATTTTAAATCTTTAAAAATATGAAATAAATTCCATAAATATATTAAAATGTTTTGAAAAGGATTTGAGTTATTAAAATGGATATATATGGAATGAAATTAGCATTTTGATCAAAGAAGCTTTAACAACACTATTCGCGGCACTTTATGCAGCCGTTTTGTTAACTTTCGAAAATCATGATTTTAACTTAAACTTTTCTTCTCGAATCCTTTATGAATGTTTTTTTAGAAATAATAAATCGAGTATTTTTAAGAGGTTAGAGTTGATCAAATAACTTGACCGCCTTATGGGTTACAGAGAGATAGTTATTAGATCTAAGTTGAACAACCAATGTCTGGGTTCTGCTCTAGGTATCTAGACTGGCCCGATAGAGGGGATAGTAAATTTTATTTAATTGGACCACATTTTCCTAATATAAAACAAGATTTGGAGATTACCAAAAGTTAAAAAAGGTTTTAAATAATAAGATTTTGGTGATATACGAAACACGTTGGTTAAACTCTATAATAAATTCTGAGGAGGGAACTTGTACTATCCATATGCATTTAAAAGGAAATTTCACTATTATTCGACGAATAGTATAGATTGAATACAGAAATTAATATTGAGTATAATTAATATACTTCCTATGGATCATATTTACTCAATTCCAACTGGTTTTGAATTTACCATCTTAGATAACATGGTTTTAACACATTTAAAAGGTATGTTATGAAAATATTAAACCTCTATTAAAATTGTATTAAATCATGGAAACATTTTCCTATGTAATTAATGAGAAATGGTTTGGTGTTTCCAAAGTAAAAGGAGATTTAATGATTCCATATATAATGAAAAAGAATGGTTTAAAGATTTATATCTCTAGAAGATATTTTATTTGATAAAAGATATTGATAAATTGAATATTAGTCACCCACATACTTAACATCTTTTATCGATAAATTAGTTCGAAAGAACCGGGGTTGGATTTGGGCGATTCTTATTTGAAAACCACTTCGAACCAATATACATTTGAAAGTGAAAATATGTTGAGGACAATGACTTTGAAGATGGAGATCTTCATAACGTAGGGCTGCTTGTCACAAACCTCTGGGGTAATTCCTTTATCATATGTATGGTGGCAGTGGTTCCTTCAATTTCAAATCTTCGATGCAAGTGCTACTAGCTACTAACCCTAGGGGTGATACCCAAACAGAACGTAATATGAGAAGTGCCTTCGATTTGTCCTATGCCTGGACAACTTGTATGGATGAGTGTCTGGCATTGCATTTCTAAGACTACGTACATTGATTTTTTTCAAACGTACATCCATTTGGTGGTGTAGCAGATAACCCCTCTTACACTTAACACCCATCTCTAAGACATACGAGCTCACATGTTGTACATTTACGGAAATCAATAGCGTACTGTTTGAAATAGAAATGCGGCATTGAAAAAGGGATTTGTCATGCGAAAGGTGAAATGTTACCTTAAGAATTGCACATCGAGAATGACAAAAACATGGTAGATGTGGCAGGGCTATGTGAATCGCATCCATTAGGATATGACCATCACCCTTCTAGATTATCCTTTATATTTCGGGTATGTTATGTATGCTTTGGATCCCGATAAAGGTCGATAACTACCGAGGTGATGTCATATTCGGTACTATCTATGGTAAAGGTATGCCAGTTCTGTGTTGGTAGAGGTTGAAGCCTCTGGTGCAGCCCTCTAGAGATGTTCTGTTGAAAGGTAGTCACTTATCTTATCATTGTATGGAATTCATTCTCCAAACAAGCCTTTAGGGTTTTAGTTGTAAACCTATTGTGCTGGAATTTAATAAATGTAATAATTTTGACTAAGATTATATATATTTATTTGAAAGAGTTTTCAAAGAACGTCATTAAAAATAATATCTCTGATTTTGCATAGCAAATGGTTTGGTTATCATAAGATAAAAACTCTTTCGTGTTTAATTGCGGCGTGGTCTTATAAGATACCTCTTTGTTTTCAAAAGCCTGTGTTTTTAGTTTTCTCACACTAGTCTCGTGATTAATCTAGAACTTGTTTTATTCTCCCCTTAAAATTTGGGTGCCCTATTTTTCTGGCAACTAGTTAGGTAGCTTGAAGCATTTTAGAGGAGCTAGGAGCGTAGAGCTGAAGATTCCTTCATAGATAGTAATCTATATTTATTTCGTTGTATTTTGTATAAGTATCTACCAGCACATGTAGGGATAGGTAGTTATAACTGTCTGTACTTTCCATAACTCTAATACATCGTTTTGAGAGTGATTATATGTACTATCTATATATAAAATATGCAAGCTGTTAAATGCGATGTGAGAATCTGTTCTGCTCTTTCTTCTATCTTTATTTTCCTTTACCCTTGATTATCTGCCTCTCGGGCATTTGAATTTATAGCATTGAATGCCGAGGATGTATTAGTATCGATCTTCGAGGTTCGAAAAGGCAGGTCATCACACGAGTGGTAAGAGAAAATAATGTCTTAAATAAAGTTTTATCGATGTGCCTTGGAAGATCTCTCTCGCTCTATAGATTTTAGCCATTGTCCTTGCCGGATTGAAGAATTTCCACCAACATATTTTTCCTTCCTCAAAACCATATAAACCCATAGATATATACACATTCTGTTTCTTCAGATTTAGTTTATCATTTACATTTCATATATAAAAATATATAATCATATATTTAGTTCCAAAATGAACAATTATTTTATATTTTTATAATGTAATGTACACCGTAGTTTACCAATATTTTTTATTTACGTAAACATAGATTTCCAAAAACCAATAATCCACTTTTCAAATACATACATTATAGTCAACTTAATTCATCATTCACCGGATATATTGTTTTAATTCACTCTTTGTTTTCATCCAAAACAATGATAATCATACTTAAAATCTTTAAAAATCATGTGCATTCTGAAATCACTTCAAATTTGAAACTTATGCATATGTGTGTGTATATATCCAAATACATTTTTATAATACATGCTTACCCTTCATTCATGTCATGTCATAAATATAAAAAAAGTTATACATAATTCACATTAAACAAACAAACACACACACACACACACACATATATCAATATGTGTGTATGTTGACATATACAATAATTAACAAGCTTAAATGTATTAAATATAACAATTTCTTTCACCAATGGTAGCAATGTATAGGAAAACAAGTCAACACTGCCTCACCATCGATTACAATTATTTTTAACACCCAATGACTGCAACCGTTGTTTAGCAATTATTCAAACTTTAAAAAAATTGTCAGTTTATGCTTATTAAATTAATATCAAAGCATCAACACATACTAAAAATTTCATACTCATATAAATTTCAAAAAAAGCCACACATATAGCTATATTTATCAAATAGATAGTACCTTATCTTATTTTTAGAGTTCCTTTTGAGTTTCATACGCAACATTTCTCTCACGCAACATCTCATGGAGGCTCCTTCTTTCCAGATAAAACCCTAGGTATTTTCTTCAAAGTTTATTCATTTCCTCTCCAACTTTTCTTCATCAATAATTTTAATTTCTCCACCTGCTCAATCTCCTTTACATATCGACTCCCTTTCCTATTAGAGATCAGGATGCCATCCTTATCCCCTCCGTCCAACTCACCTGTAACGACCCAGAATTTCAAACACTTTGTATTTAAGTATTTATTTTTTTTTAAAATATTTGTACCTTGAATTTAATGTAAAAAATATGATTTATAACCTTATTACCCCTTTTTCATTAATAGTTGATGACAGAAAATTCATTTTTGAATTTTGTTTACATAAATAAACTGCTTGAAAAAATATTACATCTTGTTTCAAACGTAACGTGTTTTGAATCGAAACAAATTAGAATCTTTTTGAAGGATTTCATAATGTACTTCAAATGGTCGTTATCCTTCTCGTGGATTGATTCTGTGAAAAGTTATGTCTACAGCTATTCATCGTGATGCTCCATTAGCATCTAGCATTATAAATTCGAAGTGTGCTATCATAATTTGACATTCCAAGCTTTGTAATTTTGAACTAGTTCCTTTCATGGATATTCCTGGTTTGAATTCGATTACTTTAATCTTAGTCGTTCGTTTTAGATTGGTTCATGAACACGCATATACATGCATGTTCTTGCATAGCTTCATTATCAAATGCATGTACCCATATAGGCATATATATAATTTATGTCCATCGTCTTTTTTTCAAAAGAAACATGGATCAGTACCGATCCAGGACTTGGGAAAGTCATGTTTTGTTGCCTCGAAAATAGGTCTTATTGGGTTATACGACCCACCTCTTTCCATTCTCTTTCTCACTTTTATTCCTACCGATCCAAAGCTGCTAAGCTCCGCCATAAACAACCTCTTCTTTTCCAATCAAGAACTGCCTTTGAACCACAGCCTCTCCTTGCTTATGACTACCATCGATCAACGCCCCTTACCGTGACTTTGACACTACCAACACTGCCTCCATGGACTTAGACTTAAATTAACCCACCGATCCATGACTCCAACTTCTAAACCCGAATCTCCATTTGAGTCATTCTCAAAATCAAAGTCTTTTAGGTAGGTGGAGGAGTTTGGGACCATATATGAACGAAGGTCGACTTAGATAAGGATGAAAACAAGCATGGACAGCCATGGTTTGGGAGTGGGAGGGGATGGAGAAGAGGGATGGAAATTCCCTAAGTAGTTGGATCGGCATAAATCCAACACTTAGGTGAATTTCGTTAAATCAAAGTTCAGAAGTAAACTTCACCTTATGGATTTGGGTTGAAATTCTTCTTAGTCTTGAATCATTCCCAAAGCTTGATATCATGACGCTTGCCTGTATGGTCAGCGATGACTGTCACCAAGGGCGATATCCAAACTTTTAAAATAAATAGTTAAATAATATCGAAAATCCAAACTACACTACCCTGCATAACACCACACTAGGTTTCACTTTAGAATGAGGGGCATAGCTTATAACTAATCTGATGTTGATTATCTGTCAATTTTTATTTAAATGGAGCATAGACATTCGAGCATCATGCCACTCAAGCCACAGGTCCATCTACTTCCAGATGTCTAGCTCGACTATTGTTCCACTTGCACAACAAACTCCAATACAGTAGGCACATCAGCTAGAAAATCCACAAGTTAAATAACAAGTTCCTAAAATCCAATAGACCCCACGGAAGGGCTAGAAGTTGAATCTGCTGCTGATAATCTTGAAGATGGTGTTCTTTTAGATAACCCTATCAACTCTATTGCTTCAAAGATTGAAGAGGGATCTCCTTGTTGAATTTGTGACAAACGCATAATTCCATTCGGTGAGGTACTAGTCCCTTCTTTCCATCAGAGAGCTTGTAATCCAGAAAAGGTTACACTGCTTGCAACATATATATGTTTTTGGCAGGTTGCATTCAATTATTTAACACATTCATTTGTCGAGTTCTAAACTTCATGAGACTAGCTCGAACACGGTTACACCCTAATAGCTACTCCTTTCTTCGTGGCATGTATATTGTTAACGATCAACATTTGCATTGAGTACCCAGTGATGAGAAATTCCGATACATATACAGTTTTAAGAGCTGAAAGAGAAGTCTTTCCTTGACTTAATTGGAGCCACCAAAGAATTGCCGAGCTGTCATTGGCACATGGAACAAGTTAAGCTATTTTAAAAGCCAATGGTTTTACGTATATTGTCCACCTAGGTTGGCTCAAAGATGGATATTTGAACGTAAGTTCTACCTCATTCGTTTACTATGAGTTCGTCTTATTAATTATCAAGCTTAATTCGTATTCTTTCTATCATTCAAATGTTCCGACATAGCCCAACGGTGCAGCTCTTACAGATGCTGTCAAAATTCTCATAACTCTTCCCAAGGTATATAGATACATTGGAGTTCTTCTCTCCGACGAGAATCTCCTAGCCCATAATCTGCTAAGAGCGGGCCACAACACTAGTCTAGTCCAAGTGGCCACTAGTGATGATGACGATAATGATGACAATAACTCACCCGAAGGAGGCGAGGCTAATCGAGATGTGCCTCCAGTCTTGAATCCAAGGGCAGAAGTTGAAAATTATTGAAGAAAGGAAAGAACACACTGAGGAAGGCAAAATTGTAAGTGGAAATAACGAAGCTAGCCATAATGATACTGATGTGGGCCATGAGTCCTTGGTCAAACAACCCATAGATGACCAATAGTCTGCTCCAAAGAAGAGACTAGTCATGACAATTTCTAGGGCATATATTTCTATATAGCCTCCACCCATTACGACTTCTGAGCAAAATTCATTCTCTTCTTTCCATAGATTCTTCTTTAAGTTGGGGCCAATTCCTATCGAGTTCGGCTCTTTTGGTATCGGTGACATGAGTCGCGAGGGTCTTGACTCCCTCATTCGCATTAATAATGACATTCCTTCCTTTAGCATGTGGGAGATCACTTATATGAGCAAAGCTTCATAACATGGTCTGTCAAGGGGACATTAGGACACTCACGCACATGTGCACTTCACAGCACTACGTTGCACTTGACACATATCCTTTCTAGTCAAAACTAATTCGTTCTTGTTTCTTTTACAGGATCCATGAGGAGAAGAAATATATATATCAATCTCTTAAGGAAATTGCATCCCGACCATATAGGCATCGTCCAGGTTCCTATCATCAAGGTAGTAGTCGAGATACTAAGTCCGGCTATCGTCTAGCCAAGATAGAGGCAGTCGCGATAGAGGCAATTACAATAAAGATTATCCGTTGCATGAATCCTCTTCCAAACGTTATTCCAGATCCAAGTCACCTCCGCCCAAAGGCTTAGATAGGCATCCTGATCACCGCGATGACCTGCCACCGGACAATGTTTCTCATGCACTTCTTTAGCATCCATTCATATACAACACTTGGTACCCTCTCACTCCAATCGATCCTCTGACCATAGGCACCATCGAAGTAGTTTTGAGACTTCCCATCATAGAGCCAGCAAACAACTAATTAAAGCTCCGGTCATCACTGTGGAGAAAGAACTTGCTGCTAGCGCCTGAATGGCTAAACTGGAACAACAATTTCCAGGTGTTTGTTTTGATGGGCTCATGTTCATGCCTAACTTGAAGAGAATTACACATGATGTACAAGACATGACCATTGCTTATGTAACTAATGCTTATAACCGGTACAATGAAAGGTTACGAGTAGCTGAGAAAATATCCAAGATCTCGAGAGAAAGACAGCTTGAGATTGATAATCTGAATCTCATGGTAGCATAGGACAAAAGAACCATTACCCATCTCGATGTTGAGGTTGAAAACATAAGGAAATCATGATCCAATGCTAAGAAGAAAGCCGAGGATGCCATCAAGGCACTTGAAGATGAGAGAAACAAGCATCGTGATGAGATTAAGACTGCACATCATCGGAATCACCCCTTAGTGCTAGAAAGAAACGCCTCAAACAAGAAGGTGATTGAGCTAACGACCAAATTCGAGAGCGAGCAAACGAGAAGAATGATCCTCTCTAACAAGCTTGGGACCATTGTGAACAGTTTCTCTCAACTCGAGATGAAAGAGACAAGGCAATCGAACGCACTAGGGACGTGGACACGCTTGTCCAAAAGGAGGTTGAAACTACGAAATAGAAGATAATGGAGAAATTTGAGCCATTGATTAACAAGTACAACACCGACATGTTCAAATTATACAACTTAGAGTGGTTCAATAATGATTATCCTTGAATTCTTGCCCTCGATTAAGAACAAATTGTCGAGGTAGAAAAGCAATTTCTTAAAGGCGGTGAGGTGGATCTAGCACAACATGAGAAGGATATCTCAGTAAGTGATGAGCCTAGGATTCTGAAAGAAGGTTATCTTAATCCTCATCCGAAGCTAGCTGCTGTAGTGCAAAAAGGCTTAGGCGAAGGCTCCAGATCGTCACCTTAAGATGTTGCTATTGGGGACATCCCTAGGCCCAAAACTATTCCTGATGCATCATGGGTCTTAGGATATAATCTAGATTAGCCTCAAATGCATAAGTCAATTATCTTTTCTTCTATTTTGGAGGGGAACTCTGGTAGCACTCCGACCGATATGGTGTTCCAAACCGAAGGAGGTATCTCGTTTCCTCACTTTGTTATCAAAGAGTCCATATGTCATTGATTGACATTGCTAATCTCTCTTTTTATATCTCTCAAGTTTAAAGTCAACCCCAAGTCATCCTGCTTTCCGACCAATGTCTAGGTCAAGAAAACACTACAACTGAATCAGTGGTTGCGACTACTTCGACGACAGTGCCGACTATTTCGATTAGTAAGACTCTTAGGCTTGGCGAGCAGATGATAGATGCTCCTCAGAATGAAGGGACCAATGTGCTCCAGTAAGCTTAGACTAATGATGATGTTGTTATTACTAGGTCCTTTGAGCCTCTGTGGGGTCCCACCATAAGTACCCTTGAGCAGGAACTGGTCCTAGCCAAAAATGTCAAGTTAGAGAAAATAGCCTCCGCTATCCATAGCTTTACACGGTCAGACTATCTTTGCTACCATCACTATTCCTCCGCCCGGGATCACCCAGAGCATGTCTATTGGATAATCACAGAGAACTTAATCAAAAGATAATGGAAGCGGGGGAAAGATAAGGAAGCAACCGGAAGGATCTAGTGCACCATTTTATGTAGAGAAGAAGGAGAGGAAGGAGAGAAAGAGGAGGATCAAGAAGCGATCATCCATCTTCTTTTTGTTTGTCAATTGTATAGCAGCACTTAGGCTCTTTTTGATTGGCCACTTTTGTTTTCTCGATCGTAATTTGTGCGGATTCTACCTCTACTTTTACTTTTTGTTTAGGCTAAAATTAAACCTGTACTTAACTTCCCAAGTTCTATGTGAATAACAATTTTTGTTTTGTTAATTATTTGTGTGAATTTGCCTAAGTCACTTAAGATATGCGCTTTCCATTCAATGTACTCACGATTCATCTCGTTTTATTATTATTATTATCGGACTAAGCCATTAGCCCATTTTTAATTTGCCTGCCTTTCGTTGCTCTAGCAAACGTTAAGTAATCATAGAAATGCCAACTTCGGGCATTAGTTGAGGCAGACCACTTAGACTAGTGGTTTAATATCTTTTTCTAAGATAGTAATTTTCGATCGTGCCAAACTCCCGACAATGATCGAAGTTCATAAGTAAGATCCCGCTATACACCGAGCATGGATCTTCAGCCTTGCCCACCAAGCAAGACGTTAGTGATCGGATGCTCGCATCACATCCAATTCAAGTCATACTCCTACCACTATATTAGGAGCGAGAGTTTGTGCATTCATTTTGATTTATAATCCTACCCTCACTTTAAGGGTAAGAGTTAGTTGATGGATGAGCAAGTCGCGTCCTTTTTGGGTTTATAATCATGCCTTCATTGCAAAGGCAAGAGTTAGTAGATGGATGGTCAACTCACGTCCACTTAGGTTTATACTCCTATCCTCAATCCAAGGTCAAAAGTTAATAGATGAACGGTCATATCACATTCTTTTCACTTTATACTCCTGTCCCCATATTAAGGGTGAAAGTTAGCGTATGGAGATCCTACACATCCTTATACTCCTTCCCTTATTTTAGGCACAAGAGTTATCAGATATCAATCTCTGGACACCGAGAGTGATTGAACTTCGAGGGTCCGATCAGGGACCTTGGAAATTTGGTTGGCACATATCTCCGGATACCTACATACTTACATTATACATATGTAAATTCATTCAAGTCTGTCACATTTCATAACTCTTAAGCAATGTAAAGATAGAGCCGAAAAGACATTTATTGAAAACAGAAAATGACTAATTGTGTCTTATTACATTACTCCGTTCAACTATGTACAAATTTATTTTTAAGTGAAATAGCATCGTAAATGCTCGCTATTCCATGTCCTCGGGAGTGAGATCCCATCAACCTACCCAAGCTTTTGTTCTATTGCATACAGCCTGACCTATATCGGGCCGAAGTTTTTAGGACTTGGGAAAATCATTTGAGGAAAAATTCACCGATTTCAAAGGTCAGATTCTTGACTTTGGCATTGTAATAGCGAGCAACTCAGTTTTGGTGGGCAACTGCTCTTAAGTCAGCTTCATCTTGCTTCTCATTGATCATGTCAAGAGATTCTTGAAGGAGTTGCTCATTCGTCTATGGATTGTAATGGATTACCCAATGAGAAGGTACTTCCAGTTCAACCGGAATCATAGCCTCTGATCCATAGGCTAGAGTGAATGGAGAATAGCCAATTGCTCACTTATGGAACATTCGATAAGCCCAAAGTACCAATGGAAGTTCATCGACCCACTTGCCCTAAGCCTTTTCCAATCGCTTCTTAAGAATTGACTTGATTATCTTGTCTACAGCTTCAAATTGTCCATTTGCTTGGGGGTGTTCCATTGTAGCAAATTTCTTCCCTATGCGATGTTGGTGGCAGAAATCCTTTATCGAATTGGGTTCTGTTATCGGTAACAATCGCCTATAGGACTCCAAGGCGATAGATAATATTCCAAACTACAAAGTTGACCGCTTTCTTCTTTGTAATTGTTGCTAATGGCTCCGTCTTAACTCATTTGGTGAAGTAATCAACCACGACGATTTGGTGAAGTAATCAACCACGACGATGGCGTACTTCGTGCCACCTTTAGATATCGACAACACACTGATAATATCAATCCACTAAACTGAAAACGGTCAAGGACTATCCATTTGAGTAATTTCCATTGGTGGGGCTCTTGGAAGCTTAGCGAACCTCTAGCACTTATCGCACTTTCAAGTGTAATCAGCTGCATCCTGGTTGACAGTTGGCTAGAAGTATACATAGCAGAGAATCTCCTTTATCAGGGTTTGTCCCCTAGTGTGGTCACCGCAAGCCCCTTCGTGCACTTCTCTCAGGACTTGTTTGGCCTCATCATGAGCGATACACCAAAGAAAAGGCACAGAAAAACCCTTCTTGCATAGCAATCCTTCCTGTATGATATATCTCAAAATTTGGCAAAGGAGTCCCCGTCGCACATTCCTCCCGTGGGGTAGGATTTCTATCTGCAAGTAGTCTTTTATCAGAGTCATCCAGGACTCTCTTTTAGGTTCATCCTCTAAGATCCAATCGACATCCATCTATTCGATGCTCGGTGTTGACTTTATTTCCACTAAAACTAAGCCTATGAGCTGCATATCTTCAGAACTGGCTAGCTTAGCTAATGGGTTGGCTTTTACATTTTTCTCTCTAGGATTATGCGCTATCAAATAATATTCAATGCTACTAAGCAGCTTTAAGGACTCAGTTTAGATAAAGGGCTAGCCTTGCTCCTTTTTCCTGAAACTCTTTTCGCACTTGACACGCCACTAGCTAAGAATCGCATAAAACATGTAAAGTCTTTGTCTCTAGCTCTTTTGCAATCTTGCATTCCGCAATCAATGCTTCGTACTCTGATTCGTTGTTGCTGTTGGAAAATCAATTCTTTGAGCCTAACAGATTTAACTTTCCTTAGGAGTGACAATTACAACTCCAACACTGTAACAGCATTCGTTTGATGCACCATTTGTGTACATCTTCCATCTAGCATTTTGTTCACCACTGCTCTTCGGAGTACCATATCGTGTAGTGAACTCAGCTATGAAATCAGCCAAAGCTTGACCATAAATAGCTCTCCAAAGGTGATTGGTTATATCCTATTAGCTCAATTCAACGTTCCATTTCAGCAGCCTTCTTGAAGTCTCAGGTCGTTGCGAGACTTGTCGTAAAGGCTGGTCGGTAAAACATTGATCGAATGAGCTTGAAAGTAAGGGCAGAGCTTCCTTGAAGCAATCAACAAGCAGTTGCAAGCTTTTCCAACTTCGGGTAATTTTTTCTGCTACTACCAATCATTTACTAATGTAATAGACTAGTTATTGGATGCGGGCTTCCTCAAATACAATTGCAGCGTTCAAAGTATGCACCGACACTGTTAGATATACAAACAAGTCCTTATCATCCACTGGCTTTGAGAGGACGGGGGTCTCTCAAAGTGATCAACCAGAGCATCGAATGCATCTGCGCACTCCTATATTCAAGTAAAAGTTCCTTTTCCCTTCATACTTCTACCCTTCATAGTTATGTCAAGGAATGGAATATATTTGGCTCTGAAGATGAATCAACTTAGGGCGGCGACCTTCGCATTCAAGCTTTGGACCTCCTTAGTCATCTTCGGGGCCTTCATGTCCCTTAACGCCTTTATCATTTTCAGATTGGCATCAACCAATGTGAGTTCACAATGAAGCCCAAGAATTTCCTTGACGCGACGTCAGAAGTGCATTTTAAAGGGTTTAGCTTCATCCCATATTTTCAAAGAATGCTGAACATCTCTTCCAAATTGTCAACTCGGTTTCTCGAACATCATGACTTCATGAACATGTTGTCCACATAGACATCCATTGAGCTTTCAATCTGATCTTTGAGCATCTTGTTTACCAGTCTCTCGTAGGTTGCTCCAGCGTTCTCCAACCAAAATGGCATGACCATATAGCAATGCAGTCCCAAGTCGGTAACAAATATGGTATGTTCCGGTCCAAGATATGCATTGGAATTTGGTTGTATCCAGAGTATGTGCCCATATATGAAAGCAATTCATGTCCGACTGTTGAGTCCACCAACTGATTAATCCTTGGAAGTGGAAGTTGTCCTTCAAGCATGCCTTATTTAACTCAGAATAATCAATGCACGTCCTCTATTTTCTGTTAGCCTTCTTCACCAAGACTGGATTGGATACCAATTCTGGAATAAGGTGTCGTGGATAAAGCCATTATCCTTTGCTTCTCCACTTCTTCTTTGAGTGCAACGAAACTCTCCGGACCTAGGCTACGACACTTTTGTTTCACAAGAATACGTTTGGGATTTATGTTCAATGCACGGATCGCTATCTCCAATGAGATTCCACACATATGAGAGTTTGCCTAGGCAAACACATTCAGGTTCGCTTGGAGAAAACCAATCAACCCCTTCACCATCCTAACACCAAACTATGATCCGACTTTCAGGATCCGTGTTGGGTCATCTCGACCAACAGGATATTAATCGTTAGCGTGCTGGAGCTGCTCTTCCATTCAGTGGCTCTTTTCGCGAATCCACATCCTTATGGAACCAACTATGCTGCTCGAGCTAGGGCTCAAGCATTGATTGCTATGCATCCAAATCCTTGATGCAGAGAGTCCCCTCTACATGTTTTCCATTCTCTCTCTGCCATGCCACCTTTAGCTCAACGACATAACATCGCGACCAAGCCTTTGATTTCTCGTGCACTACTCCCACACCGTTCTCCATAGGAACCTCAAAAGTCAAACACTAAAGGGCTATAGCCGCTCTGAATTCAGCAAGAGCCGGTATGCCTAAAAATGCATTATAAGCGGAATAGATATCTAACACCCTAATAGGCATGACCTACACTCGCCCGCGGTCACCCTCTCTAAGCACTAGCGGTAATTCCACATATCTAATTGGCTATCTAGCTATCTTGTTAAATCACTGGGTCCAAGATTTATAAATTTTCAAGTTCTTGCCCTCCAGAAGCATCTGGTCATAGGCTTTTTTGAACAGGATGTTGACCAAACTCCCACAGTCAACCAGCACCTTTCGTACAATAGTAGGACCAATCATGGCCATTATAACAACATTTCAATCGTCGGGGCTTCCACCCTATCAGCATCTCCATTTTGGAAAACAATGTCATCTGTCGTGGTTTTGAATTGCTTTTCCGAAATTCCATCCTCAACTGCCAAATAACTATCGTACTCGGTATGCTTCGAAGCACCAACACAACTATCCATCTCACTCGAATTCTTATCCTTGGATGCGGTCCAGTGATGATTATGTTTATCAACAAATGTTTTTCATGTTGCCTTGGCTCCTCACCATTAGGACCAGCTTGCCTCGATTGGGATGTCAAACCAGAGGGATTAGAATTTCCTTGCCCATTGCTCTATGGGGCTTTCACAAACTGTTGTATTTTTTTCTTTCAAATTAGCTCCATAATCATATCACGCAAGTGCTTACATTCATTGGTGTTATGCCCATTTGTCTCATGAAACTTGCGAAACTTGCCAAAGCTCTTCTTCTCAATTGACTCTCTTAAAGTCGGCTTCTTGTATTGTTCGGTACCTTGAGTTTCCAGATAGATGTTCTCGATTGATTTATTCAGTTCAGTATAATTACCGTGTTTAGGAATCCTGAGGTGATTCCTATTATCTGGCTTTCATTTCTTTGCCCCATTATCTCTCTTTTTCTAGCTATCATTCATGTTGCTAATGTTCACATCTACGTTTCCAAAACTTCCTCCAGATTACTTTGTAGCAATATTGCTTTGTATCACTTCATCTAAATTTCTAGCACTGCTTCTCTAAAGACGATTGCGTGCTTCTTCCAAGCATAAGTATTGATTAGCTTTACTATAGAAGGTTCCTCAAATAAAATTGCAGCGTTCAAAGTATGCACCGACACTGTTAGATATACAAACAAGTCCTTATCATCCACTGGCTTTGAGAGGACAGGGGTCTCTCAAAGTGATCAACCAGAGCATCGAATGCATCTGCGCACTCCTATATTCAAGTAAAAGTTCCTTTTCCCTTCATACTTCTACCCTTCATAGTTATGTCAAGGAATGGAATATATTTGGCTCTGAAGATGAATCAACTTAGGGCGGCGACCTTCGCATTCAAGCTTTGGACCTCCTTAGTCGTCTTCGGGGCCTTCATGTCCCTTAACGCCTTTATCATTTTCAGATTGGCATCAACCTATGTGAGTTCACAATGAAGCCCAAGAATTTCCTTGACGCGACGTCAAAAGTGTATTTTAAAGGGTTTAGCTTCATCCCATATTTTCAAAGAATGCTGAACATCTCTGCCAAATTGTCAACTCGGTTTCTCGAACATCATGACTTCATGAACATGTTGTCCACATAGACATCCATTGAGCTTTCAATCTGATCTTTGAGCATCTTGTTTACCAGTCTCTCGTAGGTTGCTCCAGCGTTCTCCAACCAAAATGGCATGACCATATAGCAATACAGTCCCAAGTCGGTAACAAATATGGTATGTTTCGGTCCAAGATATGCATTGGAATTTGGTTGTATCCAGAGTATGTGCCCATATATGAAAGCAATTCATGTCCGACTGTTGAGTCCACCAACTGATTAATCCTTGGAAGTGGAAGTTGTCCTTCAAGCATGCCTTATTTAACTCAGAATAATCAATGCACGTCCTCTATATTCTGTTAGCCTTCTTCACCAAGACTGGATTGGATACCAATTCTGGAATAAGGCGTCGTGGATAAAGCCATTATCCTTTGCTTCTCCACTTCTTCTTTGAGTGCAACGAAACTCTCCGGACCTAGGCTACGACACTTTTGTTTCACAAGAATACGTTTGGGATTTATGTTCAATGCACGGATCGTTATCTCCAACGAGATTCCACACATATGAGAGTGTGCCTAGGCAAACACATTCAGGTTCGCTTGGAGAAAACCAATCAACCCCTTCACCATCCTAACACCAAACTATGATCCGACTTTCAGGATCCGTGTTGGGTCATCTCGACCAACAGGATATTAATCGTTAGCGTGCTGGAGCTGCTCTTCCATTCAGTGGCTCTTTTCGCGAATCCACATCCTTATGGAACCAACTATGCTGCTCGAGCTAGGGCTCAAGCATTGATTGCTATGCATCCAAATCCTTGATGCAGAGAGTCCCCTCTACATGTTTTCCATTCTCTCTCTGCCATGCCTCCTTTAGCTCAACGACATAACATCGCGACCAAGCCTTTGATTTCTCGTGCACTACTCCCACACCGTTCTCCATAGGAAACTCAAAAGTCAAACACTAAAGGGCTATAGCCGCTCTGAATTCAGCAAGAGCCGGTACGCCTAAAAATGCATTATAAGCGGAATAGATATCTAACACCCTAATAGGCATGACCTACACTCGCCCGCGGTCACCCTCTCTAAGCACTAGCGGTATTCCACATATCTAATTGGCTATATAGCTATCTTGTTAAATTACTGGGTCCAAGATTTATAAATTTTCAAGTTCTTGCCCTCCAGAAGCATCTGGTCATAGGCTTTTTTGAACAGGATGTTGACCAAACTCCCACAGTCAACCAGCACCTTTCGTACAATAGTAGGACCAATCATGGCCATTATAACAACATTTCAATCGTCGGGGCTTCCACCCTATCAGCATCTCCATTTTGGAAAACAATGTCATCTGTCGTGGTTTTGAATTGCTTTTTCGAAGTTCCATCCTCAACTGCCAAATAACTATCATACTCGGTATGCTTCGAAGCACCAACACAACTATCCATCTCACTCGAATTCTTATCCTTGGATGCGGTCCAGTGATGATTATGTTTATCAACAAATGTTTTTCATGTTGCCTTGGCTCCTCACCATTAGGACCAACTTGCCTCGATTGGGATGTCAAACCAGAGGGATTAGAATTTCCTTGCCCATTGCTCTATGGGGCTTTCACAAACTGTTGTATTTTTTTCTTTCAAATTAGCTCCATAATCATATCACGCAAGTGCTTACATTCATTGGTGTTATGACCATTTGTCTCATGAAACTTGCGAAACTTGCCAAAGCTCTTCTTCTCAATCGACTCTCTTAAAGTCGGCTTCTTGTATTGTTCGGTACCTTGAGTTTCCTGATAGATGTTCTCGATTGATTTATTCAGTTCAGTATAATTACCGTGTTTAGGAATCCTGAGGTGATTCCTATTATCTGGCTTTCATTTCTTTGCCCCATTATCTCTCTTTTTCTAGCTATCATTCATGTTGCTAATGTTCACATCTACGTTTCCAAAACTTCCTCCAGATTACTTTGTAGCAATATTGCTTTGTATCACTTCATCTAAATTTCTAGCACTGCTTCTCTAAAGACGATTGCGTGCTTCTTCCAAGCATAAGTACTGATTAGCTTTACTATAGAAGGTATCCATCGTCGATGGTGGTTTCCTCTCCAACCATTCCCCGAAATCCATCTCAGGATGAATCCCCCTAATTAGGGCCATCAAGACTATGTCATCATTGGGATTTGTTACTTCCGTCACAACTGTATGGAACCGATTCAAGAAATCATTTAATGACAACCGCTCCTTGGATGAGTTTTGATAATGACATCACATCTTTTGGACATGCGGTGTGTAAACGAAATTGCTCCAAAAAATTTCATGAAAACTCAGCGAAAGACGATACAAATCATAGTGGAATTCGAGTGAAAAAAAGTTGGCATTACAAATCTCCATGATTACAAGTCACGCCAAATGTTCTCGGTATATGGATTTTGACTTGGAGATGTACCCCATTCATCATTGATTCTGAATTGATTTTCACCTACAAACTCCTGACATACTACACTAGGGTCCATAGGTTCGGCTGAATGATGGTAATCAAGATCTGTTCCGAGTGTTTGGCCTAGCGAATGATCTGGTGCATACTCTCGATACCTGGATTCTCCAGACTCTAGGAGATCCATTTGTCCAGCAATCCCCAATGTTTGATTCATGTGTATAGCATCATCAGCAGTTGTCCAATATTCAACATTTTGATCATCCATGATGCATCCAGAAGTCAGATCCATGCCGCATCCAAAGATTGAGCATTGGGCCCACCACCGGTTGGATCGGTACTAATCCGTCCCTTTGGATCGGTACTAATCCGTCCCTTTGGATCGGTAGCGATCTACAAATTCGAGCCCACCATTTTTAGTCCTCCTTGATATAACATCCCAGTAGTGTTTTGAGTCTTCTTTTTCTTTCTTTCTCTTCGTCTCTGGTCGGATGATGAGGAACTTTCAGATTCTAAAATTGAATCATGCATGCTCCTCCTTTGGCTATTATATGTTAGTTTGTTCAATAACCTCAAGCTCTAGCACTTCTGCTATTTCGTTTGGTTATGACTTTCTTAGAATCTACCCTCCATATCCTTCATCATCTGATCCATTTCCACTCTAGTTATGACATCAGTTGGATTTTGGATCTCCAGTTGTTCTATTTGGGCAGCTCCATCCGCATGGTGAATGCCTTGATTCTCAGCATCATTAGTAGCTCGGGAAGTTATAACACATTTTCTCCTTGATGGGGCCTTGGAAAATAGTTTTTCTTATATTATGGAAAATCTGAATAGTAGAACTATAAGATTGGAAAAATGGATCTACCTTTTGGATCTATGAAACCCAACGGCAAATGATGGATCCAAGTAGCTTGAGTTCAATTCTCAGTGGAAGCACTAAATTGTTTGAACCAAAAATGGAACAAACACCCATAAGATTAAGTAGAGAATAAAAAGTGAAGAAATTTAAATGAAAATGAGTAGAAAAGAATACACGACAATTTATAGTGGTTCGGCTAATCTTGGCCTATGTCTACTTAGTGATTTTATTGATTATTTTCCTAATTACAAGCAGGAGTTCTTACGGATCGGTATAAATCCGACAGTGATTACAAGAAATTGGAGTTAGAGAAAGCAAGAGCCAAAAGATCCTTAGAAATGATCTCTGCCCTTCTATTTATAGACCTAGGAAGCCTAAAATCTCAGCCAAAAGTTCTCTACCTTTTTTTTCATGCCATAGACCATTTCTCCAAAGAAATAGGGAGATTACCTCATCAGTTTGTGTGGATCAATATCGATCCATGGGCTTGGATCGGCACCGACCCAAGAGATGGCCAAAGTGGTTGCTTTAAACTCTTTATATTGAATTGTCTTATAGTTAGCTTCATGATTCCAAGCTTGTTAACATCAAGATTTGCTTGTTTCTAAGCTCAAACGATGGATTCCATCAAAGAACAAAGCTGCTGATTTGAATGCTCATGGAGATTAACAAAGAATTGCATTGGAACAACAAAATAACGCTTGGATCTACTTCTAACATCAAGCTGAGTAAGTGGGTAGAAAATGGGGACCATTAGAGGAGAAAAGTTGGATCGGTACCAATCCGCCATTTAGATGATATCGGTCCCTTTTCTCTTATGTTGGCTTCATTTTTTACCCGTAGCTCTGTTTTTACTTGGTTCCTTCACTCTGAGGCCATCCTCTCCGGGTTTCCTACCTTGATAACTCCAAGTTCGACTCATTCGGTCTGTCCGAATATTACCTGGTCAAAAGGTTGGATAACATTAATTAAATCTTAACTTAATTAATCATTAATAATTAATTAATAATTAATTAATAATTAAACCTTTCCTGATTGATTATTAATTAAACCTCACTTAATTAATAATTAAACCTTACTTAAATAATAATTAACTAAATAATTAGCTTTACTAAAATTATAATTAATTATCCTTTTCTAAATTAACTAATTATAATTACCTCAATTAATATTTAAGATCTAAATACCTTTACTTAATTAATTTAAATAATCATTAATTCCTAAATAAATTAATTAACTAAATAATAATCAAAACCCTTACTTATATAATTATTGATTATCTTCTAATACCAAAATATGTTTGAAAATACTTTTCAAAAAATAATAAGAGTGAAAACAGTATTAGTTTTCAAAAAGTGTTCGTTTTTACGAACTTCATCCATAACGACTATCGTTATGGATATCATAACGAAACTAGTTTTATATATCAAATGCCCCTATAAACCCCTTCTTCTTCACTTAAATTGCTTTATAAACATAGTATATATTTTGGAAACTAAAAGAAAAGTTTTTGAAAACTTAATAAAACATTTTCTAGATAATACATAAGTAAACAAGTTCAGAATCAAGGGATCTCGATGTCGCAACAAAACAGCTTTAAGTGCGTTTTCTTTTGCATACACCAACACAGTATAAGCTCGTACACTTATCACATACCATAACATTATAAATAAAGCAAAAATCATTACTTTCAACATCACTTAACATTTTAACTATACTTCCAAATCCATAACCAAATATTACATATAATCACACATATGCAAAGAAAAACAACATTATTTTCAGTCGACAATCAACACAATTATTATCCAAAAATGAAATTTATAAATTATTTGAAAATGTAAGCTTTTACTCACCGAAAGCTTATGGGATCAAACCAAACTACCACCGTAACTTGTTTTGACCCTAGATCATAGATTCTACCAAAGTAAAAATTGGATTTTGGAGGCCTAAAAGGGACATGTGGGTTCGTCCATGGGTTATATGGGCTCAGCCAGGCTTTCTAGAGGGAGTTTGGGCTAATTTTTGAAAGAATAAGGTGTATGAAGGGAAGGAAGGGTGTTTAAATAAGTTTTTAAGAATTTTAACAGTGGAAAATGAGAAGGATTTTTAAACCTTGAAAACTATGGAAGCCATTAAAAGGTTTTTAGAGATTCAAAAAAGAAGATGGAGTTTTTGAAAATATGGAATGAAATGAAAAAAAATGACAGATAGAAATTAGGAAATTATTTTTATACAAAGTGAAATAAACAAATTACTAAATTAACCTTTTAATACATACCCTCCACACATTTTTCTCCACCTCATCACCACCTCCTCCTTACTTGTCCCACATGCATAGAACCTCCACCCCATCTATTAACCAACATGCAAACTCCTACCTAGTGCTTTGATGTTATGTAATAATATGACATTACATAATTTTGTTTTTATTTTTAAAATTTTGAAAAAATAGCACATCTCTCTTTATATTTACTTAAGTGATTATATTATTACCATATTATTATTAACCATACTTATGTTTATATTACATGTATATGTTTAAATGTACACAACATTTCTGAAAACTTTTTGTTGATGAAAAATTGGAAATTCGAAAAATGATTTTTGGTCGCATTTTCTATTTTTCTTCGAACTAAGTATCTTTGTAAACGCACTTTGAAAACCATTTCACCATCATTGATTATTAATTAAAAGAAGGTATTCTAATTATTAAAATAATTAATTAAGCATTTAAAATTAATTAAATATTCATAAGTCAAAGTGATAAAATACTGAGTCGTTACATATGAACCACCTCAAAGTTATGTGCTTCAATTCTAAATCAAGAACCATACAATTAAAGTGAGCTACATGCAATTTTGTACTTGATTTTTATTGGTTTTTGAACTACACCAATCTTTTTCTAGATCATTTTCATTTTCATTTCTAATATTTCATTCAATAGTAAATTAAATATGAATTATTTCGTAAATTTTCACTTAAGTTTATAAACATTTTATAAAGACACAGCATTATAAAACATTAAATTAAAAAATTACTCTACTATTATTTACTTGTATAATACTCTTCTGCATCATACAAGTACCTACAAAACATTCATTTCTAGTATTTCATTCAATACTAAAATTAATTATGAATTATTTTACAACTTTTACTTAAGTTTATAAACATTTTATAAAAGCACAGCATTATAAAACATTAAATTAAAAATTACTCTACTATTATTTACTTGTATAATACTCTTCTACATCCTACGAGTACATACAAGTGTCTGTTGCCTTGTACGTGTGTTTACGACACCGTGGCATCCCATGTCTCGACCAGAATTCATAAACAACTTAATAGACCAATTAACATAATATGTTTTTATAGCAATAACAAATACGCTCTCGTATACATATAATAATTTCAAATCATTCTAGGGTGTCACTTACTCTATCTCTAATGCGTTTACCCCACCAAAGCCAAGGTTCTCGCTTAACCTTCGGCTTTGATACCAAATGTAACGACCCATCTTTTCGACCCTCAAAAGTTGGCACTCAATACGTCCACGTTATTCAAATGTCGAGCATCTAAGTGCCGAAAAGACATATTGTTGGGGAAAAGAAAAAAAGAACAAGGGAAAAATGAAACTATAGTGGAATGATCTCATATAATATAATATGGACAACAAAAATTATCACTCTAAGATACAAGGCATAGTAGAGTTAAAAAACAAACATCATCAGCTTGGACAGTTATAATTTCCTAACCTTACAATTGCTGATGGGTATACATAATAATACAACATAAAATAAAAATACTACGGCAGGTGAATCTTCAGCTCTACTCCATAAGCTCTATGTCTAACCAACCAAAAACTTGGAAAAAAACTCGGTCTGGCCCAAGCATTATAATAAAAATAATATCTAGATCAGTCTAGAAAACCAACATGAGAAAATTTTAGAAATACGGTAAACATATAATAACTCTCTGAGCCACGCCCTTTAACAAGGATCGGGTTTTACCTCATAAGAACAACACCATAGATGAAAGAATAAAAATAAGTCAAAATAAAGTCAAACTTGAAATAATGGAAATAAATAATTAAACATCGAGAAGAACTCCAAGCATGTATCGATGCAATTAAGAAAACAATTCAAGGATTTCAATCAAATAAGAAAAGGGAATTTTCCAACAATGACTAGAAGGGTTCACCCCTTTACTGAAAGCATACCTCTAGAAAATATACTTGAGAAAGTCATATACTCTGTGACTCCCTCGGAAACCTCCAAGCCAGACCCCATCAATTTTACCAAGAATCCGAATATTTCACATCTCTGCATGCATACCACTGAAATCAAATCTAGAGTAGATGTGAAAATACCCTAATGGGAGAAACCTCATATAGCTTGGCCCTTACTCAATCTTTTGTTATAGTCATTTTTGATAAAAGATATCAATGCTCAAAAAAGCAACAAACCATCTTGAATAGACGAAACACAAAGTAGATAGCAAATTCGAAATCGATAGTCAATAAATCGACAATCGAGAATAGAAAAAAGGTTGTATTTGGAAATTAAGTCACATACCCTTACACCAATAAATAAATCAAGCTTTCAAAACATTTGGCTACACTTTTGCTTGACTTTCACATCATAAATATTTGTAAAACACTCTTTAAAATATTCTTTTAAAGAGAAAATTATATTTCTAAGTGTATTAAAAAGAAGGGTAAAAAATGTCATTAAAAACATTGTTTGCTGTAAACCCCACAACAATTTACACTTAGATTTTTTTAAACATTCCTTTTAAAAGATTTTCTTATTTATAAACAATCATTTATGAATTTCAAACAACATTTACCATCCCGAAAGATAATAAATCAATTAAAATACTTTTACAAATTAAAAACCACATTAATTATCCCAAAAGAAAATTAATCAACTTTATAACACCTTTAACAAATAAATCCATTATCTTTAAACACCTTTATTAAATTAGACAATTAACTTTAAACACCATTATTAGATCAATTAATTAACTTTAAACATCACTATTATATTAATTAATTAACTCTAAACACACTTATTAAATTAGTTAATTAACTTTAAACATCATTATTAAATTAATTTATTAACTTTATTATAATTAAATAATAGTTAAAAATTTATTTAAAAAATCCCAAATTCCTTTCAAATACTTATAAAATCCTTATAAACCCATTTGGAAAGAATTTACAAACATTTAAGGTAAAGAACCTTTATAAATTGAAAATAATGTTAAAACCATATATTATCCCAAAAGATAATAAATCAAATTTATAATCTTTTATAAATTTAAAACGACACTAATTATCCAAAAAGATAATTAATCAAATTTTTAATCTTTTATAAATTTAAAACAACATTGATTATCATGAAAGATAATTAATCAAATTTATAATTTTTTTATAAATTTAAAACAACATTTATCCTTTATTTCAAAATTCTCAATAATACTTGAAAATATAGTTTAAATAACTTTCCAAGTGCAAAATATGACCAAACATTTGTTTTGAAAAAATACAAGCACAAGTTTAGCACATACGAGGGTTTAAAGAGACGGCATTTCATAACTGATGGTATAGCGAAATCTGCTATAATGATACTTATACAAATCAAATATTGTATCACAAATATTTCAACCAAACATCAATATAAGCAATAGAAGAAAATAAATAAATCAATATTGGCGAAAAACCCCTTAGGGTCTCTCTAAAAAAGTCCCATGTACGTATCATACACACACACACACACACACACATATATATATATATATATATATATATGCACATTGAAGTGTTTTGTGGAAACTTATTCACTATGAAAACGCTCTTTCTTTTTGTATCCTACAACACAATGGTTATTTATACCACCTGCTTCCAAGCAGGAATGGATAACAATATACGGCCCTATAAATTCTCTATAAATCAGGTAATGTGTCATCTGTCCAAAGTAGAAATCCAACCAAACAAACAATCCAACAACAATATATAAACTATCATCCAAGCATCAACAATAATCTATAGCAACACAGATATCATATAGTTTACATAAAGGTGAGTTAACTTACTAAAATTCCAATTGACTTTTCCGCATTTCGGTTTGATTTAAAATCGAAGGATGTTCGATTTTAAATTGAAATTCTACTAGCTTCAAGTCTAATGAAATTAGTTTTCGCACGCAGATAGTGTCGATATGAGTCTAATACAAAAGATAGCATCCAAATCGAACTACGTATAGAAGAGTTATTGAATTTATAATTATTCGAATAAATTAAAACAATTAATTCTTTAATTACTTTGATTTAAGTATAATTACCCAATTTAACCACTAATCCTTCTTCTCCCTACAAAAATCAAAAGCCTATGTGCGAATACTCCATGGCCGTGCACGCACACCCTTCTCTACTTTTTCTCTCGCTCTCCTTCCCATAATCTACCAAAAAATGCTTCCATCTTCTCTATGTCTAGTATGTGGCATTTTAAAATCAAAAATTCCCAAAAAAAATCTTTTCCTCTTTTTCAATCAAATTTGCACATGGTTGAAAAGTTAAGCTTCCAAAACATTTGAACACCGTTTTCTTTGAAACCTTTCGGACAAAAACTTCCAACAACTATTTGAACACTATTTTTTTAAAGCATTCACCTTTTCCATTTTTAGTACGTCAAGCCATATTTCAGCATAATCAAGTTTTAGTTATGAGTTAATGCATACGTCTAATCCTAGCATTTTGCAATCAATCTAAGACCTTAAATCCTATTCTTTTACTTAAAACGATGAAGCACTAACATATTTATAAATTTTAGCATTTAAGGAACAAGAATAATGATCCTTGATTCCACAACAACCTTAGCATGTTCTTCACTTTCTAAAGTTCATTGTTATTTTATAAACTTTCAGTCTTACATTGCGTTTACTATTAGTTAAATGTCTTTATGAGATTTTTATATTTATATTATTTCTTCCAATTGTATATATAAGAGCGATCAATATATCCAGAAACAATAAGACAGTGAATAAATAGGAATGCATCTCATAATATATCATACGTGCCTTTTATACAAGAGACAACCAATTGTTACAACCTAAACAACCTGAATAAAAGAACAAATGCTAGAAGAGAAATGTAAACAACACTGCTAAAACTAAAATACTAACTACGTACTATGGAATTGTCATGATCCCTTGTGAGAGCTCTAGCCATTGTCGTGACCCCAGAATGGGCGTAGCATGGTGGTTGATCGTAGCTCAGGCACTACCGCTTGGCTCAAATCTCCTGATCAGCCTGGACTTGTCGAATCGCAACTAGCTCGAAGCTCTAGTATCCTTCAACACCATGTCCTTGCTCTGCCTTCTATTGCAGCTGCTCTTCTGATGCTGGTGCCACTAACTCTGCTGATGGCATAGGGATCCCCATCTTCTTGAGGGACGCTCTGTCAAATGGAGTGGGGACCTTCTTCTGGACCGACTCTCCATAGAGATTCACTTTGTATCATCTAAAGACATGAGTGAAGAGATGGCCATATAGAATGCAGCTTCGTAGAGTCCCAACTCCAGGACTCACATAGTGGCTCATGATAGCACGAGCCTAGTTGATATCTACACCATCTATGATAGCCTAGGCGATTTTCTATAAAACGGATAAATCAGATCAAAGCTCCTCGTCTTCAAAATAATATTCTACTGAACAATGTGAACGATGAGACAGGCTGTAGGTCATAAATTATTTAACCTCCAGACACCAACATCTCCATAAAAGATCCGATGTAGAATCTCTTGATCATCCATCTCAACATCTTCCAAGTCCACTCCCCCGCGGCTATCCTTGAAATCTCACCCAAATCATTACCAGACATATTGATCTTGATTCCCTTCACTTTCGATTAAAGATTACTGATATTCTCATCAAAATTGTATTGCAAATGGACATCAAATAGTAGCATGCAACGTAGGTAGCATTCCCATTCAACAGTGTTGTGATGGAGGATTGATGTTAATCATGCTTTCATGAACAAATCCTCAAGTCCAAAGGTGATAAAATCTCCAAATTTTACTGGACGTCGCTGAAGAAGGGGAAATTTGCTATGGCCAAGTAAGTATAGATTTTATGTTCGCTTCAGTCGAGCCAAACGATCTCTTAAGGGGAAGACCCGGATGGCATGGGGAAATGCCGGAGGTTCAGGGAGGTGCTATGGACTGGGTTGGGGTCGGGGACGGGAAGTTAGGTCTGATATGGAGAGAAGAAGAGGGGCTAGATCTGATTCATGCTATTTGCGCTTGGAGGTTCTCGACGGTTGCTACAGGCATAGAGAAGTGGTGCTATAGGCTAGAGGGTAGCAATGGTGTCGCTTACTACGGGGGAAGGAGAGGTGGTAGCATTGCTTTTTATTGAAGGGAGGTGAGGAGCTTCGGGAGTTGGAGGAGAAGGCGAACGAAAATAATGAGGGGGTCAGCTAACCTGAATGTGGCTATATTCTCAAGTTGTGCATTTTACCCGATACCGGACGATTGTTTCAAGGACAACCGGTCGATCGATTGTCGAATTTCGAACATAAGTTGAACCTGGACCTTATTCGGGTTGGGTTAATTAACAATAATAATGATAATCATTTTGCTTTATCTTCTTGGAACCAACACGATCAGAACTGTCATGAAAATTTCTCGTCCTCCACATGATGGTGCCCTAGCTTACCTTCTAGCTTCTCGAACCCTTTTCCTTTATTATTTCGCATTACCCCTAACTTATACTATTTCAACCATCAATAACTTCAACAATTCGAAAATATTCTAGCTATTATCTTCCGCATTATTTTTATATAGGAACATTCCTATTTTTGCTAGTGGAAATTTCTACACTTCCTGACTGCATAATCCACTTAAATTAAGTGTCATTACCATTTTATCATCCCTTGGGAGAGAATTTTAAAAACTTACAATTTTTGTAATATGAAAAATCATTTTCTTAATTATAATTATAGATTAGAATGTGGTTGTTAAAAAATAATTTTAAATACTTAATAGAAAGTAAATGGTTTTTTATGAAAAATTATAACTATAGATTAGATTTTCAGAAAACATAGCAAAAGTATTTGTTAGTAAGCTTAGAGGATTAAGAATATTTCTTACAAAATAAAGTAAAGATATTTTTGGCAATATTAGAAGTAAAAAGGAGAAATTAATTAATGAAATTTTGAAATTGAACAAAATTGAAGAGTCATGGAATTTGAGTACTTAAAAAAATGTGCTTTAAAATTTAAAAGAAGAATTAAATAAAATTATTTTTCAAGAAGAAGTGATGTGGAAACAAAGATATAGAATTCAATGAATGAATGAGGGTGATCCAAACACATTTTTTTCCCATAAAGCAGCTAATGGTAGAAAACGTAGCAATACCATTAATTCCATTATAAATAATAGTGTTGAGATTTTTGATCAAAAAACTAAATAAGGAGTTTACATGTGATAACCCAGATTTTGGTCATCTGGTAATTGAATAATTATCTGATTTTTATTTGGATAAGGAATTCTGATAATTTCGAATATCTGGATAAATATTTATTTGATAATCCACTAATATAATTATTTATCATTGGAAAATTAATCCTTTAGAACAAATAATGTGCTGTTAAAATATATCTATATAATATGGTTGGTTTTAAATTGAAATTGAATTTGAATTGGAAGTTCAAAAGGATAAAGATCTTAAAATATTTTGGATTTAAAATTTATATTTTATATAATTGGTTTTATGTTATTTTCTTTAGAAGATTTATTTATATATAAATTAAAATAATGTATTTACTTAATAGGATATATATATATATGTAAATTTTATAAAAATCATTTAAAAATATATCTAAAACATGGAAATTACAAATCTAAGCCTAAGAATATATTTAATACAAGTGTAAACTAATAATGGTAGGCTAATGACAAATGTGGGTCACTTCAACAAGTGTCCCTATTTTCTCATAATTTTTAAAATAATTAATAAAAGATAAAAACTAAGAATATAAGCCTTTTCACTCCCCTCTCTCATTTCTTTTAGAAGTTCACTTCAAAACAAATCAGAAACAAACCCTGTAGCATTTAACCAGTAAACAAAAAAATCAAGGAATTCAAAGATCTCTTCATAATTTCAAAAGTCTGAAACAAAGACAAATCCTAGAAGCTCAACAAAATTCAAGTTTGAAAGCAAAGAATCAGATAAAACAGATCAGGAAAAAAAAGAAGAAGAAAAAGAAATAAAATCAAAAAAAAAGAAACCTGAACAAACTCAAGATCATCAAGCAACAAATCAAAATCAAGTTCATAAACCAAGTCCAGACCAAAATCCAGTTCAGAAGCAAGATTACTGGCTCTCTATTCAAACATCAATAAGGTGAGTAATCCATGTTTTTATCTGTTAAAAAATCCTGCTGCATGCAGTAAGTCTTAGAATCGAATGTGATAAGTATTTGCTTGTTTATTTATATGAATTGCATGAAGATATATATACATACACACACTCACACATGCATATATATATATATATATATATATGATTTCATGATATGCTTATCAGAATACAAATCAATACACTGTTCGGTTATCCAGGTTTCAAACCTGATCCAAATTTAAACATCTCTTTCCTGATTCATTTTAGACATTGATATATAAACAAATTTTTGTTGGTTATAACATGGTGTAAATTTTTTTTTTTAAAAAGGAGAAAAAAAATATTTACAAGTAATTCTGAAGCTGGTTTCAAAACAAAAGAAGAAGAACAGTATAATTTAAGCCATATCAAAATTTCGATTTTAATAATTGTATGATTTAAGTATATATTCTGTTTTGTTTTCGGAAATTATGATTTCTAAAAATAAAATTAATATTTTTAGGCTTTTAATTCGAGAGTAATTCCCAGTTGAACGAAATCGAGTAATTACTCGATTCCTGGCGAACGGCGAAGGATTAGGAGAACGATGTCTGGATCATGAGATATTAACTATCCAGTGTTTGTGTAAATATTGAAAACTCTGATGTATTAAATGTAAATTTACTAATATAGCATTTTTTGTATAAATGATATTATTTGATATTATATTTTGATCCACTGTGAATGTGAGAATTTGTGTTTAGTTTCTGTTTCTTCTTATCTCTTTTCCTCTTTCCTAACTATTTGAAATTTTTGGGATCAAAAATTCCAGGTCGTTACATTTTGGTATCAGAGCCAGGTTAAGGAGAACCTTGGCTCTGGTGGGATTACTCATTAAGGATAAAGTCAATGGTACCCTAGAATGAGTTGAGTGTGTGTGTGTGTGAGAGAGAGAGAGAGAGAGCGTACTTGTTATTTTCTTCTATAAAGATTTTAAATGATTTTATATCAGAATATATTTTGATATATAAAGCAATATTTCTTTCTAATAAATATTAAGATAATTGGTTGTTATATTAATTGAATTAAAAGTAATAATAAGAATTAAGTGGTAATAGAAATAAAACCAAATTTAAATTGAATAAAGACAAGTTTGAAATGGATTCAAACTAAAATTAAAATCTTGAATTTGGGGAAGAGTTTCAGAATAAGATAATAATGAATTGCTTTCCAGATATGATAATCTTGGTTATTATCATAAATGATTGTTGTGTTTAATAATAAAATGTGTATTAATGAGTAAGCAAAATGAAATGTTTTAGGGAAGTAAAACATTTAGGCAAGTATGACTTATAAATTGGAACTGAAGATGATCTAAATTGTGAAGTTTTGAATCTAGGTCCAGAAAATTGAAAATTATTTCAAAGTGATAAAGAAATAATAAATCATATTATTTAATGTATTTGAGTTAAAGGGACCTATTTCAAACAAGAGTTATTTGAAAATTTAAAGAAATTTGTTTGAATTGAAAGCCAAAGGTGGTCTAAAATTTAAGGATAACTTGGTGTGTAAAGGAAATAATATGTATATATGAGGAATATGCATAATATTAAAGATGGCTTGAAATAAACTCTAAATGTTGAGTTTTAAATTTGGAATGTGATGTGAAACCCAAAGTGAAGTAAGTTTTTAAACTTCAATGGGAAGATTATTAATGTGAAGTTTAAAATTTGAAATGGGAATTCGAATGGGGTAAGTTTGGCTGGATTAAGTAAATTGAATTTAACTTTGGGAAAGTTAAATAATTTAACAAGTGACCTGAATTGGAAATTTCAAGGTGAAATTGGGATTTAACTTGGAAATTTAAATGGTTAATTTGAATTGGGAGTTTGTTGATCTCAAAATGGGTTTGAGATCTGGAAACTGGAAATGGATTGATATTTTCAAATAATTTGAATGATACCATCCTGTTGTTATTAATAATCTTTAAGCTGAAATTGGATTTGTTTAAATAAATGAAAAAATGGGGTGTGGTAATATATCCATTATTAAGAAAAAATGGAATCATTTTGGACTTCAGATTTGAGTGTTTAAGATAAAACTTCAAAGGTTTGGTTTCAAAATTGAAATTCGATGATAAATTGAATTTCAAAGATTTAGTTGTTTAAAAAGGATTTGAATTATTATTTGAACTTTGAAATAGGTTAAAATGGAATTTGGATTCAGAATTAAATGGTTTAAAGAGGTAAGTTGATTTGATTTAAAGGATTAAATCAACATTTAAAAATTTAACTCGAATTTATATAATTCGGGATGGTTTAAATTTGAAATTAGAATTGAATTAGTTCAAATTGAATTTGATTTGAATTAATTAAAATTGTGACTGAAGATGGATAAGTTTAAAAATTCAAATGGAAAATTTGAATTGGATTAATTTGAAATGAAATTAAAGTTGAATAAGTAAATTCAAATGGAATTTGATTTGAATTTAGGAAAGAAATTGAGGATTGATTCAACCTGAATTGGGGATAAATCAATTTCAATGGAAATAGAAGTTATTTAAATTAGAATTGAGTCAATTTAAATAGAAATGGAAATCTAAATTAAACTGATTGGAAATGGAGGTTGGGAATTGAATAGTTTGACTCTGGACTATTTTCAAAATAAATTGTTTTAGTACAAATCAATTTTTCCAAGCTATTTATTATATATACAACCTTTCTTATTAAACCCAAAACTATCTTATACTTATTTTATAACTACTTTTGGAACTATTTAACTATTTTACAACTGTTTTATAAACTAATTACTATCTTTTAACTACTTTATAACTAATTACTATTTCACAACTATTTTGCAATTATTTAAAATTTCTATGACTATTTGACTATTTTCCGACTATTTTACAATTACTTAACTATTTTACAGCTATTTTACAAACTAATAATTATTTTTCAACCACTTATCTATATTAAACCTTTCAAGCTATTTTCTAAATTTAAAGTTGGACAGAGTTCAAACTGTTTATGATTAAATATCCATTTGAGATAAGAATTAAGATGATAATACAAATGGAATTGAAACAATTATGAATAAGTGAATGAAATTTAAGTGAATGTGAATCGAAAAGGAAATTGATTTGGCTAATAATCAATGGAGATAAATATGTAGGATGTACGTATATTATTCTATTCGGAGAATGATTTGATCTAGATTCGAGCACAGAATTTTGAGATAGTTATATCGATCTGTGTTGGGGTTTTTCACTCGATTTTCAATGGCGAACCTAGACATGGATTGTTGATTGATTCTGGATATTCTCTATCATAGTTATGGCCATGCAAGGAGAATGACGGTTTCTGATCAAGAAACAAGATCTGAGTCCGCACTAAGAACTCGGGAGGACAATACTAGTTTGGAAGTGAAATTGTGTGATCGAGTGAGCGATCAGATTGATATAGCGTACGGATGATATGAGTACATCGTACGGGTTTGAATGAAATTGATACTGGGAATTTGTGGATAAGAAATGTGAAATGGTTTTTGAAATGAAAGGTATATTTTGTGAAATATACGATGAAGTAAAGTAGAAATTGGATATTTCTATGGTAAAATTTTACTTTATGGAAATAAGTAAACTGGTAAGTGACTTTATAGAGTAATCAAATTTGAATATTTGATTTGGAATAAACAAAGTTATATATCTTTGTTATATAAAATAAATCTCCCTTTGTTGAATCTATTGCTGGAAGGAAAGGATTTTTGAAAGTGTTTGAAGTATAAAAGGAAATTTATACAAGTTTGAAGTGATCCAAAGATTTTTAAATTTATGTGTGTGTGCATGTGTGTATAAAGAATCTTATGAGAATGATTTTGAGAAAGGTTTTTGGAACCTTTGGATTTGGAAAGGCTTTTTGATTTTTGGGTAAAATCAATATTGGAATTTGAAAAGCCTAGTTTGAGAATAATTGATTTTGGGAATTGATTTTGTGTAAAAGAGATTTGCATGAAAATCATAAAGGGTATGATTTGAAAGATACTATAAGAGTATAGTATAAAGTGTTTTGAGATTGGCTCTGGGGAAAAAGGCGCTTCCTTGAAATGAACTTCTCAAGAGTGCCACAGGGTAGTACTACCTTGAACCCTAAGGGGGGTTCTAAAGTTGATCCTGTGAGGAGTCCGGACAAAACTAGTTCCTGAGGATTATGTGTAGTGTGTAGTGAAAGTCGAGGGCGCTGATGCCTACAGAGGCATTTGGGTTATGCTATGATGATAGTGTAACTCGATGTCACTGCGATCTACTACAAACCATAGCGAAAGTCGTGCTGCTAAGAGCCAACAGTCTACGTTTGATTTTATATCGGTAGACTGTGACCCATGGTGATATAGCGAAAGTCGTGTGTGCTGCTGAGAGCCAACAGTCTATGTTTGATTTTATATCGGTAGACTGCGACCTATGGTGACATAGCGAAAGTCGTGTGTGCTGTTGAGAGCCAACAGTCTACGTTTGATTTTACATCAGTAGACTGCGACCTATATGGGAGTGGAGAAGTTTCATTTTTGGCAGCGAAAATCGAGGGCGTTGATGCCTACAGTTACATGGACTTTTGCTGTGATGGCAACGTAACCCTGGAATGTAACTGCGATCTGTCACGGGTTCCATGGCGTAATCAAGGGGCGCGGAGTGCCTACAGTTACATGGACTTTTGCTGCGATGGCAACGTAACCCAGGATGTAACTACGACCACGGATGGGGGTGATGATTTCCAAAGCATTCTCACCAAAGATATTTCCTCTATTTTCAAAATGTTTTCTATATTTTATATATTTTCAACAAAATTTTTTTTTTTGTATTTTCACTGGGTGTTGAAAACGGGTTTACCAAGTACTTATGGATTTTCAGTCCTACGCCTGATCAACGTATGACCGAATTTCTGTGAGAACGAGGACAGACTTGTTGAGACATCAAGTTATAAAAAGTATTTTTATAAAACTATTTTTGTAATACTATGTTGATTTTAAAGGTGTTTTAAAAATTCTTAATAAAAGAATATTTTTTCTGATAACAAGCATTTAAATAAATTCTGGCTTCGTTCCTTTTCAAGGACGAAAAGATTCAAAGGGGGAAGGAATGTGATAACCTAGATTTTGGTCATCTAGTAATTGAATAATTATCTAATTTTTATTTGGATAAGGAATTCTGATAATTTGGAATATCTTGATAAATATTTATTTTATAATCTACTAATATAATTATTTATCATTGGCAAATTATTCCTTTAGAACAAATAATGTGTTGTTAAAATATATCTATATAATATGGTTAGTTTTAAACTGAAATTGAATTTGAATTGGAAATTCAAAAGGATAAAGATCTTAAAATATTTTGGATTTAAAATTTATATTTTATATAACTGGTTTTATGTTATTTTCTTTAGAAGATTTATTTATATATAAATTAAAATAATGTATTTACTTAATAGGATATATATGTAAACTTTATTAAAATCATTTAAAAACATATCTAAAACATGGAAATTACAAATCTAAGCCTAAGAATATAGTTAATACAAGTGTATACTAATAATGATAGGTTAATGACAAATGTGGATTATTTCAACAAGTGTCCCTATTTTCTCATAATTTTTAAAATAATTAATAAAAGATAAAAACTAAGAATATAAGCCTTTTCACTCCCCTCTCTCATTTCTTTTAGAAGTTCACTTCAAAACAAATCAGAAACAAATCCTGTAACATTTAACCAGTAAACAAAAAATCAAGGAATTGAAAGATCTCTTCATAATTTCAAAAGTCTGAAACGAAGGCAAATCCTAGAAGCTCAACCAAATTCAAGTTTGAAAGCAATGAATCAGCAAAAACAGATCAGGAAAAAAAGAGAAGAAGAAGAAAAAGATATAAAATCAAAAAAAAACTGAACAAACTCAAGATCGTCAAGCAACAAATCAAAATCAAGTTCATTAATCAAGTCCAGACCAAAATCCAGCTCAAAAGCAAGATTGCTGGCTCTCTGTTCAAACATCAATAAGGTGAGTAATCCATGTTTTTATCTGTTAAAAAATCCTGTTGCATGCAGTAATTCTTGGGACAGAATGTGATAAGTAATTGCATGTTTATTTATATGAATTGCATGAAGATATATATATATATATATATATATGATTTCATGATATGCTTATCAGAATACAAATCAATACTCTGTTTGGTTATCCAAGTTTCAAACCTGATCCAAATTTAAACATCTCTTTCCCGATTCATTCTAAACGTTGATGTATAAACAAATTTTTGTTGGTTATAACATGGTGTAAAAAAAATTAAAAAAAAGGAGAAAAAAATATTTACAAGTAATTTTGAAGCTGGTTTCAAAACAAAAGAAGAAGAATAGTACAATTTAAGCCATATCAAAATTTCGATTTTAATAATTGGATGATTTAAGTATATATTCTGTTTTGTTATCGAAAATGATGATTTCTAAAAATAAAATTAATATTTTTAGGCTTTTAATGCGAGAGTAATTCACAGTTGAACGAAATCGAGTAATTACTCGATTCCTGGCGAACGGCGAAGGATTAGGGGTCGAGTTTTCGGTCGAAGCAAGTTTGGAGGCCATGGATTTCGGGAAAAATGGTGACGTATTTTTGCAACGACGATGGTGGCTGGATGAGATGATTGTAGGGTTTTAGACCTGGGTGGGTCGTCGTTGTTTTTAGGCTCGTCGCGATGGCTAGGGTACATTGGACTTGGTCGGGAAGAGGGGAAAAGGAGTGTTGGTCGACGATGAAGTTCGAGTTAGGGTGTTGGGGTTTCTAGTGGTGGGTGGTGGCGATGCAGGAAGATTTTGGGTCATGGTTCGTTACTGGTTGGGTTTCTCTCAGACTCGATTTTGTTTCCATGTTCGAATGAAAGCGTTGATGATCATAAGTGGGTAGGGAGGCTTGGTTTGACTTGCGACGAAGGTGTCGATGATCGGAACGGTGACCAGTGAAGTGCGCATGTGCATAGAGTTTTTGTGTGTCAGTGTTGCTAAGCTTGGGAAGTGAAGGAAGTAACTCGGGCAAGGGTTAGGGAAGATGTAGGTGTAGCTCAAGTTGTATTCCGGGTTTTTAGTGGGTGTGTTGCAGAGTTAAATTTAGGAAGCCTGTTAAAAAAGAAGAAGGAGGAATGAGCTGGAAATTGGGGTCGGCTAACCCTATGTTTTGTCTCGAGTATATTGTGAGATAATTCTTAAGTTTTAAAATTTAAACTAAAATTCAAGTTTAAACTAATTTTCCTAGAACTATTCCTTTAATCAATAATGGTCTATTTAAATGAATGATTAAGGAATTGTAATTCATTTTAACTTTGATTTAGTTACATCTTAAGTTTATTAATAATGTAATTAAGTAATAATTAAAGTGGATGAAGTGTTTCATCATTAAAATTAAGCACTTTTGCAAATTGCATGTTAATGGTAACTAATCCCAAGTTTATTGAATCCTGATGATGATGGAAGGTGTGATTAAGATAAATGAATTATCTTATAATAATTAAGGATTGGGTGATTAAGATTTATAATTAATTGATTGATTACTAACTAAAGATAAATTAATTAAGGGAAGTACATCAAGGTAATTAATTAAGGAAATTAATTAAGGATTAGTTAATTTATGAGTATGATTAATTAAAGGATAATTAATCAATGCAAGTAATTATAGGATAATTAATTTGATTAATTAATTAAGGATAAATATGATTAATGTGAATGGGTGGAGATTAATTAAATTGTGTTATTAAATAAAGGCTAATTACTTAATGTAATTAAAGAGGATAATTAAGGAATGATCAATTAATGGTTTGTAACTAATTAGTATTAAGTAAGCAGGATTAATAGTAATTGAGGTAATTAATTTAATTTATTTTAAATTAATTAGAAATGGTATGACAAATTAATCTTGCTTATGAATGATTGAATGATATTGTATGCCTTAGATTTATTGATATCTCTGATATGTGATTTGTGATGCTATGTGATATGATATGTTTGGTTTAAATTTTGTGAATATGGATATCTATCGATGAAGAATTACTGTGTAAAGGTGGCATCCTATATTTAAATTTTGAATTGCATTTCATTTGGATAATTTGGGTTAGGATAGCATGGGATTCGAAGAGACCGGTGTTGGGTATTAGCAAATACTCGAAACCACTTTAATTTGTAATCTTCTATAATTCCTTGTAGATTTGATATGTGAAATCAATAGGCAGGAATGGAATGATTTAAGTAATTGGACCATTTAAGCTATGTAGAGGTACGTGGATATTGAATATGTGAGATAAATATTGACTATAACAAGTTAAGAACCTGTAGGGAAGTACGAGTTACCCGGGGTTTTAAATAGTCTTTATGCATTGGTATTTCATAATAGCTGGGTTTACTCACGCTGGTTTCTAGCCTGACCCGGGTGTTTCTTTGTTGTAATGCTCGGGTCCGACCGAGTATTACATATTTTCAGGTAAGGACGTTCTAGAGCTCAGGAGGCGAGCTGGTTGGCTGGAACGTATGGAGAGTTTTCCGCTGTGTATATATTGTAGACTGTCTAGATCATGAGATATTAACTATCCAGTGTTTGTGTAAATATTAAAAACTCTGATGTATTAAATGTAAATTTATCGATACAACTTTCTTTGTATAAATGATATTATTTGAAATTATATTTTGATCCGCTGCGAATATGAGAATTTGTGTTTAGTTTCTGTTTCTTCTTCTATCTCTTTTCTTCTTTCCTAACTATCTGGAATTTTCGGCATCGAAAATTCCGGGTCGTTACATTACAATTACTATAAAGAAATTTTGGAAGTAAGAAATGGGCATAGGGTTAGGGATAAATAGGATGAATTGTATACTAAATACCCTAAGATTAAATTAGTTGAGCTGGATGTTCCTTTTATAGAAGATGAGATTTTGAGGACTATAAAAGATATGCCTAATGATAAATCATTGGGATCAGATGGCTTTCCTATTTTGTTTTATGAATTTTTTTTGGAATGTTTTAAAAGATGATATAATTAAATTTTTAATGAATTTTATGATGGTTCATTACAATTAGGCTGATTAAATTTTGCAAATATGATTTTACTACTAAGAGAATAGATGTTAATCAATTGAAGAACTTCAGACCTATTTCATTATTAAGCTGTTCTTTTAAAATTATTTCTAAAATTTTATATAATAGATTAAATATTAAAATGAGTGAATTAATTGATAATACTCAAACTGCTTTCATTAATAGTAGAAATATTAAAATGGGGTTGCCATAGTACAAGAATTTGTTAATTACTGCTATAAATATAATATTACATGTATACTTTTAAAACTTGTTTTTGCCAAAGCTTTTGATCCAATAGATTGGAATTTTCTTAAATATTTATTATTAACTAGAGGTTTCAATGATATATGGATAGGATGGATAATGTCTTTACTTAAAACTGAAAATTAAAGTATTATGGTTAATGGTATAATTGAAAATAAAATTCAAACGAAACATGGTCCCAAGCAAGGGGATCCATTGTCATCTCTTATGCTTAATTTAGTAGCTAATGTTTTTTCCTTGAATTATAAAGTTGGCAAAAAATAATATAATTTTAGATAATGTAGAACATGAGATCACAAGAAATGGACTTTTTGTCGTACAACTTGTGGATGACACTATGATTTTTACTTCTTATTTTCCTACGCACATTATTGTGCTTATATATATATATATATATATATATATATATATATATATATATATTTGAATTTCTTTTTGGATTAAAAATTAATTTTTATAATGGTTTAGTACTAATACTAAATGATATAAATAATGTAGAGAATGTAATGACCCTAAATTTTAAACAATTTAATTTGAAAATACTTAATTAATTTTAAATATTTGAATGATGGTTTAGTTTGAATTCCCAATATAACTATGAAATTGGCGATTAAATTTTAGAATTTAATCTATTGAAAATTGAATAAAAATTTGAATCTTCAATTTTAAGCTGATTAAAAATAATTTAAAGGCATAGAAAACTCACATTGATTATACTGAAGATAATAGAAGCTTCAGAATTGAATTTGAAAGTGATTCGTCCAGTTTTGAAATGTTATCGTTTAAATTGAATTTAAAAATAGCCTTCCGAGGCACAGTCTCGGAATTTGACGAAATCAGTTCCATTGGGTCCGTCATGTTGAATTATTATCAGATTTCAATTTTCGTGGCGTTCAGAGTTGACATGTGAGCATACGACGTTTAAACGCGTTGATAAAAAAAATTGATGTTGAGAAAAACAAATTGAACTTCAAAACGTTTTTATATCTATGAAATTTACTAAAGAAAATATCTACAAAACAAATTGAATTAAAAAATAATAATAATAATAGTATAATAATATATGTAATATAATGAGTACCACTGCCTACTTTTATCAGCAACAAACACGATCTATCATCCCTACAAACACGCCATTACTTACGCCTTCAACCACGCCCTAAATCATGCCCAAAATCACGTCTCCCCTTCTCTTTTATATTCATTCGAAACCCTCTTCATTTCAGAGAAAAAAAATCAAACGATAAATTAATGGCGGCTGTGTTGTTTCGTTCGTCTTCCTTCAACAATTAGGGCTTTTCGAAATCGTGGGCTTCGGCTTCAATTTTGCTCGACCGCTTCAAGCAAGGTGAGTAATTAAATTTACTCACATCTAAATTTAAACTGTCTGGCTATTTTAATTTTTCGATTTAGTGATTTCCTCTGCTTGTTTGGATTTTGATGTTGATTTCGTTCTCGTTCTTGTATCATCGGCTTTGGTTTCGATTGAAGTGGTGTTATTCACTCACTTCTAATTCACTTTACTGCTTGTATATAATTCAATGCCCTTGAATTTTGTTGTACCCACTTGATTAAATTTTTCACTTAAGCATTCTCGGCCATTTGATTTTGTTTTATTTTAACTTTGCTTTGATTTTGGATTTTTTGGTCACCACGATGTCGATTTATGACTTGTTCAACTTCGACTTTGATTTTATAATGGTATTTTGACTTCGGCCTTAACATTGATTCTTAAATTACTGATGTATCTGTTCGAACTTACAGCTACGTTTGGATTTGAACCTTGGGTATTTTTGATACTGGACCTTGGCACTGTTATGCATTTGTACCCCTGTCACTTGTTTACTTCAGTCATTTGTTGGCCACTTAGATTTTTCTTCTTGCTGCTTGATTTTGTAAGTTTTGTCGGCCTTGCTCTGTCACCTATTTCTGCATATATTGGTGGATTGGCTTAAAATTGCAATCGAGTCTGGCACATTTGTTTGTAGACTTGATTTTCCTCACTGTGTAAATGAACTTGTTTCACTAGTGATGTACTGTACATTCACTGTCCTCGTGAACTTGTTTCGATTAGCGATGTACTGTACAATCACTATTCTCTCTTGATGTTGTTGTTTGCATTGCACTTGAGTTTGATTGCTGCTGTTTTTTTTTTGTAGTAGCCTTACATGTGCACTTGTTGTAGCAGTTGCAATGTTGCATTCATGTGTACATCATTTGTCGGCTGTGTCTTTGATGCTGGCTTGCATTGTCATTTGATCTATTTGCTTTTGAATTCCTATGTGTACTGCCTAGCTGCAGTCATATATGCATCCTTGGATTTCTCTGGTGTATATTTGCTTGATTTTATTCACTGCTTCATTGTAAGTTGTTGATGAATCACTGTCTATATGTGGTACATCAATGTACGTATATATTACTTGATTTTGTACCTAGAATATTGGTATTCATCCCTTGCCTGTTGCATTTGCAGTGTCTTCATTTGTGCACTGCTGTGTATTGGTTTCATGATATATTAGTTTTAGCTTGCTTCTGATATCACTGAACTTTGATAGTCTCGACTAGTTTGTTTCGAGACAGCTTGTTGCATTGTGATCTTGTGGTGGCTGCAGTATTCGTTGCAGTTTACCCTTGTATCCTTGTGTGGCGGCAGTTCCATTTTGTTGCACCTACTTACTTGATTGGTCTGTAGTTCCAAGTTGCCATCTCTGATCTTTGGTGGGTGACTGCTGTAGTACCATAAAGTTGGTTGAATAAATTAAGTCTGGCCTTTATCTCACTGGTTGCCAGATCTTGTTGCTTCATTGTGGTTGAACTTCATGTTGAGCCCAATGAACAGTTTTTTTTACAAGTCTGTACGTTGTTTCATTTGAAAGTATTAAACTTTGATGTGAACCTATTACCTAATTGGTGTTGTAGTTTCATCATGTTGTCACTGTTTATTTTTGCGAGTTAGTTGCACGGTGTTGGTTTCATTGGGGCTGTGTCACTGAAAATGGCTTCAGGTACATTTGAGCAGTGATGTGAATTTAGTGGTCATTATTGTTGCCCAGCCCGACCTTGTTGGATTTCTTGGTGTTACTGTTGCATGGATATTACTGCAGCATATATACAGTAGCCTTGCATGTGCATTTATGTTTTGTGATGACACCGACCAGTCGAGTTTGAGTCGTATAATTCAAACTTGATTTTGTGTTAGTATCAGTTGCTTTTGATTCGCTGAGCTTTTGTGTAATTTATACTGTAGTGGCGAGGCAGTGCACGCGAGCGTGAACTGCAGCCATATAGTATCCACATTTTGAATTGATATTTGAACCTTCATTGATTTTGGTTCGTTGATCTTTTGAGTACATCATCACGATAGTGGCAAGGCAGTGCACGCAAGCGTGAACTGCAGCCACACAGAGTTAACATTTTAAATGTGGCGAGGCCGTACACGCGTGTGTGTACTGCAGCCCTACTAGATCTGATGTTTTAATTGATGTTTTCTATTGATGGAAATTTATTTTATGTTGCCAATTCAATATATTTTGAATCGCATTTTGATGATTTCGTAGTTAATTGCCGTTTTGGCAATTCTGTTGTTTTCTAAATTTTCTTCATTAATAATCCTTCTATCTATCTGTGTTGGAAATTTGAATCTACTGATTTGTTGTTTTAACACTGTTAAGTGTTATATTTACCGTTATCTGATTCCTTGTTAAAGGATCGTATAAGTGAATTTATCTTTGACTGTCGTCTAATTGTTATTTAATTATTATTGCCTCTATGCACTAATAACTGAGTTTGAATTAGACTGACCCGTGTATTATTTTCTTTTGAATGTAATAGTCGGGTCAGACCGAGTATTTTACAGCTTGAAGATTTTCAGGCAGCGAAGTTAGAGAGAGAGGGGGAAACGCTCACTTTAGCTTTTTTTTTGGAGATTTTTGTACTTAAAGGAATATTCCGCTGTATAAAATTTAATTCATTGTATAAACTCTGATATATGTAAGAAAATTCATTTATGTAAAATATTATGTGAAATATAATTATTCTGTGTTTCTGTGGCTGATTCTGTTTAAACTCTATAAACTGAATAACAATCCGTCATTTTGAACGTTTCAAGTTGGTTTAATTACCGACTAAGGGCGGTCAGAAGGGCGGGTCATTACAGAGAAACAATTTGTGTATATGTTAGCTTGTAAAACGATGAAATTTCCTATAGAATATTTAGTATTTCTGATAAGCCCACAAAAAATTAAACATGATGATTGGCTAACAATACTAGACAATATCGATAAAAGATTATCTAAATGGAATGGTAAATGTTTGTCGAGGGCAAGTCATATAGTTCTCATTAACTCGGTTTAATCTACATTGCCTATAATTGGATGTTGTTTTATCTTTTTTCCTAAATAGGTTATTGATAAAATTGATAAAATTAGGAAAGAATTTTTATAGAGTGGTGAAAATTTAAATAGAAATTTCAAATGCTAATTGGGAAAAGTTTGTTAATCCAGAAATGAGGAAGGCCTTGGGATTACAAATTTGCATAACCTAAATATATCTCATTTAGAAAAATGGATATGAAAATTTAGTGATAACAAAGAAAATTTATTATGGAAAGAAATAATATCTAATCAATGGTACGGTGGTTCATATAATTTGCATCATATTTCTATTAGTAATACAAATAACATTTCTCACATTTGGAAATCAATAATAGTAAATTTTGATACTTATAAATGAGGTGTTAATAATGTAGCGTGTTCAAGGAATATCTCTTTATTTTGACATGATTGTTGGATTAACGTTATTCCCCTTGAAGCAGACTTTCGAGAATTATATGAAATTTGTAATTTAAAAAATGCATTAATATCAGAAATATATAGAACAAATATGAGTTTTCCATAGGAATTTAGTTTTAATAATACGCTAGGGGGAACAACTTTATATAAATTAGCCTTATTATGTGATAAGCTAGAATTGTGCAATATTATTAATGAAAATGACTTTAAAATATGGTGTTGGATAAATGTAAAATTTATACTTGTTCATTTTATAAATTTATAAATTTTTCAGGAGAAAAATGAAATATTTTTAAATACCTTGGGAAAGTTAATACTCCACCTAAAGCAAAAGTACATATGTGGTTAATTATACATGGAAATTAAATACTATTCAAATGTTAAAAAAGAAAATAATATTTAATGATAATAATTGTTTTTCTGTAATAATAGAAAAGAAGACATAAATCATTTATACTTCGAGTGTAGTAATACCAGGTTTATTCTCTTAAATATTTTTAGTATATTTGATTTTAATATAACAAATAGGAATATTAATTATGAAATATATTGGCATAGTTTTAGATTTTATTATCAAAGATTTGATATATTTTTACTAGATACTATTTACAAATTACATGTTAGTATATTTGGTTCGTAAGAAACCAAAGAGCGTTTAATAAAATTAACATTAATTCGAAAATTTTAATATATATATATATATATATATATATAATTAGTTTATTTATTTTTATATGAGTCTCTAGTTCTAGTTTTAAATTAAATAAACAAGATACATTCAAAGAATTTCTTAAAAAAGTGAATTTTTTGTTGATCTTTTAAAGGTTTCAATATCTTTAGACATTTTCCTCATGACATCTACGATAACTTGTTATTGTTAAAAAATTGTTCTTGAGTTAGAAGTATTTAAACACCCCACACCCCTTAGTTTCCCAAAAAGGACACTAAAGGATGTGGTGCGTTATAGGTATAGCTAAAGCATCATGACGAGTAAGATTCACAAAACAAATAAGTAAAAGCAGCGGAAAACATTTCAATAATAACTTATCATTCAGAATTGAACATCATCTCAAAATAAGTCATAGAAACATAATACGTCTCAAAACTCAAAATCGCTCATGTCTCATGAAAATACATCTTAGTCTCACATAATCAGACTACAAAGATAATCCCTCTCGCAAGTGCCAATTCATCGCAAGCCAAATGAAAAGGGTGAAAAGCAGAAGAATACATCTGAAATGAGAAAATTCCGAAAATGAATCTCTAAGCAATCTGAATCAACTATCCTCAACTCTGCGGGCCTATTGAGGAAAAAGGAAAGATAGAGGGTGGGTCAAACAATAAGTCTGGTGAGTGAAAGTAATTACTAGCATTTCTAAGCAAGATAAAGATAATAGACTAAGAAATAGTTTTAGCATGAAAGGAAGATACAGAAAAGATAAATCTTGCATAAAATACTGTTTTTGATTCTGTTTGACCGTTAGCTTCGATTGTTTGCACTTGTCTTAAACTGTATGATTAGGCTAAAACCCTAATCCTATCTCAACTGCTAGCTTGATTAGGCTGAAATCATAATCCTACCCATTGATTGGCCTTTCCAATCTATGTTGTGTCATTGTGAACCAATCTTATTGGTCCCACATCAAAAGACACCTCTTAGCACTGACGCTGTAGCGAATTATTTACCCTAATCAATGTAGCATGCTCGGTCACCGCCGGTACACGCTAATTGTCGCCCCTATTTGACCCTTTATTTACCTTAGTCAGCATAAGTGTGCCCAGCCTCACCCACGTGTGAGACTATCAGTATTTGACCTAAAAGAGAATGCTGTCGGTATTGGTCCTAACAAAAAAATCTTCTAACTTTGCACCCTTTTCCCAAATCCCCAAATTTGAGCCTCTATCTATTGGCTACTTATTTACCCTAATCAACATAAGTATGCCCAGCCTCACCCACGTGTTAGACCATCAGTCCTAGACCTAAAAGGAAATGCTGCCGGTACGGGCCACTACAGCTATATTTGCTTATTAACTTAATCCAAGATCTAAGTTTTAAAATAAGCTACTTCTTTTATTTCTTTCTTTTTAATTATAACATACGTGTTATAAAGGTTCTTGCAACTGTTACTCTTCTATTTTCTCTTTTCAATTATAACCACTTGTTATAATCATGCTTGTAAATATCTCAAAATTAGCCTATTTCAGTCCATCTTCATTTTATTTCAATTTTTCTCATTTTATATTTGATTTTTGCAAATTTAATGTTTTTCTATTTTAATCCATATATGCAATTCTTCTCTTTTTAATATTTTATTCTCATAAAAAAGGATTGAATCTCTATAAAAGGAACTAATATTTACAGGCAAAATTCCAACTTAAAACAGATGTAAATAACTGCAAATAGTTGAATAAAATAACTGAATAAAAACAGACTGAAAAGAACTTCTGAAATTTACTTAAAAACTGACTGTAAATAAACATACCTAAAAACTATCTAAAAATTATAGAAAAACTACAACCATCGAGAACCTTATTATGTTAAATTGCTTACAAATATAAAATAATTACAAAACACTCATATGTGGTCCTTAGCTCTAATCCTAGGCCTTCCTGGATCCACTTCTAGGGTGTAAAATACTTTTATTAAAATGATTTCCTCCCTAGAAAAAATTTCTATTTAGGGTTCAGCCTCAGGCAATGAACCCAATTGGCAGAAAATCTGATTGTGAGAAAATAGCTAGGCCTACGATTCTATTTATAGTGGAGTTTGGGAATCTCATACTGTCGGATTTTAGGATTGAATCTGGTGCAACCACATCAGAGGCTCGCTGTGAATCATTGGATCCAGAAAACAACGCTTCAGATCGCACGAAAATCAACTTTGGATCCATCGGCTCGCTCCTGACGTGTTTACGTCTAGGAGGGAAATGCGGGTCGACCTGGGGGTTATGCGGGTCAACCCAAAGGTCGACCCGACCCTGGCAAGGGTCGACCCATAGGGTCTTTTTTTTCTTCTTTTAAATATATATTCTATTTTTATTTTATTCTGATATCTTGTTTCTCTCATAACTTCTTTACATTAGCTAGGATTTCGACAAGTTATATATGGAAACTGATCAGAAAATTGCCATGGACCCAGTGGTGCAACTCCCGTAGCTAAATTCTAACAATTCCAAAAATACTCATTTTCACTGATTAATAATTATTTTGGTTATTTAATTATCTAAAAATATGGCGTATTACTTTCTCCCCTCCATAAAGGATTTCACCCCTAAAATCTCCAAGGACAAAAGAATGGAATAAATATTTTCATCCAAATTCCACAACCACATATTCAACCATCATCCATTACAGCCATTGTCCTTAAGCTTTTTAATGCAATTTATGATATATGCAATAATGTAGTGTCAATGTCCTTAACTAATGCAAAAGATTAGGCAGTCTACAGACTCAGTGGACCTCTTTTTTATGTGCTCATGTTCGTGTCATGTATCCAAATGAATGCTAATTCCCTAATGACAACTAATAGTTCTATATGCTTCTACAATCTTCATCCAAATGCAACAATCATATGATAATCACCCATTCATAGCAACCCTGAAATAAAAATACAAGTGCACACATCCATATGCATATGCTTTAGTGAACTAGTTAGGTCGATCTCTAAGAGATAATAGTGCCTAGTGTGTGTATATGCATCCAATAGGATCCATTAGCAAATACTTGCATCCAACATACATAACATGTTCTAGTAACATGTTTACATTCATTCCTACAATCCATAAGTTAAATCCTAATATCTACCCTCCCAAAGGATAGTAAGGGAAAGAACCTATTCAAAACTAAAGATGGAAATAGGAAATTCAAGAGATAGCATCAAAGAGATGCGGATAAGAGATACGTATTTCCTCCTCAGTCTCCCACGTAGTGTCCTCAATACTATCTCCCCACTGTACCTTAAACAAAGGGACTTCCTTATTCCTAAGCTTCTTGATATCATGTTCAACGATCATGGTAGGAATGCGATGAACCGATGCTTATCTCTCCACTTCAACTTCCTCAAGTTGGCTAGGTTCCACTACCTCTACCGAATCATGTTGCACTATCTCAAGTGTAAAACGTGAAAAACATCATGAACTCCCGTGAGCCTCTCTGGTAGCTTAATCCGATATGCCATCTTTCGTACCCTTTCCACAATGGGGAACAGTCCTATAAATATGGGAGCAAGTTTTCCACTTGATCCAAACCTCACTACCTTTCTTAGCGGAGACACCTTAATGAAAACCTAATCTCCTACGTCGAACTCAATATCCCTTCTCCGCTTATCTGCATAGCATTTCTGTCTATCTTGGGTCGTCTTCATTCTTCTTCTAATCAAATCAATCTTTTCTAAAGTCTCTCTAACCATGTTGGGACCAAGTAGCAATCTTCATGTAGACTCCAACCAACCGAAGGCAAATTGCAAGGTCTTCCATAAAGGGCTTCAAAAGGATCCATCCCAATGCTAGCCTGAAAAGTATTGTTATATGCGAATTCCATTAAAGGAAGGTGCTCCTCCCATCCCTCCAAAATAAATAATGCACGTCCTTAACAAATCCTCAAGAACTCTATTAACTCTCTCGGTTTGGCCATCCGTTTGGGGGTGATAGGCCGTACTCAATCTAAGTTGTGCCCCTAAAGCCTCTTGCAAGCTCCTCCAATACTCGCTAGTAAAGATAGGGTCTCTGTCGCGCACTATGCTAGAGGAAACTCCGTGAAGTCGGACTATCTCACGAATGTATATGGATGCCAAATAAGGTGCTATCCTCTTACTCTTGACTGGAATGAAGTGGGCGCTCGTAGTCAAACGATCTACAATCACTCAAATGCTGGTATTTCCCTTTCTAGATCGGGGTAAACCATCTATGAAGTCCATCGAAACAATATCCCTTTCCATTCCGGTAAATCCAATGGTTGAAGCACTCTGCAAGGCCTCTACTGCTCCGCCTTAACCCTTTGGCACACAAGACTCTTAGCCACAAACTCTGCTACATTCTTCTCCATGCCACTACAATTAAACACTCTCTTCATATCCCTATACATCTTATCACCACCCAGATGAATAGTCATCCGAGAATGGCATGCTTCTACTAGAAATGCACTCATCAAATCACTAGTGCAGATGACACAAAGTCTTCCATCTCTCCTTAGCTGCCCTTTACTATGATTGAATGGTGTTGGAGATGTCTAGAGACCTCTCCTCTGCTAATCCTATCTAGAATATCCACAAGCTCTGAATCCTCTCGTTATCCATAGAGGGCTTTAAATCAAAGGTGGAAATAAACTCTAGGCTTTTCAACTTCACGAAAATTGGGCAAGGGTTGTTCTCTTCCTACTTAACGCATCTGTAACCACATTCCCTTTGCCAAGGGTGTAAGCTATCTTAAGGTCATATGATGCCAAAATCTCCATCCAATGTTGTTGCATCAAATTTAAATTCTTTTGTGAGAACGGGTAATTCAACGATTTATGGTCAGCGAAAAGCTCGAACCTCTCCTTGCAAGTAATATCTCCAAGACTTGAGCGCGAAAACAATAGCAGCCAGCTCCAAATCATGGGTGTGGTAGTTCTTCTCATGAGTTCTCAATTGTCTACTCCTATAGCATACTACCCTCCCTTCCTGCATCAATACTACCCCAAGGCCAGTCCTACATGCATCAGTGTATACTGTAAAAGGCTTAGCTCCGTCGGGTAAAACTAACACTGGTGCACTAGTAAATGCCCTCTTTAGCATTGTAAAGGAATCCTCACAATCCGCATCCCACACGAATGCCACATTATTCTTAGTGAGGCGAGTAAGCGGTGTTGAAATCTTAGCAAATCTCTAATAAACTTCCTACAATAACTAGCAAAACCTATGAAGCTTCTAATTTCGGTAGCATACTTGGGGGCCTTCCAATCCTGTACCGCTACTACCTTAGCGGGATCCACAGCTAGACCCTCTCTTGAGACTACATGCCCTAAGAAATGACCTTTTCACGCCTAGAGTGACACTTCAAGAATTTTGCTTTCAACCGATGAATACGAAGTGTACGAAGAACCTCCTCAAGATGAATAGCTTGCTCTTCCATACTCTTGGAAAACACCAGAATGTCATCCACAAACACTACAATGAATTTATTTAGGACATCTCGAAAAACACGGCTCATCAAATCTACAAAATATGTTGGGGCATTGGTCAGCCCAAACGGCATAACCAACCACTCAAAGAATCCATCGGGTGTCCCAAATGCTATCTTATCGATGCTATCATCAGTGACCATAAGCTGATGAAATCCAGTGGCTAAGTCGAGCTGAGAAAATACTGAAGAGCCAACCAACTGATCGAAAAATCGCCTATCCTAGAAAGTGGACAATGGTTCTTCTTCGTGAGTTTATTCGACTCTCTGTAGTCTACGCAAAGTCAAAGGGAACCGTACACCTTTGTAGCAAAGACAACTGGTGCCCCCGCTCAGATATGCTCCGCCTGATGAAGCCTTTCTCTAATTGCTCACAAATCTGCTTGCTTAACTCCTTCCTCACCCTAGGAGCCATATGTCTCACGGGCAATGCCACTGGCTTAGCATTGTCATTCAGATAGATCCTAAAGTCGATCTCTCTCGCAAAGGGTAGCCCCCAACCTCCTCAAAAACGTCTAGGAAATCTCTAACAACTGGAACTGAATCTAACTCTCCTAGTGATGAATCAAGGTAATAAAGGAAGCTCAACATGAATGACCCCTGCGGGTCGCAAGAAACCTCGAGAGTCCGTCCGCTACATGTCCCTAGCCTGACGACTCTCTCGCAATCCAATATTGCACCATAAGTGGATAATCAGTCCATCCCAAAACCATCCTATATCTCGAAAATTCCAGTACAAAGGCGTCCCAATCAAACTCTACGCCTAGTATAAAAATTTTCAAACCTCTACAAATCATGGATAAATTTGTCGATCCTTCTATGGGGTTTGAAACAACTATAGTTTCTATAAATAGAGAAATATCTAAGTACAAACAATCAACCAAGGAACTAGAAATGAAAGAATGCGATGCTCCGGAGTCAAAAAGTGTCTCAATAGGAAAATCCAAAATAGAAATCAAACCTTCTACACAGACTTTCCTACCTCGGCACGGTCCACTACTAGAAGGTACTGCATCCAAAGCCTGTACTTGTGTCGTAGGTGCGTCTGCTCTCTGCCATATCCTTTGAGGACAAGCTCTACTAAGGTGTCCAGGCTGCCCACAGCTGTAACACCTCCCCTTCATCGTGTCCTTCTTACGGTCCTTTGAGTAACGCCCAACCAATCCACAATTATGACATTTCTCGCCCATCTTGATCTATACCTTTTGAGGTCCTCCTCCTTTCTTCTTATCATTATCCTTCTTATTCTTCCACTACTTCTTCTTAGAGTTTTCTGATTTAGAAACCTCCTTAACCTCTTCTTCCTTAGCAACATCTGATATGAGAGCCATTTCCACAAGTGACTCATACGTCGCTCCTATAGGTACATGTGCCAATGCCAACCCTTGGAGGGGCTGGTTCAAAACCTTAGCAAACTTGGTGACCTTCTTATGTGGTTTACTAACAAGCTCCATCTCGAAGCTCGATAACTCATTAAACTAATTTGTATACTCTTTCACCGAAAGACTCCCCTGCTTCAGACTAGTGAGCTTCTCCAACTATATGCTTTCCTCGACTCGCGACAAGAACTTTCTCTAAAACCTTTCTCGAAATTCAACCCAACCAATGTCTCTACCCTCTATCTCTACAATCTCCCACCAGTAATAAGCCTTTCCCTTCAGCTGCCAAAATGCAAGCTGAACTCTTTGTCGGTCCTCCAATCCTAACAGCCCAAATATCCGTCCTGTATTTCTCAACCAAGTTCGTGCCACTAGGAAATCCACCGTGCCAGAAAATGTCTTGCCTCCTAAATTGGCGAAGTCCTTGCACAACTTAGAAAAATTGGCTGCTGTAGTTAGATTAACGGGACCTCCACCCGTTGGTGCTGCATTGGGCACTTGTCTTTGCACCTCTGGTGCCATAGCTTGGTGGTATCTACGGAACTAGCCAGGGACTTGGACACCCTTTGGAAGATTTGGGACGTCCGCCATTCTGTGCAATGAAAAGAAAATTTAGGCTCGAAAGAAGGTTGAATTGGACTTTGAAACTCTCTTATACTTGAAAACTATTTCTATAATATGAGTTTCTTCATGAAAAATACTTTTAGTTTGAAGATATGTTACCTTCGAAAAATACTTTACTTTTAAAAAAAGTTTCTTAGGAATCCTGTAACATTAGGCACTGATACCAAATGAAACACCCCACACCCCTTGATTCACACCAAAGGACGTGGTGCGTTATAGCTATGGCTAAAGCATCACAGAGGCTAAGATTTGCAAGACAAATAATTAAAAGCAGCAGAATACATTTAAACAATAACTTATCATTCAGAATTAAACTTCATCTCGAAATAAGTCATAAAAACATAACATGTCTCAAAGACTCAAAATCTCTCATATCTCATGAAAATACATCTCAGTCTCACATAATCAGAGTATAAACATAATCCCTCTCGCAAGTGCCAATCCATCATAAGAAAATGAAAAAAATGAAAAGCAGAAGAATACATCTGAAATAAGAAAATTCCAAAAATGAATCTCCAAGCAACCTGAATCAGCTATCCTCAACTCTGCTGGCCTATTGGGGAAAAAGGAAAGAAAGAGAAGTGGGTCAGACAATAAGTCTGGTGAGTGAAAGTAATTACTAGTATTTTAAAGCAAGATAAAGATAATAGACTAAGCAATAGTTCTAGTATGAAAGGAAAATACAAAAAAGATAAAAGTCGTATAAAATACTATTTTCGATTTCGTTTGACTGTTAGCTTTGATTGTTTGCACTTGTGTTAAAGTGCTGTGATTAGGCTGAAAACCCTAACCCTATCTCAACAGCTAACTTGATTAGGCTGAAACCATAATCCTACCCGTTGATCGGCCTTTCCTATCTTTTTTATGACACTGTGAACTAATCATGTTGGCCCCAAAGCAGAAGACACCTTGTCGCACTTAGGACGCAGTAGCGAATTATTTACACTAATCGATGTTGCATGCTCGGTCATCGCCGGTACACACTAACTGTCGCCCCCTATTTGACCCTTTATTTACCCTAATCAGCATAAGCGTACCCAGCCTCATCCACATTAGGACCATCAGTCGTCGACCTGAAAGGGAATGCTTTCGGTACTCGTCCTAACAAACAAATCTTCTAACTTTGCGTCCCTTGCCCAAATCTTCAAGTCCTAGACCTGAAAGGGATTGATGCCGGTATGGGCCACTGCTGCTATATTTTCTTATTAACATAATCCAAGATCTAAGTTTTAAAATAAGCCCCTTGTATTATTTCTTTCTTTCTAATTATAAACTACACTTTATAATGGTCCTTTCAACTGTTACTCTTCTATTTTCTCTTTTTAGTTATAACCGCTTGTTATAATCATGCATGTAAATATCTCAGAATTTGCCTATTTCAATCCATCTCCATTTTATTTCAGTTTTTCTCATTTTACATCTGATTTCTGCAAATTTAGTGTTTTTATATTTTGATCAATGTTTTTGAATTCTTCTCTTTTTAATATTTTATTCGCGTCGAAAAGGATTAAATCTCTATAAAAAACTAACATTTACATGCTAAATTCAAACTTAAAACAGAAGTAAATAAATGTAAATAACTACAAATAACTGAATAAAATAGCTGAATAAAAATAAATCGAAAAGAACTTCTGAAATTAACTTTAAAACTAACTATAAATAAACTGACATAAAAACTGTCTCAAATTTGTAGAAAAAATACAACTATTGAGAACCCTACTCAATTGCTTACAAATATAAAATAATTACAAAACACTCACCCATGGTCCTTAGCTCTAATCATAGGCCTTCCTGGATCCACTTCTATGGTGTAAAATATTTCTATTAAAAAGATTTCCTTTCTAGAAATTTTTTTAATTTAGGGTTCAGCCTCAGACAATGAACCTAATCGGGAGAAAATCTGATTGTGAGAAAATAGCTAAGTCTAGGGTTCTATTTATAGTGGAGTTTGGGAATTTCGGACCATCAAATCTTTGGATCCAGAAAACAATGCTTCAAATCGCATGAAAATCAACTTTGGATCTATCGGCTCGCTCCTGGACGTGTTTACGTCCAGGAGGGAAATGCGAGTCGACCTGGGGTTTTGCGGGTCGACCTATAGGTCGACCCGAACCTAGCAAGGGCCGAACCAAAGGGTCTTTATCTTGTTTAAATATATATATTCTTATTTTATTCTGATATCTTATTTCTCTCATAGCTTCTTCATATTAGCTCGAATTTCGACAAATTATATATTGAAACTAATCGAAAAATTACCGCGGACCCAATGGTGCAACTCCCGTAGCTAAATTTTAACAATTCCAAAAATGCTCATTTTCACTGTTTAATAATTATTTTGGTTATTCAATTACCTAAAAATGCGGGGTGTTACAAGTATCATTGTTTTTTTAATAATTTCTTACTCGTAAAATTTTTAGGTAATTTGATTTAATTTCTTACTCATGAGTTTTTAAAGTAATTTGATTTTTATTATGGCTTTTACTGCTTCTTATTTAGCGTACTGATTATATTGCTTGTTTTATTATTATTGCATACATATGTGTGTGTGTATACATATATATATGTATTAGTCTCACACTTTCTGTTTAGTTTTTGCAGCTATAGATATGTTCGTAGTCCGGATGGATTCAGGCGATTTGCTGAGATGAACTCTTATCATTTTTAGTGGATTATTAGGTTTTTTTGTTTTTTATTATGGACTTTAGTATTTTAGGTTTGGGGGGTTTTATTATTTTTTTCATATAGTACGAGGTGGGTTTCACTACCTATCAGGTATGTTAACAGCTATATTTTTTAGGTGTAGAATAAAATATACGAGTGCTCTCATCTTTTAAAAGAGGATCACTCATTTCTCTCAAAAAAATAAACAAGAAAAATCATGGAGCTAAACATATGCCCATTTTTCTGTTGTTTCGAAAATGGAAATCCCCTTTTTGCCAAAAACCTTTTAAACCAAGATCAAACTTTTACATTACTATATATATATGTGTGTATGTATGTATATGAGAATTTCATAATTTTCTTTACTTTCTTTTTCAAAACAACTTCTTCAAAATAACACCTTTTTAAATTAAGATTTTTCAACACAACCAAATATATTGGCATATATTTTTAGTTAAAATAAAAATTCCAAAATTTTCTTACTTTTCAAAACAATAATTTCCAAATAGAGCCTTTAGAAAAATCTATTGAAAACCCACTCAAACATTTTAAGGCATTTTCAAAATATTTTATCAAATTTCTTACATGGGATCGGACTCTCAAATAGACTTGACTTATCTTCGATAAGATCTTGTTTGTCATCTTATGGTGATTAATGAACATCTCTTGCAAGAACTTTCCTCTGGATGTTTGTGACATATAGATTCTTATTTCCCCTTATTTGGATAAATGTGCATCTTCAATCGCTAATCCATCAAAATCCACAATCACAAATAAGCCTAGTCTCAACAAAGAAGTCAAACACCATCCAGCCTCTGGGATCTTTCAAATGTCATACCCATGCTCTTCTTGGTCAACGCCTTACGCACGGCCAACACTCCACGGGGTAATTGGCGAAGGGTGCTTAATTTTTTGACTCTGCAAAATAATTTCCTAACTCATGGTTACTCTGCCATCCTTTCAGAATATGGTCGTAGCTACTTTAATAGTCAGACTTCATAGAGTTTAGAGTATAAGATATATTTATAGGTAGAAAAATACAAATACGTTCTTTCAAACTATCCTAATTCCTGTGTCGACTAACCTAGACTCTTATACTAAATGTAACAACACAACCTTAATGGGTCCGAATTTCGACTTAATCGAAGCTCAAGTCCATTAGAACACAGGTTGTTGGTGTGACGACCGCCCTATACCACTGGCACCAATATTATACAAATAGTGTGCTGCAGTAATGCCCCATCGATATAGGATGATCATCAGTTTTGAAAATCAAAACAGCACAACATATAATATATCATATATCTCACAATGCATGGACAATATATGATATCACAGATACAACAAAAAAGACAGTAATAACAATGTGAACAAATCATCAGGGTATAAGATCCACAGAGTTATACATCAATAATCACAGAGTTTATACAATGGAAATAAACTCAACAACTATCTCAAATACAAGAAAATAAGCAAGCACAGCTAAAGCTCCCTAGTGCTGCACAACGGAATAGGCGTAGTACTCCATATAAGTATATAATACGAGATAGCTTTATCCAGCTCGTCCTCTGTACAGCTACTGCGTCACCTAGACAAGCTATCTAGTCTACTCGTTTAAGACGACCCAAGATAATAAGAAATAAAGTATAAAACCTTCGGTCATACAATAGTTTGGTATAAGCGGTAAATGAATCTCAAAATACTATACATGTAAATATAGTAAGGAACAGAGGTACACTAATCATACTTGATCTATCCCTACAACCAAAGAGTTAGCACATGAAAGTATAATATGTTGCTCTACAATATCATAAAGACACTGTACAGAATAGAAAGGTGGATGTCCAGATGAGATATGTATCATTTCAGAGATGTTAATGGTATTTTAAACGTATCCATGTTGATTCAAAGTAATGTATATGAGAGATCGCTCCTTTAGTGCCCATTGATCCGAGCTATCGAACGGTAAACTCCCTCTGATATTTTGGTCACTGAAGCCGGAGTGTCACAGCGTGGTATCAGAGCAAGGATTCAAAAGTATAAATCAGTAATTAGAACACATCTGACCATAAGGAGTCGGACTTAGTATGTTACCCAGTCAGTATAACCCCTGGGAATTAGGATTAACTCATATAGGTGATAGACGAATTCTAATGAATATTTTAAAGGGAAAACAATGGGATAATACTTGATACGTATTTGTGTTACATACGTAATTATTAGTGAAATTTATTATATAATAAAATGACAAATGTTCTTTATCAGAAAATGGTAGGACAAGGTAGACCCAGAACAGGCTCGACAGTTGAGTCACCAAATGGTCAATCAAGCAATCAAAATGTACTTTTAACTATGGATCAATGGGTTGAAGTCATGAAGTGTGTTCAAGATATGGGCATGCTCAAAGATAATAATCAAAATCCTGGATAAGATTTTACCAAGCTCTGTAAAGACTACTTAAGCTTAGGTGGTAAACCATTCTTAGGAAATGAAGGCATAACGAGAGTTCATGCATGGCTGAGAACATGTGAAAGAATCTTCGAAGATCTAAATTTCTCTTATCAGAACAAGAGAAGGTTAGCTTCTCGATGGTTACAATGAGTTGCCTTAGATTGGTATGAAGCTATAACCGCTGCAACTCCAGAGGAAGACATATCTTGGCAAGAATTTAAAGATATTTTCAAAGCCCATTTTCTACCTAAAGCAGAGAGAGCAGTAATCCTCCGGAAATTTATTGATCTTACTCAGAAAAATTAATCTGTTGTTGAGTATGTCAATGAGTTTAATGCACTATCGAAGTATGGACCAACACTCATTAGTACCCCATTGGAAAAGAATGAGAAGTTTGTGCTTGGTCTAAATAATGAACAAAGATATAAGTTACTTAACTCAGATTTCCTTTTGAGGAGATTGTGGATATGGCTAAGATTTGAAAAGGTACGAGAGCTAGATTTAGTTTCTGAAAGTCAGCCTACTCAGAAAAGCCAGCAGCAAAAGGAAGAAGCCATTCTTCTCGAAGAAGAATGCAAAATTTCGAAAGAACAAGCGACTATTCCAACCTAAGCAAGAGGACCAGAAGAAGCAACAAGCTAAAGCACAAGTGGAATGTTACTCGTGTGGAAAGAAGGGTCATTATTCCAATGAATGTAGAAACACAGGTCAAGGTCCTATAAAGAAATGCTACAATTGCAATGAAATGGGACATATAGCGAGACAATGCACAAAGTCAAAGAAGCAGACTAAAAGGAAAATGTTTGCACTAGATGGTCCCGATTCAATAAAACCAGATGAGGGAAAACAAGCTTCGGTCCTAGAAGGTACTATTTTATGGCACGGATTATATATTAGAATTCTTTTCGATACAGGTACATCACATTCATTTTTATTGAAAGGAATAGTAGAAAAGTTAAAATTGAATGTTTCTTCTCTTAACAATCCTCTTAAGGTGGCTAATCCTATTGGAGGATGTGTTACCCTGGAGATGAAATGTAATGGAGTCGTAATTAGCATATTTAGGTATTCTTTCTTATGTGATTTTTTTATTATGGCTTCGCCAAGTTATGGAGTTATTTTGGGAATGGACTGGCTCGAGCACTATCAAGCTCAATTATACTGTTCGGAACGAGTAATCACTCCCAACATCCCGATAACCCAAGCGAATCCTTACAGATCTAGAAAGAGAAAATGCCAGTTCAGGTTATTCTTTATTTGCTTTGGAATCTGAAGAAGATGAAATAGGACAAATTCCAGAAGTTGGATATTTTTCTGATATCTTTGAACCAGTTATTGGTCTACTACCATATTGAGCAATTGAGTTTCGGATAGATTTGAAACCTGGAATTCAACCTTTTAGTAGACCACCTAATCGAATGTGCCCCACTGAGATGGAAGAATTAAGATCTCAAATAAAAAATCTTGCGTAGAAGAATTTCATCAGAACGAGTAGTTCTCCTTGGGGAGCAACGGCTTTATTTGTTAAAAAGAGGATGGATCTCTGCGACTCTGTATAGATTATAGAAAATTAATGACCTTACTATCAAGAATAAATATCCACTGCCAAGGATTGATGATTTATTCGATATATTGAGTGGTGCAAAGGTCTTTTCACAACTAGATCTAGCCAGATTTTTCATCAACTAATAGTTGTAGAGGAAGTATTCCATTAACAGCGTTTCGAACTAGATACGGTTCCTACGAATGGTTAGTAATGCCATTCGGATTAACAAATGCTCCAGCTTATTTTGTTGATTTGATGAATAGAGTTTCAGAAGCTATTTGAACAAGTTTGTCCTAGTCTTTATTGATGATATCCTCGTCTACTCAAAGATAGAAGAAGAGCATGTGATTCATTTGAAACTGGTGTTAGAAACATTAAGAGAGCATTAACTTAAAGCGAAATTTTCAAAATGTCACTTTTGGCATAAGAAAGTGAAATTTTTGGGACATATAGTCTCGTAGAAAGGAATTTCAGTAAACCCAGCCAAGGTCGAAGCTATTCAAAAGTGGAAGCGACCCGAATCAATAACTGAAATCAAAAGTTTCTTGGGTTTAGCAGGATATTATAGAAGATTTATAAAAGATTTTTTCAAGATTTCTGCTCCACTAACTAATTTAACGAAGAAAGGAGTTAAATTTATCTGGTCAGATAAATATGAAGGGGATTACCAGAAATAGAAAGAACTACTTTCTAACGCTCTAATAGTAATAGTTCCAGAAGGAAATCGGGATCTGGTAGTATACACAGATGCCTGTGGAACAGGGTTTGGTACAGTATTAATGCAACGAGACAGAATTGTAGCTTATGAATCTAGACAACTCAGGCCTCATGAAGCAAAGTATGCAACTCATGATCTTGAGTTAGCAGTCGTGATATTTGCCCCGAAGCTTTGGCGGCATTATCTATTGGGAGAAAGATTTGTTTTATACACAGAACATAAATCGCTAAAATGTTTATTCTCTCAAAAAGACTTGAATATGCGACAACAACGATGGTTGGAATTTCTAGCTGCGTATGACCTAGAAATTCAGTATACGCCAGGTAAGGGTAATAAGGTGGCAGATGCTCTCAACCGAAAACACCAAGTCGTGGTATCAATGATGTTGGTAGAATGGAAAGAATTAGAAGTGTTATCTTTTTGTAACCTCCAATTCAGAAGAGTGGAAGAAACAACAGCCATGTTGGCAAGTCTGGATATTCAACCGAGTTTACTCAATCAAATTCAAGTTAATCAAAGAAATGACCCAATCCTAGCCGACCAAATTGATAAATTAAAGAATGGAAATGCATCAAAAAATCTCAGCGAATTCGAGTTATACTTGAAGGGGAACTTGAAATTTAAAGGAAGACTACATGTTCCTAACACAGTTGATTTGAGTAAAGAAGTTCTAGACGAATGTCATCGATCTTTATTTTCTATACATCCTGGTGGTACAAAGATGTATAATGATATAAAGAGGATGTACTATTGGGAAGGCATGAAGAATGACATCGATGAATATGTGAAATGATGTGTTACGTGTCAGTTAGTAAAGGGTGACTATCAAAAGCCCAGTGGACTTTTATTACCTCTCGAAGTTCCTCAATGGAAATGGGAACAGATTTCTATGGATTTCATCGATGGACTTCCCAGATCAAGGTCAGGAAATGAAAGTATATCATGACCTGATATTTACCAGTCAATTCTGGCAAAGCTTGCATTCAGTCTTAGGTGTACAACTCAATTTCAGCATAGCATATCGTCCTTAGACGGATGGAAAACTGAAAGAATAAATCAAGTTGTAGAAGATCTACTCAGTATATGTATTTTAGAGTTCGGGGGTTCATAGGAAGAGTATCTACATTTGATTGAATTCTCCTATAATAATAGTTTCCAATACAGTATTGGTATGGTACCATTTGAAGCTTTGTATGGAAGATCGTTTTGTTCTCCAGCCTGTTGGCTAGAACCGGAGACAGATTTATATAGGACCGGATATGGTTCAAGAAACGACTGAGAAGATCGAGCTTATCAGAGATCGTATGAAAATTTCTCAATCACGACAGAAGAGCTGTGTTGACCAGCGTAGAAAGGATCTTGAATTCACAATTAGAAATTACGTTTTTATAAAGGTATCCCCAATGAAAGGAGTTGTAAGATTTGGCAAAATAGGAAAATTAGCACCAAGGTACATTAGCCTTATCCAGTTATGGAGCGTATTGGAAGCCTTTCTTACCGAGTTGAATTACTAGCATATCTATTCGGAGTTCATAATGTATTCCATGTATCCCAATTAACAAAATGTCTACGGTATTCTGACATTATTATAGAACCAAAGCAGCTATAGGAACTAGAGATTGAACCGAACTTGACTTTCATCGTTGAGCCAGCTAGAATAGTGGATTCAAAGATGAAGCAGTTAAGAAACAAGCAAGTTCCACTGGTCAAAGTTCATTGATCAGATAATCCCAAGGACTGTACTTGGGAAACTGAGGAGCAAATCAGGTAATCACATTCTGAGATAATTGAAACTCATTAGGTATGTATTTACAATATTCATCGAGTCATGGATGTTAGAATTTTATTAGTTGATAGGACGATTTTAATATACGAATAGCTTATGGTACTTTCTAATAAATTGCGATGACGCAATTTCTTTAAGAAGGGAAGTCTGTAACATCCCGCTACTGTTTTAATATATAGCAATAAATTTTGTTAAAAATAAATAAACAAATAAAATAAAAATCGTTATGGATATAAAATAAAATTTAGAGTAAAACGCCACTAGCGGAATTGTAATCGGAGGGCAATATCGTGGTTAAGCGTACGAAAATTTATTTGATGGTATAAAATTATTTATTGAGAATTAAATTAAATATGTTTTATTTTCATTGGACTTAAGCTTCCAAACTTATCTCTATCATAATTATGCACTCCTTATCTCTTTCATGATTACAATTTAACCTATGCATTTAACGTTTTCCTTGTGATGAATCTAATGGCTGACTATATAAACCCTGCAAATCACATTCTCTAAAAAAGCACGCAAACATAAATTCTTTTGCTGCCATCCATCTTCATCTACATTAAACCAGCAAAGTGAGTATGCTTTCTTTTTAAATACTTTCAATGAGAATATTCTTCATAATTTCATTTCTATTTTCTTATTTCTATAAGATATAATTATTTTATTACTTAGCTTTATTTGTTCCATCATCAGTGAGTATTTCCTCACTTCTATGCTAATTGAATTATAAACTGGTTTCTGTTCTCTGAAATTACAAAAGATATAACTATCTTTCGATTCTAGCTAGGTGGTGAAACATGTTTTGTTTTAATCACGCAATAAATTAATCAGTAGTTGTTGGTTGTCGTGTTTCTAAAAAAATGTGCTGGATATATGTATATATGTTTGTTCGCCTTTTATGTATAAGTGCTAAACAGCAATAGTATAAAACATAAACATGATATATGATATACGTATACCAATATAATGCATGGGATGGGTGACCTTGTATCTTTTATTAGCAGGTAGTATTTAGCATATTAGGATTATATATAGGTGAGCTTGTGAGTGCACTCTAGGTTTAATGTGTCATAGGCATTTTGATTTATAATGTAATGAACATAAAGTGAACGTCAATGCATGCTTTATAAAATAATAAACACAAAATGAGGTGCATGCTTGCTTTGAAAAATAATGAATAGAAAATGACGTGCATGCATGTTCTATAATAGAATGAACACTATCCATGCAAACTTTATAGAACAATTTTAGTTCCAAAACATTAATTATCAATAACTCAAAATCTACGATGGTTTCTGTGACGCCCCACCTCTATACCCACGCTAGCCAAGAACACTACGGTGTAGTGCTGTCAACTAGCACGGAGAATAAGGCTGTTGAGGAGCGGCCATCAATAGTTGGCCTTACACTAGTATTGGTTATCTCGATAGGAGTGATATATAAATATATATATATATATATTCTTTCATTTTTCATCTCTGATTTATTTTCTCCCATCGAAATACCCCAATTCCAGTATAAAACGAACCACGATGGTTCATAATAGTTTAGAACAGTAAATATAAAATAATAACACAGATAAATATAAATGCGGAACACAGATAAAACAGAAATTCTCATATATACAATAACTGATGTCAGTTACAATACATTTGACACGGTACATATGATACAACTACAACTGTCGACTCAGGAAGTTACATATACAAGTACATTAACGTATATAATATACATGAATACATATCTTCCTATACAATCATACAGACTACTACAAATAACGACGACTACTCCAAAAGATATGAAAGAACTTCATAGCTCTAGCAGCAACCCAAAGCAGAATATCTACAACCTGAAATACTCGGTCTGACCCGAGTATTAGATTCAAAAGAAAATAATACTCGGGTCAGTCTAATTCAAACTCAGTTATTAGTGCACAGAAGCAATAATAATTAAATAACGAATAGACGACAGTAATTAAACCAAATCAGGATGCAATTCAGAATATAGAATTGAAATGAACAAAACAGTTCAGACCATTGAAATATCAATTAAAATATTAATTCAAGTAGGGCTGCAGTACACGCACGCGTGCACTGCCTCGCCACTACGGAATATGGAATACGCAAAAAGATCCATAAGTCAAAACAAAAAGATTATCATACACGCCATACCGTGTGGCTGCAGTTCACGCTTGCGTGCACTGCCTTGCCACTATAGTGATGATGTACCCAATGAATACCGTGTGGCTGCAGTTCACGCTTGTGTGCACTGCCTTGCCACTACAGTGATAATGTACACAACCGGGCACAAGGTCAAACCCAAATAAATTACGGTTCAACACAGGGCAACAAGAGTGTACAAGGTCAAACAATCAAATATACAACAGAGAAGGCACATGAATGTGCAGGTCAAAAGAGGCTGCCTCAACAAAGCATCAATAGAGAACTACACATACAAGTATAGCAACAACATGAAAATATCACGAAGGTGCTCAATGCAACACACCCAACATGTACTCAAACAACAAGTTTTAAAATCTTCAAATCAAGTGAAAACACAATGGAACTGCACTGGACAAGTGCAGACTAATAACACAGTGCTACCAGAGGTAAAAATGCAATAATCAACATGTTGCAAGTGTACTTGAAGGCAATGCACAGCATACATATAAAAGAATAGCATCAAGGCACAAAGATAGTTGTACCAAAACATGTGCACAATAGAAGTAGTGCACCAGACATGATGACAACAAACCAAGTGAAAACAAAACTCATATATGCCAGTGAATGCAGAGGTCAGTGCAAGGCACAAACCAATTTAAACGACAATCCCTCACAAGAATACAAGTCAGGATACTGCAAATTCCAAGTGGTCAATAATGACCAAGGAAAAATGAAACAAAGTGCTAACTGGTAGATATGAACCAGCATAAACAAATGGATGCACAGGGGTGCAACAAAGGGGGGGGGATGCCCAGAAATGCATCAGTGAAGAACACAAATGTCAAAGGCAACACACAAGTAACAATCAACTCAATCTCGAGGCAGTGACAGTATGAAATGGAATGTATCAACTCAACAAGGCATGACTATGGAAACAGTGTGATCGAGAACTGATACAAGGAAGTTGTCCAGAAAATCAAACAAGAACCAGAAGTATAAGCATGGCAGTGAAACAATAAAATATGCTCAAGTATCTGCATATATATATACATGTGCAAATACAACACATAAATGTGGCAGTAAAACAATAAAATATGCTCAAGTGTCTGCATATATATACATGTGCAAATACAACACATAAATGTGGCAGTAAAACAATAAAATATGCTCAAGTGTCGGCATATATATACATGTGCAAATACAACACATAAATGTGGCAGTAAAACAATAAAATATGCTCAAGTATCTGCATATATATACATGTGCAAATACAACACATAACTCGAACCATGGTCAACAATATATGCATACACACATTCGAATGTATGTATGCATATATATACAGATAAGTCAACCAAAACAAGTTCGAACTACATCAACTTCGAACGAAATCGAACAAGTCAAGTATGATACAGAATGACCATGATAAAGTTATGGAATAACAAATCATAGTCAAGCCGATGCCAACAAAAAGATTGCAGTTCAAATCAACTGCAATGAACCAGTTAAATAGGCCTCACATGTTTCAAATCAAAAATCAAAACCCAAACAACCCACGAAATCATGAAATCACAAATATTGGCACAACACAGAACTGGCGAGCAAAAGAGCAGGGGTATGCAACATGATCATCGAAGTGCAGACAAGACGAAGCCAAGGCCAATCAGTAATGGCAACCACTCCATCTAGTCGAGTCAAGACCAAATATCAACTCAATTCATAACTAAAGGCAGATAATTCAAAACCAGAAAGTGTTCAAAAATCAAGAAACAGCAGTTCGGCAATACAATTACAAGAAGGCATGTACGCATATATATGAATACGCATACATATCTATATAACAATGGAAAAGCATCTGCATAAGCAAGAAACATAGGTAGTTCGACCCAAGCCACCAGGACAGTGTCGAACCCAAAGAAAAACAACACAAAAATCACTGCCGAAATCAAAACAGTTCAAGCAATGACCGAAGTCCATACTCAAAGTAAATACATAGTCGAATGGCCGACAAATCAAGGGACGAATTCAATTCGAACACTAATAAACTCGAGATAGGAATTAGATGTGAGTGGAACACTCACCTTTGCTATGTTGAAGTGGCCGAAGCCCCAGCGAGGAGAAGGCATCAATCGCCACTCGATCGAGCTTCGGTAGTTGAAGCCTTCGATTTTTCGCGAGCCCTAATTGATCGGAGCCCTAATTTTCGAATGCGAACGAAGGAGCACGAGGGGCCGCCATTAATTTTTCTTTGTTCGATTATGATGTAGGGTTTCGAATGAAAAGGGGGAAGAGGGGGACCGGTTGAATAAAATGAAATAAATAAAAAAAAGAATCGTGGGCCGAGAATTTATATCAAAGCCCCTCAAACTTAATAACCATATGTAATTTAAATTTTAATTTAAATTTTAAAAAACTTCAAAATGGCAATTGACCAAAATATAAATCGTTTTAACGTCGATTATGAATTGACGCGAATATCGGGTTGTTACAGTTTCGAGCAGGCAACCAAAAGGAAATATGTAGAGAAAAGTGAGATAAAAAATAGATTAAATTTCGCCAGACCAACGGACTCCGTAGTGATCAGAAACGACACTGTTATATCCATGTCTGTATGATGAACGGGAGCGTTACAGTCAAAACGGAAGGTACCAGCAGAGCCATATTGCATTGCTGAACATGACGATGGCCTTGGTTCGGTCGTCAGAGGCGTGTGGGGGTGTATCCATGAGCAAAAAGTTTTAGAGTAGTACACTACGCAATATTCCGTCCGCGTATGGACCGCGAACGACTGAAATAAAAAATACGATCGCGTACGACAACGTTACGCGATCACTAAACAACAATAAAATAGATCGGTTAACTTATTTCATAAAATTTTAAAAGAACCGGCGTTCAGCGCAAAACGCGTCAACCGAAAATATTTATTTTTCAAATTTAAAATTACGGAAAAATTCTACTGTGCACCATGCACAGTCCCTGCTTGGTTCCCACCTTAGATTATTACTTAATCTACTATAATACTACGCCATGTGCATCTTCTTACTTCTCTGTTAACTATTTAAAAATGCACCACGCGCATGTCTTACTTATTATTTTTTAGCTACTTAATACTGCGTCTCGTACATGTCTTATTGTTCTTCCTAAAGTGTTTAGTACTAACTCTGTCTTTCGTAGTTGAATGTCTTTCTTCATCTTCTCCAAGTGTGCATTCATGAATGTCTCTCCTCACCTTTCCAAGATGTGCATTCACTTTAAACATTTGTTTAACTTATGAAACTGCCATGTAGCCTTTGGAAATTGAATGTTTCTTCTCACCTTTTCAAGGTGTGCATCTGCTTTACACATTTGTTTAACTTATCGAACTGCCTCACGATCCCTGAAAGTTGAATGTCTATCCTCATCTTCCTAAGGTACACATTCGAGTGAATGTCGCCACCCTACGTCAATAGTCCTTCCAACCTTATTTCTAGCGCAGGATCCCTTTCCATTACTAACTTGGCCTCTCCCGAGTCTCACCTACTTATCTTTTATTAGGTTGCATTCACTACTTTTCTTGATGTAGTACCACCATGTCCTAATGCCGAATGCTTCTCGCTTTACTTATTAATGGTTCCCTTTCCAATTATAGTGCAGCATGACCCTTTCATGCATGCGCGGTTCTTGCTTATGTTGTAGGGCCGTCGTCCGACCGTCGTTTTAGACAAACTTCGAAATCCTTGACAACATTTTTACACATGTCGTTCTTTTTTTCATTCCTTTTTTACTTTCTTTTATTTGCAGTGTCATTTTCTTTTTCTTTTTTCAACAAAGGATTTGAATATGTTTTTCCTTTTTCCCAACGCTTATTAATATATTTTTCCCATATAATTTTATTTTCATATGCCCAGCAGTTCCACCCTGCCTAGCGCAGTTCTTAGCCTATTTTGGTTTATTTTCGTTATAGAAAATCCTATTAAATTCCTAGAAAATTTGTAAACACTTGCGCTAGCATGCTTAATATTTATTTGGACTTTTAAGGGTATTTTCCTCATTTATTTTCGAGTTGTGCGCCTTCAATAAATCATATCAAATTATATGAGCTTAAGAGACTTCTCAAACTAAAAATCCGTTTCGAGAATCATGATTAGAACATCATATAAATTTTCACTATATTTCGAAATTGTTAAAGTAGGAGAAGCACACTTAATCATCTCATGTCTAACTGTTCTTCCTCAAATCATTCATTAAGCTTTTATGTTTATTAATAAAAACTTGTATGAATCCCATCATACTTTAAAACACACAAATCTTAACCAATACCATATGTTAGGGATCGGTATAGAAAGTTTATATAATACTTATCTAGATCTTTATGATGTCTAGCTTTAGTCTTCTTAATCCCCATTTAGCTTACATTTTCTTTATCATCTTCCTATTTGCTCTTCCTAAGCCACCATCATTAAAGTTCTCCTTAGCTTTTTATTTTATTTTAGGTAAGATGAAATGAATGAATAGAAAAGAGTAATGTTTATTATCCCATAATAATATGGACTTAGGCCCTCATTCCCCAACCCCCCACTCCCCTTCCCCCCCTCCCCTCGTGCATTCATTTTCCCTTGTCTTATTTAGCCTCTCTCAATCTTTTAATTTATTTACTTGATTAATTATAAATTTATGGTTGTTACATAGTATTACTTTTTTTTTTTGCAAGGAAGGACTTCATTTTGCTTGGAGTCCCTTCCTGCAGTTCCATTTTGCAAAAAATATGATCATTTTCTTGATAACTTTTTTGAAGCTATTATTGTTGCCAAGTTACAGAACTAGTACTGCACACACAGATAACAGATTATAGTTTATTTTATAATAGAAACTGTAAAAGATAAAATAAGTTATCAGATTTTACTTATAGCAAAGTTACACAGACACGTATTTTCGTTTGACTTTTTATTTCATACTTGTTCCTTTGATGTTTTCTATTGTTGCTAGGCATGAAACAATTTTCATTTATTTCAATTTATAACCTACAAGGAAATACATAGTTTACATTGGAGAACAAGCATGTTGAAAGCAATTACATTGCCATCAATCTCACAACTTACGTCGTAATTTTTTAATTTTTAGCCCTTCAAAGCTTCCTTTAAGCATGTTCTATTTCTTTTGATTTGCATTTTCAAATCATTGGTATATTTTTATTTGAATCCCTTCAGGTCAAAGTTCATATCTATTTCATTCATATGAGATATTGTGTCGATTGGTTGTGTTGATTGTGATGCCTTCATTTGAGAATCCAAAAATAACTGCAATATCACTTTCTTTCAAAAATATTTCATCTCCAAAATAAACAATTTTCATCTATTGAAAATGACTTAAATTTATAAAAGCTGATTATTTTGATACGTCTTTATTTGTTATACCTCCTTTCAAGAATGGATTGATCATATTGAAAATTGGAGTTAGCTTTAATTGTGCTATGTTTGTTTTCCAAATGTAGCTTTTCTTTTATTTCATTCTCTATTAATGCATGGACTTTAAGCTACTTTTGTAGCTTTCACAGATTTTTTTGCAACAATTTTTTTGGCATTGTGTTTTCTTGGTAGTTGTTTTCCTTTCAAGGTTGAAAGAAAAATGAATTGATCACTTTCTTCCCCACATACAATAAATTCAAAAGATATAATTGATTTACATTTGGAGATTTGGTTTCTTCGTGTATTTCAGCTGTAGATCCAGCTATAGATTTTTCTTAAGCAGCCTTTTCTGCTTGCACCTATTTTATTTGTGTGCAAACATATTATTTTGGTGTGGATGTCGTTTTTTGATGTCATCGTCTTATATCTTTTTCTAGATATACCGGTAAAGATTGTAATATTGTCGATTTAGTGTCATATATATGAATGAAAAATATTTATCTGGCAAATATTAATATTTGCCAACAAATATTTGCCTAGCAAATATTTTAAGTAAAATATATCTAATGTTTCAGTCAATCATTATACAAAAATGCTTATAGCAATATCTGTCATTTTTAAATTTTCATGTCAATAAGTACTACGAATTCAATTTGTCATCAACCAAAACCCTATATGGCAAAGATTTGACATTTCCAGTGTTTTTAGTAAAAGTTTAATAATATTTCAAGCAATCGTTGACAAAAATTGCTTACAGCAAATATTTTCCAAGTTGGATATTTGTCCTTAACTATTCATTCTTTTATTGTATGCTACTATTTCAACCTATCATCAACAAAAATTACGCATGTCAAATATTTGCCATAATCAATATTTACTGTAAAATTCATTTATATATCAAGCATTCATTGAACAATGTTTATTATTGTCAAATATTTGTCATGTAAATATTTATAATTCAAATATTTGCTCGATTATATATGTAAAAGGAAGCCGTACTATTTCAAGCTATCGTCTATCAAAATTATATCTGTCAAATATTTCATTATCAATATATTTATAATACAATGTTGATTTTATTTACCTTTTCTTTTTTGTTTTCATGTTTTCTTTCTAGACTGTTTAGTGTTCGTCGCAGTAGACGTCATTGATCGTCAATTTCGAACAATGAACTTCTCCTATAAATCAGCAAACGTTTTCCATTTTTATTTGAAAATTAGATTTTTGATTTCTTAATTGACTAGATGACTTAGACTGGTTTGGAGAGCAGACGGTTTTCTTTGACGGCTAGGGTTTCTTCCAAAGTTAGATTTTTTGATCGCAAGTTGATCAAGTTTTTGAGTATTTTTTTTTCTTTCAAAATATAAAATAAATATAAAATCGTCTAATGATAGATTGCGGATGTCAATATACTTAATTTTTGTGCAGAGAGCAGACAGTTAAAAGGTATAGTGGTGATTTTTGTCAAATTATTTAAAAATATGGATGTGTTTTATAAGTTATGATTGCTTGGGCCTAATTGAATTTAATTATAATTGAGTAGGCCAAAATTTTCTTATTAAAAGATTATTTCAAACGCCGGCACAGAGGTCATTACCATTATCCAACCATTTCCATAACATTTCCTCCCTAGACACCAAATAACAAAGAAACAAACTGAGATTTGCTTCCCTGCTAGGTAGGAAAGCAAGCATAACTACTTATTTTCATACCCCAAAGGGGATGCAATTTCTTAAAATAAACGTTAATAGAACCATCAACTGTATAATCCAGTTCATCTTACTAACCAACCAACCAAAAGCAATACGTGTGTGTATCCACACACATATGTGATGAAGTCACATTTTATACATGTAACAAAGTCTTTCATCTTAACTACTCCATTTCAAATCCAACACAATGACAACTATCTCGCTCCTAACACCCAACAACTAGTCTGGATACACATTTTTTCCTCTTCCATATTTTCTACTATTATTAGAAGACGAAGCTTTCGAGCTGAAATCATTGGATTTTACACTGTTGGTGTTGTCAAATTTCAAAGGTATTACTTGTTTAATATATGAGTACGGTCCAGGGAAATTCCTCTTCTCCCTTGGAAGGCATTTTAGTTGCGGCAACCAAAATGAGACGTACTCCCCCTCAGGATCATAGTTCTTTGCCTGAAATTAGATCGGAGATTTCTTATACTGTTGGTCATGCTCATCACTCACAAAAAAAAAAAAAAAAAAAAAAAAAAAAAAAATTACCCCAATATGTTGTAATATGTTCTATATTTACCTGCTTTGGTATACTGAAGTATCGGTTTTCTCTTGGATCGTTGCCCACACCTTTTATTTTTATACGCAAAGTAAAATTGATGATATGAGCTAATAGAAATTGTAAATGCTAAAAATTAAGGTGATGAATACTTACCTGCTCCATAGGTCCAATTTCCATAATTAGAACAAGGGTCATAGTCAAGGAGACAGGTTTCAAACCATTCAGCTCCCATTCTCCAGTCTATTCCCATATCTCTCACCAAAAATGAGCAAACTATCTGAGAGATGCATCAGCATTATTGAATTACCTTTTTGGTTAATCACCAACAGTGTAAAATATATTCTGTTTTTTAAAGTAAAATCGGTTATATAAAATATATATTTTTTAAGTTAAATTAGTTATGTACCTGGCGCCCGCGATTTGACATAAAGCCAGTGGTCGACAGTTCTTTCATGTTAGCGTCAATAAGAGGATATCTATGATCATGATTTGTATGATCAGCAAAAATAATTAATGATTAGGTGCAGAGATGATGAATAAGTTCTATGATTTGAACTCAGAAAAATGAAAAGTGCAGGGTTCAATTAACTACCCAGTCTGACCATCCCTCCAAGACTGAAACAGTAACCAATCTTGATTCCATTTGGATACCACTTTTCTTGGGCCTCCTAAAAAAGTTTTAAATAATATTACTACTATTGTTATTATTATTGTTGTTTATTTAAAAAAGGAGAAAAAAAACTAAGATTTGTTTGTACTTGATAAACTTATTTAATTGCACTTTACTCGGAAACAATAAACAGGGATATGTACATAATTCTGAATTGTGAAAAAAGCATTTGTTCATAAGTTTTATACCTAGATGAAATATGGAAGTCCCATATTTGATTGAAATAAATCTGAAATAATCCCTCCACATAAGCTCAAATAACACCCTGAAGCGTCGAATTATACATAGCATCAGACGGTATATAACTATATATGCATGGATAGATAGTTCCAGGTTATATTAAGCAATAATAAATCATACTCCAAACCTGGTTAGCACATATATGAGAAAAAGAAAAAACATCGTATATACCAGTATGTTGAACCATTTGCAAGTCGCTCCTTCTCATATCTCTTAACCTTTTAATTAAAAATAGTAACAAGATGGAGGAAGCATGTCAATACATATGCATACATAAAATTAAGATCAACTCAATCAACACAAAAATGTCGATAATTAAATAGTAAGAATCATCAGATAACTCTCAGTTACCTCTTCATATATATATCTTGGTGAAAGACATCCCGCTGCAAGCCAAGGAGAGAATTTTGTGGAGTAATCAGAGCCAAGCATCCCATTTCTTGTTTCTTTATACACCTTTATCAGATCCTACATGCATTAATATATTTCAGCAAATTAATACATTAAATAAAAAATAGATATATGAAATGATGGCTGATAATAAAACTAATAATATAGTTGCCTTTTTCCAGAAGTATTCATGTAATCTGGCCAAAGCAGCTGTTTCACCTCCAATAAAATTGAGTCCCTGAAAAGGAGGTGCTTGTTGTTGTTGCTGCTGCTGCTGCTGCTGCGATGGAAGATTAATTGTTCCCCAGCCACCAACTTCTTCCATGCTCACACTTGCAGGTGGTCCAAGGGACCGTGGAAGCTTACAGCATGCCCTCACCCTGCATTTTGATTCTGCACTCTGCAGTTAGAGGTCTTATGTTCATCACACTCTACATTTTGATTGTAACACTTTTTTACCTCTTCATACACACTCCTTAATTAGTTAGCTGGTAATACTAACATATTTGCGCTAAAGGTCATATGTTCGATCTCTTATCTTACCCTAATTTTATTTCAAAATGCAACTACAATATAATTTGATTTAATTATTTTTATTATCAAACTCTTGTATTATAACTAACTTTTGTCAATTAAGTGGATAATATCCATAATTTTCCTTCATTAAATGTAATTATAATACATTAATCATTTAATATCACTGTAAAATCACTGGTTGCTAATTGCCCTTATATAATTTAATTCAAAAATGTATTATATTATTAATATTTTTTCCTTATAAACATTTTTTTTTCCAAACAAGAAACATTATAACAAGTATCGCATTTGATCTTTTTATTATGATTTATTAACTATTGATTATTATAAAAAAATCAATCATCAGAAGTGTTGACATAACACAACAACAAAAATTGAAACAAGAAATTGAATACCTCTAATACAACAATAATTTTCAAAACTGCATCAACCAAGCCACTATAATTTCTTATTATAATTTAGTTTTTACACAATCCATAAATGCACAAGAACGAATCTACACCAGCGTCGGTGTATTACATAAATAGAATATGTTGAATTTGTACTCAAAAAGTAGACAAATACTGAAAATAAGTTTGAAGTGATGCTTAAAGTGGATTACTTTTAGAAACTTTTATGTAAATAAATTGTCCGTTTATTAAAGTAGTTTTTGGGTTACCGGTAAAACAGAATGATCAAGATTGCACACTCATGAAAATTCTACACATTACAAAAATAGTAGGTTTGGCAAAAATTACTTGTACCATCATTCATTTAAAGCTCTTAAATAACAAAATTACAAATCACCTCAACTCCCTCAATTTCACTTCAGTGTCTTTTTGGGCATCCATCCACTCCAAAACCTTTTCTCACTCAAAAATACAAGTTAATATGAACCTTGGAAAATATTTATCTTAATCATTGATTTTAAATCAAAATTTGAATGGTTGAAAAGTTTTAAAATGATACAAAAATTTGTAGCAGTGATTTTCATAGCAAATGGATATATCCGCAGAATTTTGTTATGTTTCAATAATTTTGAACACAAAAGGACGAAGGGAAGATTTTGAAAGGATAAATAAAAAAGGCTGTGTTCTGAAAGTAGCGATTAAAAGAAAAAAACCATGGTTGATGGCGGTCAGTTGAATGGTGGAAGGACACAATAAAGTGCTAATTGTCGATTAAAGAACAATTGCTTTTTTTACCAATTAAACTCCTATTATCGGTCCAAGTATTGAAAAGGAAAGTGCATGAAAGCAGGCCAGATGCTTCACCTTTTTGTTGTTGGTCCTTTTTTTAGACAACTTTCAATTTGTGTGTTGTTGCAGTGGTATAATAGGCTGATATAGACTGACTTTGTAAGTTGTGTTTGTATGGGAAAATATGGATTGTTTGTTACATTTGCACCTTATATTATGCTTTTTTGCATAAATTTGTTGGGTCTAAGTTTTTAAGTTGAAGTGCTAAGTGTCATTGTTAGTTCTTTGAAATTGCTGATTCAACCGGAAATAAAAGTACAGATTAAAGCGGAATAAATCAGAACTACGGATTCATAGGAGTCCCCTGATTTCAATCTCACTTTACTAGATCCAGAACTTTCTAAGGTGAAATCACTAGTCGTTCTAGCATCACTTGACAGTTTTATAGTACGTTTTTGTGTTTGATTGCTTTTAGTTCACATACCATATTCATAGATCGAGTGTGGATGGTTATTTGTATTTCAGTTTCTTGGTAAGGTTCATACAAGCCAGTAGGTAATAGGATTCTTAGTTTCGGGATATAAGTCTTTTTTGGTTTGAGTTGCACAATAAATTTGGTATCACAACAATTTTGGTATCGGAGCTTCCTCCAGGGATTTGATCCAATGTGGTTAGGAACTGTAATTTCTTACTCAGGAAAACCTGGCGAATCGGTGAACTCCTCAAAGAAATTAAGTTGTGTATGTCCACTTCAACTCAGGCCACTTATAACCTCCGGGTACTATTTTTGTAATAAGTGTATGGCAGGGCTCGAATCTGGGTATGTTACCGGATCTAGGAATCCATTTTCCATTGCGCCACTCCCGCGGACGGAATTGTAATTTCTTAAAGAAAGAGAAAAACAAAGGATTATCAGAGAATGAAAAAGGGATGGCAGTCAAAGTAACCATTTTGTTCAGCCTGTAACACCAAGGTTCGATGGTCACTATAACCGTGCTTATGGAGAGTTTTTGCAAATCAAAGAAATATTAGCATTTGGTGAGGACACAAATTCCCACAATGGCAGATGAAGAGGAACCAACTAAAGGCATAGTGAAATATAATTGAAGGTTTGTAAAGGATTATTGTTTTTAGGTCATATATAAAACCATCATGGAAACAATCCTTGATAAGAAGAGCTCGAAAAACATGTAGGATTCGATGAAGCAGAAGTAGCAGGGCATGACAAAATTGTAGAGATCTCAACTGCTGACATCGAGAAGATAATTTGAAGTTCTTCATATGAGAGAGGGTAAAAAGGTACGTGAGTACTTTGCTTAATTTGTGATTATGGAGGAAAAAACTTGAGATCAATGACCTCAAGTTTTTATTATGTCATATATGCTCAATGCAGGAATCCAATGACTTGGAAAAATTGACGATTGATGAATTACAAAGCATATTATTAGTTCATGAACAGAGAATGAATGATCATCGTTGTCTGGTTGTGACGAAAAAGCCTTGAAATTTTCTTATGCAGTTTGAAGCAACGGATACTTACGTATGCAGATAGTGTTATATTCGCATCCTCGTTCGCATCCGAAATCATTTTTGGACATCGGATATCCACATCCACGGATAAGGCTGGATATTGGATATTTATCATATCCGCTGACGATGGATGAATCTGAAAACATAACTAGAAAATTTTGATTTAATATTTTTTTTTCCTTCGGTTCCATTGATTAAAAGAATATGAAAAATGAAAAAAAAATTGATGATAATAAATAATTTTGAGCAGTTAATATGTATTAAATGTGTGTAATATAAAATATCAACCTAATAAAACAATAAATACATGTCATTCATTATATTAAAATGCAGATACTGTAGACTATACTTTTGTTAAAAACCAGAAGGATGGTTTTTGGACGTAGATGTCTTATCTGTATCTGTTTTCCAAGTATCGGATATCTATCCATTTTTTGAATACAGTTGCAAACGAATTCGAATTTTTCAGGTACCAATTGACAAACTTAGTTTGAAGGAAATAATGGAGGCATAGGATCACTTCAAGGCCGAGGAAGATGTAGGGTAAAAAAAAGTTGGTAAATAAGGCATTGGCGAAGTGTTTTAGATGTCATAAACTTGAGCACTTCCAATATGAATGCGCTGGTTAGAAGAAAGGAACCAACTATGTTGAGATCAATGAAAAAGAGGAGATGCTTCTACTGTCTTTTGTGAAACCAACATTCGAAGAGATAAGATGTGTGGTTAAAAAGGCATTGGTGAAGTGTTTTAAATGTCATAAACTTCAGCGCATCCAATATTAATGCGCTGGTTAGGAGAAAGGAACCAACTATGTTGAGAATCGAGATCAATGTAAAAGAGGAGATGCTTCTACTGTCTTTTGTGAAACCAACAATTCCAAGAGATAAGATGTGTGGTTTATCTACTCTGGTTGTTGTAACCATATTGGGCACTTGAGTTACAAAGGTTTGAAGACATCACAAATCAAAAATATGGTGAAATGTCTTCCTCTTCTCAAAAACACAACCAAAGAATGCATTGTATTCCTGGTAAGGAAGCAATCATAGGGATATGTATCAAGGGTGATGAACACAAAGTTTACAAGCTTAAGAAAACATTATATGGATTGAAGCAGACACCACATGCCTGGTATAACTAATTGAAACATATTAACAATGAAGTTATGAGCATACTTTGTTTGTCACGGCTGAAAAAGAAGGTAATAAGTTATTAATTGTCAGCTAGTATGTTGAATTGTTGATGACTTATCTTTACCAGGGAAGATGTGTATATTTAAAAACTTTAGAGTTATATGAAAGCTGAGTTCGTAATGACAGAATTTAGAAAGGATGCAGTACTTCCTTGGTGTAGAAGTTATGAAAAAAACAGACGGAATCTAAATAAGTTGGAAGAAATATGCTTGTGAATTGCTTGAGAAGTTTGGACTGCAAAATAGCAGTTCAGTGATGAATCCTATTGTCTGGTATTAAGCTGACCAAGGAAGGAGAAAGTGTCGAAGTGGAAGATACTGTCTGTTAGCAATTAATTGGGAGTCTCATGTATATTACAGTGACAAGACCCAATTTGATGTACGCACTGAGTCTCTTGGGAAGATACATGTACAATTCTACCGAATCACACATGCAAATAGCCAAAAGGGTTCTCAGTTACTTGAACGGAACCATGGAGTTGGGCATGTTCTATAAAAGGAGGGGGTGAATAGAAACTGCTGGTTTACACTGACATTGAATATGCCGGTAACATTGATGATTGAAAGAGTACATCTGGCTATGTGTTTATGATGAATGGTGGATTGATATCTTGATCTGCAAGGAAACAACAGGTGGTTACATTAACAACTGAAGCAGAGTTTGTGACAGCAGCTTCATGTGCTTGTTAGTGCGTGTGAATGCGAAGGGTGCTGGAGAAAATTGGCCACTCAAAGTAAGTGTACTACCATAATGTATGATAACAATTCTACAATCAAATCATCTAAGAATCCAATCATACATGGAAAAAGTACGCATATTGATGTGAAATTTCAATTTTTGGGAAGATGAAATGCTGAAGTTTTTTCTTGGGGTATGAGTGATCATACAAATGATACCATAACTAAGCCTTTGAAGTCCGAAATGTTCTTGAAGTTACATGGCCAACTTGGAGTTATTTTGACTATTTTTAGTTACATGCCATGTTGAGTGCAGTTTATTTGTAACTTGTAGGGCTTATATAAGAATGTTTATCTCAATAGTTAATTAGTAAATATGATTCTTAGTTTCAAAAACATGTCTTCTTCAGTGCAGTTCAGCGCAATAAAGATTCAACCATTTTCAATATGTGCATATGCGCTTGTTAAGGCTATAGCTAACAGGAATAAGAAAATGGTACCCGATCAAATAATTGATATGAAGAAGCAATTAATTGATTATACCTTCCGGAACTGGGTGTATACATCTGGTAGGTCTGAAGGAGAAAAGGGAAGATCGTCAACATGATACATCGTAAGTCCTCCCCACATCAGTTCTAGCTTAAACTTAAGCATAGGATTGCCAGATGAACAAGAAGATTGTTGTTGTTGCAAGTGTTGCTGCATAGACGTCAATTCTTGAAGAACAAGCCGCTCCACATGAATCTCCTCACTGCATGTCTCTTTCTGAGCATAAACTACAACTCTACTAGCAGTAGTACCAGCAACAAAGGCTTTAACAATCGAAGGAAGTACAACTTCAGGCTTTCCATGTCTGACCAACAAATCCAATCCTCTCTTCTTCAAATTCATCTTCAAATCAGCGAGGCATTCCATCAAAAACTTTGCCCTTATATCCCCTATTTTGGGGAAACCAAAGTGACGAGTCGTGCCACTGAAAACGCGAGGGTCCATGCAGTAAACGGGGATCAGTGAACTGGACCTCATCCATGCCTTGTTCAGCACTTCATTGTCCAATATTCTTAGATCGTTTCTGAACCACACAATGCCCACTCCTTCTCGACCATCCCTTCTTTTTTCTTTATCATCCCTTTCCTCCATGGTGTATCTTTTAAAAACATTGTCAGAAATGGAGATCCTTTCCTCCATTGATATGTCTGGCACTTTGTAATCACGCCTCCGCCTCATTATTTCATTCCCTCCTCCTCCTCCTCCTCTTCCTCCTCCCAATGACGACGACAATGAGCTCATCATTCTTTTCTGTAATGACAACCCTAGCAGCATGCGCTGTTGCTAATACACTCCTAATTCAACATAGATGTCCCATTTTATCAACAGCATTTATCCGTGGACTTTAAATTAGATATAAGTTAAAGAGAGAGATGGAGAGAAAGGGAAAGATGAAATAGTTGCAGGTTGACATGTGTTCACAAACAAATGGCTTTACGTGGCCATATATACAACCTTACCCTTTTTTTTTCTTTTGGATAGAGCATCACCACTTGTTTTGATGGCACCAATTTAAAATCACCTTTTCATCTGGTTTGCCTACACGTTCCACCTACCTCTATTTCACAAAAATATATTGAAGCAAATATACGCATTCACGACAACTAGCTGTTAATGTTGACAGAACAATATGGCTTCTATCTATTTATGTATGCCAATGGCTTAGCAGTATTTTCATAAAAGAAGAGGAAAAAAAGTGTAATTAAACAGTTCGCATATTGATATCCACAATCATCAAACAAATTAATTTCAGCTGCTAAATTGTAGTCATGGTGGTAGGTTGTAATTCCGAATCTTTTGCATCTTGTTGATGTTTGCAAAGGGAAGACAGGCATTCATAGATGATGGTATTTCTGGCCTTTAAGTATCGTCCATGCCCTGAAAATACCAATTGAATTAAATACCATACTATAAGTCATCCTGCAAAACAAGGGTAGCTTTTCATAGAATATATTTTAATGAAATATAACAGCATTTTAATCCAATATTTTAGTAACTAAAAGTTGAATACGGAGAAACTGATTTCAAGAAATACATTGAAGTTCTGGTCCAGGACAGAGACAAAATTGGCATTAATTTCATGAAATGCTCCATGATTTTTGTCTAGGAAAATCATTTAATCTAACCTCCTTAATATGTTCTACAAAAATAGTGGTACACATGCATTTGAAATATGTGCAGGTTTTACCTATAAATCTGTTCCATTAAGACTATCAATGCAATCTGGTGATTCAGAACCAAGGAAGACAACCGAAGCGTCACATTTGCACGAGCACGAACTTTCGGTCCAAGGCCATACGGACCACCAATGCAAAAACAAAGTCTGGACGAACCCTGTTATAATTGCCAAGGAACGCACAGATGTTCAATTTGACTTTTTTTTTATACAGAACAATCACTTGGTAGTTATTAGGAAACGGGGGTATAGAATAATAAAGTATCACAGCTAGTTGAACATTACACTTATGAAGATGAGAACTCCTAACTGCGTAAATGCTTCAATAAATCCAGTTAATTTCTCATATCAAAAGTTTCTTAAATCAAACTAGTTAAGAAAAATCACTAACAATAAAGTAGGCCAAGCTCTAGATTATGCAGGTTGCTGAGAAGAAAATGCAACATACCATGTGGAACCAGCCCGAAACTTCAGGGTGACTCTTATTTAAGCACTTTCATGGTCGATAGACTCCATAATCATGTTTTTTCTTTTCATTTGGATATTTGATTACGTTTGATATTCATAAAATACAAAGAATATCGCAGTTTATTAAAGAAAAAGATCGACAATTGATATTTTCGAAAGGAATATGATTATAACATCGACAACTTAAAATTGCACTCTATGAGCTATCATATTTTGCAAATGATCAATAATTGTGTCATTGCTAATGATATCAAAGACATCACTTGGAATACAAATGTTTTGCATCTTGCCGACAGAATAAACTTCAATTATTTATTCAAAAATAATAGAAACTCGTCTTTTTCCGGTTTATTGGTTTTATAACGTAAAGTATAGAGCTTTGTGTCCAATTATCTCCCCATTTGGTAGGATATTGTTGGCACAAGTCCATATTTGTTGAGGAGACATTAATCCTTATATATGTATATATGTATATGTGTATTACATCTATAAATATTCTTTTGAAAAATTTTACCAAACATTAGCAACATATTGATCTTTTTATTGAAGAGCTTTTGAAAGATCCATAGTAATTGGAAGAACATTTTTCGTCAAATATAAAGTAAAAGTGTAATATCTAGAGTTTGAGTTCAAAGGTTTCTTTAACTCTGAAGATTTCTTCCGTTAAATCCGTAAGAACATTAAGTACGAGGAAAACATATCAAATCGATTAGAAAACCATAGTGTGAACCGCCAATGCCTCTCATGATCATTTTAAGTTTCTCACTTGAAAATTTTATCAACCGCACATAATTTACCACGTTGTACCTACCTCTGTAATTACGTACTATTTCTAGTTCTTTTCCCCGAAGACAGACCGTCATGATTCTTGATAAGAATCACCAAATTACCTACAAAGCAAAACAAATCAAAATTTTGTTTTGTCCTTCGCAAATCAGTGCAGATAAATGCAAAATAATTATTTTTGTTCTTTTCTGATGTTTTGAGTAAAACTGCAATTGTCCAAAAATATGTATCATGTCTACAAATCTTCCTACGACAATTATTTAATTAATAATAGACCATAAAACTACAAAGATGTGCTCCTTGATCGAGGTATAATGAATTGTTAGGTATGGCTTGCATTGTAAATGGAGTGGGTGCATGGATTGCACGGATTAGAAGTTCCACGTCGCGGGATATTTGGAATAATCGTAGTATATATATGGGATTGGTGGCACATAACATTGGGGATTCCTTTTATTAAAATGTGTTGCCATGACTAGATTATATGCTCGATGGGAGGCGATGGAGGGATGTTCAATTGGAATGTCGGAATAGGATACTTTGAGCGTTGATTAGACACGGTAAAGCGACAAATGCTCTGCCATCTGATGCTTTAATAAGATAGCACCGAAATTTTCAAAGCAACTGAGTTTATAACATCTTTCTGATATCCGACGATGTCGTTTGAGAGTTTTATGGGGCACATTTTGAAACAACATCAACAGATGGCTTTTGTTTGGCTAGCCATTGAAAAAAAAAATGAAGAAAAATCTCTTTATTCATTTAGTTCTTAGATTCGATATGCCCACAGAAAGCAAATCCTTGACATAAGATATAAAACAAAATTGATGATGGCATTTAAACAGAACAATAAACAACGAATTCAACATTTTTTAAATTGCTCTTAATTACTTGTGCACAATGCTGAGTTTGGTTCATTTAAGTACCAACCTTCATACATGTGATACTGCATGCATAAAATGTGGCATATTCTTGAAATCTTTTTAATTTATCATATTTTTGTAACTAGTGCTTATGGAAACATATCTCTTAGTTCATACTTCAACTCATTGAATCAAAACAAAATAGATATCACTTGAAACAAAATGTTGCATCTACTTTTGTACTATATGTCTATACCCTAACCAACCTCAAATTAAGTGAACCAGCTTGAACTATAGCAATAAGCCTTCACTCTCATGATTGTTTATTTGTTCATAAGAATGCTTGTGGAGAAGGTTGACACAAACACTTCTGCGAATAAGTTTTTTGAACTATGTCTACATCGTTTGCATCAAACTGAAATTTCATTGTAAACTTGGGTTTGAGACATAATATAACAATTCAATATCTTATAAACGTGACTACTCTCTAGTCACTGTTATTTAATTAACTTCATTTTGAGCATCAATGTCTAATTATTAGTATAAAATTTGAATGTAACTTATTCGGAAAATAAAATCTGAAACAAGTTATAGTCGCAAAGACGATCTATACTACAAAACTGTATGTTTGTAGTTTTCAAGCTTCTTAAACGTATTTCTTTTACTAATTTAGCAAACAAAAACACTGCTGACAAAATTTTGCTTCTGCCAAATTGTACGTCAAAAACAAAATTTTAGGAGGGGCCATGCGTCAAATTACCAAATTGCGCCCTAAATTCTTCCAATTACATTATTCTTACATGTTGACAAAATTCTCCAATTACATTATTCTTACATGTTGACAAAATTCACTTTTTGTCATAGTACCAAAGTGCTTTATTAAATTTGTAAACCATAAATCAAAAGTGTTATCATCATACTCGAAATCTGTTTTTATTTATTTATACAAAAGAAAGAGAAAATATTTCCTAAATTTAATCTGACCTTTAATTCAAATACCTAATTGAAATAAAGAAAAAACAATTCTGAACATACTCGTGAAAATTAACAGCGTAATTCAGATAATTCAATAAATTTTATGCCTAAATACATAGAACATAAAGGAATAGTCTGTGTGAGTGTGTGGGTAGTTTTGAGCATTAAAAAAATGAAAATTAAGAAGGTAGATACATCAAAGGAAGAAAGAAATAAGTCACTGAAGAAAAGCGAGAACAGGCAGACTTTGAAAGTTACGGAAGAAAGGAGAGAGATTGAAATTTATTTATGTGAAGGTTGAAGTTGAGGAAGAGAGCTGCCTTTGCTATCACTCTTCTGTTGCAAATAATACTTTCAACCAAGCAGAAGGATACAAATGACATCATTATAGAATTGCTTAAGTTGTTACAAAACAAACAGGTGTTGGAAAGAATGATCTCTTAGTATTTACATATACTTTGAAAATGTGGGACTATGTCAACATTATCCAAAAGCTGATAGTAAGAACATGTAGATTAAAGTGCATGCCAATTTATATAATATAACTGGAGATGCAAACCGTTCTCCCGGCATCTTCAATCAAATTGGCCATTTGTTCTGATCCAGTATCCGCTCCATGCTCATCCAAGACAACAACCTGCAGATGGTATGAAATTACAGTCTTTGGTCGATATATATGCACGCATGTGTTATAATGAAATGCTAATAAGCAATTGCAAGATGATTATTCCAAATACCACTTTCATTATTTGCATTTGTGTGTTCTGAATTTCAACATGTGAAACAGGGGAAAAAACAGGGGAAACAGGAAATGCAAAATAACGGAACATATGTATGTGGACGAGTACAAGTACAAACATATAAAATTTCATGAAATATTATATGAATGCCCACAGAGAATGTTAAGTAAAACCGGTCAACATTTAAGTTTCAATCTGCAGTTGGGCTCCATACAAAATAAGATATCCCAGTGGGCAGAACAAGCAGTGAGAGCAATGCATATTTATTTGCATGCACAGTTGATGAAACATGGACCGCGAAGAAAATAAATAAATGTGTGAAGAACGCATTATTGGTACTAGTGACTAAAAGGCTAGTAAAGGATATATATGACAGCATGAAATTGTTGGGGAATGTCATCCGTACCCAATCATCAGACTTGATGTTTCGCAGGAGGCTGACACCTTCTGCTTCGATCTGAGCCTTGACATTGCTGCATGATTAGGACTGATATTGAGGAGGTGCATTATTATGCAAATCAAAATAATAGGAGCCTGATTAAGGAGCATGCACTGAACAAGATCTATGCATCTACATACATACTGATTAGGGGAAGTGTCTAGATCCCCCATGTTATATTCTCCCGAAATCCCCCCATCTAATTTATCATATCAAAACTTATCACCGGATCATCTATACAAAATTTTGAACCTTTTAACACCTTCACATTTACATTACAAACCAAAGATTAAAATAAATATTTTGAACATTTCACATTCTAAGCAGAATTCAATACCGTGGTCTCACAGACCAAAACCGGAGTGTCTAACCGCTGGGACAGTTGTGCTGGAAAATTATTGCTGAAGTTTTTTTTTTTTTTTTTTTTTGAAATTGGTACTTAGATGGTAGTTCATATTAGTAATACAAGTCTTAGGTAATATACAATATACCACATGTCAATATATGTTTGAATCACGCTATACAAATTTTGAACACGTGACCTCTCGTACCAAAATCGAAGCACCCAACCACTGGGACAGTGATGTTGGTCACTGCTAAAGTTTGTCATGCAGCTTTAGAAAAAAATTAATTAATATGCCATTCTAGAACGTTTTCTGTTATTGTTTGTTAAAAGAATAGTGTCAGCTAATCCAGTTGGTTAGAATTGATATATGATGTATCTATTAAATAATAGTGAAGCAGAAGCATTTCTAGCTCTTTTAAGAATTTTAGGAGTTGTCTCCGCTCTTTTTAATTCTCTCAAGATATTTTATTTTCAAATTTTTATAATTTACCATTTTATAATTATTCTATTAAGCTTCTTATACCATTTTACATTCAGATACTCACTTTTCACAAAAATTACAATTATTTACAAATCTCTTCTCGAATCTCTTTTAATATTTTACATTCCAACCCATAAATTCATATTAATTACATGATCCAAAATTTAGACTATTTGATAAACTTAATTAATTAAAGTTTAATCCATTAAATAAATCATAAAAGATGGCAATTTCAATATGTACACCATAATTGCATTAATGAATTTGTAAAATTAATTTTTCATTTAGATACAAAGAAATATAGATCACATAACATAATTATATACATTAATAACAATAATAAATTTATGTTATAATTTGTTTAACTCAATGAAGTTGTCCTGCATTGCAATGAAAAATTTTATTTTCAATTTCAAATACCTACATTCTAAAATTCCTACGATTACTTACAAACTCTTCTCGGTTCTCTCGTAATGTTTTTTTATTAAACCTCATATATTCAATTAATTATGTGATTTTAAATTTAAACTATTTAAATAAATTCAATTAACGAATATTCATTAATTCATCTAATAAATCCAAAAACAAAACAAATTAAATAAGCTTACAGTATTCATATATATGAGAAAAAATGTCAAAAAAATTTTTTTTCAGATGTAACGATATATAAATTACATAGTATAAAACGTATATATAAGTAAAATATTTTTGATTTATAATTCTATCTCAAAAAAAATTATCATATCATCCACATTGCATTAAAAATTGTTTTCAACAAACTCTAAAGAATAAATTTATATTTTACAATATTGTAATGTAAACACACCGATTATACCAACAAAAATTTGGTTACATAAAATTCTCATTTTCAACATGATATTAAATCTTACTCAACTCATAACTCAACTAAATGTTATAGAACATTATTTTTGAAATGATCAAAGTTGTAAACATGACACTCTTACAACATAAAATCCACGGTTAGCTGCGAAGTTAAGATATTCTAATAATTGAAATCTTAAATAATTGATAAAGTTTACGTGTAGATAAGCTAGTCATAAGATGTTCTTCTAAACTACAATTATGTACAAAGTTCTTCTCATTTTCTCCTACATTTTTACATTCAACTCCTCATAAATTATTTAAATAAGTTCAATATGTAATATCATTAATTCAATTATTGATCCCTAAAAAACAATTCAATATATATTAAACATTCATATTAACAGAGGAGGTAAAGTTATTTTTTAATCATATAAAAAATATGCATATCACATAACATCAACTATTTACATATACAATAATAACAATTTAATCATATCCATATATAATTAAAATTGTTATATATATGAGTTAGAGCATTACTTCCCACGTAAATATGTTTTTGTAAGGATTGAATCATCTACTTTACACATGAGCATCACATGTCATTTTAATTCGTAATTTATTTAACTTGCTAAATTTATCGTATATATTACATAATAAAATTTTGATTTTAACAATAATTAAAATATAAATATTATTTTTAACGGCATTATCGTGTGCAACGCATAGGTTACACACTAGTTGGCTATAAAAAGAGAATCCAAAATGAGAACAGGCAACAAGCAGTTAAGAAAATTTTCTATCTTCATTGTATTTCTTGTTAACTCTATTTCCTATCTTCATTTATTTAAGGGGGTAAAAGTTTCGAAACAAAATTTTAGCTAGATAATCTATGTAATTATAAGATATATCTACAAAAAAATTAGTGCAATCCAAAACCTTGTGATACTGAAAAAATTATGGGGAAATAAGGGGGAATGAAGTAATGGAGGATGCGAAGAGACACACCCACACACACACTCTTTAGCTACTACATGCGTCAACCTTACTTTATTTACAAATAAAAAGTGCAAATGTGCAAACCTAGCATTTTTTGGGTTTGATCTTATAAGAACATCATCCATGCTGCAATAAAAATTGACCTTCTCCTTGTATTCTTCTACTAAGAGTTGGATTCCTTGGGATCTTTTTTTGCCAACCGTCAATATTCGTATAGGGATTGCTCTCTCGTTATAAGGAAACATATATTAAATAGATCATATCAGAATGAGCATATAATGTACAACATCCAGTGCCTATCACTACAGAATTCATATGGCTATAATTTTTGATATTAGAACAAACAATATGTTGTTAGTAACACACATACAGCATCCTTAACATTAAATTCCTCATTTCCATTTAATTCTACTCCAAGTTCAATCATAAACAATGATAATGATGTAGGAATAATAATATGATAAAAATTGATGTAGTCAATATTGATAGTGACAATCAGGGATGGCTCGGCATTATTCTGGACCAGATGCAAATTTGAGAAATGGGAGTTTATGTGCATATTGGAAAAACATGTACTGGCTAAAATTTGAAGCATTATATATATAATAAAGCTTTTTTTTCTTCTTGCAACAAAGAAAAATCAAACAAACTATGCAATTTTAAACAACGTACAACTTAAATAAAAACATCATCCAAACATTGCCTTTCTTGCTTAAAAGTAACTACTTAGGTTTGTACGCTTAAGTTCTTACAAAAATTAGAATAAAACATCCAAGAAAAAGTTGAAATAGTCTTCAACTGTCACGGAGCATCAATGTAACAGCAGTAAAAGTTAAAACAGGAAAAACAAAAAAATTAATAATGTAGACAGCCAAGTCACATGGACAGATCAGAAAGTTAGTCTTTTTTTAATCTTGAACCTCGGTTCGTTCATTAATCGTTTCATGTGTATATCATTGTATTCTTTTCAGGTAAGTGTTTGAATTTCTGTAAACTTTATCCATTGATTTTGTGTAAACTTATCCATTAATTTGTGTAAACATAATTGATTGGGCTTTTGCTCTGTTTGATTTAACTGATTATATTTTGAATTTAGTTTTAAAAGTAAATATTTAATTTAAGTAGGGGTTTCAATGTAAAGTATCAATATTCATAACCGTACCGAAACCGAAAAGAAAACCGATGTATTTGAAATTGATCGAAACTACAAAAATTTCAAATGACCGAAACTGGAAATAGAACCGAGTTCTCAAATCTTAGTTTATAGGTAGAAGATCAAACATCAAAATCAATCTCAACGTCTGTACAAATCTTTTTTTAATAACAAGAGCGGTACTTTATTCAAGCAGGGTACTCATTTTGATGTCTTAGGAGTTCAAACCGATAACCTCCGGAACATCCACTTGCCACTTGAGCTAGTGGTCATTAACCAAAGTCTGTACAAACCTTAAAATATGTATCTTTTAAGTCTATGATTTATGATTTAATCCATTCCGATTTAAAGTTTGAACTTTATAATTTATGATTTGAATCCCGCTTGAAAACCTTGCTCGTAAATAATAACATAAATTGTAAACTATATGAACTTGTATGTGAAACGATGGGAAGGAATCAAGAAGAGACTTGAAAATTCTTAGCATTAATGAAAATTGAAAACTTTTCAACTTATGTTATTTAGTAGAAAAATAATAAAAATATGTATCTTTTAAGTATATGATTTATGATTTAATCTATTTCGATTTAAAGTTTGAACTTTATAATTTATGGTTTGAATTCCGCTTGAAAACCTTGCTCGTAAATAATTACATAAATTATAAACTATATGAACTTGTATGTGAAACAATGGGAAGGAATCAAGAAGAGACTTGAAAATTCTTAGCATTAGTGAAAACAGGAAACTTCTCAACTTATGTTATTTAGTAGAAAACTAAGTAAATATCATTTGTGTCTTTTTCTTTAAAAAATAGTTGATTCTTCCTTTTGCAATATCTAAAAGCTTTTTTTTAGACTTCGATATAATTTTGATTTTTGACTTATTTCGTAAAATTTCAAGTTTTGAAATGCAAAGTTTAAATATATTTTTCTAATTTTACTACTTAAAATAATAATAATAAAAAGAGAGAGTAAGAAGAATAATTCTGATATGTTCGATTTTGGGAAAAAAAATATTTATGAAACAGTAAGCTAGTTTGACCAAAAAGTGTTTCATGCAACAAGCATAGCAATCATTCGATTATGGAGACCCCTAATTTCCCTTTCCTTTGTTTTCTAATCTGCACTTGTTTACTTATTATTTTCGATTACTTTAGCATTCTCCTTTATGAAATAATAGAATTTTATAAAAAGTTGATAACAAATTTTGACTAATTCTATTTGAATATGTAAACTTGGTGAGTAGAACCCACAAAACAGAAAAAAAACCCTGTTTTTACTGAGTTTACCCATCATATTGTTAAATTTTTTCAAAAATACCCTTATCGAGTAAAGAACTATTCGATAAAAAAATACATCGTTCTAAAAACCGCTCCACTGAATCATTCATCCGCCCACCAAACCACAGAGGTGCGAGCGATTGTTTGTTCAACCACGTAGTCGGTATACGTGAATGTATACTCTACCCCGCAGTGGCACTGCGAGATAACAAAGCTAGTCACGCATTGACCCTGTGTGGTTGGTGTACAAACCACACACTGTCACTGCATGATTATACTATAATATATTTTATGAGATTTCAGGTAGAATATGATAAAAAAAATTGAAAATGAAGGAAAATGTGTATGTAAATCTAATATTGTGCAATTTTCTCCTAGAATTTTTTTACAAATTAGGGAGGCAACTCAGCAAATTCTTCTGTCTAAATGGAATTTGCTACAGATTTTAACTTGAAAAGTTTGAATTTGAATTTCTTTTATTTTGAAATTTAAAAACCAAAAAAAGAAAACTAATTCTAAAATTTTTGGATTCACTGATTTTGGATTTGAGAATTATTGCATTCTAAAAGGTTTGAATTTGCAAATTTAAAATTTTAGAGACTCCCAATAAAAAACAAGACTAGTATTGAGGAAAAATGCAAATGCAACGATCAATGGAAAAATACAAGAGCACTCCATCCAAATATTTAATTTCTTCTTATCCAAAATACTTTTTAGCTTTTCCCCTTAACCAATGTGATTTTTCTTTCAACAACCATCAAAGCAAGACAAAACACTTTCCGATACTTCAACAGAAAACTACTAGCTAACAATTATAAAAAAAATGAGGAAGGTTGAAGATTAATTACAATAGATTGGTTGGAGTAGCCGTTTAATCTTGCAGCTGCTGTGATGTAAAATTTAAACAAAGAAGGATATAAATTATCGATTCAAAACTGGGAGTGGTAAAAAAAGGGTAAGGTAGAGCTAAACTGAAAGAGAAGCATAGCTAGCTAGTGTCGATTAACTAACTGATTGAAGGCACGTACAAATCAAGAAGTATACCTCTGGGAGGGAGCGGGAGAAGAAGTGGCGGAAGATGAGAAGTATCATAGTTTTTCATCCACCGCAATGGCGGCTGTAGCAATTTGGATTCAGTTTTCATTGGTATTACAGATATCACGGTCTAGGTAATGGGAGGAGAAACAAACAAAAGAAATTTAGCAGTAGTCGAGTGACAGTTGTAGGCTGATTCTGCCATTAATTTCCTTACACCGCTTTTTATTCCAATTTTACCCATTTCTTCTACCTTACCCGTCAAACCTATGTCTCTAACCAGAAAATTCCCTTTTCATTAGTTTGTAATGTTTATTTTCGTTTCATGGTAAAATTTACAAATCCCTAATTTGTGAAACCTTAGATTCAATTTTCTTTTTTCAGCAAGATGTGTTGTTTCAACCATGTAAATGAAAAGTTGTTTTAAAACATATTCTACTTCAAGTTCCACATTTACTTTCTTTATGTATTTTTTAATGCTTAAATTTTTTTTATTTTGCATGTATAGTTGTTGATTCGCAAAATAAATTAGTGTAGTTTAATCCTAGATTGTTTTTATTTTTATTTTTTACTACTTTTTAGCAGGATGGATAAGAAAATTAGTGGGGTGTTAATAGAGTTTCTCTATAGTTCTATGTCATATATAATACCGACTTTAGTTTCAAGATACCTATAAACGTCCAAAGCCCGTAAGGTGTTATTCCACCAACATCATTTCCATGCATAATCACTTGGTACCTCAATGGCATAACACTGTGATGTAATAACATCAATTTAAACTATCGTATAGCAATTTTTAATTATAGTTATCCAGCTTTAAAGATATCATATAACTAGTCTGAATAAGAAAAAACAGCCCCGTTGTTTCATTTGTGTAATTTATCATCGTAACTATATATAAAGGGACGAAATATTAGTTCCCTCCATGTGTCTTCTTTTAGATTCCATATGTTTTTGTGCGATAAAAATTTTTGAAGCAAAACAAAATTTTATAGATATAGTTTGTTAGCTATTGTAATAACTTGGATTTTAAATAAAAATAATTAACTAAATTTCGAAAGAGCATTTTGGTAATTTTTCATGAAACATAGAAAACAAAAATTTTACAAATTAAGGAATTTGAAAAATACGAGTTTATCATTGTATTAGGTAACCATAAATTCATATATAAAACGTCAAAAATGGATACCAAATGAAGGAGATGCGGATTGTTTACCATAATGCGCTTTTCGGTCAGACGGGTCGAAAGCCCAGGTGGGACTGAAGTGTAGTTTCGGGATTAAGGTTTAAAACTAACGGAAAAATATGTATATCTCGTTCTAATCTCTTCATCCAGTAGCCGCTATTGATCCCTAGGTCTAAAATTTTTGTATCTCTGCCTCAAATCTACTCCAAATTCATCAAATAAAATATCAAAACGAAGAGGAAAGCAGGTGCGACCTAATCTAATCAATATCAACTCAAATAAAAAGAGAGAACCGACAATTTAAATTAGAACGGAGGAGAAATCTTGATACCTAATCAATCAAATTGGGGTTCTTAGTGGGCGGGTTTACCCACAAAAATATTGTGTTACTATATGTGCAAGGAATTGCATTTATATATGTATTTAGGGTTAATAATGTCATTTAGGACTATTTTCATAGAAGTTATTTATTATTGTTAAAATTTTTGGTTTTAAGAACATTAAATCATCACTTTTATAATGGAATTAATATGGATTGGAGGGAGGGTTAAATGGATATATATATATATATATATATAATTCATCCCGTGCTATGTAGAAAAGATTAATACACTAGTTATATAATCATTGAAGATGAAAATAGGTTAATTTTACAAATTTAACGATCATGGTACAAATTATATGATTGAATTATTAATTTATATTTAAAATTGAGTATAATAGTAATTAATGAATCAATAATTTAACAAACAATGACTGCATCGAAATCCCTTATTCTCTTCCATCCCACCTTCGTCCTCCTCCTGAAACCCTTTCATATCTCTTCCTGTTCCTACTTCCCTCACCATTCCACCACCTTATCCCCTCTTCGTCTATATAATGCCAAAAAAGAAAAAGAGTAACCGCCGTTCCTCTATCACAATCATCCCAGATCCATCTATGGCACTCCTCTATGGCATTCGCTTAGGCCAGCAAATTCCACTCGATGTCTAAGCCATGTCCTTTCATATCTTCTAGCTCGTCTGAATCTAAGAACCATCTTCTTACACTCCTTGATCTACATCTCCGAGTCATGGCTCCACCATTCTATGGCTCCCCTTCTACACTAGTGCTACCCCTTTCTGCCTCTCTTTTATTGCACACTTCTTGTAATGCCACTATTATGCACATTCTTAATGCTTAGAAGCTCCCTAGGTGTAAACGCCACTATTGCAGTGCATAGTGCATCTTTAGTTATACATACAGACAGTTTATGTATTGAATCTGTTGTTTTAGTGGATACTGAAGGGGCGTTGGTGGTGACTGTTTGATGGATCGTGCACCTTATGTTTGTTTTAACGGCCACTCTAATGCTAGCACTTTATCAACCCTGAAAACTAGTGAGCTTCTTCTAATCTCATTGTCTTCAAGCTAGGTTGTATTGCCAACTAATCCAATGATCACTACTGATCAAATGAATGCTCCCACTATGAACAAAAAAATGGACAACTCTATTTAAAGTCTTGCCACAGAATGCTGATGTGTATTTACCCAAATCTTTTGAAACGCTTGAGATGGACGGGGTCATGTTGCCTCCTTTTTACTTGTATAGGTAAGAATTGATTTCTAATCGGAATATCTGGTGGGTTTCTTCCTTGATTCAAATCCTCCATACTCCACTATTACAGCACATTGACGCCAAGTTTGGAAACTCAAGGGTAGATTATAAGTACATTTTGATGATTTTATGTTTTTCTTCAAAATCTCAGATTCAGATGAGCATCAACGCATTCTTGAAGAGAGCTGATTTTCAAGATGGAAAGCCTTTTATCCTTACTAACCCATAAGTAGACAACTCTAGAGAATATGTTTCTTCTATCCTTGTTTAGGCATACTTCACTCATATTCATTTTATTTTACAATCCATGATTGGCTATATTGACTAGCTAGCCTTGTTAGCAAGCTTAAATACTTTGACACTAACGCTGTTGGTAGAAAAAGAGTTATGTATATGAAAGCACTAATTGAGATTACTTCGGATAAACCTCCGCCTACGAAACTTAAGGTCAGGCAAGCTAAGGGAATTGTTGCAACTATAGATACTCACTATAGATAGACTCTTGATATGTGCATTACTTGTCACTCCTTTGAACATACCTTGGACTACTACCAACGAAATACTCTTATGCCCTCTATTTCATTCTTCGATAGAATCCCCCTTCCATGCCTCCAGTCAGAAGGTAGGTACCCAAAGAGAATCCATGATCCTCTGGTTTTTCCTCGACTATGGACATCGCTCCTCCTCACTACACCGGAAACAACTTTTAACAATGTAGAAAAAAATGCTATAACAGCATTTAACCGCACATTTTGTATGTAGTAATATAACATGTAGTAATAGGTCTAGTATAGACATCAGCACTTCATAAATATTGTAATAGACCTTGTGAGAACCTAAGAGTTTACAGCATTTTTTACATGCTATAAAACCATACAGGTGCAACACTCGATAAATGCTGTAACATATTGTAAACGCATTTAATATATTGTGTCAACATATTTGTACCCTTTTTTGCAGCACAAACTAAACATTATCTTCTGTTTTCTTATTTTGTAGCATTTGATTATTATTATACTATGACAAAAAATTAGCATCATATATATACATCCATAAACTTTGGTATCCGATATATAAAAGATATACAAATCAACATCAACCAAAGATCATATGCAAACATTTAAATCATTCAAAACCACTTATTTATTAAGCATATCCAAATTTACATATATTAAACATACCCAAATTTGTAGATTAATCATATCCATAAGCCAAGATTAAATGATATCCATAAGCCAAGTTTTCAGACCATATACATCAACTATGCACTAAGCATGAAACAAATATTACTATATGAAAAAATGCGCAAAGCCCAAAAAAAGCCATATGCTTACCGTGTCAAAAAGAGTTTCAAACACTTCAATAATGAGACAACTTACCGGTTATTGCACTAAAAATCTTTAGTTACCTATAATGCGAAATTTTAAGTATGAGTATAAAGCCGTGTAAAATCTGAAGCAAAATATTTCAGTATAAAGCTAAAGCAAAATATTCGGTGTAGAGCTTTACATATTTTCCACACCTACTCAATTTCCATTTTTAAAGCAATTACTCATTGCCAAACACATTTAAACCATAGATTTCTACTAAACTTTTTTTCCTTTTACAACTATTTTTCGAAAGAAGCTCACATGCTTTACATGAACTTCTTAAGTACATTTTATACTATTGTATAAAAACTAGAAATTTGAATTGAAAAAACAAAAGCATCATTTATCTTAGTACAAAAATATCACATGGGAGTCTGTAGCGACATGGAAATTCAAATACTTCGCCGTCGAGTATCAAAACATTTTGAAATATAATTAAATGTTACGAATATGATTTTATAACCTTGTTATACATCATTTAATTAATGAATAATGATAAGAAATTTGTTTACAAAAATATATTCTTCGATGGAAAATCAGTTTATCGGTAAACAGCTTTTCAATCAATATAAGTTGTTTGAACACTTGTGCACTTGTCTAATAATCAAATGAACACATTAGCAACTACTTAACTCACACACCTATTCATAAATCATGGAACATTCTAGAAGCTTCAATTGGGATAAGAGATATTATTAAGAGAGGGTTATTATGGTAATTAGCATAAAGGAGAAGCGATGTAAATGAGAAGCGATGGGAGGCAGGTCTTCCATGGCATGATGGGGGGTGAAGGCAAGCTTAAGCAACACCATATTGAAGTCTATATAAGAAGAATCATGCCCTTAGGAATAAATCACCAATTCACAAAGCAAAAACAAGCTTAAATCAATGGTTGCTTCTTCTTCTTCTTCTCTTATGTTCTAAAGGGAATTATTGCAAATCAAATCCAAATCAACTCAAATTTGGAGTGAAGCCTTGAGAGAATATTAAAACGCCTTCCATCAAGTTAGAAGTTGAAGAAACAAAGCCACACTCGCCCACCATGCACTGGCCATGAGCATTGAGGGTTTTTGGAATGCCTAAAACTAAGTGGAAGGACAAGCACCATTGTCCCAGTGATTAAGTGATTCGGCTTTGGTGCGAGAAGTCACAAGTTTGAAACTTGCATAGCGTAATTCGAACATATATTGACATGTGATTTGTGTTATATTGTCCCAATAAAATGTTGTATTTAAGTACCATTTTCAAAAAAAACCAAGTGGAAGCAAGGAAAGGGGGAAGAAGAAGGTGGTTGCATGGTTGGATTTGGACTTTGGTTCTTGGACCTTGGTTGTTGTCAGATAAAAGACAAGACAGCTCACCACTTTGATTAAAAATATAATACATATTTGTTGGGATTTGATTGTGTTTAAGTTGGTTGAATTGTAGTTGACATATGTTAAAACATTGGTTTGAATTCTTGCTTTGAAAGTAAGTGACACATATGATCCATATAAATGGCCTTGGAATGGACTTGAATTGTGACAAGACCTTGGAACAAAGCACATTGGTTATAGATGGACTTTGGTTTAGATCAAACTCAGATTTGAAAGTGCACTTATAATGATAGTCGCTATGGATAATGTGACGATTGCGATTTTTCGTCCACGAATGCCGACATCAATACGTCCACTGTATCAACTGCCGAGCAATCGAAGGCCGGAAAACCGTACCATTAGGGTTAAAGAAGAAGAAAAAGTAGAAGAAGAGAGAAAAAGATAGAACAAAAACACAAAGAAATAACAGAACAACATCAGAATCTCACAATTCGCAGCGGAACAACATATAATAGATAAATGAATAATCTTTAAACAAAGAACTATATCAGTTATTACATTACATTACATCATATCATCAGAGTGTACAACAACAAACAACAACAAACAGCGGAAAAGAAATACTATATACTAGTAATATGCCATGACATCCAGCTTGCCTCCTGAATTCCAGAATATCCTGATAAACCTTTACTCTTGACTGCCCGTGTGGAAATTGGTGGGCATCCAGAGTTTAGGAAGGAAAACAATAAACTACGAGTCAGTCATGTGACTGGTGTGAGAACTAAAACAGTTTATTTTTCTTAAAAATCAAAATAGAGGAATATTTTTAAAGTCAATTCGCAATGCTTTTAAAAATGAGACTACCATAAGACCTCCCGCACACACACACACACAATGCAAACGCAGAATCGGAGGAGATTCCTTCTTATGATAGTCAAAGATGCTTGATACGCATTAAAAAGAAACATTGGATATTATTACTAGTGCATAGTGTAGGAAAAATTCATTTCGAAAGTAAAGATATAAATCTTAGCCAACATACGACCATTATCGTATGCCTACTATAGCTACCATCCAAATAGTGGGGCGCCACCATAAGTGAATGGCAGGTTCTACAACTAAAACCGTACAAGTCTCGTATTGTTTCTTTGGATTTCCAACAAATGGTCGGGCCAAGGAACTTCCCATTGCCACATGGAAACGCCTCTGGAAAGACGCCCCGAGAACCTAACCAGATCTCTGCCAACACAAGGTCGGGTTACCTTTCAAACTAGGTAACTACTGACACGAATATGTCATCCCCCGATCGTAACCGATCTATCCGAGGATCCTCGATTTCCAACAACCACAAAAATTTGCAGCAACAACATAGGTTAAGTATCTGGGCTCCATACCATGATATCACCTCTATCCAGAAGGAATGACATACACTAAAGGGGTGCTACCCCCTAATAACCTTGCTGCATACTTCCTGTTTTGACCATTTCCGGGGTGTGAGGTCCGACGAAGTCTCGTCCACAAAGCCACGCTTTATACAAAAGCTGTGCTTTGGGTCAATCAAATGATCATAGAAATGATCACCAAGATAAATGATCAAACAAATGATCATATCACAAATGATCAAACAATGATCATTTCACAGCAACACTCAGCATGCCACACTACCAAATTGGGAGTATATCACTAATAACCTTCAACTACATAACCTCTGAGCTCGTACGTCTCAGAGAAGGGTATTAAGCTAAGAGAATAAATTCTCCGCCACCAACAGAAATATATTTGAAAGAAATCAGCTTTATATCTCAACTTGTAATGTCAGGCATACAATCCATACAAGTCTGTTCCGGGCTCGAACAGAACCGAAGGCACTTACAAAGAAGTCCTTGCAATCCGGATATTCACTAATCACGACCGGACTTCCCGTCACTAAGGGTGATAAAACCTCTATATCGGAGATCGGCCGATGTAGAGTAACTCGACGGTAATCCTTTCGTTTTCACAAATATCCGGTCTTCAACACCGGTCATCAAATGCAATCCATAACGACGTATCACATATTCAGAATGGGTTATACGACCCCAAGGTCCTTTTCCGGCTAACCCGAATAGTGAGCGCTTATTTTAAAAATAAGTGTGGCATTCAAATTCAAGCAAATCACAACAAATACCTATTTAAAGGTAAATATTGATAGTCGGATTATTTAACTATCAATAGGCATGCTCAACATCACCAAATTCCAAATAATTTCCCAAATTATTTACTTTCCAAAATATATTTACTAGATATATAATTTCCACACTTCAAAATAAATCATCGTTTATTTTTAAACAAATTCCCCTTTTCAATTATAAATTCCATAATGAATTTATAATTTCAAAATATTTATGAATATACGATTTTCAAATCGATTTCTAATATTCATTTTCAATTTATCTTTAAAAGATAAAGTCTCAAAATATTCAGTTCATATTGGAAAACATTTCCATACTTATTTAATAATAAGTACATCACAAATCTATTTATTTTCAACATTTGAAAATATTCGATATACTTAAATCAAAACTAAGTATATATTTCATTCTTTAAGAAATCATTTTCTTAACACATAAATTTGAGTCAAAACGAATGTTGCGTAAAACATCGTTACGACGACCCAAAATCACTAGTATAGGGATTCAAAGTTTAAATAGATATATAAATCCCAATACTATACAAAATATTTCCTTTCAGAAACCATTTACTATAACAACAGTGTTATAGTCCACCATTTCCTTCTATTTCTCAAAAACGTCTATTTCAACAATGAATGTTGAAATCTATGGTTTCGATATTTAATGCATTTTAAAACGTCGTTAAAATAATCAACTTCTTTTAATAATATCCATTTTGCCAAATACGACCATTTTATTCAATAATGTATTCACTGTCCAAAATCGTGAATATATTTCCTTTAATAAACTTCAACATTCAATTTATCAAATTCATTTGATTTTGAATTTATAACAAATGTTTATAAATTCCATTTCTATTTATAAGCTTTGATTTATAAATCTCATTTTTTTAACAAATTCCATTTATATCTCATTTAAATGCCAAAATCCGATTTATAAGATAATTACTTATAAATCTTTTATTTTACAAAATCTATTCATTTTATAACTTCACAATTTATAAATCTATAAATTCCGTTCACTTATGAAATCCATTTTTATTTCATTTTTAACACTTATAAAAACTCGTTTTAATATTCCAATATTTTTAATTTATAAAATATCAATTTTATAAGTCTTTTATATACATCGTTTTTAATAATTCAAACATCCCAATTTAAACCAGTTTATTCTTTTAATAACTTAAAGATCGTTATTTAAAGCTTATATACTTCAAAATCATACTTAAGCATTATTTTCCAAAAATCGTAACTTTTATGAAAATAAAATTTTAACGTTTATTTATTTTAACAATTCAAAATTTAATAAAATGTATACTTTCGAAAATCACTTTAAAATTCCTTTTAAAACCAAAATCATTATTTTAAAACTTCAAAAATGGATCCGATGATGCAGCAGCACCAAATAGTCAATCACGACATCCAAATATCATATATCGATATGATAATCAACAAATAATCATAATATCTGTAAATAAATCAATACAATTGAGGAATCCAGTTGGATCCCTCTAACCTGTTTCCCTGCATCCAAAGATGTTAGCACAATACCAATTCCGCTCCGGTACGGAATTATCGCGGTATATGGGATTTATAAGATATTATCCGCTTAATAGACAACGCAATAGGGTCTCATCCGCTATATAATGCGGGAAATCAATTCCAAGTACATAAATAATACCAATTTCACTGTACTGTAAAATATTCGCGGTATATGTTTTTAATAAATAACCTCCGCTTACTAACGGCGCATAATGTCTATTTTAACAATCAATAGATAACAATCATCATTCAAACATACATTCAAGAATTTTAAATCTAACTATTTAAAATTATAAATCGAAACCGATTCGATTGAGTGAGAAGTTCTCACCTTGATTTCAATTTCGTTTTAGCGATTTATTTCGAATAAAATTAAACGGACGTTTAATTTTACCCGAAATTCTCACTAACTCCAAACGACTCCAATCCAATTCCATAGCGTAGTGCTCGACGATGCGATTCCAACGCAATTTGATTCGTAATTTTTCGACCTCGTATGAAAGAGTTATCACAGTTTAAAGATCGTACAAATTATAAATATAATTAAATTACAATTTTTCCTTTTAATTTTAAACCTATAAATCAGGGCCGTACGTACATCTGGAGCAAATCATGGCCGTCCCCCTACATCTCCTTCTCCTTCCCAGGTTTCACGTTCTTGCAGCCGAACCCACCCACGTAACAAAAAACCCTAATAGCCTCGACAATTCCGAGCACCTTCACGACGATCAAAGGCACGGGTTTCGAAGCCACACTCGAGAGCTACGCTCGGCCAAGAAATGTCAGAGCTCGGCCCCCACTACATGCCAAAAATCGAGCACGAACGGCAGGAAGTCGCGGCCAATTTTCTCCCTCTATGCTGCGCCATACCCCATCAACCCGTATGGATTGAAAGATCTTGCTTAGCTCTTCGACTTTTGTGTTGAACACTTCGCGTAATTGCTTGTGGATAGAGAGTAATTGAGGGGTGAAGATTCGAGCGTTTCTGGCCTTTGAAATGAAAGTGGCGGCCGGCTCTAACAAACCCTAGTTTATTTTATTTTTTTGCAAAAATGACTAAATATGGTCCTTTTATAGAATTTCAACGAAAAACACTATTCATTTCGGATTTTCAAAACTCCGATTTACGCACGGTGACCAACGTTTATGGGGTTTACCCCGCATTCCGGACACAATGGAACAGGTTTCGGAAGCTAATTCGATCATCTGTGCGAGATACTGCAATAAACGTTCAATTTAAAATTAAACCGATTAAACGATTTCCTAGGCGTTTTAGCTTGCACCGGAAAAACGGTAAATCCGATTGACTTGAAATTTGAAACCATACAATAATATCACATTACGGATCCGATGAAACTAGTTTCGTTGAAATCCGAGATTGTTTGAAAAATGGCTATTTTACAGTCGATAATTAAATATTAAAATATTCAATTTTCACAAATTAACTTTAAATTCAAATTTAAAAGTTCTAAAATATCGTTCTAACTCCAACATGATTAAATAAAATTTTACAAATCATTTTCAATCATATTTAACCAAATTTTCAATTATTTATGTATTCTCACATATTAAATTATCGATTTAATTATTCAATTAAATCCAATTATTTGAAATAAAATTTATTCGACTTATAAAGTGTAACAGCCCGCAAATCCGTACCACTTGAGTCAACACTATTCTACCTAAATCGACTCAAGTTGTACAGAAATACGAACCATTTTGGTTAAAGAAGAAGAGGTAGAAGAAGAGAAAACAAAATCAACATCAGAATCTAACCATCGCAGCAGGATAAAATATAATAGATAGTAATCTTTACTCAGAATCAAATATATCTGTTTACATACATTACATCATCAGAGTACATCAGTCACAGCTCACATCAATAACATACAATGGATACACAACAACTCAACACAGCGGAATATATATATATATAAATAAGTACGAGAGTACGTGCCGTCATCCAGTTCGTCTCCTGAGCTCCACAGCATCACATCCTGTATCCTATAATACTCGGTCTGACCCGAGCATTACAGTTAAATAATACCCGAGTCAGTCTAGAATACCAGCGTGAGAAAATCACACCCAATTGATTATTAAAGTTTCAAAAATCCTTTGAAAACAAAAGCATCTCGTAAGACCACGCCACAAATAAACATGTCGGGTTTTTACCTTACGATAGCTAAAACAATTTTTATAGAAATCCTCTGATATTATAATAGGGTCTATATACAAATACTTATAAAATAGCCGAAATTGTTACATTATTAAATTCCGGCTACTAGCCACAGAGTGGGTAATACAAACAAAACTCGTACAAGGCTCGTAGGGAGAATGGATTTCCAACAATGACTAGGCACTGGGGTACCACCTGTCACAGTACGGGGCCTAGATCACCGTACCGAGGATTACTCCCTTCATCCCCTGCAACACAAGGCCGGAACCATCCCTTACTGGACAGTCCCGAGTGAGATCACCCCGCGGTTGGGATCAGCAACCGCCCACTAAGCCAAAACATAAAAAGGGACATCTAGACTGGAATGACCTCACCCTACTTGGGTGCTACCCACCTAGCCTTGCTGCATATCCCCTGATTTTCAGTCATTCCCATTTGATGAGGCTTGAGGCTAAGCGTTACCTTTTAAGAACAATATCCCTTAGAATGCCCATCGTCCACCTGACGATGTTTCGCAAGCATTCATCCATACAAGTCCGTCCCGGGTTCGAACGGAACCGAAGGCACTATTCCTACTACATCCATTTTGGAAATATCCTCGGGATTAGTAGCGACTAGCCCTTGCACTTCACTGCTCCATCTTCGAATCCAAAATCGTTTCACGAAACGTACAAACCGGATCGAAGTGGTTTTCGAGAAATAAATCTCGATCCCGGTCTCTTCGAAACGATCAACGTATTTGTCCAATATTGATAGTCGGTTATTTAACTATCAATTTCTTATCCACAAACATCCATCAAACAATAAATAATTTCCCAAATTATTTATTAATCTCAGAATATCTTCACAAGATATATTTCCAATTTCAAATTCTTTGAAAACAGTTTCGAGCTATCTACCTTTCTCAGAATAAATTTCAAGTATTTCTATTGCCACTGGAATCACCAAGCACAAGATTATAGGTTTTTAAAAGAATTTAAAAACACTTAATTGTAAAATATATTTAACATTTAGTTTCAGAAAAATTTACCTTAATACTTAATTTATAATAATACCTTAGAACCAAGTAAAATAAGTTTAACTTATAAATATAACAAGATTTTCTTCTTTAACAAAATACCAAATCATCTTTAAAATAATTATGACTATAATGGATTAAACAAAACACTTACTTTGGAATTTACTTAAACTATTTAAGTTAAGACTGCTATTTTAAATAATTATTATGATAATAGATTTGAAAATATTTACTTTAGAATTTTAAAGATTAAAAATAATAAATCATCTAAACATGCTTTTTAAAACAACATTCAAGCTTTATCTTGTATTTAAAAATTAACTTTGAACGTACTTGGCTATCCAGAGAAATATACTTCTCTTCTCAATCTTCTTTAAATTTTCAATCTCAAACACTTGAGTCAATTTTCAAATTGATTTCCAATTTACCCCTTTTTACTTCAAAATCTATTAACTTTAGATTTTATTCCTTAATTGTGATGTAAATATTTTCAACAGAGAATACCAATTCTTGATTTTTCTCAAATTACTTCTTACTCCATTTTAAATAAATTTAAACTTTGAATTTTAAAATAATTCTTTATTCCTTTAATTTATATAACTTAAGTTTAAAATCCATCAATTTCATTTTATTAACAATTACATTTCTCTTCATACTCGAAGTTATTTATTATTATTTTCATATTACTTCTATTTCTTTTCAATTCATTCTTAATTTATTCAAACTTTCTATAATTATTTCGCTTACAAATTTACTTCCTTTCAATTTCCTTCAACAATCCAATTCATATATTTTGGTAATTCATGATACCCGAATATCCAATCAAACCATACATTCAATATTCCAATATAACTCATCATGGGATATCAAATAATCATAACAGAGAATATTGAATAATTTAAATAAATGTGAGGGGTCCAGTTGGATCCCTCCAACCTGTTTTCCCTGCATCCACAGATGTTAACACAACATAATATCCATTCCAAAATATACCAGACTAAAGCACATCAATCAATTCAACCATTCAAGCAATTATTTAAATTTAATCATTTAAATTTAAATTATACTGAGTGAGATTAACTCACCTTTGACTTTTTGTTTTGCAACCCACCTCAATAATGCCTTGGTTTTCCTGATGTTTAACCTTGAATAAACAATTATACGATTTATTAACATTTGAACTATTCGAATAGTCAATTACCATTTAACACATTTAATTAACCAATGATTTGATTTAAACTATTTTCTTTTAATAGAATACTTTTAGTGACACATAATTAAATAGGTTTATTAAACAAGTTAATCACCCGAACTACAGTATTTTGTGATAAACTAGTAGATTAAAATGTGAATAGGTATATTTATTTTCCTTTGAAACTATATATGTGCTTATATATACTTATATTTTTCCTTCCCGGATTCCTATCTTATACATATCTTAACAGAACTATATTATTATTTTTTCTGTAAATTAAAAATCCTATTTATAATAATTTCCTAAAATTTCTGTTTTTAATCTATAAATATTCATTAATCTAAATGAAACAACTGACACACCTTACTAAAAACTTATTCTTACTGTAACATGAGCATCTAATTAGGTATATATGTGTTTACATCAAAAATCAAATACTGTCTTATTACGTTTATTATTATTATTTTTATTTGCGCACAAATTTCTTAGATTTAAATCGAAAAAGAAATCTATACCTTGTTGCTCAAATCCTGAACTCGAGATGTCCAATATAGATCGCAGCATCAACACGGTCGCGAGCAAAGCCCAAACCCACGTGTGCTCGACTCCACTGTTCGCGATCCCCAAATCGCACAAACTCCGGCCAAGCTCTCGACTTCAACCACCCAGCACCTCCATCTACGCGCGATAGCTTGCCAATCGCCGCCATCCAAACCCTAGCGACCCCCCCCCACTTCAGCACACGAGATCCCCTCGCCTAGGGCGCGCGCGACTCCCTATCAATTCGAGATCGTGCGCCTCCCTCCCCTCTACGTTCGCCACTAATTTGTATTTTTTTTAACTGAATGTTTTTGGGGTTTGAAAAGAAGGAAGGGGTTCGGCCCTATCGTGTTATTTGTGTTATTAAATTTTGTTCTATCACACGGCTTCCCTAAGAAGCTTCTTTCTTGTTTATTATTATTATTATTATTATTATTATCATCATTTGTTTTATCTTATTATTATTATTTGTTTAGTTCGAGCATTTAGATAGTTGATTGAACGGCTTGGAATTGGGAAAGTATGTGATTAAATGACAGGAAGAAGGCGTACAGAAGAAGCTTGATTAATTAAATTAAATTAAATTATTATAAACTAAATTTTCAACGCGTTTATATACCATACGCTCACATAACTGCTCCAATTACTACGAAAATTGAAATCCAATAATAATTTAATATTACGGATCCAATGGAACTGGTTTCGTTGAATTCCGAGACTGTGTCTCGGAAGGCTATTTTTAAATTCAATTTAAACGATATAAATTTCAAAACTGAACAAAACACTTCCAAATTCAATTTTAACACTTATACTATTTTCCATATTATCGAAATTTTATAAGCCTTCAAATTATTTTTAACAAGCTTAAAATCTTAGGTTTCATATTTTATCCAATTCAAATTATTTAATTCAACAATCTAATTGCCAAATAAATTATGATATTCGTAATTCAAGTTAAGATTGCTCTATTTAATACTTAAAATCAATTAAATATTCTGATTTTAAATGCCTGAAAAATTCCGGGTCGTCACATTCCTCCCCCTTAAAAGAATTTCGTCCCCGAAATTACTAATTAGGAAGAATGGTCCAATATCCGTTTACTGTTTCCTAAAATCAAACGATTTCTAACAATTCAACATCTTACCAACTATATATTTTTTTTTCCATAAAAGACCCATTATTATTCTTATTAACTTTCCAAACCTTTCCCTAGTTTGCAAACAATCCTATTTGCCCAACCATTCAAGTTTTAAATCCTAAAACCAATTTTGAATTATCAAAATTTTCTCAATTTTTTTCTAACTCCCTAAATTTCCGAAATTTTTTGCCAGCGTCTCCTTTGCGCGGCTAGCTCGGTACAACTACAAAATGGCTCTACGGCCTCCCAAATCCAAAAAGAAAACAAAAGGCCGAGTGGCTCAATCCAAATCCCAATCAAATTTCATACGAATTTAAATACGTACCTTTTGTCGGGCAATACAAATTTATCTCTTGAAATCAAATCCAATTTCCTTTTCCCTTTTATAATACCTGCATACCTGCTTAGCACTAATATCCATTCACAACATTCCAAAACATTTTATCCACTTCCTCACAAAATGCCAATATCTATTCATTCCAATATTGACTTAAATTACATTGGTAGTATCAATTTCCATTTAAGACTTCACCACTCCCTTTAAAGTTTAGTTTAAGTATTTTATATGCTCCTTATATTTATTTTCATCTTCTACTTTAGTTTATATCTATTTCTATTCAACTTGATTCTTTCATTTTCATACGAATTCAATTTATTTTCAACTCCAAATGTTAAATTATATTTTTCATTTGTAACTAATTCATGTCATTATTTTAATTAGTTCCATTCACTAACTTATTTCAATTTCTAGTTTGAAATTGTTTTGTCGTTAATAAATTTTTCAAAATTTTTCTAACTCCCAAAATTTCTAAAAAGTTTTGGCAGAGTCTCCTTTGTACGGAGGAGCTTTTGCAATTTGACAAAAGAGATAAATATATATATACATCGACCCACACGGTCGGAAAAACCAAAAACAGTTCATATTTCCTATTTTAATTGCGTAGGCGTACCTTATTTAGCATTTTAAGCAAGCGGCTTATTATTTTTAGCAAATAGCACAACCAAATCCAGCCACACGGCTTCCAGGTACCTGTACTTACTCAATTTAAACATGTAAGCGCCAAATATAAGAAGTTTAACACTTTTCACTTACTTGCAATAGTTAAAACATATGAATTCTAAAAGAAATTCACACCAAACATTTTTCCATAAGCAACTTATATAATTTCCACGTTAATTCAACTGTTTCAATTTATTTATAACCATTTTCATTTAATTCGAATGGTTGTCAATCCATTCGTATACATCTTCATCAATTTGAATGGTTTAAAACTCAACCGCTTACCTATAATTTATTGTTAAGAAAACCGAGCTTATATTTAATTCAATTTCTCTCAAAATCAATTCATTTTACTTCTATCAATTCATTGGATTTTAATTACTCCTATTTGCATCCAACGACTTATTCTATGCAGTTTGACGAGATCTATGTGAACAAATAAGTATTTATGTTTATAACCAATTTAAATTAATTTCAACTTGATTTATACTTAGTCACAATTCATATATTCTCAATTGCACTGCATTTCAGATTTCAATCCATTCATTTATCTTGAAACATTTCATACTGGTTACATCAAATACTCATTTCATAATAGATTTGCAAACTAAACATTTGCCATATTAAATTTATATTCGACTTCATTTAACCAATTCAAGTTCCATCTCTATATTTCATTATCAATTTATTTCCTTTTTATTTTAATTCATTCACAACCATTTATTTAGCTCGACCCATTCCAGGCTTGCACATTACTATCCATTCTCGAGTTAATTCAAACCAAGCTTTAATTTAATGGTCTTCCATTCTATTTTATTTTCCATAGTCGAGCTTCTAATTATTCTCAATTTATGTTAATTTACTCAATTTATTTCACTTCAAACTTAAGTTCACTTCCATTTGCTTCTTATTTATTCCATCATTTATTTATTCAATATAATTAGTTTATCCACATTCACTTAAACCATCCTAATAAACTCGAAACATTCTATTTTCCTTATTGTCTCAAGTTATTTCAATTCCTTAATAAATTTAAATGGTTTACAATTATGTATTCTAGAATTTCATTCCATTAATATTATTTATAACTCACCGAATTTTATTTTGATTAAAAATTCATTTCCACTTGATTTAAAACCAATCCAATATTATTAAATTTTCTTTAAGTTGAATTCAATTCAACTCTCCTTCATTCATTTAGCTTAAGTCAATTTCCTTCAATTTATTCAAATTTTAAACTTAAGCTCATTTTCATTTTACAAGTAAATTTTCTCTTTTCAATTTAACTTGATTTTATTCTAATCCAATCCCATTTTAAATCTGCAAATTTCATTTGATTGGTTATTATAAAATTTAACTTCCCAGATTCAACTCATTCAATTTATCACAAAGCCATTTCCAACTTATTTCCACTGATTTGGATTTTATTTGCAATTCATACCATTACTATTTTAATCTAATTTCATTTTTATTCTATACATTTCCAATTATATTTAATTTATTACCACTTCAAGTTAAATTTTAAATTAATAACTCAAGTTCTAATTCTACCATTCTCTTTTCATCTCACTTTATTAACCAACTAGTTCATTCAAAACCATTTACAACCTAGGTTCATCTTGATTGCCACCTAAATTTCCCCCTTTATTTTAATCCATCCTCAATCCAATTTATATATTTTTTTCTTAGTTCAATTTATTTTATTTTTCTCTTTTTTTTCAAGTTTGGATTTTCCTTCGTTTTATTATCCAAAACAATCAAACAATATTTATTTTGGATTTTCTATCCCACTTTTCAAATTAAATAAGTCACAACTTATTATTTCACACATTTCCATTCATCCTAGGCTTAAATATGTTCATCTTTATTTTTAACTCAAGCCTTATGCTTATTTATAACCCAAGCATATCTTGTTCCATGGATTTTGATCCCTTTACAAATTATTCTAACTTATTTACTTCAACCCAATCCTTACCCAATTTAATTTCCATTTATTCAGGTAAGAATCTAATTCCATTCTATAACTTAATTGAATTCTTATTCCAATTCAATTTAATTTTAACTCAGATTTATTTAACCCAATTCGATTTCAACTTAATTTGAATACACTGGATATTATTTTCAACTTATTCAATCAATCTCAATCAATCCAGTCAAATTTTTATTTCGAAATCCAAGTTAATTTCATTTTTAACTTTTCTTTTAAATTTAAATTCCAACATTCAAAGCTTATTTATCCTTCCTGATTTAAAAGAACATCCTAACTTATAAGCTTATAACCCATCTTATCAGGATTTTTAAAATACCGGCTTTTGATTTCAAATTATTTTGAAATCTCCAACATCTCAAATCACACTTCTCAAAATTTAAACCAATTCTGGTTTTATTCCCAGCAAATTTCCTTTGGAATTTCAAAAACAACTTGCTTTTCTAAACAAATCAATTTGGTAGCATTTCTTCAGTTGGAAATTCGAAAACGAATACTGATGATGCGGCCGTCATCATCAGAATTATTTTCCAATAATCCAAGTGATTTCAATGCTATATCACCTTCAAAATCCCTTTAAAACAATTTCCTTTCAGAAATATCCCAAAAACAACAATGCTACAATTTATCTTCAAAATACTTCCAAAATCTCCGGGGTTTTAAATTTTCCAATCTTGCTTGAATAAATCTTTACTATAATTCATTTGCACAGCTTATGCTCATACAAATTCCCATGTAATTATATTTCAATTTTATAATTTACATTTATAATTCATATTTATAAATTTCATTTTACAATAAATTTATTCCCTTAAACTTGGGTTATATTTACAATGTCTAGTTAAATTGTCACTTAATAATGATAATAATTTAATATTATCATTTCTAACATCCAAGCAACCATATAATAGCTATATAGTTTACCAAAAACTTTCTTTATATCAAAAATATATTTTTGGGTAAAATTATTTCATTACCCATATTTAAAACAATACCGTGTCGATTGTTCTATTCAAGTGTTTAGAAACCCTTTCGATACAATTGTCCAGACAGTGCCGACGAAGGTTCATATGCCACTCAATAAACCAATCAACACAATATTAAAACAATTTATATTCACTAACAAATACGCGCTCGTATTTATTTATACGCTCAAACTCATTATAGAGTACTACAGACTCTATTTTAAATGAGTAATTTCCCACCAGAGCCAAGGTTATCACCAACCTATGCTCTGATACCAAGTGTAACAGCCCGCAAATCCGTACCCCTTGAGTCAACACTATTCTACCTAAATCGACTCAAGTTATACAGAAATACGAACCATTTTGGTTAAATAAGAAGAGGTAGAAGAAGAGAAAACAAAATCAACATCAGAATCTAACCATCGCAGCAGAATAAAATATAATAGATAGTAAATAATCTTTACTCAAAATCAAATATATCTGTTTACATACATTACATCATCAGAGTACATCAGTCACAGCTCACATCAATAACATACAATGGATACACAACAACTCAACACAGCGGAATATATATATAAATAAGTACGAGAGTACGTGCCGTCATCCAGTTCGTCTCCTGAGCTCCATAGCATCACATCCTGTATCCTATAATACTCGGTCTGACCCGAGCATTACAGTTAAATAATACCCGAGTCAGTCTGGAATACCAGCGTGAGAAAATCACACCCAATTGATTATTAAAGTTTCAAAAATCCTTTGAAAACAAAAGCATCTCGTAAGACCACGCCACAAATAAACATGTCGGGTTTTTACCTTACGATAGCTAAAACAATTTTTATAGAAATCCTCTGATATTATAATAGGGTCTATATACAAATACTTATAAAATAGCCGAAATTGTTACATTATTAAATTCCGGCTACTAGCCACAGAGTGGGTAATACAAACAAAACTCGTACAAGGCTCGTAGGGAGAATGGATTTCCAACAATGACTAGGCACTGGGGTACCACCTGTCACAGTACGGGGCCTAGATCACCGTACCGAGGATTACTCCCTTCATCCCCTGCAACACAAGGCCGGAACCATCCCTTACTGGACAGTCCCGAGTGAGATCACCCCGCGGTTGGGATCAGCAACCGCCCACTAAGCCAAAACATAAAAAGGGACATCTAGACTGGAATGACCTCACCCTACTTGGGTGCTACCCACCTAGCCTTGCTGCATATCCCCTGATTTTCAGTCATTCCCATTTGATGAGGCTTGAGGCTAAGCGTTACCTTTTAAGAACAATATCCCTTAGAATGCCCATCGTCCACCTAACGATGTTTCGCAAGCATTCATCCATACAAGTCCGTCCCGGGTTCGAACGGAACCGAAGGCACTATTCCTACTACATCCATTTTGGAAATATCCTCGGGATTAGTAGCGACCAGCCCTTGCACTTCACTGCTCCATCTTCGAATTCAAAATCGTTTCACGAAACGTACAAACCGGATCGAAGTGGTTTTCGAGAAATAAATCTCGATCCCGGTCTCTTCGAAACGATCAACGTATTTGTCCAATATTGATAGTCGGTTATTTAACTATCAATTTATTATTCACAAACATCCATCAAACAATAAATAATTTCCCAAATTATTTATTAATCTCAGAATATCTTCACAAGATATATTTCCAATTTCAAATTCTTTGAAAACAGTTTCGAGCTATCTTCCTTTCTCAAAATAAATTTCAAGTATTTCTATTGCCAATGGAATCACCAAGCACAAGATTATAGGTTTTTAAAAGAATTTAAAAACACTTAATTGTAAAATATATTTAACATTTAATTTCAGAAAAATTTACCTTAATACTTAATTTATAATAATACCTTAGAACCAAGTAAAATAAGTTTAACTTATAAATATAACTAGATTTTCTTCTTTAACAAAATACCAAATCATCTTTAAAATAATTATGACTATAATGGATTAAACAAAACACTTACTTTGGAATTTACTTAAACTATTTAAGTTAAGACTGCTATTTTAAATAATTATTATGATAATAGATTTGAAAATATTTACTTTAGAATTTTAAAGATTAAAAATAATAAATCATCTAAACATGCTTTTTAAAACAACATTCAAGCTTTATCTTGTATTTAAAAATTAACTTTGAACGTACTTGGCTATCCAGAGAAATATACTTCTCTTCTCAATCTTCTTTAAATTTTCAATCTCAAACACTTGAGTCAATTTTCAAATTGATTTCCAATTTACCCCTTTTTACTTCAAAATCTATTAACTTTAGATTTTATTCCTTAATTGTGATGTAAATATTTTCAACAGAGAATACATTCTTGATTTTCTCAAATTACTTCTTACTCCATTTTAAATAAATTTAAACTTTGAATTTTAAAATAATTCTTTATTCCTTTAATTTATATAACTTAAGTTTAAAATCCATCAATTTCATTTTATTAACAATTACATTTCTCTTCATACTCGAAGTTATTTATTATTATTTTCATATTACTTCTATTTCTTTTCAATTCATTCTTAATTTATTCAAACTTTCTATAATTATTTCGCTTACAAATTTACTTCCTTTCAATTTCCTTCAACAATCCAATTCATATATTTTGGTAATTCATGATACCCGAATATCCAATCAAACCATACATTCAATATTCCAATATAACTCATCATGGGATATCAAATAATCATAACAGAGAATATTGAATAATTTAAATAAATGTGAGGGGTCCAGTTGGATCCCTCCAACCTGTTTTCCCTGCATCCACAGATGTTAACACAACATAATATCCATTCCAAAATATACCAGACTAAAGCACATCAATCAATTCAACCATTCAAGCAATTATTTAAATTTAATCATTTAAATTTAAATTATACTTAGTGAGATTAACTCACCTTTAACTTTTGTTTTGCAACCCACCTCAATAATGCCTTGGTTTTTCTGATGTTTAACCTTGAATAAACAATTATACGATTTATTAACATTTGAACTATTCGAATAGTCAATTATCATTTAACACATTTAATTAACCAATAATTTGATTTAAACTATTTTCTTTTAATAGAATACTTTTAGTGACACATAATTAAATAGGTTTATTAAACAAGTTAATCACCCGAACTACAGTATTTTGTGATAAACTAGTAGATTAAAATGTGAATAGGTATATTTATTTTCCTTTGAAACTATATATGTGCTTATATATACATATATTTTTCCTTCCCGGATTCCTATCTTATACATATCTTAACAGAACTATATTATTATTATTTTCTGTAAATTAAAAATCCTATTTATAATAATTTCCTAAAATTTCTGTTTTTAATCTATAAATATTCATTAATCTAAACGAAACAACTGACACACCTTACTAAAAACTTATTCTTACTGTAACATGAGCATATAATTAGGTATATATGTGTTTACATCAAAAATCAAATACTGTCTTATTACGTTTATTATTATTATTTTTATTTGCGCAGAAATTTCTTAGATTTAAATCGAAAAAGAAATCTATACCCTGCTGCTCAAATCCTGAACTCGAGATGTCCAATATAGATCGCAGCATCAACACGGTCGCGAGCAAAGCCCAAACCCACGCGTGCTCGACTCCACTGTTCGCGATCCCCAAATCGCACAAACTCTGGCCAAGCTCTCGACTTCAACCACCCAGCACCTCCATCTACGCGCGATAGCTTGCCAATCGCCGCCATCCAAACCCTAGCGACCCCCCCATTCAACACACGAGGTCCCCTCGCCTAGGGCGCGCGCGACTCCCTATCAATTCGAGATCGTGCGCCTCCCTCCCCTCTACGTTCGCCACTTATTTGTATTTTTTTTAACTGAATGTTTTTGGGGTTTGAAAAGAAGGAAGGGGTTCAGCCCTATCGTGTTATCTGTGTTATTAAATTTTGTTCTATCACACGGCTTCCCTAAGAAGCTTCTTTCTTGTTTATTATTATTATTATTATTATTATTATTATCATTTGTTTTATCTTATTATTATTATTTGTTTAGTTCGAGCATTTAGATAGTTGATTGAACGACTTGAAATTGGAAAAGTATGTGATTAAATGACAGGAAGAAGGCGTATAGAAGAAACTTGATTAATTAAATTAGATTATTATCAACTAAATTTTCAACGCGTTTATATACCGTACGCTCACACAACTGCTCCAATTAAAATTGAAATCCGATAATAATTTAATATTACGGATCCAATGGAACTGGTTTCGTTGAATTCCGAGACTGTGCCTCGGAAGGCTATTTTTAAATTCAATTTAAACGATATAAATTTCAAAACTGAACAAAACACTTCCAAATTCAATTTTAACACTTATACTATTTTCCATATTATCGATATAAATTTTATAAGCCTTCAAATTATTTTTAACAAGCTTAAAATCTTAGGTTTCATATTTTATCCAATTCAAATTATTTAATTCAACAATCTAATTGCCAAATAAATTATGATATTCGTAATTCAAGTTAAGATTGCTCTATTTAATACTTAAAATCAATTAAATATTCTGATTTTAAATGCCTGAAAAATTCCGGGTCGTCACATCAATTCACTAATTAATATTTAAAATTAATTAAATATTCAAATTTTAATTAATAAAAATTCTGGGTCGTTACAGATGCTCTTAAGAATTGTCTAGTATTCGACGATTTCTATGGAACTTTATAAAGAGATCCTTAGGGATTTTTTATCATATTTATAATTATATGTGTGTGTGTGTGTGTGTTTGTTGCTATTAAATCTTGGACAGTAAAAGGTTAAGTATCATCTCGAAAAGTGGTCAAAACTGCACTTGTGCAAAAATGTTCTGTTTAGCCTTGATTTTTGGACTTTAAAGTTTGAAAAGATTTTTAAATTTAAATATTTTGTTTCATTCTTTTTACAAGTATTTACTAACTCATATTATTGTGTTTACAAGTGGTTTGAGATATTTATGTATTTTTAGTAATTAGCTATTAATTTTCAAAGAAGAGGATTTTATAATAAAAACTTGTTTTTTCAAGTTTTTAAAGAAATTATAAAGTTGTTATTTTCAAGTAATATTTTAAGTAAATATTTTAAAACCTATATTAAGTATTATAAATTATTTTAAAAGCATTTTTAAGTATATATAATTTTTATAAAATGTGTTCAATGTTTTATCTTATGTAATAAAATATCTTTTAACTTGTTTATTTATATATCTAGTTTTGATAAATAAATTACTATACATATCTATCATTTTAAAAAGGATTTTAAAGGCATAAAAAAGGTTTAGAAAGGGTTTATAATTTCTTATTGGTTAAATGGTTAATTATTTAATTACTTGTTTGAAAAGTAATTAACTATGCTTAACTCTAAAAGCCGACGAAGTAAGGCTTATTTAACCGTGAGAGTTAAGATTGATGTTCGAGTAGTGATGGAGCAATAGAGCTATAACCTACATGCTTCCCTCTTGACCGAGGAACAGTAAGTAGGAAAAGGTCGAAAGCGTGTTAATCATGTTGATTTCTACTTGTTTATGGAAATCATTAGTATTATACTTAACACTAAAAGCCGATGAGGTAGACTTATCTATTTGTGAGATTCAAGAATGAAGTGTCTGGATAAGGCTTTAATGCAACCAATGCTCTAACTTACCTGGCTTCACTCTTGGACGAGGAGTAGTTAAGTTGGAATGTCAAAAGTGAGTTTAGCGTACGAATATTGATTTGCATAAGTAATTGTTTTAACTGGATAATCGATTGGTCGATTATCGAACTTGACCAAATATTGACTTAAGAAGTTATCGAAAGGCTTCACAATTTCATATCAATGAGAATCCCTGGGAAGGAGCAATGGTACGTAACATCTTTGGCTTTCGCTTACTTTTGAAAAAACCAGAATTGAGTTAATCGAAAATTCATCGAATTAGTTTTGAAGAGACCGAGATCGGTAGGTGTTTTGCTTATCAAAGCCACTTCAAAACTATTATACAAGTTCTATGTTTTGGAAGCGGTTGTGAAGTGAAATGTTATAAAGTTGAATTGTCAATCCTAAGGTTAAGTCCAAGGGAGATGCCAGCGTTAACATTTCAAACCATGCTATCGTGTGGAACTGTCTATCTTGATGAGTATTCCAACAAAGAGGGCAGCGTTAGCATTCGTTGAAGGACTTATGCGGGAATCTAAGTAGAGACTCGAGATGCTCGAACCCATGTAGTGATTTGTGATATGTTCGAGTTGTAGGAATCTATTTGGAGATTCATGTTTTGTTCGAGTGATGAAGACTTGAGTGAATGATGCCGAACGTAGCCTCGACATCGAAAATAACTAAAACTAGAGGTATGATGCATAGCCAAAGGGAACATAGCATTTTAGCAATCTCAAGGGTGCATGCGGCTCTATCTAGTATTACTTATGGATATACATGTAGGATGATGCATTGGGAACCACTAGTGTTATGGACGTGGGCCAGTTATGTATTTTCTATAGTAGGACATTCCCTATATATGTACGCTGATCAGAAGGATATCTCCGATTTTTGTACAGGAGTTCAGATTTGGCTTGATCCAAGGGGATCTCCATGGAAAATCTATTATGCGAACGCATCTTAGCGATATTGATTGTATACCTATTATTGTTGTGGCTTCACACAATAGCTATTTGATATGATTTACGTGTTATACTCTAGACATTATCTATCATATCACCATATTTTAAACTTAATGAATGTTTGGTTTCTATGAGGGGAAAACCATAATGGGAATTCTGCGGTCCCAATGATTACTGTTACTTGTTACATATTTCTTGAGTTTCTCACGTTGGTTTACTAGAATGATCCAGGCATTATTTTTTCATAATGCTCGGGTCAGCCCCATGTATGTTTCCATATTTAGCATGGATGCTTGGAGCTTATGGAGAAGAGTTGGATAATTATCTTCCGTAGTTCTTATTTCCAATGCCCTATTATTTAATGCATCATCATATGTGAGAACAAGTTGTTATAACTGTCCAGACTAATGATAGTACTTAGGCTTTAGTAACTATGATATTTCTGTACTCAGAGTAACCCTTTATGCTGTTCTTTTGATATTATATATTACCGTTCCGTTGTGAAATTCTGATCTAGTGTGACGACCATGGATTTTTAGATATTTAAAATTGGAATACCTAATTGATTTTAAATATTTGGAAGTTGGTTTAATTGAATTTCTAACTTGAATTTCAAATATCACTATTTATTTGGATAATTAAACAATTGGATTTAACAACTGAAAATTTGGCAAAATATTGAATCTTGATTTTTAAGCTAGTTAAAAATATTTCGAAGGCTTGGAAAACTTATATTTATAACACTGGAGATAATAGAAGTTTTAAATTTGAGTTTGAAAATGTTTTGCTCAGTTTTAAAAATATATTGTTTAAATTGATATTTAAAAATAGCCTTCTGAGGCACAGTCTCAGAATTCGACGAAAACAGTTCCATTGGATCCGTAATAATATATTATTATCGGATTTAAATTTTCGTAGATTTTAGAGTTGTCGTGAGATCGTACGATATATAAACGCACTAAAATCTATATCGAAAATTTAATAAAATAACTGGTCCAAAAGCTATTTCTCCATACGATCGAATTAGGACTCGGAACCTTTTCCATTGGTTCAAAATAGGGATTTAACATTATAAACGCCTGACGGCACATCTCGATAGGATGTAAAAATTTTAAGCTTCGAATTGAAGTCGATTTGAATTTGAATTTAAATTGAATATATATATTCGCATACAATAGACAAATTTAATACGTTTCCCCTTAACAACACGTGTTCCCCTTCCTTTCCAAATTACGTACAGGTGTCCCCTTTTTTATATTAGCAACCGAGTATTTTAAAACCCAAATAAAAAAAGGCAGAACGAAATCGATTCGTTCACAAAAAAAAGAGAGTATAAATCAATGTCGAACAAAAAAAAATTCAAATTCCTCTTCAAAACACAAATCGAGCCAGCCTTTAAATCATATCGGCTCTTTCCTTTCTTGCTGAGAACCGAAACCCTTCTTGCTCAAAGAGAATATGGGTATCGCGACGTCGGCATGGGGATTTCGCGGTCATCAGAGGCGCGAAGGTGGCAGTTCGAGTAAGGCGTTCGAGAGGGGTAGCAAAGCTTGAAAGGCGAAGGCAGACATTGGCATGTAGGGTTTGGCTTGGTTGATCGCATGCGATGATAGGCTGGGTCGAGACATTAGGATCCGCGACCGAGTGGTGGCATGTGCTCGAAATCAAGAGGTGGATGGCGGCTGTGTTTTTAGTTCGGCATCGCGATGGAGATTGTCGCATTTTTGGGGAAGATCTGGAGGTAGGGTTTCGTCGATGTGCTTCCTTGTGCTCAGACAGTGAGGTATAAATTTCTATTTAATTTAATTTAAGAAAATGTATACATACAGATTTGAGAGAAAATATATCTTAAGGTAATTCAATTTTATAACATTTTAAAAAGTTACTTAAGTCTAAAAAAAATATTGGGCTAATTTTTATAGTAAGAAATACAAAACAGTTCTGTTTCAATTTAATATACACATATATACATATATAGAAGATTTTGGGAAAGAACATAGGGATTTTAAATGTAATAGAGTGTATATAAAAATAGATTTTAAATCTATATACCTTGTTTTATAAGTATATATGAAGTTTCAAAAATAAAAATCAAATGTATATACACACATTTTAGATTTACTACGTTATTTTAAAATAATGTATTAATGGAAATTTATTTATTTAATTAACTTATATAATTAATTTGGTTACTAAAAATTGTTAAAGGAAAATTCGTGTAAATCACATTGTTAAATATTAATGGGTTGTTTGGTTAGTTCAACTGAAATAATTGATTTATTCAAGTTATTTAAGTGATAATTGATCATTCGATTTGTTCGAATATTAATAAAACATATAATGTTGTACAAGGTTCAAAATCGTGAAGGAAGTAGCCGGTTTGGATCGGATTTGCAAAACAAAAATCAAAAGTGAGTTAATCTTACTCAATTGGAACGCCTTTTAAATTGAAATAGCTAAATTTAAATTATTGGTTGTTGCTTGAATTGATAATTTATTATCAGCATTGGATGTGATATTATATATAGTAGTATGTATATTGGAGTGATTGATTTCCTGCATTATATAGCGGATGTGACCCTATGCGCCCCGCATAATAGCGGATGACCCTTTATACCGCGATATCCCGCCTTAAAGTAGGAATGGTATTTTAAATTATTGTGCTAACATCTTTGGATGCAGAAAAACATGTTGGAGGGATCCAACTGGATTCCTCAAAACGGTGAATTTATTTTATATTTAGCGATGTGATTTATGTGATAATCTGTGATGATTATATTGATTATACTGGAAATGGAAATTATTGAATGCTATGGTTTGGCTAAATATGTTTGGATATTTTGAAGATATGAAAAATACAAAAGATTTGATTTTGAAAAGAGATATAAGAGAGAAATATTAAGTAAAATAATTTTATATAAATTAAGAATGAATTCGGAAAGAATAAAGGTTTGATTTTAAATTCTATTAAATAAATGCTGGGTATGGAAAAGAAAGATATAGAGATTTTAAATAAATGAAATTAAAGGAGTTTTGGAGACTTAAGGATATTGCTTAAGGAATTTATTTTAAATTTTAATATTTAATGGGAAGAATTAAAAGGGAGAATTTTGAATAAAGAATGAAATGGATATTTTCAGTTTAAAATAAGATTTTGAATCATAAATAAGAAGTGGGTTTGGAATTAACTGATTCTAAAATAAATTTGGATAAATAAAGAAGTAATTTTTAAATGGAGTAAATTTGGAAATCGATTTGGGAATTGATTTAGTGTTTAAAACTGTGATTTAAAAGAAGTATGAGACTATGAAATTTATAAACTGTGTTTATAAACTGAAATAAGATATCGGTGGATACTTGGAAGTATAAAATTCACGGTGGGAATTTATAAAGGAATAGATAAAAATTTTTTAAAATAAATAGTGGTTTATTTTTAAAGGTGAGAAAGGATAGTGTATTTTCCTGAAAAGCCAAGTACGTTTTCAAAGCATATTTTTAAGTATAAGTATAAAGTTTAAAGTTGTTTAAAAGAATGTTTTTGAGAAATTATTATTTAAGTTGTTCAAAATTTTAAAGGTAAATATTTATTAAATTAGTTATAGTAGTAATTATTTTGAAAGGTTAATTGGTATTATGATTTAAAAAGATAATTTTTAATATTTATATTTTATAAAGTAGTTTTATTTTAAATATAGTAGGCTAAAGTTTTTATTTGAAAACTTGTATAGAATTTCATAATTTTTATTTTTATTTTTATTTTAAAAATTTTTTGGCTTATGTTTTACTTGAGAATTTGTAGAAAAATTTCATAGTTAGCATTTTGAATAAAGTGTTTCAAATAGTTTTTATTTTAAGTGTTTTAAAGTATATATTTTGGATAAGGTAATTCAAATTATTTTAAAATCTAAAGTATTTAGACTTGGTGATTTTCAGTGGGAATAAACAATATTTGAAAATTCATTCCGCGAGAGGAAAGTGATTTGAAAACTGTTTCAAAGGGTGAAGTGTGGAAAATAGCTTGCGAAGATATTTTGAAACTAAAAATTTGGAAAATTATCTAAAGTCTGTTGGTGGTTTGTGAATGTTATTTGATAGTTAAATAACCGACTATCAATATTGGCCAATGCGCTGATCGTTTCGAAGAGACCGAGATCGGGATTTATTTTCCCAAAAATCACTTCGATCCGGTTTGAACGTTTTCGTGAAGAAGACAAGAGCTTGGGGTCGAAGATGGAGCAGTAAAGTGCAAGGGCTAATCGTTACTAATCCTGAGGGTAATTCCAAAATGGATGTAGTAGGATTAGGTCCTTCGGTTCCGTTCGGACCCGGAATGGACTTGTATGGATTAATGCTTTCGGAACATCGTTAGGAGGACGATGAGCATTCTAAGTGGATGTGTTCTAAAAAGGTAACGCATAGCCTCGAGCCTCATCAACCGGGAATGGTTAAAACAGGAGAGGTGCACACAAGGCTAAGTGGCTAACAACCAATTAGGGTTAGGTCATCCCTGTCTAGACGTCCCTTTTTTCGGCTGTGTGGGCGGTTGCTGATCCCAATCGCAGAGTGATCTTATTCGGACTATCCAGTAAGGGGTGGCTCCGATCTTGTGTTGCAAGGGATCAGGATGGATCCTCGGTACGGTGATCTAGACCACGTACTGTGACGGACGGTATCCCAGTAGCTCTACAATTGTATGGAATCCAATCTCCAATAAGCGCTCGTACGGTTTTGATTGTACCCAACTATGCTGAAATGTGAGATGCATGCATTCAGCTAGATTCTGTTTTACTTTCTGTAGGCACTATTATAATATCAGATGAATTTGATAAAAAAGTTTTGGTTACTGTAAGGCGAAAACCCGACATGTTTATTTGTGGCGTGGTTTTACGAGATACCTTTGATTTCAAAGGATTTTGAAAACTTTAATAATCCAATTGAGTGTGTTTTCTCACGCTAGTTTTCCAGACCGACTCGGGTGTTATTTCATTATAATGCTCAGGTCAAATCGAGTATTATAGAATACATGAAAGGATGCTGTGAAGCTCAGTAGACGAGCTGGATGGCGTGACGTATCACACGTATTTGATGTATATCCTAATGTGTCTGATTTACTACCTGGTTAGTCTTGTGAGGACAGATTAATATAACTGTCCAGTTGTGTGCTATAGATGTTGTTGTACTCTGATGTTGTATTATATAAACAGATATAGCTCTTTGTTTAAAGATTAGTCTTTTATCTATTATATATTGTTCCACTGCGATTGTGAGATCTGGTATCGTTACTGTTTCTTCTTCCACCTCCTTCTTCTTTAACCCTAATGGTTCAATTTTCAGGCATTTGATATTTTGGCATTTGATATAGTGGACATATTGATGTCGATTTTCGAGTGTCAAAAAATCGGGTCGTTACAGTTGGTATCAGAGCTAAAGGTTAAGTGAGAACCTTGACTCTGGTGGGGATTACTCATTAAAAACAGAGTACGTAGTACTCTATTTGAGTGCATTAATAGTATGAGTGCGTATTTGTTAGTGAATATAAAAATTGTCTTTCTACTGTGTTGACTTATCGGTTGAGTGTTTATGAATTCTGGTCGATATGTGGGACGCCATTTTATCGATTGGGGTTTCTAAACTCTTAAACAAGATAAACCGACACGGTATTGTTTTAAAATAGGGTAAATGAAATAATTTTACCCAAATTATTTTTGTATATAAAAGAAATAATTTTTGTAAATTATTATATTATATGGTTGCTTGGTTGTTAGGAAGTGATAATATTAAATTATTGTCATTGTTGTGTAAAAATTGAATAAGAAATTGAAATCATAACTAAAAGCTAAGAAATAAATTCGTATACAAATGAGATTTGTAAATGTAAATTGTAAATGTGATTTATAATCTGAAATAGAATTCCAGAAAAATGTTTGAAAATAAATTGAAAGGATTTGGAATTCGAAGTTTTCGAAATTAAATTTCTTTGAGTTTGAAAATGATTTTCAAAGGTTTGGAGGAATAATGGTGATGTTATTTGAGAAATATTTTTGAATCGGATTTGAAATCTGGTGAGATTTGGGATTTAAAAATATTTGAAAAATGTTTTTGAAGGGATAAAAGCACTAAACTCTTTTCGGTCGTTGGAAAATAACTCTGATGATGATCGCGACATCATCAGCGTTCATTTTCAAGTTTTCAAGAGAGGAATTGCTACCAAAACGTTTTAAATTGGAATTGTTTGTAAAGCTGGGTTTGGTTTTAAAATTCAAAGGATAATTTGATATGCAAATGGATGTTGTATATAAAATTGATTTCAAAATTGATTTTGAAATACTTAAGAGATTATTAATGACTCTGGAGTTGGTTTAAAATGTTTATGGAAATATAAATGGGTTTGATAACTTGTAAAATTTGAAATTTTCTAGAATAGAAAAAAAATTAACTTAAGAAGAGTTAAATTAAAATAAGTGTGAAAATGAAATAAGTTAGAAAGGTAAGTCAATTGAATGAAGTCAATTAAAGAGATTGTGAATGGAATGTAAATAAGTTAGAAGACATATAAGGGTTTAAAATCTGAATTGAAATAAAGTATAAATAAATTAAGTTAAATAAAAATGAAACCGAGGAAAGGGTCTAAGTTGATTAAATGAAATGGCCATTAAAATAAAATTTACTAAGTTGTAAATAAATGTGGGAATGAAACAAACTAATCTAAATTTTTAAGTAAATGGAAATTAAATCGAGTATTGGAATTCAGTTAGAATTAAGTAAGCAAAGTAAAGTTGTAGAATTTGTTCGAAGAAACTAAAAGAAGTAAAAAGTTTGGAAATAATTTTTTTACTCGGGTTTGAAATTAAATTTGATTGGAAACAAATTAGTTAATGGGACTAATTTAAAGAATGGATAATTAAGATGGGTTTTAGAGAAGGTGAATAGAATTCAATATTAGACTGATTTGGGAATAAATTAAGAATTTAAGATAAAATTGCATCCAGAATGAAGTTGAAATTTAAGTTAATTATAATAGATGTGAAAGCTTAAGTGGTGAAGTAAAAATTAATATTAAAGTATATAAAATACTTATATTGAACTTAGGTAATGGATGGTAAAATTCTTAAGTAAATTTAAAATTGAAAAATATTCTAAGTAAATATGTGAATGAAGGTTCAATTAGGGTGTTTGAAATGGGAAAATTGTGAATAAGTGAATGAAAATCAAAACGAATGTAAATAAAAAGAAATTGATATAGATAATAATCGATTGAGATAAATACGTAGGATGTACGTATATTATTCTATTTCGCATAACGATTTGATCTAGATTTCGAGCACAGAATTTCGAGGTAGTTATACCGATCCGAGTTTGGATTTTTCACTCCCTGTATTTGAATTTTTGATTGATTCTGGAATTCTCTATCATAGTTTAAGACTATACAAGGAGGATGACGGTTTCTGATTAAGAAACCAGATCTGCATTCGCACTAGGAAGTCGGGTAAACGATACTAGTTCGAAGGTGAAATTGTGTGATCGAGTGAGCGATCAGATTGGGTATTGCGTACTAATGATATGTGTAATCATACGGGTTTAAAAGAAATAGTTATTGAAAATTTTGAAAAGGGATTAGATAAAATTATTTTGAAAGCTATGATTGTATATTATTGCTAAGTAAGATATACATATGTTTTGAAAGGAAATTGGGATTTTTGATTTAGAAGATAAATTGAATTGCTCAACAAAAGGTATGTATTTAAATTTCTGTACGAAATTTGATGATTTTTTGGTCTAGCTACTTGGTCTTTTGTTTTCTTTTGAAATCGGAGGGCCCGTAGAGGCATTTTGTAGTTGTACGGAGCTAGCCGCGCAAATGAGAAGCTGGCGAAATTTTTCAAAAATTTGGGGAGGTAGAAAATTTTGAGGAAATTTGAAATTTAAAATTTGGATTTTAAGTTAAAATTTGAAGTGGTTAAGCCAATAAAATTGTTTGGAAGTTATGGATGAGTTTGGAAAGTTTGTAAGAGTGATAATATGTCTACAATAAAAAGATTGTTTTGGGGAGTTGTTTGAAATTATTTGGTTGGAAAAATAGTAAACGAGTAGGAGCATTCTTAACAAGTAATTTCGGCGATGAAATTCTTTTAAGGGGGGATGAATGTGACGACCCTGGATCTTTAGATGTTTAAAATTGGAATATCTAATTGATTTTAAATATTTGGAAGTCAGTTTAACTTGAATTTCAAATATCACTATTTATTCGGATAATTAAATAATTGGATTTAACAATTGAAAATTTGTAAAATTTTGAATCTTGATTTCAAAGCTAGTTAAAAATATTTCAAAGGCTTGGAAAACTTATATTTATAATACTGGAGATAATAGAAGTTTTAAATTAGAGTTTGAAAATGTTTTGCTTAGTTTTAAGAATATATTGTTTAAATTGATATCTAAAAATAACCTTCCGAGACACAGTCTGGGAATTCGATGAAAGCAGTTCCATTGGATCCATAATAATATATTATTATCGAATATCAATTTTCATAGAGTTTAGAGCTATCGTGAGGTCGTATGATATATAAACGCGCTAAAATCTATATCGAAAATTTAATAAAATAACTGGTCCAAAAGCTATCTTCTCCATACGATCGAATTAGGACTCGGAACCTTTTTCATTGTGTTCGAAATAGGGGTTCAACATTATAAATGCCTGGCGGCACACCTCGATAGGATGTAAAAAATTTAAGCTTCGAATTGAAGTCGATTTGAATTTGAATTTGAATTTGAATTGAATATATATATATATATATTCATATACAACAGACAAATTTAACAAGTTTCCCCTTAACAACACATGTTCCCCTTCCTTTCCAAATCACGTGCAGATGTCCCCTTCTTTTATATTAGCAACCGAGTATTTTAAAACCCAAATAAAAAAAAAATGGCAAAACGAAATCGATTTGTTCAAAAAAAAGAGAATATAAATCAACGTCGAACAAAAAAAAAATCAAGTTCCTCTTCAAAACAAAATTCAAGCCAGCCTTTAAATCAAATTGGCTCTTTCCTTTTTTGTTGAGAACTGAAAGCCTTCTTGCTCAAACAGAATATGGGTGTCGCGACTTCGGCCTGGGGATTTCACGGCCATCAGAGGCGCGAAGGTGGTAGTTCGAGTGAGGCGTTCGAGAGGGGTAGCGAAGCTTGAAAGGCGAAGGTAGACATTGGCATGCAGGGTTTGGCTTGATTGATCGCATGCGATGATAGGCTGGGTGGAGACATTGGGATTCGCGACCGTGTGGTGGCATGTGCTCGAAATCAAGAGGTGGATGGCAGCTGTGTTATTAGTTCGACATCGCGGTGGAGATTGTCGCATTTTTGGGGAAGATCTGGAGGTAGGGTTTCATCGATGTGCTTCCTCGTGCTCAGACGGTGAGGTATAAATTTCTATTTAATTTAATTTAAGAAAATATATGTACATACAGATTTGAGAGAAAATATATCTTAAGGTAATTCAAATTTATAACATTTTAAAAAGTTACTTAAGTTTAAAAAAAATATTGGGCTAATTTTTACAGTAAGAAATACAAAAAAGTTCTGTTTCAATTTAATATATACATATATACATATATAGAAGATTTTGGGAAAGAACATAGGGATTTTAAATGTTATAGAGTGTATATAAAAATAGTTTTTTAAATCTATATAGCTTATTTTATAAGTATGTATGAAGTTTCAAAAATAAAAATAAAATGTATACACAAACATTTTAAATTTACTTGGTTATTTTAAAATAATGTATTAATGGGAATTAATTTAATTAATTTATATAATTAATTTGGTTACTAAAAATTGTTAAAGGAAAATTAGTTTAAATTACTTTATTAAATATTAATGGGTTGTTCAGTTAGTTCAGATGAAATAATTGATTTATTCAAGTTATTTAAGTAATAATTGATCACTCGATTTGTTCGAATATTAATAAAACATATAATGTTGTACAAGGTCCAAAATCGTGAAGGAAGTAGCCGGTTTGGATCGGATTTGCAAAACAAAAATCAAAGGTGAGTTAATCTCACTCATTTGGAATGTCTTTCAAATTTAAATAGTTAAATTTAAATTGTTGGTTGTTGCTTGAATTGATAATTTATTATCAGCATTGGATGTGATATAATATGTAGTAGTATATATATATATATATATATTGGAGTGAATGATTTCCCACATTATATAGCGGATGAGACCCTATGCGTCCCTCATAATAGCGGATGATCCTTTATACCGCGATATCCCGTCTTGAACGGGATTGGTATTTTAAATTATTGTGCTAACATATGTGGATGTAGGGAAACAGGTTTGAGGGATCCAACTAGATTCCTCAAAACGTTGAATTTATTTTATATTCAGCGATGTGATTTATGTCATAATCTGTGATGATTATACTGATTATATCGGAAATGGAAATTATTGAATGCTATGGTTTGGCTAAATATATTTGATATTTTGAAGATATGAAAAATACAAAAGATTTGATTTTGAAAAGAGATATAAGAGAGAAACATTAAGTAAAATAATTTTATATAAATTAAGAATGAATTCGGAAAGAATGAAGGTTTGATTTTAAATTCAGTTAAATAAATGCTAGGTATGGAAAAGAAAAATATAGAGATTTTAAATAAATGAAATTAAAGGAGTTTTGGAGACTTAAGTGATATTGCTTAAGGATTTTATTTTAAATTTTAATATTTAAAATGATCGGGAAGAATTAAAAGGGAGAATTTTGAATAAAGAATGAAATGGATATTTTCAGTTTAAAATAATATTTTGAATCATAAATAAGAAGTGAGTTTGGAATTAATGGATTTTAAAATAAATTTGGATAAGTAAAGGAGTAGTTTTTAAATGGAATAAATTTTGAAAATCGATTTGGGAATTGATTTAGTGTTTGAAACTGTGATTTAAAAGGAGTATGAGACTATGGAATTTATAAACTATGTTTATAAAGTGAAATAAGATATCAGTGGATATTTGGAAGTATAAAATTAATGATGGGAATTTATAAAGGAATAGGTAATTTGTTTTAAAAATAAATAGTGGTTTATTTTTAAAGGTAAGAAAGGATAGTGTATTTTCCTGAAAAACCAAGTACGTTTTCAAAGCAGATTTTTAAGTATAAGTTAAAATTTTAAAGTTGTTTTAAAAGAATGTTTTTGAGAAATTATTATTTAAGTTGTTTAAAATTATAAAGGTAAATATTTATTAAATTAGTTATAGTAGTAATTATTTTGAAAGGTTAATTGGTATTATGATTTAAAAAGATAATGATTAATATTTATATTTTATAAAGTAGTTTTATTTTAAAGATAGTAGGCTAATGTTTTTATTTGAAAACTTGCATAGAATTTAATAATTTTTATTTTTATTTTTATTTTTATTTTAAAAAAAATTTGGCTTATGTTTTACTTGAGAATTTTTTAAAAAATTTCATAGTTAGTATTTTAAATAAAGTGTTTCAAATAGTTTTTATTTTAAGTGTTTTAAAGTATATATTTTGGATAAGGTAATTCAAATTATTTTAAAATCTAAAGTATTTAGATTTTGTGATTTTCAGTGGGAATAAACAATATTTGAAAATTTATTCCGCGAGAGGAAAGTGATTTGAAAACTGTTTCAAAAGGTAAAGTATGGAAAATAGCTTGCGAAGATATTTTGAAACAAAAATAATTTTTGGAAAATTATCTAAAGTCTGATGGTGGTTTGTTAATGTTATTTGATAGTTAAATAACCGACTATCAATATTGACCAATGCGTTAATCGTTTCGAAGAGACCGGGATCGGGATTTATTTTTTCGAAAACCACTTAGATCTGGTTTGAACGTTTTCGTGAAGAAGACAAGAGCTTGGAGTCGAAGATGGAGCAGTGATATGTAAGAGCTAATCGTTACTAATACTGAGGGTGATTTCAAAATGGATGTAGTAGGAGTAGCGCATTCAGTTCCGTTCGAACTCGGAACGGACTTGTATGGATGAATGCTTTCTTCACATCGTTAGGAGGACGATAAACAATCTAAGTGGATGTGTTCTAAAAAGGTAACGCATAGCCTCATCAACATGGAATTACTAAAACAGAGGAGGTGCACACAAGGCTAAGTGGCTAGCAACCTATTAGGGTAAGGTCATCCCCGTCTAGATGTCCCTTTTTTGGCTGTGTGGGCGGTTGCTGATCCCAACCGCGGAGTGATCTTATTCGGACTATCCAATAAGCGGTAACTCCGGTTTTGTGTTGCAGGGGATCAAGCTGGATCCTCAGTACGTTGATCTAGACCACGTACTATGACGGACGATACCCCAGTAGCCTGCCATTGTATGGAATCCAATCTCCAATAAACGCCTGTACGGTTTTGATTGTGCTCAACTATGCTGAAACGTGAGATGCAAGCATTTCAGGTAGATTCTATTTTACTTTCTATAGACACTATTATAATATCAGACGAATTTGATAAAAATGTTTTGGTTACCGTAAGGTAAAAACCCGATGTTTGCGCCAAAATTGGTCGCAAACCGCAAGGATTGTGAAAGCACCAGTGTGCGAATATAAATCAGCAATACTCAAACACAAATCACAGATCTAAACAGCAAAACAGGAATTATAAACAAGAACATACGATTTATAGTGGTTCGGCTATCTCCGGCCTACGTCCACTTCAAAGGTTTTCCTTTTTATTGATTATCCTTGCAGATTACAATCAATTATAGCGATTATAGTGAAGTAAATCGTTTAGAACAGTGATGGTTGCGAGTAGAATCAAATCCGGCAGAGTATGGACGTTCAATGGAGGAAGCTCCGAAAGATCCTTTTTCTGTTGGCTCTGGGGCTCTATTTATAGGCGTAGGAGGCTGATATTTCTCCTAGAAATCAGGTAGACCACTTCCAGCACGTGAAGGGGCCCACATGGCCGAAACCTGGAGATCTGGGCCCACATTGGGATCGATTCGACCCTAGGTTCGAATCGATCAAGAAATCGTCCAATCATGGTGAAATTTGGCGTGGACATTCTTCAACATGTAGATGAACTCCTGTAAAAATTTCATGGGATTTGTATCAGTGGATTGGAAGTTATGATCGGTTCGAAATTGGCGTGTTCGGTTTTCTGTTTGGTTCGAATCGATGCTATGGTCTTGTTCGAATCGATCTGTTTGATTCGAGTACTTCGAATCGATCCAAAGGTTGACGTGGCGCGCCTTCTTCGGTTCGATCCAAGCTTTTCGCCGAGTTGAACGAGTCGAGTGCGAGTTCTCTGCCGAGTTTACTGGATGGCTTCGTGTGCTGGGTTCGAAGGTCGTCTTCGAATCGATGGAAGGGCGTTTGTTCGAATCGATCCAAATGCGCCACCATGGATCGATTCGAAGCTGTGCTAACATGTTGGATTCGAAGACAGCTTGGGGCGAGGTGAATTGGATGGAGTCGAAGCAAGGTTCAGTCCATGGATTCGAAGGTAGGTCATGGTCGGATTCGAAGCAAGGCGATATGGGGTTTACTTGATGGAGTCGAAGTAGGATGGAGTCGAAGGAAGGCGTTAGCTGATGGATTCGAACATCACCTCTTCGTACCGATATGTTTATTTGTGGCGTGGTCTTACGAGGTACCTTTGACTTCAAAGGATTTTGAAAACTTTAATAATCAAATTAAGTGTGTTTTCTCACGCTGGTTTTCCAAATTGACTTGGGTGTTATTTCAATTCACTATAATGTTCGGGTCAGACCGAGTATTATAGAATGCAGGAAAGGATGCTGTGGAGCTAAGGAGACGAGCTGAATGGCGAGACGTATCACACGTATTTGATGTATATCCCGCTGTGTCTGATTTTCTGCCTGGTTAGTTTTGTGAGGACATGTTAATATAACTGTCCAGTTGTGTGCTATAGATGTTATTATACTCTGATGTTGTATTGTATAAACAGATATAGTTCTTTATTTAAAGATTAGTCATTTACCTATTATATATTGTTCCACTGCGATTGTGAGATTCTGGTATCGTTACTATTTCTTCTTCTACTTCCTTCTTTAACCCTAATGGCTCGGTTTTCCGACATTCGATTGTTCGACATTTGATACAGTGGACGTATTGATGTCGATTTTCAAGCGTCGAAAAATCGGGTCGTTACATCTAGTGTTCTACTTTTCTTGTTCTATTCTTTTTTTTATTTTATTCTAACTTCCTGGCACTTTGATACTCGACACACAGATACCGTAGATGTATTTAGTGTCGACATTCGAGGGTCCAAAAGTTGCATTGTTACAAAGTCATTCCGAATCTATTTACTAAATTTCTCACATCCAAATTAATGTTATGCAAATTATTTAGGGTACTAAGATAATTTCAAATCTGTTTATATTCCTAAAGAGTTGCAAAAGTGTAAGTTAAAACTGTTTCAACTACAGTAAGAATGGTAAGAATCTGTTTATATTCCTAAATAATTTCAATTTCAATTCCTTACATTCATTGCATTAAGGATGAGTATAAAACATTACTCATGGAATTAATATTGGAACTGTAAGAATGGTGTGGGTATCTATGTATAAGTTATTCAAACTACTCATCCACAGATGTAAATCACAATTAACCATCACATGGGGAAGCATATTTTTTGAATTATCCATTTTTATTGCAGCCCACAGTAAGTTGGCCTTGTGTACATGAGCGTAAGGACAATAACAGAAACAATTACGGGATATATGCATCAATAATGAGCCAAGTTTGTTATATTTTCAAAAGAAAATAAATGATGAAATCAATATTTACAAGCTATAGTGAGAGTGGGCTTGATATTTTCAGAAATGTAAATTTGAACAATTTGAGAAAAATATATAAGTGTAGGCCACGGAAGAAAGGAGTCTCTGAAAATGCAGCGGATTGAAATGCACATCAAATTTTATAGGGGCACAATAAATTCATTTGCAAGATAAAACGGCTGCTGCACCTTTCTTTCTCTCTTTTAAAAATGTCACTTTTCACAATTTTGATTTTTAGAATTATCATTCTTCCAATAACTAAGAATCCCAGATTTGATACTGTTAATAATTTTTGTTTATTTGTTACAAATAAAAGATAGAATTTTATATTACATTATTGCACACCTGAAATTCAGATTAAGAAAAATAGTAGCTAATATTGTTTAGTTTTGTATTGTAGATTTTAAATGAAGAAAGATATTATACGATAGAGTTCATATTGTGTAGGCTTTATTGCAGCAAGTTCCAAATAGTAAAAAAATGATTATGTTTTCTCTCAATAATATTATTTATGATGAAGCTGCATTAACCACATTTATAAACAGTAACCACATTTATAAACAGCGATTATGCTATCTTAATTCATTTTTAAAAAAAAAGGCATTAATTTAAGAATTGTCCTGGGCATTGGTTTCGGCTCTGGTAGATTGGGAATATGTTGACAAATATTTCATAATCCAATTAACTACAACCAATTAGCTAATTTGATGACAAAATAAAAATATGTACTGTATAAAATTTATATAAATTTGGATCTACAATATAAATTATCATCAAATTGTATATCAATTCAAATCTTTATATAATTTATATAGTTACGTTAGAAATTGTAATGTATGTAACTTAATTTATACAAACGATAAATCAAGTAAATGATTATGTAATTAAAATAATCAGATTTAATTGCATAATATCATAAATCAACTAAAACATTAACAAAATTTAGTTACATAAATCATTATAAATAAAATCAGATTTTTTTTTTTTAATCAACTAAAACATAAATCAGGTTTTACCAAGGTTGGCCGCAGCAGCGATGAAGAGGCTGGCGGCAACGATGGCAGAGAACATTGGCACCAGCAGTGGCACTGAGGAAAAGCATGGCGGTGGCACTTTAGTTTTTCAAACTAGCATCCGAGATAATGAATGCCTTCATTAAGAGGTGGCACTTGAGTATAAATGATTTCAAACGAATGCCCTTCATTATAAAAAATTTGCTCCGATCCTAGATCTGCCGGTAACTTCAAAGAACCAACCAATAAAACAATGTCCTTATATTCATCTCAGTAACATTAACATAAACATACCACGCATATTACCTGAAATAAACTTTAGACTGCTATACAGTTGGATAACTCGATCAGCTTTTAGTTAAGCTAGCACATTGTTGTCTAGAATAAAACAAAACTCAGCAGAAAAAAGGAAGATAGAATAAAAAGAAAACTGCTGACATAATTCCCTCTAGGAGAAAACAACACTTTAGCATAGAGGAATACGGTTGTACCTATTAATAGGAAAAAAATATGTTGGTGTAAATATATGAATAATATAGGTAGCTAGTGTTTATAGACAAAAGTACTTTAAGAATCATTGGATATTGTCATTTTCTTATAATAGATACATATTAGATGTAGGGTGCGTTATTTTAAGAACCTAAAGAGGCAAACGAAAGCGGAAAATGAAAGGGACTCTGAAAGTGGTAAGTTTGCGAAAGGAAAATGCGTTCTTTTTACCTAAGGGGCAACGCGAAAGGGGCAAAGTTATTATTTTATTGTTTGTTTATGTTATTATTTTATTTACGTTGATTATTTTTAAATTCAAAATCCTAAATGTAGAAATAAAAATTCAGAATTTACAATACAAATGCAGAAATAAAAGTATTGAATAAAAATGCAGAAAATAAAATATAGATAAAACAAACTATATTTTCCTTTTCAATTGGGCAACAAGTAAACAGCCTTCCTAAGCTGATTGAGGTTGTTCAGCAGGCATGCAAAAGATTGAAACCTATGCCATCATACTCAGTCAAGCAAATCGCGACCTCTCATTTTTCATAACCATCATCCTCATGCTTCGCTTCCATTCACCTAGCAAGAGTCAGATCATGCGAAGAACTGCCAATAGACCTCGAAGGACCACTAGTGGGCCGTTGCTGTCTAGACACTCTGCGACTGGATATCTCCACAGCATCATCCCTAAGATAGTCGCCATAAAGTTGTGCGTCGAACTGTATTCGAACATGTGAATCTGGTGGAATTATGAACTGACATTTGTCAGTTCGGATGCAACCATCAATATCCAACTGCCTAAAACGAACAGGCGAGACATGTTTGTATTTGCGGTATCTTGCTGCAGTGTATCCCACCATTCGTCGGATCGATTGACTGTATCATGTTCTTCGTTCCAATAGCCACTTCGAATCTGTATAGTAACTTGTTCTGTGAGCTCCACTCACGTTTTAGATTATCGAACTTGTTTTTTATCTGTCCGGCGTTGTAATCCAGACATGTTCTTACGTTGAACATGACTGTGATATCTTCATACCACGATGCAACACGGTGGACATGTGTATCAATATTTTCGAAACAAATATCAATAAACGTATTTGTTCTGTCGGCATTACAGCCGACGATAGTTTTGGTAGAAGAAGAAGCAGAGTGGTTAGACATTCTGAAAAAAGTAACTAAAAAATATTTCAAAAAAAACCTGAAAAAATGTATATGGTAGATAATAATACAAAAAACACAAATATAAAAAAAAAATACCCAAAAAAATTAATGACCAATCTTGTAGAAATTGTTGAATTTTCGCATTTTTTGTTGGTGGTTTGGTTGATAAATGTAATGGTATATATAAGGAGTGAATGAGTATATGGCCGTTTGAAACTAACCGTTCGCGTAAGATGACGTCCGATGCATAGGACACGTTTGAAGCGAATGGTTCATTTGAATTGGACAAAAGCGTGGGGTCCACGCTTGACGCGTCGGACGCGTCAAACTTAGACGCCAACACTGAATGTCCATTTTGCAAATAGCTTAATTTAATCAAATGACTAAGACAACCTCTCATACATATATGGGAACATTATGTAGAGAAGGGAAGGTTGTCAAAAACTCAAGATGATAATGGAGGAAAATTTTAGCAGAACTAAGTTGTAACACATATATCCTTTATCAATTTCTAAGATTATCTAAATCAGAACTTGTACTAGAGTCCGAGAATTCCCATACAACAGGTGTCCTAATTAATTGAAAATGGTTTCTAAAATGGCATAAATTGGTTTCTAAGTAAATATAAATGCTCATTTCACCAAGTTTGCATATTACCCTTTCAATTATGGATTTTTTTCATGATTTCAAAACTGATATAGAAGAAAACCTTATGGAGTTTGGTGCTAGTGGAGTTTGCGGTTCATAGTATAGTTACAAATGTAGGGTATATATACCTCAAATGATCGAATTCCTATCTAGTCTAGTCAGCCAACATCCTAGGTTTTGCGCATGCAAATTTATAGGTAATTTGTAATTCTTCCAGTGAAAAAGTAGTATGACAGCTAAGATGATTCCAACCACTAAAGTCTATTTTGAAGCCAAAGCTTTTAATGTAACCTTTATAGGCATGTACATGTATGTAGAAGAAATATGCAGTAAGCATCCAAAGAACTATTTTAAAATTTTCTTTAATAGAAGAATTGAGATCAAACAAAAGCAATTTCCACCCATTATTCTATCAACTTTAACATTTCCAAACCTATGTGAGTAGTAAAGAATGAAGGCAAAACAATATAATATGTCCATTAACTTATCTATGAATTTGTTAATATCAAATATTTCATATATCCATTAATTTTTGAACAGTTTGATAGTATAAAATATTAGTTATCACTCAATAACATTACAGATAGCAAGCCACTATTTTATATTTGACGTGGAACTATTAGCTAACAAATAAAAGAATGGAAAATGCTAATGTCAAGGCAAATGATCCAACTGAATCACCAAGTATACTCGAGTACCAAAATTTACAATTAAAAGAGAAGCGTCAAGGATACATGCTTAACCGAATGAAATTTCTTCAGATTAAATCAATTACATAACAATATTAATAAAATATACAGTTTAATCAAACCTTATATTAAGAAAAATATCAATTTATAAACCCATCAAATAAACATGAAAACAAGTAAAAGAATTCACTACAAGAAAATGTGTCTTTAGTTACATTTATTGGCTGCGTTTCAACTGAAATGCAACTATTAATAAAGGTTTTCAATTATTTTACGTATATTTTACTTTTTTCAGCGCTACAAAAATTTGCCGCCCTTCCCCGCCTAAACTATTTTGCTTGTTACGTTTGTTGTCTCATTCCCATCTCCGCTTCGCTTAGTAAAATCTTCGCTTCACTTAGTAAAAATGCAGCTCGCCCTATGTTTCCTCTATCATCCTGCTGCTCCTATCCAATTCATCGATCCACTACATTAATCTGCTTCCCTTTCTTCACAAACCCTAAATCCGATCCACTCCGTCAATCTCGCCCTACGTTTCCACGCAAACCCTGAATCGTATTAAAAGAAAATTGAGGCTTGCTAAAACCCTGATTTAGCTGAGGTATTTAATTTCTGTATAATTTTGCCTATTATTTACAAATTTCAGTAAATGTTGCCTCTACTTTAGTAGATAATTAATTGTGAATGATTTCATTTGCTAGTTCCACTACATTTTTCCTATTATTATTTATGAGATTTGAACTCGAGAATAAAATAACAGAAAGTGTATTTATGTTATTATTACAGTTGTTACAAATTCGTGGAATTAATGCGTATGGTATCTTACTTATTTTTAAGCTATTTTTTTTATGTTTCCAAATTATGCCTATTATATTGGAGTTAATCCTTCCAAAGATGTTGATGCCTTATTGACTGAATGTTGGCTTCCAAAATAACAGACTATCTTTGAACTGTTTGGATCTCAGATCCACATAATTTTTAATCTGATTATTATATTATTGTCAGTACGTAGACTTTAGTTTTATATTCTTACTTGTACGAAGTGAAATGCTGGTACTCATGTAGTCATGTTCAGGCAAAGTAGATGTATAAAATATACTGTAAAAGTTTGATAGTATGTGGCTGGTTATGATATTGACAAAAATAAAGTTTGATTCTGAAATTAAATAAGTTCACTTTACTTCAAAGAACTACTTAAGAAAACGAAGGATACCCGGTAACATATAAATATATTTGTGCATAAAGAACGCTCGAGCTTATCCTCCTTTTGTTATACTATTTGTTCTAATTTTTCATAGAAAAATAGTCTCCTGTTAATTTTTATTTGTATGATCTGATGTGTATGTATTGTGTAATATCAAATACGGCAATGCAGATCATACGTTGGTGAACAACACTTTGGCTTGCAATATGCTACAAATTTAACTCGTATAGTATACTCGTATCTCTATTTATTTTGAACTGTATGCAAGCATCAAGAATAAATTATCATAGTTTCAAGAAAAATATCAAGAATGGTTTATCATGGCTACTCTTTTTGGAACTTGAATTGCCATGGTTAACTAATTACCAAACGCTAAAGCAGAGTCATGTATCATACAAAATGTACCATGGCATTTAAATATTATTTAGGCGTAATTACTGTATGGGGTATGATTTTTGTCTGAGTATGAGGTCGAAACGCATTTAAATTAGTCTAATGGATTTTGCTCATAAATTTATCGTCTAATATGACTTTGAATTTTGTTACTTCATTGTTGAAACAGAATTTTTGAATAATGATTTTACAACTTATGATTAGCTAATAATTAATCTTTTCATCTAACTGAAGCTATACAATAAGATGGTTGTGGAGAACTTCAATACCTTTGCAGCACTTTGACCTGACACAGTCGACGTTCCTTCAGATCGTGCAGTGCAGAGTCGACATCGTTCCAGTGTCTTACATGTAAAAGTAAGGCATCTGTTTCATGATCAACTGATATGATTATTTCAAATTGGTTCTGGTGAGCAATAGAGTTTTTTTATTTTAAGATTCCTATATATGGCCAAGTGTGAGGCATTCCACTGTCCAACATACTCAGTTTACAAACATCACAATGGACTCATGCAGAAACTTATATTAGATTGTTTTACAGTGTCTTATGTTTTGTAAAATTCCAATATATGTACAAACTAAGATAATATGAGTTACTTGTTGCCATTTCAAAAATAGACAAATTTATAGTACACTAATTACGAGCACTATAGTTCAAGAGTGTTACATTTTTGATGTGATTTTACATGAAAATGGCTTAACAAAGTTCCATAATATTTTAACAAATTGGTTAGAGCAAATGCTGCTTCTGAGTTCTGACCGATAAATTTCAAAATCAATGTTACCAGCAAGCTTTTAACTCCAAGAAGAATAACCAAAGATAGAGTAGGTACATCAAATACCTAAAAGGCACAACAAATACCTCACCTGCATATGCAGGTGAGTACTTGCATGAACAAGCAGGTGAGTATATCTTACCTGCTTGAGCAGTTGTGATATAAATGTCACCTGTGTTTATGCAGAAGAGATGTTCTCACTGATATAAACATGACCTATGATTCTATTTACCAATTTTATTTTAGGGCTATTAAATTTGTATGTGTTTTTATTTTTTTGCATTGAAACTAGTACTTGGAAAACCGCTGATATGATTGGTTCTGAAATGATTAAGCTAATTGACAAAATTACTCTTAGATTCAACCAATTGGCGGTTAAAGGTTTGTTTACATGCCTACTGCCAAAATTCATGGTAGATTGAATTTGAGTGGATATTTTTTTGTGCTTTTTCCCTTTTACTGATGCGTTATAAGTGTTTCTAGTCTTTGCTTTCTTAGATATTCATATTTGCAGCGTTTTTGTTTAAGCTTGAACAAGTATGTCTAATAATTTTTTAGTTTTTTGGTTTAGTCATGTTTCATTTATGATATGATTACAGTATAAAGAAGGCGATAGGTAGAAGATGCAATTTTTTACTCTCCCTAAATGTGAATGTCATCAGCAGATTTGCTACGAATTAGGAAGAAGCAACAGCAATTGGAAATGTAAGTAATTTATCGATTCAGTTAATTTCTCTCTAACATAGTATTGTTTAAATCCTAGTGCACCGCATCCTTACATGATCTACATTATTATAGTATATTTGTAGCTTCTAATTGATTAAGTTGTTGAATATGTTGTATGTTTGTGTATAAGTATAGTACTGGTGGGAATCATGTATCTCTAGGGTTAGCATGGGCAGTTGAAGATATGGATGCAGGATTTGAATTATCATAATGGCTACTTGGATGCATTCTTTATTTTTTGGATGTCAGAGAAATGGTCTAAATAGCTTTCATATTGGATTCTGAATGCAAGTGCCAATATGGTTGCGCACGGGTAAACCAATAAGGTATCATTTTGGACTTTATTACATTGCTTTGTGTGACTTTACTGCTTTCCATTGCATTCTCTTCCATGTCTTTCTTATCTAGACACACACGCATATATATGATTCAAATCAGAAACTAAATTCACTAACAACAAACAATCCACAATTACATTCCAAATCATTAGTTCTATGCAGTCTCAAGAAGTTTTAGACCAATTTTTTTGTTAACATACGAAAAGAGAAAATTTTGGTTACAAAACAAACCTTCGAAAGTAATTGGACTTTTTTTTGGAGAAATCCAAATTATTTAGTCATGTGCAGAATATGAACAGCATCAACTTTGATTAAATATGGTATTCTGAAGGACAAAACGTGCACTTAAAACAACAAAGAACTTAAAAAAATATACATCACAATTTACAGTACGATAAAATTTGAAGAAGAGATAACTTAGAATATTTTGTTGTACTGGTCACTGAGAGAACCCTTAAGGTTAGAATAGAGTCCATAGAGTGAGTATTGCTTTGAATTGGAAACTTCGTACCAGCAATTGAAGGCTACTTGATGTTTATCCGTACCTGAAAAAGCAGTTTGTATATCAATGCTACAATCCACTATGCCACCTTGATTTTGACTTTTGCAACTTGAAGTTTTAATGGCACAGTTTTGCTTATTTAAGCACACAAAGTTTGATTTATATGTATAGGCATGTATTATACATCATTACATGTAGTGAATATTGATTTCATTTAATTATAAATATCCTTCATATATTTTCATTTCAGTTTTACACATTTCATATACACTGACATTTAATTATAAATATCCTTCAGATAATGAATCAAATGGAAGTAGGCAGAGTATGCATCTGAGTATAAAACTGTAATATGCATAAGTTTATTTCCCCTGTTCTTCTCTGTGACTTGTACGTGTATCTTAAGAAATCAAGTTGATGTATATATATTTAAACATTTATGTTTGTATAATTTGAAATGAATCTATTTTTGAATGTAAAATATACATTACCAAACCATTAGAGCTTTACCTACAAAATTTAAAATCAAAACCTAACTGCATCATCTCTGATGGATTACAACCTCGGGGACATGAGGTCTCTCAAAGTCTACAAATTCCAAGACTATCATTCTACAGTGTGTGTGTTCCTTCACACTCTTTTCTGCACACAACATGCATGAGCATAACATATTTCACATAACATAGACAGTAATGAAAATTTATAGTTCTAGGTTTACCAGATAAGGTCGTTATCAGTAAAGCACAGTCACCTCGTTTTTTTTTGAAAGAATTTTTTTTTTGAAAGAACAGTCACCTCGATTTTTTGTAATGCCAGAATATGAAAAGGTTGGGAAGATGATGAGAGAAGCTGTTGGGATTGTAGCGAATACTTTTGAAATGACGGAGAATTTTTACATTAGGGAGTATGCAAAAGCTACTGGGAAGCAGGTTTGAGCAATTGGACCAATTTTCCTTAATGGAAAAATGATAATGATATGCGTGTGGGGAGACAAGGCATCGGTTGATGCTAGACTGTGTTTAAGTTGGCTTGTGCCTGCAGCCCATATATGAGCTACGTAGAGAACATATTCAAATGTTCAGGTGAACATATGATATATAATTCATATATCAATAACGATCACTCAATCAAAAAAATAAGCTAACTGGAATCCATAGTCATAAATATAAATATAATAAGCAAAACACACACACACACACACTATTATAAACTTATAAGTATACAAATATTATTACCGTGTTGTGCTGTGTAGTTAATGCCCCGCTATTATCCCGCTACAATCCCGCTATACCTCATAGCGGATTTCTACCGCTATGATTTTTCCATATAGCCCTAGAATATAGCCTTTCCGCTTTAATCCCCTCTATTTCCGCTATATCCCGTTATTTCCGCTATATTCCGCTATTCCCGCTATATCTTTTTAATAAAATGAATTGGAAATTTGCATTTATACATTATAAAATTATGAAACTAATTTATTTGATTTAATTTTTAATATATTTTCATAAATGAAAATACTCTAATATTCTATCAAATTCAATTATGTTATATAACAAATTTTCATTTATTTAAAGTATATTCGCACATGTTTTTATTTAAAATTATTTATGTATTATTTATAATTCAATTGAATGATAATTTTTCATTTAATTACCATTTATATATTTTTTTAAACATTAAGTACGAGTTTTATATGATATTTCAGAGTCATCCGCTATATCCCGTTATATCCTCGCTATATCCCCGCTATGACTTTTTGCACCTCCACCGCTTTAAATCTACCGGACGCATTAACTGCACAGGTGTTGTGTGAAGAATGGTAGGGGAGCTTGGTTTTGGAACGTGAAAGGGAAGAAACCCATGCGTGAGTTATGTGTGATTAAATGGAATCTATCTTGTATGCTATAATAGACATTAATTCTGTTTATATTAGTGCATGTTTCTGTATTTGACAGGTCTTATAAAAATTTTGTTGATTGAAGTGGCAATTATTAAACTGAGGTGATTATTTACAGAGTTTACATTACAGAGTTCATATACATGTATTAATTACTATTGTATTCAAGGTTACATAGTAGATACTGTTAATTGTCCTTTATATGAAGTATTCTCAAAATAAGTTACTGTTTTTTGTTTCATTTATAGAAGAAAGATGCATTCAAGCTTTGTACGTACTCGCAACCAGAGAAAGGCTTATGAGGAATCTCAGAAGTACAAGTCAAATCAGAAGTATAATCTAAAGAAAAAGGTTAAGATTCCAGCTGGTGCTTGCACCGACAGTGAAGAACCAACAGTCAACGCTAAGAAGCAAGCCATTGTTTGCAATGAAGACAAAGAACAAGAGCCACATGTTACCCCCTCCGACCCAAATGAAGAAGGACTTCACTCAGAAAATGAAATCCTTCCTGAACTAACAATGGAGATGATTGAAGTGTGGTCGAAGTGCGTTTGTACTGAACTATAGAGATATGTAATTACTTTTGTTTGTGTTATTGTGGTTCATTGAATGTGTTATTTTTGAATGTGTATGTGTTTATATATTACGTTATTGTATAAGTTTTGAAGTACTTGAATTGGAGGCGAAATCAGATGAAGTCGTAGAACAGCAGGCAATAAAATCGAAACATACGGTGGCGGAGAAAAAACGCCACCAATTTTTTTTTTTGTAGCGTTTAAAAAGCGCTACAGAATCAGCAATTATAGTAACTCAGATAATCTCCGTGGCGTTCAAAAAACGCTGCAACAAATAATAATAAGTGCAACAAAAAAATAAGATAGTAAATGGCACCTTTTCGGTGGCATTTCTTAATCGCTGTAAAAAAGATCTTTAGTAACGTTTAAAAAACGCTGCCAAAAATTCATTTATAGTGGCGTTAAAATAAATGCAATAAAAAATAATGGATTTTTAATCGTATGTTTTCTAGCGGCGTTTATCAAAACGCCACCAAAACTTTTTGTAGCGTTTTTTGAGCGCCACTAAAAATCAAATTTCTTGTAGTGCTTCATACCATTACAAAATAGCAATCTAAAGTGAAACTAGATAAAATCCAATTTCACTCATTGTTCTACCAATTTCAAACAATTTTTAAACTTTTCTATGATCAAAGATTTATGACCAAATCGAAACGATTTACAATCATTATTCTATTAATTTTTAGAAACAGATTCCTAACCAGTGTGAAATACATTGAATTAAGGTAAAATAGTAAACTGAAATAATTTATTATTCTATTAATTTTCAGAATTAGAATCCTAACTGATGTGAAACACAATGGACTAAGGAAAAACAGTAAACTAAAATAATTTCTTATTCTGTTAATTTTCAAAAACAAATTCCTAACCAACGTCAATGTGAAATACAATGAACTAAACCAAAATAGTAAACTGAAATTTTTTCTTATTCTATTAATTTCATAATCAAATTCCTAATCAATTTGAAACATAATGAATAAGGCAAAATAGTGTTAAATTTTGGCGACATTGCAAAGGTCGAAAGTAGCTTCGTAATGTAAAAAACGGTTCGCAAATCGGAGTTCGTAGGTGGAAGTTATATGGAAAAAATGTGAAGTGGGCTGATTGCCAGCGCCAGACGTACCAAATGGTCAGATGTCTATCCATATCCTCTATCTGGAAAAAGTTCTATACAAGCTCAGACGTTTGACAAAATTGTCATACGTCTGACCAAATGTTCAAACATTTGAGTCTATGCAGAACTTTTTTCAAAGAGTTAGGTCAGACATCTGACCAAATGGTCAAACGTCTGAACCTGTATAAAAAAATTTCCAGAGGATATGGATAGACATCGGTCGCTTTATGGCAGACGTCTGAGGCGACTTCCGCATGTTTTCAGTCATGGGCTTGGCAAGAAGATTCGTCATATTTACAGGGGCAATTTTAAAACATTGCTTAGGGTTTCTAGTCTCCTATGTAAGCTAGCTTCAGGTTGAAGATCTAGGTGTGCGTGCAGACGACAAAAGGCAACTGCAAGAGATTAGTCTCCACTAATTAGGATTTATCAAAACCTAATTTTTTTCAATTCTCTTCTCCATAAATCAATTTCTAATTAGAATTGTAATCACTGTAATCATTTCTTGTACTCTTCTCATCAATGTTAATAAAAGCTCTATCTTAAAGTGGATGTACACTAACACAATGTTAGTGGAACCACTATAAACCTCTGTGTGATTTATTTTTCGGTATTGCTTTGATTTCTATATTGCTTGTTTAACATTATGATTGCTTTTGGATTGGTTGAGATTGAAATTGAGTTATTGATTGGTTGTTTTTACACTTCTTACCATGATCCCGTCTTCCGCTGTGCTTGTGGGGTTTCAATTTGAGTGGTCTCTAGTTGGAATCCTGTTCCAACATTTGGTATCAGAGCATTGGTGTTGGTAGGTGGTTTTAGAAATGTCGGAATCAGATAATATCTCAAGTAGTTCCTCGGTGGGTAATCCAAGTGGTGTAGCTCCTTATGTACGTGGTTCGTACGCAGCTTCAGGATCACAATTGGTAATAGACAAGTGGAATGGTGATAATGAAATTGAAAAATGACAATAGAAGATGAAAACAGTTCCAAGGAGGAATCAAGTGCATAAGGTAGTGTTTGACACATATTTGTAGCCAGTGGACATCTCGGATGTTGAGAAAAAGGAGATGAAAGAGTTGACATTCACTATACTTCAACTTGCTATGGGAGAGAATGTTATCTCTGAAATTAGTGGTGAAACTACCGCTAAGGGTATTTGAGACAAGTTGGAAAAGTTGTATATGAAGAAGTCACTGACTAATTGTTTGATCTTATTGCGAACGTTCTTCACCTATAATATGAAGGAAAGTACTTCGCTAAAGGCGCACTTGAATACTTCTGATGATTTGCTAATGAAGATGAAGGCAGTAGATTTGAAGGTTGAGGAAGAGCAAAAAGTGATGATATTGTTATGTTCGTTGCTAGATTGCTACATAGGTTTATCAAACAGTTTGATCTATAGCCGGGATACATCGACTCTTGATGACGTCAAAATAGGTCTTCTTAGCGAGAAGTTGTGGGATCAAATGAAGAAGTTAGATAATGGAAGTAGTGGTCCTAGTATTGGTAATGGTTTGTTTGTGGAGAAGGAGAAGTATGTGAAGAAGGAGAACCATGGGCATTCTAAAGCAAGGAACCCTGGTTGGAGAGGAAAGCCGAAGGAAAGGAAAGGAAAATGCTATATTTGTAAGAAGCCCGGTTATTGGAAGAATGAGTGTTCAGACAAGGAGAAGGCAAAGAAGGAAATAATATCTTCATCAGTAATGATGGAGAGTGGAGTTGGTGAGAGAGACGTAGATGTGTTGTCGGCAGTAACATGTAATATTTCGGGTAGCGAATGGGTGCTCGATTCAGGGGCGTCTTATCATATGATGCCAAATAGGAATAGTTTTTCTTCTTACATCGACAAAGAAGGAAATTAAATTGTTATGGGAAGTGGTGCTATTTGTAAGTCGAAAGGCATTGGTTTCGTGCAAATTTGGATGTTTGATGGAGTAGTTCGTACCCTCACTAATGTACGATATGTTCTCAAACTTAGGAAGTCTCTTATCTCTTTGGGGGCAGTTGGATTCTTTAGGTTGTAAAATCACTATTGAGAATGATAGCTTGCGGGTTTCAAAGGGTGCGCTTATGGTGATGAAGGGTGCAAGGACTCATGGTATTTATTTGCTTCAAGGAGTGACGGTGGAAGGTGAAACTTGTATAGGAGTTGATAGTTCTCGTAGCTTGGATGCGACTAGGTTGTGGCATTTGAGGTTACGTCATGTCTCAGAGAGGAGTTTGATGTTCTTTGGAAGAGGGAGATGATCGATGGAGAGAGTTTCAACAAGTTAGAGTTTTGCAAAGAATGCATCATGGGGAAGCAAACTAAAGTTCATTCGGTAAGGGAAAGCTTGATTCGAGAAGGGTTCTTGAGTATGTTCACATGGATGCTTGGGGACCGACACCTGTAGCTTCTTTAGGTGGAGCTCGCTATTATATTTCTTTCATAGATGACTTTTCTCGAAAAGTTTAGGTGTATATAATAAAGGCCAAGTCGGAAGCATTTGAAAAGTTCAAAGCATGGAAAGCCCTTATTGAGAATGAGAGTGGAAAGTTTTGAAGATCTTGAGGTCCGACAATGGTAGAGAGTATGTTTCAGGAGAATTATTGGATTTTTGCAAGCATCATGGTATTCGGAGACATTTTACTGCACCTGGAGATCCGTAGTCGATGGTGTTGCGGAGAGGATGAATCGTACTCTACTTGAGAAAGCTCGATGCTTGAGATTGACATCGAGTTTGGCTAAGGGATTTTGGGCTGAAGCTATGTCAACCGCAGTGCATATTATTAATCGAATTCCATGCTCAACTATAGGTAACAAAATTCCGGAGGAAGTGTGGAAGGGAAAGAAGATTGACTTGAGTTATCTTCATGTCTTTGGTAGTCCGATTTATAGGCATGATTTGAGAAATGATAAGCTTGAACCTAGAGCTTTCAAGGGGATTTTGTTTGACTATATGGATGGAGTAAAAGGCTATTGGATTTGGAATCTGAAAACAAAGAAGGTAGTGAATTCTTGTCATGTTACTTTTGATGAGTCGGCGATGTTTAAGGAGAAAGAAAGCTCATCGGATGTTCCGGACTTGGTTCATAATGAATCAAAGAAGAAGGAAATTATTTCCACTTTTGTCCAAGGAGTAGAGAGAGTAGAGTAGTTGAAGGTGCTTATGAGAAAGTAGCTGTTGATGTTACATCAATAGTCCATAGGATTCCTCTAGTAGTGTTGGTGATGTGCATGATCCTAGAGAAGATTCGGTTCAAGGTGGAGCCGAAGAGAGTTTGGGTGATGGTATTGCTACTCGAGTTGGTCATCGTACTATAAGACCACCCAAAAGATATGGTGATTAAAACTATCTTAGCTTTTGTGATAATTTGGACTATGCTCTTCATGTAGTCCAAGATGAGCCGATGGACCTTAATGACGTCATGGAGTCGAGTGATAGCCTGAAATGGATTGTGCCATTGGAGGAGGAGATGCAATCATTGTTGAAGAATCAAACTTGGGATTTGTTCTACTTCCTAAAGGAAACTGTGTTATTGGGTGCAAATGGATATACAAGGTGAAGAACGATGAAAGATACAAAGCTTGGCTAGTAGCTAAAGGGTTTGCACAAAGTAAGGGAAAGGAGTATGATGAGATATTCGTACCGGTTGTGCGCCATACTTTTATCAAGATATTACTTGCTATAGTTGTTATTCACGACTTGGAGTTAGAGCAACTTGATGTGAAAACCGTCTTCTTGCATGGTGACTTGAGAAGACATCTACATGGAGCAACCGAAAGGTTTTGTTGTGGATGGTAAGTCAAATTTGGTTTGAAAGTTGAAGAAATCATTATATGGATTAAAGCAACCATCTAGACAACGGTATAAGAGATTTGATCATTTTATGCTTAAAAATGGTTTAGATAGAAGCATCAAAGATGCTTGTGTTTATTTCAAGAAGTTAATAAATGATTGTTGGGTGTATTTACTCTTGTATGTGGATGACATGCTCATTGCTTCTAAGGATAAGAATGAAATCAACAAGCTAAAACTGAGTTTGAAATCGGAGTTCGAAATGAAGGATCTTGGAGAAGCAAAAAGGATATTGGGCATGGAAATTATAAGGGATCGAAAGCATTTTGAGTTGAAACTAACTCAAAAGGAGTACATTGAGAAAGTACATTGGCGATTTAGTATGGAGAATGCAAAGGCGTCAAATACACCTTTACCTTTGCATATGAAGCATTCGAGTAAATGATCACCTATCTTGGAGGAAGACAAGGCTTATATAGCAAAAGTGCTATATGCTAGTGCGGTTGGAAGTCTAATGTATGTTATGGTGTGTACAAGCCTACAAGGCCCGATATTGAAAATGTCGTCGAGATGGTTAGTCAGAGAAGCCGTGAAGTTATATTGAGATGCCTTAGAGGCACATCATCTCATGGTCTTGTTTTTGACGGTAGTAAGGGGATGAATTGCAAGTTGGTTGGTTATTGTGATTCGGACTACGCCGGTGATAGGGATCGAAGAAAATCAACTTCCAGATATGTTTTCACACTTGGTATTGCAACCATAAGTTGAAGATCGAGATTGCAGGCCATAGTTGCTTTATCTACTATGGAAGCGGAGTTGCTAGCCGCAGTGAAGGCGACAAAGGAGGCACTCTATTTGAAGCGATTATTGTGTGAGTTGAAATTCGGGCATGATAGTATTGATGTTCGATGTGATAGCCAGAGTGCTATTCACTTGGCAGAGAATTTGGCGTTTAGCTCACGAACTAAGCATATTGAGGTGAGAGAGTCATTTCTAGTAGCCATGGATGAGGATAAACAAGTATATCTTCAGAAAGTGCACATAAAGGATAACATGGCGGATATGTTCACTAAGGCATTGCCGGTTGATAAGTTCGAGCATTGCTCGAACTTGATTTGCTTGGAGAAGTGCTAGATGCCACGGGGTGGCACGGTTAAGGGAGGATCTTGGTGGTAGATGAGGAAGAGTATCAGTGAGAGATTGAGGTTCTATCTTCTTAGTAAGTGCAAGTTTTTGGTGAGATAGTTGGATGTTTTCAACATTTCATTAGCGGGCAGGGGCTTTGTCTAAGCTTGTTGATGGAGTGCAATGGACGATGGCTTTGCCGGAGCTCATTGGGAAAACATTCATGTTTGGTTGAAGGTAGAAGTGGTGATGGTTGGTGCTATTGGTAGTTATTGTTGGTATGGTACCATTGGAGTTGGAGATGGATATAATGTTGAAGTGGAGTGTTAAATTTTGAAGACACTATATAGAGAATTGTAAAGGTCGGAAGTAGCTTCTAACGGAGAAAAAGGTTCGCAAATCGAAGTTGGGAGGTGGAAGTTATAAGGGAAAAGTTGAAGTGGGATGAATTGCCAGCGCCAGACGTCTGACCAAATAATCAGATGTCTGAGTCCATGCACAAATTCTTCCAGAGAGTTAGGTCAAACGTTTAACCAAATGATCAGACGTCTTAGTCTATGCAGAACTTTTTCCAGAGAGTTAGGTCAGACATCTGACCAAATGGTTAGACGTCTAAGCCTGTATAGAACTTTTTCCAAAGGATATGGACAACCGTCTATCCCTTTATAACAAACGTCTGAGGCGATTTTTGCATGATTTCAGACGTGGGCTTGGCATGAAGATTTGTGATAATTATAGGGGCAATTTTGGAATATTTCCTTGGGTTTCTATTCTCCTATATAAGCCAACTTCAGGTTCCAGATCTAGGTGTGCATGCAAACGACAAAAGGCGACTGCAAGAGATTAGCCTCCACTAATTAGGGTTTATCAAAACCTAATTTTCTTTAATTCTCTTCTCCTCAAATCAATTTATAATTAGAATTGTGATCATTGTAATCAATCTCTTGTGCTCTTCTCATCAATATTAATAAAAGCTCTCTCTTAAAGTAGATGTACACTAACACAACGTTAGTAGAACCACTATAAATCTTTGTGTGATTTAGTTTTCGTTACTACTTTGATTTCTATATTGCTTGTTTGGGATTGTGATTGCTTTTGGATTGGTTGAGATTGGAATTGAGTTATTGATTTGTTGTTTTTACACTTCTTACCACGAGCTCATCTTCCGTTGTGCTTTTGGGGTTTCGATTTGATTGGTCTCCAGTTGAAAACCCGTCCTAACAAATAGTAAACTAAAACGGTATCTTATTCTGTTAACTCTCAGAAGCAGATTCCTAACAAATGTGAAACACGATAAACTAAGGCAAAATAGTATATCAATATTGAATTATTTTGAGATGATATTTCTTTAGAAGAATCGATGCTCTAGACTAATCATTCACCATATGTTTTTATGGTATGATGCCTATAGTGCTCCAATTATGTGATATGATGCACTTTCATAAAACAAACTCAAATTGGTATCTCATTTTTTATCTGCTTCTAACATTTGACTGTAGGCTTAGGTAACTTAAGTTGTAGTGGTATCCCGTAGAATATTTGAAAGTAGGTGCAAACTATTAACTGGTTCTACATATTAAAATAAACATTAAAATTATAATAATATGTAATAAATAAGAAAATTATAATATTTGAAAGCAACTCTAGATTACTGAAAGTAGCAACAATATAAGCTAGTACAGTAATTAACATAAATTGTATTTCATATATGAGTGCTAAAATATATCATTCTTAAACAATTTATACGTTAAAAAAATCCAAAGCACTTATTGCAGTATCTACAACCTGCATGCCCACTAGTTTACCAAATTACCATTTTTTTGAGTGTGAGATATAATCCACACTTTAACTCTAGAGATGGAGGAGGGATCCACACTTTGTGTTGAGAATTGATCGGTAGGAACAATAAAGAGAAAGTGATGAAAGTTATGTTGTGGATGAGGCCACTACCTTGAATGTGAATTCGGCATGACTCTGGTGCAATCAATAATTGTCGTTTGCTCCCTAAAGTTAACATAATAACCCTTCAAACTTGTGCACTCAAGGTCGAAGGATTTGAAGATCTGTAAAAGTCATTACCTAGGAGTTTTGAGCATATTTCAAAGATAGATTTAATTTCAGTAGAAATTTTAGAGAGAGAAGATGAAGATCATCGCTTTTTGTTTATTGTAAATTTTTATTTCTTTGTCAAAATAGAGAGAAATGAACAGAATCAAAATAAACATGAGAATTCGTTTTCTTCTCTTGAGCCCATCAATCATAATAAACAAGTATTTCAAAAATAGAAACGCTTCTCATTAATAAAGAATGCAAAAGGTTAAGCAATGAAAAGATTTTGATTTTTGGTAATTATCCAACAATCCCCCACCAATTAAAACAAAATTCAAAGAAGGTTAATGAAAATAACTTAGGCAAGAAAAAAGTTTCATACATAAGTACCAATGTCTTTCAATTGAATTGATACGTAAGGAAGCGAGTGCAAAACTCAATCTAAGTAGTGAATTTCTTCTTGAACTACAAAGATTTGGGTTAAGATCTCACATGTATAACACTTTCGATTTCTATAAATTCTGCGATAAATATGCAATTTTAATGGTCATGCATCTACCTTGAGAACTCGTAAGTGCTCGAAATTACACAAGTCTCTCATAGAAGGCAGCCCACCATCATCCAAGTAGGTGAGTCCATCAAGTGCTCCACTCTAGCACCACTACTTATGGCTATGCGCTTATTAAGAGCAGAAGGATCAACCTCACAAAATAAATAAACATAATTCACCAAGTGCATCTCAAAAGCACAATATTACTATTAACCAGCTTTTTGGCAAAGCATATTTCAATTAGACTCAAAAGATTCAAACGAGGATGAAACAACTTGAAATCTAGAAGGCACACTCAAATGAATTAAGAAAATAACTCGAGAAAATTCCAACCAAAAATATATTAAGTCCATAACTCGGTACCGAGTTATCACCATATGTTGGTACCGAATTATCACCTAAGCAGCTTCAACTGAACATAGAAGATTGAAACGGAATCAAAATGACTTGAAACTTGACATGTGCACTTAAAAGAGGCTAAGAAAGGACTTGGAAAAAGTTGGATTTGAAATAGAGTTAGCATTTAAACTCGGACCCGAGTTGAGTGCTTAGGTCAGCACCGACCTAAGTTGCTTCACCCGGTGACCTCTCGGACTTCATGCATGGCTCAATCTACTCCATTGCTTCATGCTCAAGTGATGTGCAAGTAATTGATGACTTACTCTAAGTGTTTCCTAAGTATGAAAGCTAAGAAGATGGATATCCAAGAGGTCGTAGGATTCGACTCAAAGATGATGGAACAAAAGTTCAAGCATCTCGACAAGAAGCAAGGAGAAGCATGCAAGTGGATTGGTGAAAAAATGCACTAAGTATTATAATTCGGCTCTGACCTATATGCATAGGTCAGCACCGAGTTATAATTATAGCTCGGGTTGACTTAGCCTTTTTTTAAGGAACTCCGGTCTATCTCTTGGACTTTGTTAGTGCTGGGCCTTCGACTCTATGCTGCACAATTCCCCTATAAATACTTACCTACCTGCTAACAGAAAATGTCTTCTCTATACTGGATTGCTTCACCTCCATTACTGTGCTACTTGGACTTGGAGCTTCCATTATATTTTCTTTACGACTATGCTCCTCCACAAACCTATCTAAATTCATTGTAACTTAGATCTAAAGGGAATTATTTGTAATTTGGAGAGAGTACAACTAATAATAAAACGGAACGAAGTGGACTTAGGTCGAAGTACGCCGAACCACTATAAAAACTTTTGGGTGTTCTTGTCTATTTTCTTCTTTTTTATTTTGTTTTTATCTGAACTGGTGCTTTCATCTTGATTCTGGACATTGATCCCTTTTTTGGGTTAACAATTACCAGTTATGAATTATATATGAGTAATAGGCATTGCCTTAAATAAATTAATAAAATCCATCAAGTGCATCTAAAATCACCACTAATGTTGGTTATGGATTTGAAAAGAGAAAATAAGCTCAAAATGAGATAAATCAGTATATACATTAATTGCATCACAAAAGCACCACCAAAAACTGACTATATATTTACAAAAGAAAAGAAGCTCAAACTCGTAATAAATAGTAGAATCCATCAAGTTTATATTAAAAGCACTACCAAAATTTGGTAGCGAGTTATATAAAAATAAAGAAGCTCAAACTCAAATTAAATAGAAGAATCCATCAAGCGCACCTCAAAAGCAAAACAAAAACTGGTTATGCACTATAAAAGCAATGAAGCTCAAACTCATATCAAACAGTAGAATCCATCAAATGCATCTCAAAAGTACTACCAAAACTGGTTATGCGTTATATAAAAGTAAGGAAGTTCAAACTCATGTCATATGGTAGAATCCATCAAGTGCATCTTAAAAGCACCACTAAAAATTGGTTATAGATTATATAAAAGCAAAGAAGCTTAAAATCATATCAAATGAAAAAATGCATCAAGTGCATCTCAAAAGCAACACTAAAATTGGTTATGAATTATATAAAAGAAAGAAGGCTTAAAGTCATACCAAATAGCAAAATTCATCAAGTGCATCTCAAAAGCGCCACAAAAAACTAGTTATGAAATATATAAAAGTAACAAGATTCGAATTCATATCAAATAGAAGAATCCATCAAGTGAGTTTCAAAAGCATCACCAAAATTGGTTATGGATTATATAAAAGCTAAGAAGTTTAAAATCATATTTAAATCATCAAGTGTGTTTAAAAAGAACTACCAAAAAACTGGTGAATTATACAAAAGCAATCAAACACTTAAATACAAAAACAGAAAGGAAAAGAGTAATCATCTTGCGTTGTTTGACCACTTATGGGTATTCATCACATTTTCTCTACTCTGTGCTCGAGGCCCATTCCTCTTGAAGATTCTAGGACTAATTTCCTTTGAAGATAATTTAAAAAGCAGATCCATGAAGTTCTATTTGACCTTATTCATTTTTATGAGATCGCTTCTTTCATCAATTTCTCAATTGCTTTAGGTTCGATATAGATGTGTCTTCTCTTTCCATTACACACTCTTATAGAAATTCAAATGTTCATCAATTAGGGTGCAAATATATCTTCTTGCATCATAAGTAATTGTATGTTTAATAATTCTTTAAAACATGACGCTTTCTCCAATTTTACCACATCCATCCTTTAGCTAATTCTGTTACCTATTCATATATATGGAAGAACCATAAAGTGATAACATAGGTGACATATCAAAACAATCAAATCTTTCCATGTTTTTTTCAACGTTGTGAGATCAACTTTAAAAAAAATTAGTTTTCCTCACATTAGCCTTTTGTAAATCTATTATCTCATAATATAAGGAAATGAAGGAACTCATAATCAAATACGTACATAATTCCTACTGTTGATTTTTCTAAACCATGGTAAATCGACTTTAGCTAGATACCCCTACATTTCAGAAATTTTAATTTGGAATACATTTCATTAATCTAAAAATATCTCTTTCTAGTTTCTTATGAGGAACAACGTTAGTATGAAACAACCTAACAAATCAATTTCCCCCACATACAATCTAGCTTGCAAAGATCGATATATTCAATTTTATTTCTTCGGTTACATACAATATAATTTTAACGTGTTTTGTACTTCCATACATACAAACATAAATCAATCCAATACATGTAAAAGTAATAATCAAACAAAACCAATCATGAATTAATACAATGCTCGATTCAACTCAAGAAATTCTTCTATTTTCATGTATAAATTCATAAAGCATGCTCTTAATCAATGTGACATATCAAACATTAGGTTTCATAACCGAGTTCATACAGAGGGGGAAAACACATAAACCATTATGTTTATATATATACATATTCAACACAAATATATCCAGCACTTGTAATTAAAACTCCAGTCTCATACATGTATTTAAAATAAATATTTGTCTTACGTTTATAATCCTTATATTGGTAATCCAAAAACATATTTCCCCAACAAGAAATATTTCGTAGGCCTATATATGGACCAAAATAATTATTTTCATATATTAAGAAATCATGTGAGCATGAATGTTGGCAAGTATAAATACATCTTTTTGAAATACTTTATGGTATATTTAAACAAAACTTATTCCCTTTGATCTATAAATATTCTTTATAAATATACTTCTCCTTACTTTCGCTATCCAATGTTTTATTTTATTTCAAAGATAAACTAATCTCATAACTTGCTGCTATATAAGATTTGTGTATATTGTACCACATTATATTGTAATATGTAACTTCACTATTTCTCCACTTTCAATAAATTCATTCATGTTAACAAAGTGAATATTTCAAATCCTTTCAAAATATATTTCAACTGTATTGCTAAGTACATATATGAATAATAAACAAGGATGAGTCTAATACCAAATTAGTAATCAAATTTTGGAATGTGCTCATGCTTTTAAGATGATAACATTCTTTCTTCTTTTAGATGAAAATTTTCATAACCAATATATGAATTCATAATTTCTCCGTTTTGATAATTGTCTTAGTATAAAACCTTGATATACATACATACCTTTCCCACTGAAAAAATTTATACACAAACATCCTTTTAACATTAAAATCCATAATAATTTTTTTTCCAAAATAGGCTTGTGATGGCATTGGTATTATAAAGACCCATAATCTTTATATTTAAAATCATTAGATTCATGTTCTTTTCATAATACATCCATCTATAAATCAATAAACATAAAATCTCTCATTATTTGGTTTCGTTTAAATGCACTTAATTTGCATTCAAAAATAAGTCATATATTAATTACAGGATTTAACAATTCAAATACTATGCTTTTAATGCTCATAAAATTCTTAATAAAAATAAAAGGCAAATCAATATTTTTATCATTTCCTTATATGTTATTTACTCATTTGCGTGTTTGCAGGTAAAGCCCAACTTATATGTTAACTCCATACAATAAATAGATGGTTATCCTTTTATTTTCAACTCTTTTTTGCAGACAAAACAAAAAAAAATATTTTGCAAAAGCAATCGAATTATAGTGGCCTTGACACTTACATCGGATAATACAGGTGTGTGACAAACACGCCACAACAACTACACAGTTTTATAGTGGCCGCCCACTTGTAAAGAAAAAATAGGCGTGAGGCATAGACCCACAACAACTACAAAGAATACTAATCTTCCTGCAAAGAGGAAGATTCATACTCATCCTCAAACGAATCAATATTAATATACTCACTAAACAGTAATGCAACTTTCGGATCAAACACCTAAGAATCCTTCAAAAATGTGCTACCTATCCCAAGTTTCATCCTTTAAGATCTCACCATTATGTTATCCATATTTACTCGCCATTGTTTAAATAAGAGAACCACAAAAAATGATAAAAGAGAGATCTGTCCTCACCCTTCAGTTCAGAAACGAACTTAAAGTAAGTGTTTGACATCGGGGAATAAGAAAGCACATCAGATCATGGACCCAGGTCTTCTCTTCAGTGTAACAAACAAAAAGGTCTGTAATAGAGCTAGAGCAAGAGCTTCGCGAAACAGGTTCAACTATGGTGGTAATTATGGGATGAGAGGGTTTGGGATCCCAAATACGTTTCAAAACCCTAGGAAGAGGGACTTTCTATGGGATAGGAAGCTTCATCATAGTTTCTTCAATAATAGGACTAGGCATAGGACTGGGGGAATGCTTGCATAAAACAACAAGATGACCAAAGTATCTACAAGTGTGCACATCAATGGTTTCCACTTATAACCAACATTCATCATAGCGACAAGACCAGAAGCTGGTTCAACCGGTAAAACGGACGATAACAACCTATCAAGTTTTACTCGATCAATGCTCTCGCATAACCCAGTCTATCCGTCCTCACTGTCGCCTTGTCAAAACATACCAACTCACCAATCAAATTATCAAACCAGTTAATACCAACCATCAATTGAAAGACTGAAGGTATATTCAAGAAATGAACCCAAATAGGTATAGGAAGAACCTATTCACAAGCAATGTCAACAAATGGACTCCATTTTGTAACAATAAAGGCTTTCCCATTATTATAATAGGCTCGGCCTCAAGAATTCATAATCTATCCTTAACGCATGAGAAAGCAAAGAAAAACTAAAATTACCGTAGTGTATATAAATTTTGCTTTTCAATTCCCAAAACTTCATAAGATGGGATCTTACAAAGGAGTAGGGTGGGTTATCATCAAGAAAAAAACCCAGAAGTTGACCTTGACAAAAAACTAAACCTGCTTTAACAACCTCGGGGGAAGAATATTAACACTATTAACTATCTTGAGTTCAAAAAGTATTGGGTAATAAATTCCAGCATTGCATGGTTTGAAGGAGAACAAAGAAGTCCAAGATTTCAGAGGAGTGGTATTGGGAATTGCAATTGCAGGGGAGACAACAATGATAAGGTCAGACGAACAAAGGTTCACACCAGGAACGGTAGGGGATATAGGGATGGGCAACACTCTTTTGTGAGCCATTTTGACCATCAGCAGTACGCAAATAGATGAATTCTACTGCATTACTAATATCTACAGTTTCATTTCCTTTATCAGATTTTTTGTTTCATCCACAACAGTTATAAAAACATCTTGGGCATTTCTTTGGCCTAAATCAGAGCATTCACCAATGGACTTACTAACAGGAAATAAGGAGGAAGATACAACACCCTTGTTTATATTAGATACTGATGTGGTTTGAAGACCAACATGAAAAATATCAGACTCAACAGAAGCAACTAAGTTGATAGAAGCAACATTGATGCAAGGGATTTTTGATTGCTTCTCTAGTACGGAGGTGCAAATATCTAGCATCGGAGAAGGGATCGTGAAAATGCGGCCAGAACGAGTTGCTGAGGCATGAAAATCAATCGCTGAAGAAAATCATGGTTTAGATTTCTTGTTCTTAGCCATACCAAGACAAGCGAAAGGCAGAGGAAGATGTGGGAGAAGACAGAGAGGTAGGATGAGAGGCACAAGAAAATGGAAGATGATCGAGGATGGAATTGGAAGATGGATTAGGGCATAAGCGAATTGCATTGGATTTCAATTTTAGGGGTTGCCATTATTAGCGACGATGTTTTCAACTGTTAAATATATCTATATTTGAAGTACCCATCTAAAGTTCTATAGCATGGATATTTATGTCATTTTTGGATGCACGTTCTTATCAACTGCACGCGAAAGACCTGTATCCTCAATTCTGAGGAATTTATCCATTAATCTTCTTTGGGAAGGTTTTGTTGTCTAAATAGGTTGGCACACACTTTGTTGTAACAAAAGGAATTCTTAATGTTACATGCCTACCAACCCATATTTATACACCATTTTTCCATGTTATTTAGCGATGCGGGGCTTTTCTCCAATCCAAATCATCGTTCCTCCATTAAACATACGAGACAACCCTAACAGTCTCCTCCTTGACTCACATTCACTTGCGGTAACCTTTGAGAGTACTGCAATGTCTGCATGGCCCAGTCCGTAACCTTCGGCTCTGATACCACTGTTGTGTAACGACGGTCGGACCAAGCTCCCCATCTCCCGCATGTGGCGTACGTATATGGGTTGGCACACACTTTGTTGTAACAAAAAGAATCCCTAATGTTACATGCCTACCAACCCATATTTATACACCACTTTTCCATGTTATTTAGCGATATGGAGCTTTTCTCCAATCCAAACCATCGTTCCTCCATTAAACATGCGAGACAAGCCTAACAGGTTTTACATTTGCTTCCTTCTATGATCTAAAACCACTTAAAAATTAAAACCCATATTTCATTTTGACTAACTTCTTATTAATTTCCGATCTAGGCTTCAACCAATAATCTACGCAGATCCACGAGTGTTAAATGGTAGGTGAAACAAAAGAACAAAATATTCAGATACTGATTCTACGCTTTCCCCAAAATCCATTATTAATTCTTCTTCTTCTTATTTTTTAAATCGAGTCAATATATTTCCATTAAAATCTAGGGCTTACTTGAATAACTTTACAGAGGATTTCAAAATTTGAAATCAGTCCACTTTAGATGTAATACATTTTGATCCATAATGGCTTTGCATATTATGACAAATATGTTAATCGAAAGCGCTTCCACTATTCTTAAGTTATTCTTTGATGTTTAGGTAAATGTTGAAGTTTTTTAGTAGCAGAAACTCCAATTGATGGAGGGCTGACAACAAAAACTTCATAACATTGCCAGAATGGCAAAAAGAAAAATTCAAAAATTGAGGTAAAAGTTGATCGAACCATTAGTAAAATCTACACATAATATTCGGTAACATCTTTATTATAAAGGTAAAAGTTAATTAAATGTGATGATTGAACCATGGTAACAGATCTATAATTCATTAAAAAGTATGTTTGTAAACTCATATGGCGATATGGCATTGCTGAAATTGTGTTGTAAGTTGCTCTTGGTGATATATTGTTCTACACATATAAATTACAGAAAATTCAACAAGCTTTTGATTGCTCACACCCATTCTAATCATTTTGAAATTAAGTCACGTATACAAGATGGTTATCAGTTTGTCCTTTGTCGTTAAAGAGCTTAGTAAGCTTATATGAGTTTGCTTTTAACTGAATATAATATCACATACTATTTACATTTAGGCCTTTGTACTTTTTTTTTATCAAATGTCTACTTTTATTGCTCGCATCTAGACGTTTGTACATCATTTAGATTATTTTAAACTTTTTGTGCGGGTATTGTGATGACCCAGAATTTTGGGCAATAACAATTTAATAATCTTTATTAATAATTATTTAAAATATGCAATATTGGCTTGATAATTTTCTTTTATAATCATTTAATTAGCAAGTTTATTCTTTTCAAAGCTTATAATATTTAAGTTGGCAAAATTAATCTTTTCAAAAAATAATATAAATATATTATCTAATTAAATATATATGTATATATATGTATATATATTGTGATTGGAAGATTTGTTTTAAATTCTATGTAATAATTTTCAAAGTTAATATTAAAATGTTTTCTATTTATAATGTATATATATTTATATACATTGTAAGTAGGAAGCTTTGGTTGAATTTAATAAAAGATATGTTTTCAAATTATAATGTGTGTGTGTGTGTGTGTGTGTATATTGTAATTTGGAAGTTATGATTGAATTTAATATAAAACCTTTCAAAAGCTATTTAAAAGTTAACTATATATTTTAAAAAATACTTAAGGTAAATGTTTATTTGTTAAATTATATTTTTTGCTGAAGTATAAAATAAGATTTAATAAAAGATTCATTTCTTTTGTTTTTATATGCTTTCTTTTAAAATTTATATGAATAAATTTGGTTGTAAATATATATATTAATTTTCTAAAAAGTTAAGTAAAGTTAAATTGAACTTTATTTTATATATAATTATCAATTTAAGAATAATTACTTAAGTCTAAAATTTAAATAAGATAGCTTATAAATATATTAATATATAAAACATAAATTAATAATGTCACATTTCATAAATATAAAACATAAATACTTTTTGAAATAAGGATTTAAACATAATAATGCATTGTTTTAACATTTGTAAAGAAACTAAATCATGCATTTGCAATTGTAAGCCATGAATAACTTGAATTAACAAGTGGCACATTATTTTCCTTTAAAAATTAAATTATGAATAGTTAGTGTTAGAGAATACCTGTTTTATTTCTTTCAGCTCAAACTTCCTAAATACTTCCTTTCTTCTTAAACACATAAACTGAAAAATCTAAAATCAAAAGAAAATCAACAACAGTTTTCAAATTCTTCAACATGTTCCAACCTAAGCAAGCTAACAACTCAACATAAGTTTCAAACTAAGCAGCAACAAATTCAAATTCAACATCAGATTCCAGATCATCAATCAAATACAAGTCCAGATATAAGAAATAAAGTCCGTTCCTCTGTCTTAATGTCTGGTGAGTAAACTTTTTCTTTAAAAACAGTTTTAAATCTATGATTGAACTCTGATGATTGAAATGTTGTAGAAATATAGTATAAATGTCTACAGGAATGCTTCAATTTGAATGCATATATATATATATATATGATATGTCAGTGTATATGTATATAAATACTGCTTTGTTGAATTACAGAGAACATCTTCATCATATAAAAATTTGTATCATCACCTATGATCAATTTTAGGCTTAGATTTCTTGATGGAAAATGATTGTAAGTATATAAGCCTAATTCTAAAAATAGTTTCAAATATATATGTGGGTTATTTATGTCTAAAATAAAAATACAAGAATGATAAAAAATAAGCCCAAAATAAATTGTCTGGAATTCAGGATTTTAATTCTATAACCTAATTCGAGTTTGAAAATGATGAATTTTAGTATGTAAATCACGATTTTTAAGTATGTATTCATCATGGTACATCGAGATGATTGATTTAAGAATTTCCGTCAATTGACATTGATCGGCGGCGAGATTCTCTTTGGGTTTTGGTCTGGAGGAGGCTCGACACTCGAGGGGTGTAGGAAAAATGATCGCGAAGGATATCGATCATCGGAGCATACGTGGGACGCGATGTAGGGTTTAGTCGTCAGTTTTTTCGATGATGTTCTCATGGGTCGTTCGTCGTTGATGGAGTGCCGGAGTGAATCGCATGAGGGGGAAATGGTTTGCCAGTTGTGGCACGTCTCTGGGTGGAGTGGCAAGATTTCTGGTGATCGTATTTGGTGGCGCGAGGCGATTGTCGACGAGGAGTTGGGTTCCAGCGGAATCGGGATTGCTCGATTTCATTTCTTCGCGAGTTCATCGACGTTGAGGGGTCGGAGCATTCGCATAGGTGATTGTCGACTGGTGGGTAGCCTCGGCGAGGCGTCAGAGTCGGCCAGACTGACGTGCACGTGCACGATAATGTTTGATGAAGTTTTGGAAGATGTTGTTGCTCGGGCCTATCTCATGGTTGATGCGAGTTTGTCTCGAAGCTATGGTTGGGAGAGAGAGTTTCTCGTATGCTTTCTCAGATATTATGAGTATAGGCTCGGGTTTTGTTAACTAATCGATTTTTAAGGAAGTAAATATAAACAGATTTTTTTAAAAAGCAAAGAAAATTCAAAGTTTAAAAAGTAAGAAAATGTTTAACAAATTTTCAAAGATAATTAAAACTAAACAAGTTTTTAAGTAAAAATGTTCCAAGTTTAAAGGTCTATTTAAAATAAATTTGTTTAAAAGGGAATGTTTAACCAAAGTTTTAAATATATTTAAAGTAAATAAGTTTTAAAAGGAATGATAATTAAGTTTTCAAAGAATAAGTATTTATTAAATTATTAAACAAGCTTGAGCAAGTTTTCAAAGATTTTAAATGTTAGGTTAAATGTTTTACATTTTTTGTTTAAAGTAAATTATATATATATATATATATTCAATCAGGTAATTGATTCCTAAATGTTTTCTAATGATATGATCAAGTAATTAATGAAGGTAAAGAATTTATCTTTAATTAAGGTTGTGAATAATTAAAGATAATTAATTAGTGAAATTAATTCAAACTTAATCACTTAATGAGATTAATAAAGGATAATTAATTGATATTGATAATCAAAGGATGATTACTTAGTAATTAGTGGATTAGTTAATTAATGTAATTTAAGGATCATTAATTAGTAATTATGAGATGATTAATTAATGTAATTAAATTAAGATAATTAATTGGTTCAATTAATTATTGATAATTACTTATGAAATTAATTAAGTATAATTAATTAATGTAAGTATAAATACTTAGTATACGTAATTAGTGAATGATTATTGGATATAATTAAATAAAGAGGGTAATTAATTATGGAAGTAAGAAGTAATTAAAGGAATTAATTACTCGATGTAATTAACTAACTTAATTAGTGGGATTAATTTAAAATAATTAATTAACTTAAATTAATTAAGGATAATCACTTAATGAAATTGATTAAGTAGAATTACTTCATTAATAAAGTATGATTACTTAGCGTAAGTAATTAATGAGTAATTACTGGATGCAATTAATTAAAAGGGAATTACTTGATGGAAAGTAATTAAAGAAGTTACTTAATGGAAGTAATTAAGGATAAGTACTCTGTGCAATTAATTAAGGATTACTTAATATAATTAATTAAAGAGTTGATTAATTAAGGTAAGTAATTACAGGATAGTTAATTACTATATGTGATTAATTAAGGTTGATTAATGGAAGTGATTAAATAAAGTGAAATTAATTAATGTAATTAATTAAGGATCAATGTAATTAATTTTAGTTAATTAATTAATGAATTAATAAGAGTAATTAAAGGATAATTACCGTAAATGATTAAGGATAATTAATTTGTGAAATTAATTAAAGGCTAATTACTTAATGTAATTAAAGGCTAATTACTTAATGTAATTAAAGGATAATTAATCAAGGATGATTAATTAAGATGGATAATTAAAGGATGTTTAATTAATTGGGTTGTAATTAATTAATGTTAAGTAAGAAGGATTTAAAATAAATTAAAGTAATTAATTTAATTCATTTGTGGTTAATTAAATTAATTAGAGATGGTGTGACAATTGATCTTGCTTATAGATGGTTAAATGATGTTGAATGCTTAGGATTATGTGATGTCTCTGATATGTGATATGTGTTGTTTTGTGATATGAGATGTTTTGGTTGAATTGTGATAATATATGGATTATCTATCGGTGATAATGTGAATAACCTATCTATGTGAATATGATATCCTAAATGATAGATTATATTGTTTAAACCCTCAAACAACTTGGACATTAATATGGCGTTTTGGATTTCGGTGAGACCGGGATCAGATTTCCAAACTGGAATATCCGAAAACCACATCAATCCAAATTAAATGTTAGGTCGTGAATTCAAGTGAAGATCAAGATGAAGATTCGAAGTGTAAGAACTATTTGTCGTTAAAACTCTGAGGGTGATTCCAAAATGAGTTTGACAGAGATAGTGCTTTCAGATTCGAGATGAAGATTTAGAGTGCAAGGGCTATAGTCATTAACTCTGAGGGTGATTCCAAAATGAGTGTAGCGAGATAGTGCCTTCAGTTTTGTTCGAACCCGGAACGAACTTGTATGGATAAATGCTTTCAGAACATTATCACTGGAGTACGATGAGCATTCTAAGATATGTGTTATAAAAAGGTAATCGTAGCCTCAAGCCTCATCAATCAGGAATGGCTAAAACAGGGGAGGTGCAGCAAGGCTAAGTGGGTCGCGTCCAAGTAGGACGAGATTTTCCCCTGTCTAGATGTCCCTTTTTATTCGGCTTAGTGGACGGTTGCTGATCCCAACCGCGGGGTTGTCTTGTTCGGGACTATTCAGTAAGGGATGATTTTGACCTTGTGTTGCAGGGGATCAGGGTGGATCCTCGGTACGTTGATCTAGGCCACGTACTGTGACTGGTGTTGAATATGCGATTATATGATTTTTGTTTGATGATAATAAACATATATATATATATATATTCATTTAAATGTATTTGTTAATGTGCTATTTTATTTTTCATAGATTAAATAAATATTTGCTGAATAGAATAAATAACATAGAATTTGAATTCAAACAGAAATTTTATTCAAACAAATATTTATTACAATTTTTGAATAGTACAAATCTTAAGCTCTCACTATACACACACACACACACACACACACACACACACACAACTTCAATTACAATACAACTTTGATTACATCACGAATCACATTTACATTTGACCTCACTACATATCACTCATTCACTCACACTCGTATTTGTCTTCAACTTCATTCCAATGTGAATCCAGCATCTGAGCAATCTGCAAAAAAAATATTGACGCAGTAAAATTGAAAATAAAATATTTTAGCAGTATAAAATCAAATGTAATTTTGAAAATAATATTTGCCTCAGTTATTTGGGTTGTTCGTCATCATTTAAATTTGAATTCATCATACTTGTGACATGCATAGTGTATCACTGTACATGCCACAAGGCCGTGCACACCGATATACACTTGATAAAATTACAGGGACAGGTGAGCACATGTCAAACCCAAAAAGCCGGGTTCAACTCAAGTGTAATAAAAATAATGTCACAATATAGGCACAAGGTCAAACCCGAGCTCCAAGCTGGATTCAACACAGGTGCAACTTCATGAAAATGGTCAAGACAACTAAAACACGCCTCGACCAAAATCCAAATGTACAAATGCAATATGAACCAAACAGTGCACAAAGGCAGTGGTACAAATTACATGAAGACAATGCACATATATACACATTGACAACAGATGCCAAAGTGAAGCCACCAGACTTCGAGTCAAGCAGTAGACAGGGTTGTGCATACCAATAGATGTAAGCAAAGAAATGGCACATGTATATGCAGGTGCATAGCATCATCAATGAAACCAAACTGCCCAGGGTCAAAGACATATATATATATATATATATTCTATGCACATAACAATCAAATAAATCAAATGAGTGCCAGACCTAGAGCTAACAAGGACAAAATGTAAACACACACATATATATGTGCAGTGAAACCAGAGGCACAAAATAAATTAATACATTAAGACACGCACACACATATATATGTATCAATGAAGCAGTGCAACAGTAAGTGGCAACAACAAATAAATAAGCAAATTTCAATACAGTGAACAATGCATATGATCAAGCAACAAAGTAGCATGATCAGACCAGTGAAGACATGAACAAGGCTCGAACTCAAGTCAGTGCAAAACAACCCAATTCAAACTACAATGAACCAAGTGAGGCAACTTGAGCTCCAAAAGATACAACATAATGCACCAGTGAACAACTAAATGAAACTGGACAGTGCAAGCTCAAATAGAAACAGTGGACAGAACAAGTGCATCTGAAATAAGACTCGACATGTACATGAAGAGCAGACAACAAAACAATCATATACAAGTTTCACTGACTTGAAGGAACAAGCCAATATGGCAACAATGCAAACACAGTTCAAATGAACATCACATGCAACAGCGATAGTGAAGGCAACAAAGATCAGTTCAAGCATATCATTGAATCACACAGCAGTTCCAAACTAATGATATACAACAAGTTCAAAATCATGGATCAATAGCTGAATCCCAAAAATGATCAAAGAGGCAGTAAACACAAATGGCCAGAGTTGAGCATAAAGTGTCAGCAACCACCAGATTATCAAAAATTCCAAAATGGCCGAGCATTGAAAATGCTACAGTTTTAGTCAAAGACGTGGGTCATCAAAGTAGTTTTCAAACTAATAGTGATGGTGACAGCAGAATATCAAGTCAACAAACACAAAGAAAGAAATCATCGTCACAGTAAAGTCAGAGCCTTGGCAATCAAGGAATCGAACCAAGTCAGAAATCAAAACCGTGTTATTCAAGTAAATTGAAAAAGTCAGTGATCAATCTTAAGCATCAATACAAAATCAACCGGCCGAGTTAAATTAAATGGCAAATTCAAACGAACGGGAAAATAGGAATTCAAATCCTATATAAACCCTAAACATCATCGGCAAAGGTGTATTCGAGTTCGAGCAAAACAAACAAACAATAAATCATTACAACTCGAATTAGATCGAGTTCAAGCAAGAAAAGCAGAAGAAGCAAAAGGAAAAATTTACATACCAAATCAAAGTCGAACTCGATCAAGGAGGAGGAGCTGCGAACGAATCAATTGAAGTAAGCAATCGAAGCACCAACCATCAATTTAAGCGACGACTTCACAAAGCCCTAATTTCAGAGCTAAGAGGAACGAACGTAAGAAGGAACGAGGCTATTGTTTGACTGAAGAGCAAAGAAAAGAAAAAGGGCCGACAATATTTTGTTCGTGATAAGATTATTTAGGACCGGCTATTAAATAGAGTTGGCCTTAATATCTTAAAAATTAGGGTTTATTTATTTTATTGTTTTAAAGTGTTTTTAATTTCTTTCTTAAATCGTTGTAATTTCTAGTCGTGTGACTAGGGGACAAACTACGTGGCGTAGTTTGAGAATTCGCAACTTAGTGGCTGAGTTGTGGCAGAGTTTTGAGCGTAGAGTTAGGTTAGTCAGTAGCGGGTGTCGCGAGTTTACGTGTGTAAGCGTGTGACTACTTAATTTCTAGTAGAAACCTTGGAGGCAGCACGTAGGCAGGGTTTTGCCGAAGCTGGGTAAATCTGTGTGTTCTATTTTCTGTTATTTATATTCTGCTATATCTGTGCTGCTATTATTCTGCTGTGATCTGTGTTGAAATTATTTTATATAAACTTCCATAATAATTTTTATAATTGATAGTATCACCCTATTCACTCCCCCTCTAAGGTGAAATCGATCCTACAACGGGCGGTACCCTAATAGCTCTGCCATTGTATGTAATCCAAACTCCAATAAGTGCAATACGTTTTGATTGTGCCCAACTATGTTGGAACGTGAGATGTAAGCATTCCAGCTATTTCTGTATTTTACTTGAAAACCCTAGACACTATTATAATATTACTGGATTTTGTATCAAATGTTTTGGTTATCGTAAGTTAAAAACTTTCCATGTTTATGTATGGGAAGTCTTACGAGATACCTTTCTTTTCAAATGATTTTCAAAGTTAAGCAACTTTAACCCGTTTACTCACACCAGACCCATGCCTGACCCGGAGTTTATTTTCTGTTTTATTAAACTCTTGGGTACTCAAATTTTTTACGAGCAGCCAAGGGATTCAGGCTAGCTTTGACGAATTCTGGAGGAGATTTGGAGCAGGAGGCTTCAGTGTTTAGATATCTGTATTTCCGTTGGGTTATATCTCTATGATGTTGTCTGTATTGTACTAGAATTGTGTGATAGATAGATCTTTATAACTATGTAATTTGTGTTGTATAAGCTGTGTAACTCTGATATATATGATACTATGTAATATCTTTTGTGACGTAATATAATTATTCGTTTCACTGTGAGGATCTAATATTGTTTAGTTCTTTCTTTCCTTTCTTTTCTCTTTTCTATCCCTTTCTTTCTTAATCATGATGCGTCTTTCTATGGGATGAAAGATAGATCGTGATAGGTATTAATGCATAGAAAAGGTTTATTGTATCTGTTTTAATGGACAAATAACTTTATTCAATATAAAACCAAAATCTTGGAGGAGAATTTATACTATATTATTGCTTAACGGCGGAAATTCTATGGAATTAGAATACCGTCGAAAATTTTCAATTTAAAAATAACTGCAAGCGCACGGCGTACTATCGTAGTACGTGGCGAATACGGGTCGATCCGCATGGAATTGATGATTTTAAAAATCTATTTAATCAAATTAAACCAAGGTTGAAGAGAATGTTAAACTAGAAAAGAACAAAAACTAGCAAAAGAAAATTGATAAAAATATGAGTGTTAGGACAATTTAGAGGTAATTTCCACTCTCTAGATCACATAAATCAACAAAATGAAGTTATGATCTCTCTTTTCTTGTCATTAGTGAATTAGTTGATGTGCTTATCATAAGTATGGTATATTTGTGCTATTAATTAGCTCAATATAAACCATCAAACTATAACACAACCACTAATACACTTTTAAATCTCATAAAATATAACAACAAAGTTGAAAGCAAAACCTATTTTAAGCATGGCCTATTAACTATTAATTAGAAATATAAGCCATCAAATTTTAATTTCAACAATCACTTCTTTTCCATAATCATATGTAGATGAATAGGCAATTTGTGTTTTGTTTGTTTAAGCATAGCCTATTTGTTATGAACAACATAGATTATCAAATTCAAAGCTAAACAACATCATTAAACCACTTCAAGTGTTTCCATTAAAGCACAAAAAGAGAGTATAAACATCAAAATGTTGCATCTACATACTAGAGAGCTTCATTACCCCTAAATTGTAGGGATTAAGCTCTCATATTTGTTATCAAATCAACAAATGTAGAAAACAACATGAAAACAAAAAGAAAGGAAAATGAAAGCTAATGGAAAAGACAACTAATCTAATTGCATAAAGGTAAATCTACACTATTACATAAGAAGAGAAGAAGCATGTAAATAAAAGAGAATTAACATTGCATAAAAGAAAAGAAAAGTACATGAAATAAAATGACTAAGTAGCCATGGAAAGAAAGAGAGCTTTGATTTATTTTCTAAACTAAAACTAACTCACTCAGAGGAAGAGGACTATATGAAACATAAGGGGTATTTATACAAGTTAGAAACCCTAATGCATATTTTTGGGGAGTACCCAAAATGCCCTTGGAGGAAGTGTGGTGGCCAAGTTATCATTAGCTTTAATAATCCCCCACTTAAATGTATATGAAGCTTTAAATGTCTTTTATCATGTGCATTAGCCTTTAATTTGTACATTAAGGTAGTGGGTAGGTGGGGTCCTCCATGTTCTTCACTTTGAATTATTTCCAACTTCATTCTTTTGTATCTTCTTTGTACGTGCATATTCCTTCATGAAACCACTTGTAATTGAGTTTAAATTCCTACAATATAATATAGAAATTTCCCATTAAATTTTCTCAATTTGATATATACACAAAAATGACCATTTTACCCCTATATGAAGATGAATATGTGACAATTTGAAAATAAATTTGAATTTGGTTTAAATAAGTAAAAATACCCAATATAATCATTTATTCAATTTAAATAGATTAAATATGGTGGTAAAAATATGCATATTTACGTGCACATCAAATACCCCCACACTTATCTTTTTATTCGTCCTCGAATAAAGAAAAACTAAGATAAATCCGTTTTCGTAGGGGCACGATTGCATTGAGCGTATGAAACAAGCCGTTAAACCTCTGGGTGTCCCCAGTAGGACGAGTGTTGTCTCGTGAGGGTTTTCAGCGGATACTACCCACAAAATCCAAATGCAGGATGAAAATATTTACAAAATGCAAGATTTATTTACAAAGAGATGAATGCAAGTTTTTTTGAACATATTTACAAATGAAGGATTTATTTTTAAATTGACACGAATAAGTTAAATATAGATTTTGGCTATTATCTTGAAAATTTATGTCATTTACTCATCAAAATTTCCAACAAAAAACAAGTTATCATAACAAATAGATTATAGTTTAACTCTTTGTTTTTGTTAATAACACAGTGTAACTATGAAATGGATCCTTAGTTGATTATCAAAGTTTATCAAAGTGGTATTTTCATTTCTTTTCAACAACAAATCAAATCAAATAAGTAAAAACAGTGTTAGGATTTCAATTTCTTGCTCTCTCATTATTTGCAAGAAAAGTTACACAACTAGCTCAGGTAAACTGAGGCCAGATATACCACCCATGCACTGCCTTTCGGGCTTATGTGAGGGGAGTACAGAGCATGGCGAGTGCATACACTTTCGTGTATTCACCTATCAACCGTAGGTGGTTTTTATTAAGTCTGTTTTTACATGTGTTCCATACATGCATAACCATGAGGACTTTTAAATGAGTATGAAAGCACATAATCAAATATTCCAAGGAATTCACCCATGCATAACCGTGAGGACTTTTAAATGAGAGTGAATACTTGGATGTTATTATTTTTTATTTTTATAACTTTTTTTTAAGAGAGAGAGTTTTGCAAAATCATCTTTGCACCATTTAACTTAGAAGACAAAAAAAATGTTATATCCTTTACTTTAAATCAACCACTTTTTAAAACAAAGATTTTCAATTAGGATGTATTTCATAATTAACACGTATGAATCTTCCTATATACTAGTTAAACCATTATTATTTGTAATCAAACTTCATTTTTTATTTTTGTTAAGACAAATAATTTTTCAATAATTTCAATTTAATAAACCAAAACCATATATTTGTCCTATAGTGTTTCTCTAAAAATAAATCAAAATGCTTAAATAAAATTGTTTTTTTTTTGAGTTTTGGAAGAAGAAAAATGAAAAATTAATCAAAAAAAATCAAAAAGAAGACGAGTCTCCCTCCACACTTGATTTTGACTGTGTCCTCACAGTCAACCTAAGTGGAAGGAGAAAAATAAAATAAAAATCCTATATTTACATGAAAGAATATTATTAACAAGAGATGAGAAAGCATACGGTCAAAAAGTAAATGAAACGGTCTTCTAAAAACCGATTCATTTGTCTCGTCAAATGTGTGAGACACAGCTTAAGCAAGAAAAACCAAATCGTAAAAGATTTCGAAGTTGATTGTCGATTTGGAAAAATGAATTTTGTTTTATTAAAAATTGAACAAGTTGTTTTGTTTTCAATGATTTTTGGGGTTGATAAAACAATTGATTGAAATTCACATTTATTTTCACCAAATTGAAATTGAAGTTTATCACTGAAAACTTCTTCCAAATTATCGATTTCAAAGTCAAAATGGTGATCGAAATCTTCCCCATCAGAATTTAATGACTCATTTTCGAAAAGTCCATAAAACCCGTGTTGGTTAAATTCATCTTCCTTCGTTGGATTATCAACAACTTCATCGCACGTATCCATTTCAAAATCCAAAGTTGTTGTATTCAAATTTTCAGAAAAAGGAAGATCGAAATTTAAATCGAGTTTCTCACCCTCAAAAGAATTGAAATCCAACTCAATTACCGTCTTTTCAACAACTTCGTTAAGATTGTCGTTTTCAATTTCAAAAGTTGTTATTTGAAAATCGTCGATTAGGGTAAAAGATGGATCATTGTTTGACTCATCACACGTTGGGATTCGGTTTTGTTTCTCACGTTGTTTCATATATGTTTCAAACAAAGAATCCGTGTGATCGTCGTAAATTTCGTTCATTTGTTCAACAAAATCCAATTTGTAGTTATTAACTTGAGAATTTTCGATTTGTATTTGTTGAGAACAAAAATTTTCACTCGTAACATGGTTAAGATTATTCTCATTGCCAAATCCGTTTGAAAAGTTGTTCCCATTTTCATGTTGAGTTTGAAATTCATTTTGGAGTTCGAAATTAAATTGGCATGGGTTATAATCGTAATCGTTTGAATTTTGAATTGAATTCAAATTTTGAAATCCTTGACTCGAGTTATTACACAAATAAGAATTACATAAATCATTTATCTCTTGATTTTGTCGTGTAGAAAGTTTGAGTAAAGATGAAATCATTTCAATGCTATTTTCAAGAGTCGAAGGTTGGTCATTGTTTTGAAAATTTTGTTGTTCGAAATTTGAATTATTTACACAATAATTGTTGTTAAAATATCCATACGAATTTGAACTGAAATCTTATGGATTATATTGATTTTCACAACTATTGTAAAATTCAAGTGAATATGGAAATTCAGACATTTTTAAGAATGTTTTTTGGTTTTTTTTATAAGCGAAAAATATTTACAAAGAAAATTTATTTTTCAAAAGGGAAATCGATTTTTGTTTTGTTTTTATTTTTCAATTTTTTTTGTTGAATTTTGGTTTTTCCAAATTTTTTTTGGATTTTTTTGAAATTTCAAAGGAACAGGATTTAAAAATTTTAAAGAAAAATAAAAGGAATATTTACAAAAAAATTTTAGTTTTGGATTTTTGGAATTTTTTTGTTTTTTTTAAAAAATATATGCATGAACTAATGCAACTAAATGAATGCAAGGGTTAATTACAAATGATTTATCATAAGTTAACCCAAAATTGTATAATCACAAATTGTCTTAAATTAACAAGATAGTTCTCAGCCAGGTAACGGACAAGATTTATCGGTGCACCATGAATCACCGTAGCAATGCAGCCGAAGGTACGAACAACTACTATAATATTTACGAATCACCGTAATATTTATAAATGGTTATTACTCTGCCGTAGCCTAGACACCAAGAAATTAAATTGTTCAAAGAAGACAAATTGTCAATATATAATTAAGAGCCATCGTTATCATTAATTAAAATTCTAAGATGAAATGCAAAGCAAAAATTAAACGTGTATTAACAATGCAACTAAGAATGGATTTTTGTTTTTTTTATAAAATGCAAATGCAAGCAAACAACAATGCAATTCAAATAAAACTAGAGATTAAAGCTGTAATTTTTTTTTGTTTAATTGCAGGCAAGCAGTTATTTGGCAGCGGTTCTTTCCTCTATCTGCTTTGGCAACCTGAAATATAAACAAGATATATACCTTTTTTTCCAATGATAAGACAAAACAAATTAAAACAAAACAAAACAAGTTTAATTTTTTTTTTATATTTTTATTATTTTGAAGAGAAAGAAAAGAATGGGAATTTTTTTTTGGTTTGAATGTTTTAACAATAAAATAAAACAAAAGGATATATTAACAAAAGAAAACAAAGGATTTTGAAATAAACAAAACAAAAATACTCAACTGAACCACAAAACAAAATTACAAATGTAAAACCAAACCAGAAAACAAAAGGATTTTAAAATAAAAATAAAAAATACTCCCTAGGCCGACAAAGACGGCCCACTACCCAAAATTATCACAATAATTTCACGAACTACTCTACTTCCCAGTAAACACAATTACAATCGATATCTCAATTTCACAAAGCAGTTCGAATTTAATTCCCCATATTCCAGGATTTCAAAATTTCCATAAATCAATTCCAACTTTTCAATTTTCGAAATCGAATTATTCGTTTTTCTTTTTCCTGATTCATTTGTTTTTGGTTTTTGGTTATTCGAAGTTTTGGTTCGAGGATCGGTTATAGTTGCGTGAAGTCGCGGATAAATTGGGGACGAGTGCAAGTGTTTCTCGAGTTTGTTGATGGTCAGGGACGTAATAGTGTGATTTGTGGAGTTACTGGATGTGGTTTCGTGCAGGCGGTTTGGGCAGTAGAGAGGGTAGTCGCGTTTGCTGTTGTCTGGAATTTATGATTTTCTGAGGTGGTAGGTCTCGGTTGCATGCGTTTCTAGGAAGAAGGCGAATTGGGTTCGAGTTCGAGGAGGCGAGGCGTTTGATGAAGGTGTTGTGGGTATTGGATGTCGGCAATGGAACCAAGGCAGTGTTGCTATTGCACAGTGCACGGCAGTAAGGAAGAAAATGCAGTTTTTTTTGGGTGTGAAGGTTGACTGTGGAAGACTTTGTTTTCAGGTGGTGTGCAGTACTGTCGGAAATGGGTGGCTGTGATGTGGCAGACAATGGAAAGAGGCCGCAAATGTTGTTTGGAAGAAGGTGGAGGCACAGTTGTCTTGAGGTGATTGAGGGGGATTTGGATGAATTCGTGATGATGGAGTTGTTGTATGGGATGAAAGAGGGATTGACGACTTGCCAGTGGATATGCAGGAAATAGTTGATGGTGCAGAAAGGTGATATGCACAGAGAAGGGGATGGGTATTTGAGGCAGTGAGCGATGCGACAAGGCGTTGGTTAGTGAATGTTGCGATGTGTGATTTGGGGGAAGCGAGGGAGTCGTAAGCGACAGAGAGGAAATGTAGCAATGTTGATGTCTGGTTGATGATGTTGTGTTGTGATACGGAGGTCGGTTGGGTGATGGTTTCAGTGAAGGGTGGTTATGAGGTACAGGGATGTGGAGATATGTAATGGAAGGCAACAGTTTTAAGTGGTTCGGACAGTAGAAAGGCAGGGGAGGTAGGGGATTGGTTAATGGATGAATTTTTGTGACAATGGTCAGTTTGAAACGATGGTCATGGCAGAAGGTGGGAGATTTGTTGGCTGGTTGCAATAGTAAATGACAGTGGTGATGTTGTTTGATGTTTAAAGTGTGTGATGAAGACTGGGTTTCTAGTGGTTAGAGGCGTGGCTGTAGTCGAAATCGCGCGTTTGATGCAGGCCGAAGTGAAGGCTGAAGCAGTGGATGAAGTGTGATGAGGTGAAATTGCTAGGCTGAGAAGTTGGAAATATGTGCTTGATGTTGCTTGTAGCAGGCTTGAAATGTTGGAAGTGTTGAGTATATGGTGGAAATATGTGGTCAGTAGTAAGAAATAGGGGGAGAAAGCAATTATGGATGGTGAAAGAAGTTGCAATGAAGGTTGGAGTTATGTGCAGTGGCAAATGGTAGCAGCAGGGTGGTGTGCAGCAGTAACAGAAAGTGAATCCGAGAAGTGTAGATTGTATGGAGTAGTGGAGGAAGTGAAGTAAGGAAGGGCAGTTGTTTGTAAGGGAGTAGTGGCGAAGATGTTGTTGAAGACAGGGAAGATGTTGAGGGTAGGAAGTTGGAGGAGGGTGACTGGTTTGCTGCTGTGAAGTGAGAAGGCAAGTGGGATAAGGAGTTAAAACAGAGAGAATTGATTGTGCAGGCTATGCACAGTAAACAGTGCACCAATGTACACTGTTCCCTTTTTTTTTGGTAACTTGTAAATGAAATAGAAAATCAAATGCAATAAATTTTTTTTTGATAGAAATTGTGTTGTGTTTTTTTTTCTTAGTTGGAATGCAAGAAAAATGAAAATAGGAAAGGCAACAAGCTAACAAAGAAAAATGAAAGCAAAATTCACAAAACAAACACACAACAATTTTTTTTTTAAATAGCAAAAAAACACACAAAATAAAACAAAAATAATCCGAAGAGTAGAAAATAAAATCAAACAAATCCCCGGAAACGGCGCCAAAAACTTGTTTAACGGCGGAAATTCTATGGAATTAGAATACCGTCGAAAAATTTCAATTTAAAAATAACCGCAAACGCACGACGTGCTATCGTAGTACATGGCGAATACGGGTCGATCCACAGGGAATTGATGATTTTAAAAATCTATTCAATCAAATTAAACCAAGGTTGAAGAGAATGTTAAACTAGAAAAGAACAAAAACTAGCAAAAGAAAATTGATAAAAATATGAGTGTTAGGACAATTTAGAGGTAATTTCCACTCTCTAGATCACATAAATCAACAAAATGAAGTTATGATCTCTCTTTTCTTGTCATTACTGAATTAGTTGATGTGCTTATCATAAGTATGGTATATTTGTGCTATTAATTAGCTCAATATAAACCATCAAACTATAACACAACCACTAATACACTTTTAAATCTCATAAAATATGACAACAAAGTTGAAAGCAAAATCTATTTTAAGCATGGCCTATTAACTATTAATTAGAAATATAAGCCATCAAATTTTAATTTCAACAATCACTTCTTTGCCATAATCATATGTAGATGAATAGGCAATTTGTGTTTTGTTTGTTTAAGCATAGCCTATTTGTTATGAACAACATAGATTATCAAATTCAAAGCTAAACAACATCATTAAACCACTTCAAGTGTTTCCATTAAAGCACAAAAAGAGAGTATAAACATCAAAATGTTGCATCTACATACTAGAGAGCTTCATTACCCCTAAATTGTAGAGATTAAGCTCTCATATTTGTTATCAAATCAACAAATGTAGAAAACAACATGAAAACAAAAAGAAAGGAAAATGAAAGCTAATGGAAAAGACAACTAATCTAATTGCATAAAGGTAAATCTACACTATTACATAAGAAGAGAAGAAGCATGTAAATAAAAGAGAATTAACATTGCATAAAAGAAAAGAAAAGTACATGAAATATAATGACTAAGTAGCCATGGAAAGAAAGAGAGCTTTGATTTATTTTCTAAACTAAAACTAACTCACTCAGAGGAAGAGGACTATATGAAACATAAGGAGTATTTATACAAGTTAGAAACCCTAATGCATATTTTGGGGAGTACCCAAAATGCCCTTGGAGGAAGTGTGGTGGCCAAGTTATCATTAGCTTTAATAATCCCCCACTTAAATGTATATGAAGCTTTAAATGTCTTTTATCATGTGCATTAGCCTTTAATTTGTACATTAAAGTAGTGGGTAGGTGGGGTCCTCCATGTTCTTCACTTTGAATTATTTCCAACTTCATTCTTTTGTATCTTCTTTGTACGTGCATATTCCTTCATTAAACCACTTGTAATTGAGTTTAAATTCCTACAATATAATATAGAAATTTCCCATTAAATTTTCTCAATTTGATATATGCATAAAAATGACCATTTTGCCCCTATATGAAGATGAATATGTGACAATTTGAAAACAATTTGAATTTGGTTTAAATATAGTGGTAAAAATATGCATATTTACGTGCACATCAATTATTAAGCAAACATGGATGGAAGTTTGAGAACCATGAAACTTAATTAGACAACATCTCATATCATGACTTTTTTTTGAGAAAAAGTAGTGCAACTTAATTAGATAAGAAGATTAGCCATTACTCATATATTTCTATGTTTCAAATAATGGATGCTTTTCAAGCAGAAAACTAAAGGTATGCACTTTTCATCTTAAAATGGTTGTGGAATAATTGATGTGATCATAGATATCTTAACTGAAGGCAAGCTATATAAGTTTTAACTTGCTTATTAAAAACTGAAGATTTCTTAACCGAAGACAAGTCTATATAAGTTTTAACTTGCTTATTAAAAACCACATGAAGGAAATGATTTATAGTTGAAATTGGTTTCTTGATTTTCATTCTGATTGAGATTTCCTAATGATTATTGACTAAAATGAATATCTTTGTTTTTGAATGTGTGTATGTCCTATTTATATCAAATTATAATGAGACTGGCCCATTTCAAAGCTTTCGAAATAAATAAAATGCCCTGTAAAATTTGCTCTTCCAGTAAATATTTTTTTTTCAACACCATGCTTTCATGCACTAAGGTACTTAAAAGAGAATACCCATATTTGAAGCTTTTGCAATTACTAAAATGTCCCTTCCACTTTCAGTTATGTAGAAAGGGTATATTGTCATTACGTTGTCCCGTTCGCAATTACAATCAAAAGATTTCTTCCGACGAAAGAATTTATCATCAATTTCCTCCATAGATTTTAACCCTAAATTGCTCAATCTCAAGCTATTCCAACAATTATTTGATAGCTAGAGACGAGCTTCAACCGTTCACTGCTATAGCTTAATTTCAATCGATTTGAAGATGTTGCATCCTAAATTTATATGTGGATATAAGGTTGATGCCTTAGCAACGCTGCTTGCAATAATGGGTATTGTATTGTTCTAAATTTTGCCTAGGATATGCTCATTGATGCTATTGTGTTTGTTAAAAAATAAAGTCAAATTGCTTTGCCTAAAATTAATTGCCAAAAATAGAATGCATTGATTCTGAGTTGAGTTGTCGATGGGAAAAACTCTTCACCAAGAAAATAAAGCTTCGGTCTTTTGTCTGGAAATTACAAAGAAAACATTATCCATAATTTGGGATTTGATAGCTTTAAGTGTAGATGAAAAAATTACTCTTCCCTCTAGTACTTTATTGTTATTTTCACTGTGGATTATAATCCTAAATCATTTTGTAATTTCTTCATTTTTAGGTTTTTCATCCATGAACTTTCAAAACCGAGCATGGATCATTACATCCGTGTTTAGGAAAAGTGGCAGTGCTGTAAGTTTTGTGTTTGATGAATTGTGTTTCAAGCACTAAAATGAAAAAAAATGAAAACATTAACTGATTAATTCATTATATTGCATGATTCCTCTTTTTTATGATATTATTTCTTCATTTACTTCTCCAAAAGTGAAATTTTATTATTTTTCATTTGGTAAGATATAATGTTTGTTCTATTTATATGTTTATTATTCAGTTTTCTTTGGCGATACTATGTTATAGATTCAGATATCTTCCAATCACAAGCAATGGCCCTCTTGACAACTGTTAGTCTTCGACGACTCAACTGAAGCATCGCGAAAGAACTACTCAAGCCGATTCATGCAATATTGGATCATTAGATTTAGAAATTGCCATAATCGAGTCTCAAAAGTAAGCATTTTCACCAACGACGTAATAGGGCGTATCAATCTCAAAAGTAGGTCTGTTCATCTCAATCATCTTAATTATAGTTTTTTCGATTACATTTGGGTCTCAAATTGATTTTACTTATTTAATTACTAATCAAAAATTAAGCTTGGATAAGTGGATAAGTAATATGAACACTAAATTGTTTTCACTTTTGTTGTTTGACAGTAGACGATTGGGTGAAAAATAGTCGTGTTGATAGAATAAGGCCTGTGGAATTTTAATTTGTTCTAAGGTAAGCGAAGGAGAGTTTTTGTTTGATTTTTATTTGGATGTACAAATGCATACTACAGTCACAACAACATTGGAAACATTGGTATTGTATTCATCTGGTTATTATCAATAACATTTTTCTCCATTTTAATCAATGATTAAATGATAAAACCAGTCTATTTACCAATAAATTTAATAGACATAGGCACTCAAAAAGATATGGAGACCAAATTGGAGGATGTATATTCTGGAGTTTAAGAGAGCTGTTTATTTCCAAAAAGTTACCCTTATTTTCTATGTTAATTGTGCATGTTTTTTTTACTATCAATCATAGTAAGTTATTACAAAATGATGTTCAAACGTTTATTGTATTAAAGGTTGAGTTAACTCTATTAAATTCAACCAATGTTTTGGCAAAATAAGTTTTTTTTTCCATTAGAAATCAATACTTAAGAATGTGATCATACTTGAAAATGTGATCAGTGCTTGAAGTCGGCAAGTTATTACAAAGATGTTTTGTTATCATGTAATCAAATCATAAGTTAATTAGAGTTTATGGTTCTTTTCCACCAATCTTTTTTTGTTATAAATTTTGTTCTACTCATTCATCTTCAAAATTGTTTTGAAAGTTATACATTTACTTTAGAGACTTTATGACGTAACTCTTAATGCTTAAACTTTAATATTGATTATGCTTTCTTTAATATTTTTAAATATATTATTTAATGATCGGATATGGAAATGGTTTCATGTTCAACTATAATGAAAAATAATTTTATTAGTTTAATGGTTTTATTAGCATTATGGGTTATATCGAAAGATCCCAAAACAACATTTTTAGCATATATGATATAAAGCTTGCCAATTATAACTTCATATCAACTCACTAAATGTTTGTGTTTTTCATGACTGTCCTAACAAATATTCCACATGATAAATTTTGTGCACAACATATTTGTTTCACTTTATTATTTGCGCAATAACCGAATTTGCACATAAAATGATTGGAGTGAGTTTTGTGCGTGTTTGTATGTAATATTTTTGCACTAAACAGAATTTAACTCATGTTTTTTTACACATGTCCAACGGACGAGCCTTATGTTTCTTATTTTTTGTTTTTGTTTTTATAAATATCAAGTCATTGTATCAGTGTTGTATATCTTAACATAACATGTTTCATTATTCAACGAAGCGCCCCAATATCACATGCAGATAATGAGAGTAGCAACTTAGTGTCAGATTAAACCATCTCTATCACTAATCAATAAGAAAATAAAGAAGACAAGTTGATATTTGCATACAAATGTTTGAAATTAAATTCTCTTGATCATATCGCTGTGATTGATTCAACAGAAAAGAAAACTAGAACATAGCAACAAAATTTTTATCATATGGGAAATCTTATTATCAGATCCTGATTAAAACATATGTAACATACATGTATTGCATATGTTCTTAGAAAAATAATTGATGCATTGTCTATTAAAATGTAAACCAAAGTTGTCATTGTATGCATATAAAACAAATGTCGTAGAAGCATATTACTGCTTATTAAGCCTAAATTTATAAACATCAATCAAGTTGGAGTCTCCAAACCTGCACTTTTATGCAAGTGAATTATCATAGTAATATTGTTAAATACTCAAATCAATGAAGGTTTTCTAACTTTTTTTTTTGTTTTTTCCCTTCCAAATTAACTTTGTTTTTAACTATAACTTCTTTAACAAGTAGTCCCATATGCAAACTTCCGTGGACTTATTATGGGTGCAGAATCCTTTTTGTTTACAATCGTTTTTTTTTCAATTTTATTAGTAACCAAAATGGAAGTTGATTAGCTATAAATATGCAAAAATATTTAGTCTACCTAAGATCCTGCCTTCAATATATTAACCGCAACAAATAGTTGTTGGCTAGCAATATACCACTTTTTATCAATTGTTTTTCTTCTCAATAACCTGGAAGATCAACATCAGTACCCAAAAGTATATAGATAGCAAAGTCAAAAATGGTGTTTGGAAAATATTTTGACATAACCTACCGTCTTTACATTAAGTTTTATATATGTTTCTACGTACTATTTTACACTAACGACGTTAATGCATAGTTTTCTTTGCACATGTCCAATGGACGTGCCATACGTATTGGTAAAAAATAATTCATATAAATTCACCTGTAAGTCTATCCATTTGGATATTTAAATTTTATTATTAGAAAAATAATAATGCATGCTCAAGTAAATAAAGATGACAATGTTATATTTACAAGCATTTATGATCTGTAAATGCTATTTTAACTCCATATAGTAATGAAAAGACAAATTTATATTTTCGGTCAAGAGTTCATTGACTCATAATCATAAAGGTTTCATGCTATTAATTTTTCATTAAATGCTTATACTTCAAATTAATGGTCTACGTTCAAACGTTTTATAGATAAAAGGTCATTAGTTATATAAGTTTCAATTCACAAAACATATAATTTTCATTTGTCTCAAGACAAATCATATGATAAATTCATATCAATCCACATTAGTGACCATTAACTATAACTTATGTCACATTTAATAATAAAATATATTGGTTTGAATTTTATTTTGCACTACAAATTCAATATTGCGTTCTGCTTTTTGAATGCAGTTATTTAAATCAAATTAAAGATACACAATTATAGTGCCTAAATTTGCATATAAAAAATATTTAAGTATATATTCTTTATTCTCGTACATCTATAAGAAAACTTCGCCCACTTTTATCATAAACTTAATATGTTAGTAAATATAATTTTTACACCATAGCATATCAAAATTTATGCTACTATGGTTAACATATATCATTAACCAAAGCAATTTCCTAAAACACGATACGTTCTCAACAATATCAATGATAAGAAAGCATTATCAAAAAAAAATTAATTCAAAGAACAAGGCAGAAGGTAAAAGTGTAACCTACCATAGTATTACTTTAATGTACTTCTTGTCATTCCAGTGATTTATTCATTTGGAATTTGCAAAAAATCCTTAATTTTCTTCCCATTCACTAATCATCATAGCAGTCTAACCTTTGCTCCAAAACCTGAATAGCTTAGTCCTTATGAAAGAATGATTTAATTTTGGTTTCAAATTTATGGAATCGATGGGTAGGAATAATAAAAAGAAAATGATGGGAGTTATGTCGTGGATGAAGCCACTGTCTTGAAAGTGAAATTCGGCACAACTATGGTGCAATCGATGATTATTGTCCGCTCTCTAAGGCTATGATCAAGACACAAAGAAGTGACCAAAAAAACATAATATTTCACCTTATAGTTATGTTCCTCCCTTTATTTATGGATAAAAAATATAAAAAATAAAATATAAAAGTTACTTAACAAATTAAATATGAAAGTCTAAATTTCAAAATAAATGAAAATTGTAACGACTCACCTTTTCGACCTCTAAATGTCAACACTAATACATCCATGGTTTTCATATGCCAAAGACTCAAGTGCTAGAAAGATAGATTATTGGACTAAATAAAAGAAAATGAAAAAGAACAAGGAAGGAAGAACAAAATATCTGAATTTCACAGCAGAATGGTAATATATAATATCAAAAGATACAAAGTGCTACTATTAAAAAAAGATACATAGCATTTTTCAGAGCTACAATCCTAAGTACTATCATTAGCATGAACAGTTATAACAGCCTATCCTCACATATACTGATATATACATACTGGTAGTGCAGTGGAAATAAAATACCATGGTAGGTGAAAACATCTAGCTTATCTCCTTGAGATGCAAAGAATATTAACGAAAAGATGTTTTACTCAAACTGCCTGAAAGAGCACCCGAGGAATTAAGGAAAAGTTAAAACCATGAGTCAGACATAAGTATGATGTGAGAATATCAGAGAATACGTAGCTATCATATAATAGTATCTTTTGATCCCATTCGAATCGCCGTAATGATTTTCTCCTCAAAAGAACCAAACCATCTAATATGTGCATATGAGCGATATTAAAGATAATGTCTAAGGTGCAGAATATAAGTCAGAAAATAGCTGTGCTGCTTGCATCTTACTACACAACAATACTAGAAGTACAACTAAAATTGCTAATATGCATTTGCATATGGATTTCCATTGGAAGTCTCCTCAGTACATCGAGGTCGGCCTCCTTGTAAGGGTTAGAAAGCACCTTTCGAAACCTCGTATATCTCTAGATAAAATTGCCACAAAGATAGACATAGTTGGTCCATGCTCGAACACGTGATACCGAATACCATGAACTCTCGTGCACTACAATTGAAAGCATCTCTACATATTTAGAATTATTGTATCTATGGGTTAGCTAAAACCACTAGCTATGCGTCCTACTTTATTTTTATCATTGTCGATAGTGAAGTTACAATCAATATCTCAACACATAAGTCATCATCGCTCAAACATATTTTTGAATCTCTACTTAGATTCTAGCATAAGTCATCGAACAAATGATGACTCTGTCCTCTCTCTTGGAATCAACCTTAACATAGACAGTACCCTCGCTAGCATCGTCTGAAATGTTAATGTTGACCTCTCCCTTGAACCTAACCGTAGGATAGACGGTTCAAATCTATAATATTTCACTCCACAATCGCTTCCAAAACATAAAACTCTTATATAAGTTTTGAAGTGGTTTTTGATAAGTAATACATAAGTATACTTATCTGATCCCAGACACTTCAAAACTAAATCAGTGACTGGTTAACTCAATTATGTTTCATTTAGATGTAAGTAAACGATATAAAGGATTCCTCCCTAAGGGATCTCATATATATATACACACACATTCTTAAAGTGAGAGACGTTTCATATTAATGAGTCATTCCAAGAAGATCTCAAACCGTATGAAACCCATAGCTTTTTATATACGTCCTAAATTAATTTGGTCAAGCTTGATAGCAATAAAACGATTGCATATGGAAATCAGGTCTCGTATACTTTCCACCATTTCGACCTTCTCAACTTACGATATCCCTCGGTCAAGTGTGAGGCCATGTAGGTTAGAGCACTGGTTGCATCCGAGCCCTACCTTGACACCTCATTCTTAACTCTCATAGATAGAACAAGTCTACTTTATCTACTTTTAGTGCTAAGTGTAGGAGTAAATACTTTCCAAAAATGAGTAAACACACAAAAACGATTAAGTCACACAAGCGACTTCTAATCCTCGCATTTTCAAATAATGTTTCTTTGTAAATACTCGTATATATTTGTAAAATACCTTTACAAAGGATATATATACAAGTATACTGCTACTTAACTATTCATTTCTACTCTTTACATTCTTAAAAATGTAATTTATATTTTTATCTCAAAGGTAGACAAATATTCACAAATAATATAACAAGATTTTCCACTTTATAATATAATCAAAATGATTAAAAAAAGTGTGACTAAAGTATTATTTACTATAAATCTAAAACACTTCACACTTATCACTATCTTTAAAATATGTTTTTTAAAGATCTAATTACATTCATAAGTATAGTTAAAAGGATCAAAAACAAAAGTTACTTAAACATTGTTTACTATAAACCCAAAACCATTTATACTCAACACTATCTTTAAAACATGCTTTTTAAAGATCTAAGTATACTTATTTAGCAAGATAAAATACCTTCAATTAACTTTTGAAATCATTTATTATAACTAAGTGTTATAATCAAAACCACCTTTATTCTTTTATAAAATACTTAACTTTCTCAAACTTATATATACATGCTTTAAAATACCTATAAATATGTTTTAATATCCATATTGTTTGCACAAAAAATGGGCAAACACCTCCAATCAATTAGTTATAGAGCTATGAATACATGGTGTATAATGCATCTGTTATATTTGTGTTATAATTGATTTTCGGAGAGCATGTCATATATAGGTTATGCAAAGAGTAAGTTGTAGTAAAGTAAAGAACACAATGATTTATAGTGGTTCGACCACAATGTGCCTACATCCACTATCTATGTTCATTATTCTTCTTCTAGATATTTGATATAATGCCCGAGATATAAAATACAATGATTTGTAGCTCAATAGAAAGTAAGATATAGCCCAAGGAAGTCTGTTTGGCTATTTTTGGTCAGCTATTCTTGGCTAACTATTCCCATTCTGTTATCTCTGCTAGGCAGTTTCGACTGGGCTGCTCTTGCTAACTTATCCTGCTAGGCTGCTCTGACTAGCTGCTCTTACTAAGCTGTTTCTGCTAGGTTATTCCTACTAGGCTGCTCCTGTTAGCTGATTCTGCTAGCTCTGACTTGTTTGTTATTATTGCTGTACGCTTGGATTTTTAGAGTTGTTCCTCAAAGTCCTTATAAATGACAAATGCTTGGCTATTTATAGAGGTAGATTTGAGGTGCGTACATTTCCATGTATATCATGGTCAAAGGGAATATTCCTGATTATGTCATATGTAGCTATTTATTTACAGATATATACCGATTTCCTTCCTTATTTGCACTACTGGGCTCAGCTAGAACTCGGTTCGAGGGTGTTGGTCCAACTTGGATGGATGTGGATGGGATGTTGTCTAGGTTGGTTCGCTTCGGTTTGACTCGGCCCCATGCTTGCTTTGACTTCCCATGCCTGGACATGGTCCGGTCTTCCCAAGGTGCCCCACTTGGTTTGGCCTCCCCTATCCTTACATAATCATGTTCAATGCCATAGGTACCGAACAGGGTTTCCTGTTCGGTACCCTATGAGTTCCTATTCGGTACCTTGGGGGACTGAATAGTGGAAGGAGGGGTTTTGGCCTCTCTCTTTCTCCGCCTATCTGTTTGCCTTGTGTCTTGCCTTCTTTCTTGCCTAGTTTATCTTCCTTCCTTATATTGGCAATCATTAGGCACTCAAAAATTAGTGTCTCCATCAAACCATTTCTCATGTTCCATAAAAATAATGTGACTCGAACCTAGGTGGGTTAGTTGAAAGGTGCAAGTCTTTACCACCATACAACACATGCTTTTATGCCATAAATCCTTCATTTGAAGTCGGAATTGAATAAAAATTGGACTAATAGCTTCATATCATCGAGTAGAGTATTCTAATATCTCAGAATGTTCCATTTTCCCGAATTAGGCAATAGCCCTCCAAGGTAGGGCCTGAGTCGGTTAAGCGTTGGACAAATTTTAAGATGATCATATCTCTCAATCCATAGCGCGGATTGAGATGCAGTTTCGACCTATGTGCATGTCCTTTCCTTAGGAATATTTTTCAAGTGCTTTTACAATATTTTCCAACTATGTAAAATTTGGCCCTAGCGCTTTGTCTTGCCCTTGTGATACATGATGGTGCCTTTATTATGCATCTTTTGGCTGTTTCTATGCTTCTTAATGCCTTTTCATATTCACCATGCTATGGAAAAAATTCCCACAACACTTGCCCCCAAAAACATACTTTCGTAGAATATAAAGTGTGCTTTATTTCATCCAAACTCGTCTTTCTTTCTCATGTGACAGTTATCACGAACTTAAACATCTATATCTTCATTCTTGTCCTCTCGGTATGTTTTTTGCTACTTATAATATGTTGCAGAGCCTTATTCACTTGGGGAAAGCTTGTTGATTGTTCCAAGACATCCTTTATTAGTGTGACGTTCACGGTTCATTCTTTCCTTGTAGTGTAATCATCTTGTGTGATCTCCTGCCGATTTTCATCTCTATCCGATAGGCTTTTTCTCCCTCTGGTTCAACCTCCTTTCCCCCAGGTGTTGAGGGCACGCATTGTCTTATGAATGCTCTAAGCGTATCGAGGTTCTCTAGGGAAAGGGATATCTTGTGGCTCCTTAGTAAATGGACAAGAAGAAGTATAGTTTGTTGCGTTGACTTTTTTGGCTGACTGAGGTTAGTGGTTATGATATTTTTTTCCATATGATTGCTTGGTTGCTTGTTCCATTAGCAACATTTCTCGCCGCTATCATGCATACTTTTATAGTATCAATCACCAACAAGATTGATAAGTAAGCAATCTCTATGACTGATGCTTCCCTTGACCTGTACTTTATACTTTCTGTATGAATACTTAAACAAGCACATACGTATCTTATAGAAATGATAATTTATATTACCATACCTAATCAGGATTAGTTATCGTTTGTGTGTGTATAGTATCCCTGCTTAGTTATTAGCATGTCAGCAATATTTTACTATTTCCTCACAAACATGTACAGGGTCCATCACTAACAAGTTCGCTAAGTTGAGCGACCTACGATGGAATGCCTTCTTTTAGCAATCTATGATGGAGTGTCATGGTAATCCAGTTCATGGGTCCTTATTGATTTCCAGTTTATTAGTTTGTCTTTTGATCGAGTATAATGCAATTCTCAAGCACCTCATGCAAATTTGAACTATTAGTTGCTATTTGCTGTTGCCGATCCTATCTGCATTTAAAAAGGGAAAACCAACTAGACGACTATCATGTCTTGACCATAGGTAAGTCAGCTTCTCCTTATACTTCCATGGGTCTAAAGCCATCAAAAATGGGGAACGCTTGAGTAGTGTTTTTCGAGCTTACTATAGTTGATGGGAGGTTAGAGGTCGATCATCGGTTGTGGAAATGCGAACAGGGATCACTCTGGTTCACCACTGCCGACCAAAATTTTGGGGCCGATCGTCGATAGTGGACTACCCATTCCTTGATCATGTCTTGATCATGGGTAAACCTAATTCACTATTGCTGACTAAGAGTTTGGGGCTGATCGTCAATAGTGGGCTACCCATTCCTCGACCAGTCCTGATGTGGGTAAATCCGATTCACTATTGTCGGCCAAGAGTTTGAGGCCGATCGTCAACAATGGACTACCCATTCCTCGATTATGTTCTAATCTGGGTAAATCTGATTCGCTGTTGTTGGCTAAGAGTACGGGGCTAATCATCAACAATGTACTACCCATTCCTCGATTATGTCATAATCTGGGTAAATCTGATTTATTGTTGTCGGCTAAGAGTTTAGGGCTGAATTATCCCATCGGCCTAGAATGTTGGGTCGAACTATCCGACCGATCCTGAAAGGATGGGGCTGAATTTTTCGATCAGGCTGAAAAAATTGGGTTGAATTATTCAATCAACGCTGAAAGGATGAGGCTGAATTATCCTATCAGCCCAAAATGTTTTGTTGAATTATCCAATTGAATCGAAAAAGACGAGGTTGAATTATCCAATCAGCTGGGAATGTTAGGTTGAATTATCCAGTCAACCATGAAAGGATGTGGCTGAATTATTTGATCAGCCCAAAAAGATTGTGTCAAATTATTCGATCGACCCTGAAAGGATAGGGCGGAATTATTCGATTAGCCCGAAATGTTAGGTCAAATTTCCGATAACCCCAAAAAGGATAGTGCTGAATTATCCGATCAGCTTGGAATGTTAGGTCGAACTACCCGACCGACCAAAAGTATAGTGTTGAATTATCCTAGGCCTGAGGAGCTAGCTCCAGATCGTGCTGCTAATCATACCATATGAGAATCTGGCTTCCAAGAACACGATTCCATTGGTTCAAGAAGCTGACTTTATTCATGAATGAGAAAGCTGATAGGTCCTGCCATATTGTTCTGCCTTTGTGTCCTTGGGTACCTTATTTGCAAAAACCAACTGAAAGGAGCTAAATGTAGTAGTGCCGTAGCAGATTGCTATTCCATGCACACAGGATTGAGATTCCATCAATAGTTGCTAGCATGAGTGTCCCATCATCAAGATTTTGATCAATTGCATAGGGTTAGGTGCCCCCAATATGCAGCAGCCTTGCTTGTATAGTCCTAGAAATCAGGGCTCTATTTGGCATGTGATGGTTATTCTTGTGGTGTTTTGGTAGCATTAACCACCTACAATGGTCTCGCATGCCCGTCCATGGGGTTCGGCAAGACGAGACAATTGACTAAACCATTTATCCATAATACATGCAGTTTCCATAGTCAGTCTACGAAATAAAGGTTTTGAGCATTCCTCGTTTTCCTGGATACTTCTCCATCCATGATGATGAGAACATAGGTTCTATTCCCTAGATCCCTTCTGGTAAAATATAATCCTTCTCAAATTAGGCCAGTTGCCCTCGCCTTGGGGAAATTGCTCCATGACTTGGTTTCCTTCCTTAAGCGGGTGATGCTCAATCCTAGAGTTGCATTGTTTCACCGCTTTCGGCTCAATCGTACCCAAGACATGTTTAGCAAATCCTCGTTCTCCTCTAAGTTATAGTAGGTTCTCTTATGAAATAAGACTACAGTCTGGATGGGAAGCATAACCAATCAATCTTATGCTAAAGCAAAAGGTGTATATCCCATTGTATTCTTGTGGGAAGTGCGATACGATAAAGTCCAATGGCAGCTCATCCATCCGAACTCCCTTGTCAATTTTCGAACGCTCCTTTATGTAAGTTTTGAGAACCTTGTTGGCCTCTTCAACTTACCCATATCCTACAAGTGAGGCACTATTGAAGCTTATCCTGATTCTAGGTTACCGATAGAAGTTGGCGAATTCTTGACTATCAAACCTCTATCCATTGTCTGAGATCATAAAGGGAGGAGCTCCATGCTCGATAAAGTAACCCACAACCACTATTGCATACCCAACTTCATCTATATCTATTAGAAGTTCTCCATTTTAGATTAATGCTCGTGAGATTTCCTTTTCTAGGGTTTTCCCTCTAGTGTGGTCTCTTCTACTGCCTAGATGTGCATTATCCAATATTTCCTTAGCTACTCTTGCAGTCGTGCACCTTAGTAGTGGGTTGGTTAAAAATCTTCTGTATAGGATGTCATCCTATATGGTGTACCAACCGCCAATCATTCTCCTTTGACTTGGAACTACCAAAGCGCTTTATTCATAGCCATTTGCAAGTCACTATGGATATATAATGTCCAGCTTTCCAATTCTTTTTCTATTTGCAATCCTTTTACTTGTGTACCGTACTCTGTCGTTCATTCTAACCTGCAAGGTAAGAGGTCTAACCGACCCACAAGAGTCAAGAATATTCGTTCATTCTCAGCCACTAGTATTTTTATCACTTCTGCTAGTGCCACATAGTCATGTGGCATGGTGTTACTTATGCCTTAGGTATTTTTATTAAATATCATTTGAAATTTATGCACTAAAGTAAGTCATAACTTTGCATTGTTGTCTCCTTGCTTTATGGGGGAATTCAGCCTCTTTAGTATCATGCTTCATGTTTATATGAAGTTGACTCTATCTCTAAGGATTTTTGAAAAGATTACACTCCACCATTTCTATAGATGTCTAGTCCATCTAATGGAATGGGCTAGAATTACACTTCCCTATTTCTGGTGGAGCTGAAACTAGTCTTTAATTATCTTTGATGGAGTTGTACCCTGTCTCCGGGACTTGGATGTTTATGCTCCATTGTCTAATTGCTCTGTTCCTAACAAGCTTCATGCACATCTATCTATGGATATCTAGTAGAAGGTCATGATCTAGTATCCATAATGAAAACTAAAATCATGCCCCCGAGTGTTTTTTTTACCCTTTCTCCATAAGGAATCAGTTCAGTCAAGGGACTACAGTCTATAGTTTATAGCACTCTCATTGTAGATACATTAGGTTCTAGCCTAGAGCATACCAGTTCCCATCTCTGCCATCGTTAGGTCTCAAGTTATCGATTCACCATATGGTTTCTCTGGTAGAAAAATAGATTCTTTCAGGAGTCTCCATAAGCTATGAGTGTGGAATCTTGTTTTGTCTTCTGAAGTATTTCCTTTCTCTAGTCCTATTGTCCGTCTTTCGCATGCCACTATCCTAAGACTTTTTTACTTCCAATTCGGTTGACGTTTGCTAATCCTGTCTTGATATCAGAATCTTCTAAGCGCGTAAACTTGTTGGGTTGATAGTATAAATCCTTCAAATTGATGGTTGAATTTTCTTAAGTTCCCTGTAAAACTTTGTTTTCTTTTTAATTCTTGAAGCAACAACCACAAGACAATCAATTCACTAAGTTGTCGCATAACGGCTGCTATAGCGTTGAACCAGGCAAGATTGCTCCGTAAGTTTCACCATCCTTTTGCTTCCTTCATAGCACCAGCTGCTTCCATATGCTTAATGTTTCATAGTGTCTTAAAATTAGGGGGTTTATTGCATATCCAATGTTTGGAGTGAAGTGACCATAGTTCATTTTGCCAAGCTCTGGTCTCCTGCTTTGCTAGCATAACAATCGACGCACTTAGCCCGACAACTCGCTCCTTCTTTATTAGGATAATTTCTTAGGTTGCATGGTGGGACACATTGTGCCAATCGTGCAATGGATCAACAACATGTGTACAGGTCGGTATGAACTTAGGCAGTCCCTTTTCGGCAGCTAAATGTGTGATTCCAACATCAGCATTACTTCTAGTAAGGCATCCTCCCTTGGTCCGACATAGATGATACGATTGGTCTAAACTGATTAGTTCTGCATCGGTCTGATTCGGTTCGAGCCTAAGACGGCCTAGTTTGTGAGGTGCCAAATGTCCATGGTTTCTTTCTACCTCGCCTACTCCCTTGCACCCATTCTTGATGGGTTGCAGAGAGAGTTTTGGACTTGGTCTCTTCGGACGTGCATTTGTGTTGCTTACTCCATTAGTCTAAGGAGTGCTCCAGTATCTCCAAATGCTTAGCTGGAAGAGAATATACTATGTTTTCCATTGTTATTTGTAGTCACTACCAGAATCTTTTCTAGTAGCTTTATCGGACTGCCTTCCTGATGCAGCGCATTCTAACCTTATTTATTTTGTTGGCTCATAGGCGAACTCCTCTAATGCGGCTGGCTTCTCCATTGTTGACCTCTTAGTAAAATTTGTTTTAGGGTGCACTCCTCTATACAAGTCATCAGGGTGAATCTTTCATTCGTATTTTGAATTCTAGCAGATGCGACGTTAAACCAGGATAGGTAGTGCCGTAATAACTCATCTTCCCTTTGCTTCACACAAATGCTGAGTATCCATCTTTTGGTTGTTTAATATGCACCCAGAGTTGGCTAATAAACTTCTTCTTTAACATCGCAAAAGAATGAATTTATCATTGGGGTCAACCATAAAACCACATAATAGCTAAGTCTGACAAGAATAGAGGAAATCACTTGCATAAGGCTTCCTCTATAGCACTGCTTACCAGTGTGTGCTAGGTATACCGTTGTAAATGCACTATAGGGTTGGAAGTCCTTGATATTGTTCCATAGTAAGCATCTTGAAAGCTCTTTATATTTCGAGCAACCTCTATCTCCATAGACAATGGGCTACCAACCCTTGCTCTTATTCCACGTTCTACTTGTTTGCAATGGACACACTCCCTTATAAGTTCACCATGCGACCCTCTGGTGCAGGGGATGATTAGAGATGCGTTGACCTCACCCATTGAGAGGCATCTTTCATTCCCCTTATAATGACTAGATCTGAGACCCCAACTCCATTCTCTACTTCGAAATCGTTCACAGCGATGAGCCCGCCGTCCATCTGCTGCTACATCCGGCAAGAATGGGAAGCACTACCTAGGTTGGGAAGGTTCAACTGTGGCTACCCCTGGTTCATTGCCTCTCTTGTATGGCTCGGTGTCGAACCGATCCTCCAGTGTGGCATGTGATCGAATTCTAGGCCGGCTATTTCCTCGGCGTTTGCTTGCCCAACTTCCTGATTCTATTGATCTGACTTGCTACCAGACCATAACCTCCTTTGTCTCCTGGACCTCGAAGAATGGGTCCTTCCTCTAGTTTAGTGTTGTGCACAATCGGCTGCGCCTGTCCCAAGCAGTTCATGGTTTGATCCACAATGGCTTGCTGCTGGGAAGTGGAGCGGATATCAAGATTCACCACAACTCTGTCTAAGTCACACCTAGTGATGGTGTCTGGAGCTGGAGTGCTGGAAGGATCTTTATAGTGCTCTATAGTTCCACGACTGACACCGCTACTAGAGCCGCTTATCTAGTTCTTAGACTTAGAGGTTTGTTGAGAAAAGTTAAAGTCGTTGTCTTTCTCAGTGAAAGCACAAAAAATATTTACATAAAAAATGGGAAAACACCTCCAAACGATTAGTTATAGTGCCGTGAATACGAGTGTATAACACATCTGTTATATTTGTATTATGATTGCTTTTCGAGGAGCAGGTCACATATAGGTTGCGTAAAAAGTAAGTTGCGGTAAAGTAAAGAACATAAAGATTTACAGTGGTTCGGCCAGAATGTGTCAACATCCACTGTCTATTTTCATTGTTCTTCTTCTAGAACTTTGATATAATGCCTGAGATATAAAATACAATGATCTATAGCTCAATAGAAAGTAAGATATAGCCCAAGGAAGTCTATCAGGCTATTCTTGTTCGGCTATTGTTACTGCCTATTCCCAATTGGTTGTCTTTGTTAGGCAGTTTCGGCTAGCTGCTCGTGTTAACTGGTCTTGTTAGGCTGTTGTGACTAGCTTCTTGTTAAGCTATTTCTACTAGGTTGTTCCTACTAGGCTGCTCCTACTAGCAGATTCTACTAGCTCTGACTTGTCTGCCATTATTGATGTAAGCTTGGCTCTTCAGAATCGTCCCTAAACGTCCTACTTGTAAATGGCAAATGCATGGCTATTTATACATGTAGATTTGAGGTGCGTTTAATAATGCAAATTATGATATTTCCACGTATATCATGGTACGAGGTAATATTCTTGAATATGCCATCTGTAGCTATTTATTTTCAAATATATGTTGATTCCTTCCTTATTTGCATTATTGGGCCCAGCTAAGAACTCGGTTCGAGAGGTGCTGGTTTGACCTGGACGAATGTGGATGGGATGTTGTCTAGGTTAGTTCACTTCGGTTTGGCTCATCCCCCATGCTTGGTTCGACTTCCCATGCCTAGACATGGTCTAGCTGCCCATGGTTCCCCACTTGGTTCGGCCTCCATCTCTCCATACATGATCATGTTCGGTACTATGGGCACCGAACATGGTTTCCTGTTCGATACCCTGGGGTATCAGATAGGATTTCCCATTTGGTACCCTTGGGTATCGGACAATGGAGGGAGGGGTTTGGCCTCTCTCTTTACTCCTTTGCTCCGCTTATCTGTCTGCTTTGTGTCTTTCCTTTCGCCGTGCCTAGCTTCTCTACCTTCCTTATGTTGGCAATGTTTAGGCACTCGACAGTTAATTTCTCCATCGGACTATTCCTCATGTTCCATAAAAATAATGTGCTTGTCATGACTCAAACCCGGGTGGGTTGGCTGAAAGGCGCAAGTTTTTACCACCATGCTACACATGCTATTATGCCATAGTTTCTTCATTTCAAGTCAGAATTGAAAGAAACTTAGACCAGTAGCTTCGTATCATTGAGTAGAGTATTTCAATGCCTCTAAATGTCCGTTTTCCTGAATTATGCACTAGCTCTCCAAAGTGGGAACCAAGTCGGTTAGATGATGGATAAATTTTAGGATGATCATATCTCTCAATCCATAGCATGGATTGAGATGAGGTTTCAACCTATGTGCATGTCCTGAACTTAGGAACATCTTTCAAGTGCTTTAACCATATTTTCTGACTATGCCAAATTTTCCCCAAGCGCTTTGCCTTGCCCTTGTGATTACACGATAGCGCCTTTATTATGTACCTTTTGGCCGTTTTTATGCTTCTAACGTCTTTTCATATTTACCATGCCGTGGACGAAAATGCCCACAACACATATAAAATAATATGTGAAAATAAGTAATTTGGAATTTAAAAAATCATAAAAAAATCTTATATATAACCTTTACTTTGAAAATTCATAACTAATTATTAAAAATATATTAAAATTTCAAACCACTTTTAAAACACTCTAATACATGTTATTAAACACTTCTAAAAAGATTTAAGAAAAAATACATTATTTAAATATCATTTTTAAGCCTTTTAAAGTCTCAAACAACATACTACATCATATAATAGAAGTGCTACCAAAAGTCCAGAAACGACTAGAAAGTTTTGCTGTTGGAAAAGTGTTGTTTCAGGTTTTGGGCCAGAAAACCAGTTTTAAATCCCTTAAAGTTTGACTAGTTTTCAACGAGTTAGCGATCTATTTAAAATCCAATAATCTTATAGTAGTTAATATACTCATTTTAGGTCATAACCATGCCAAGAAACCACTAAGAAGCCCTCAAAAAATATTATAAAAATTCCTCAAAATAAGGGATTTCAAAGTGCTTATATAACGATCTTTAGCTATACAAACCATCCATATTTAATCAAATATCACATACAATCCAACCAAACATGCATACATAATGTCAAGGCCATGTCATATGTTATCGAAGGTTATAGATGTAACAACCCGAAATTTAAGGAGAAATTAATAAATAATTGTAAGTGAAAAGAAATGTGTTTATAATTAGAATTCGTTGAAATTATTATTGAAATTGATTGGCAGTAGATTTATTGAAATGTTTCAATTAGAAAGGGAAAGATGAATTAAATTGTAATGATTAAGTTTAATATAAGAACTTGCATTTGTGGCAAAATGGAATGAACATTTTAAATAGAAATAAATGCATGTTTTGAGATAAATGAAATAAACTTTTCATTTTTGAATATATATATGCTTTATAAATAGGGAGTTTGTTTTGTTAAAAAAGGAAAAATAATATATATAACAGTATATTTAAAAAGAAGGAATTTACATTTATAAATTTGAAAAGTGAAGATGACGATGTTAAAATGAGTTGAGTTATTGTAAATGAGAGAAAATGTAACCATATATTTATAAAAAAGAAGGCATTTAATAAAATAAACGTTATATTTTGAAAAGAAAATGCAAGAGTGTATTATGAAAGGATTGCATTTTTTATAGAAAATATAAGGCGTGTTATTTATTTGTTAGTAAAGAATAAGGGTCTGTTTGGTTTTTGAACATAAAAAAACATTTATACCAATTGATTAATGTAATTGATTGCTCAATTTAAAGGTAAAGAATAAGGTTACTAATTAATACACAACATATATACACGTTTGTGGACATGTTATTTATCTAATTACAACCGATGTGAATATGGAAAAAAATGTAGATATAATAATTCACATGTTAATTTATTTAATTCAGGTGTAAATGTGGAAAGATATTGATATGTTGTTTATTTATTTATTTTAGATGTAAACATGTAAGTTAAATGAGATGTTGAAAACTGAAATGAAACATGCGAATAAAGAGAGATGCATGAAATTTATCCTGAAATAAAATGCACAATCTAGAAATTAATTAAGGAGAAGAAAACATTATTTATAATTTGTATATTATTAAGGGTGTAATGAATTGAATTAAACATAAAATAAAGCGCTGACAAGGCGCATTGTAAGATTTGATGCAGCAATGAGTCAATAGAAGTTTCGTACACGTCGTTTTGCATTCTTTTATTCCATTCGGTCCTTCCGTACTTCCATCCGATGGCTCCTATTCAACTTATGACGTGGTCGTATACTATTCAATCCTTAAATCCAACGGTCCGAGATCCACTTGTGCACCTATAAATATGACCCTAGGCTTAACACTTTTTCTCATTCTAGATTCTCTCCGCTTGGATTCATCTTTTCAGGAAGGACCCTAAAAGGAATAATTTTTCAAGGAGAGAATCTTTTTAACAAAAATATTTTAACAACCCTAAGTGGATCCGTGAAGGTCTAAAGGGAAGAGTAAGGACCAGAGGTGAGTGATCATAATTATTTTATGATTTCTTTAAGTAATTTAAAATAATAGGGTTTCCAATAGTTGTAGTTTTACTACGAATTTTGAAATAGCCTTTGCAGTAGTTTAGTTACAGTTTTTAGAATTATATTCAGTCTATTTCCTTTCAGCTAATTTTGTCAGCAATTTTAATTTATTTCTGTTAATTATAGATTTTCCAATTTTTTACAGTTTATTTACAGTATTTAGTTATTTACTGTTATTTATAAGTTATTTACATCTTCTTTTTATGTTTTGGATTTTCTTCTATTTTCAATTTTTTTAGTCCTCCTTCTTCTTCGTGTATAGATTAGAATAAGATTAACGCGAATATGGATTAAATTGTAAGAAAATCATAATAATGGGATATAAGATGTAAATCATAAAGACTGTAATAAAATGAAATTATGATTGAAATTATGCCTAATTATAATATTAATTGGACAGAATTAAAAAGACTGGCCTATTTATAATTATGAGATGTAAATTATAAAGACTGTAATATAAGTGGAATTGGACTGAAATTATGCCTAATTATGATTAGAATTGGATTAGTTATAACATAGAATTATAACTAAAAAGAGTAAAAGGTGAAAGAGCTTATTTTCACACTTAAACCTTGGGTTAAGAAATAAGCATAATTATAATGTAGGTTATAATAAAAAGAATAGAATGAGGTTTATTTTAGGACTTGGAATAAATTAATAAGCGCACAAAGTAAAAATGATAATAAAGGCTTATTTAAATAATTTATCTAAGTTAATAAGCAAAGATGGAAGTAGGAACAGTACCAAATAACATTCCCTATTAGACAAAACGGTGTCTCACATTAGTCTATAGCTGTGCAGTTAATGCGCTCGGTAGATTCAAAGCGGTGGAGGTGCAAAAAGTCATAGCGGGGATACAGCGAGAATATAGCGGGATATAGCGGATGGCTCTAAAATAGCATATAAAACTGGTACTTAATGTTTTTACAAATATATAAATGGTAATTAAATGAAAATATATCATTCAATTGAATTATAAATAATACATAAATAATTTTAAATAAAAACATGTGCGAATATACTTTAAATAAATGAAAAACTGTTATATAACATAATTGAATTTGGTAGAATATTAGAGTATTTTCATTTCTGAAAATATATTAAAAATTAAATCAAATAAATTAGTTTCATAATTTTATAATGTATAAATGAAAATTTTCAGTTCACTTTATTAAAAAAGATATAGCGGGAATAGCGGAAATAACGGGATATAACGGAAATAGCGGGGATTAAAGCGGAAAGGCTATATTCTGGGGCTATACGGAAAAATCATAGCGGTAGAAATCCGCTATAAGATAAAGCGGGGTTGTAGCGGGGTAATAGCGGGGCATTAACTACACAGGTCTAAAGTGAGATGAGGGCACGCTTATGCTAAGAATGGTAGTAATTGGTCAAATAGAAGTCCAAATCACGGGGGATTTGGATAAGGGACACAACTGGATATTGTTTGGATAAAAGGCCAGTACCAACATCATTTCCCCTATAGTTTCTATGGACACACGGTGATCTCACATCAGCCTGAAGTGAGACGAGGGGCATGCTATGCTGGACACTGGAGGCAATAAGAAGACCCAATAGGTAAAGCAAAATGTAGCATGAGCATGGTGGCAGTTACGTGTGAGACTTCCCTTTGCGGGTGCTCAGTAACCGCTAAGAGTTCCAGGGGCTTAGTATGGGTGTCTTTAGTAGACACCATTGCCTTCTGTGTAGGAAGATATATATGTCGTCTTTTCCATAATAACGTTTTGTGTAGAGAGTTATATAGTGGATGGTCCACAGAAAGGTATTATAAAGTAGCAGGCCGATCAAAAAGGGTAGAATTAAGGCTACATCCTAATTACATGATTAGGAATTCTGCCTAATCAAAGCAGAAATCAGAAACAAGTGAAAACAATCAAAGTCAACCTATCGTATAAATTAAGTAATATTTAATCCTACTTATTTCAGTTTTTCTCTTTCCTATTTCCTTTTATTATCCTTTTTTGTGCTAGAACTGTTGTAGAGTCTATTACTTTTATCTTGCTTAAAGACTCTAGTAATTACTATCATTCACCAGGCTTTTAGTCTGAACCACTCCTCTATTACCCCTTTTCTCCCATAGGCAATCAAGGGAGAAGTCGGTAAATTGCAGTTTCTTGAAGATTTCTTGGAGGAGTTTGCTACCATGTATTTCTTTTCTTTCGGCTTTTGTTCTTTCTATGTACTGGCTTATTATGAGGGATATTATGTACTCTAATTTTGAGGCTATGAATTCTCTTAAGACATGATGGTTTTGAGATATGGATGTTGTATTTGGTATTTGACTCATTTATGAAGCAATTATAAAAGCTTTATTTTAAATAAGTTATTATTCTAGTATCCGCTGTGTTTACCTATTTTTATCTTGTGAATCTTAATCTTTGTTAGTTTTTTATGCCTATAACGCACCATGCCTTTTAATGTGTCCTTTTGGGTATATTAAGGGGTGTGGGGTATTTCACTTGGTATCAGTACCTAAGGTTACAGGATTTCTAAAAATTTATTTTAAAAGTAAAGTATTTCTCCAAAAATAACTTTTTTTGAAAGTATTTTCCAAGGAACTCTTAGAAATAGTTTTCAAGTACAAAAGAGTTTTTATACAAATCCCCTCAAAGTCCAGTTCGACCTTCTTTCGATTCTTTCAAGCCTAAATTTCCGTTTCTTTGCATAGTATGACTGGATGGTTCCGTAAAGTTGCAGTACCAGAGGTGTAAGGGCAAATGCCCAATACAACACTGGTAAGTGGAAATCCCTTTAATCCACCTACACCAACCAATTTTTCTAAGCTTGCAAGGACTTCTCTAGTATAGAGGGCAAAACATTTTTTGGAACGGAGGATTTCGAGGAGACATGAGCTAGATTAGAAGATATGGAGCAAAAGTTTAGGCTGTTAGACTTGGAAGACCAATAGAGAGTTCAGCCTGTATCTTCACAACTGAAGGGAGAGCTTGAAGAAGTTCCTAAGTCAAAAAGGGAAGGCCCTCAAAAGAAAATCAAGTAAGGAACGAAGTGCCATAGTTGTGGGGTGACTGGTCATTATGCAAAAGACTACAAGATGAAGGGAAAGTGCTATAATTGCGGACAATCGGTCATATGAGTAGGAATTGTCCCCACAGGAAGGGGTAAAGAGCAGGCACACCTACAACGCAAGTATAAGCTTTGAATGCAGCACCTTCTACTAGTGGACCAGATAGAGGTAGAAAAGTCACCATCGAAATTTTTGATTTCTATTTTTGATTTTCTCATTCGGACTCTTTTCGATTCTGGAGCATCACCCTTTCATTTTGAGTTCTTTGTTTGATTGTTTGCACTCAGACAACTCTTTAGCAGTAGACCCCATTGTTGTTTCAAACCCCATAGGAGGATCGGCACACGTATCTATGGTTTGTAGAGGTTTGAATTTTTTTATCCTAGGCATTAAATTTGACTGTGACGCCTATGTATTAGGATTTTTGGGTATGGTATGATTTTGAGAATGAATTGGGTATCCACTTATGGAATGATATTAGACTACGAGAGGAGAGTCGTTAGGCAAGAGACATGCAGTAGTAGGACTCTTGAGGTTTCTTCAGACCCATAGGAGTTAGTCATGTTGAGCTTCTTTTATCCCCTCGATTCATCATCAACAGAGTTAGATTCTGTTCTAGTCTTCAGAAATTTCCCAGGCGTCTTTAAAGAGGTGCTTTTCACAGAGCATAAAGAAGGTCTACACATGGTAGGAGTTTGAGAAATGGTTCTTTTTTTTTAGGTTCAGATTATGGAAATCCAAAGAGAGGTAGGAAAAGGTTCGAGGTGTACCATAGATTTAGTTGATAAGGAAAGAAGAAAGCCCAAGTGTAGATAATTGCAGAAATTATAATTATTTTGCATAAGGCGATTTAATGGTAGTGCCTTAGGGTAACAATATAAGCATCAAAGAGGAATTGGAGTAAAAGACTATGGTAAGGAAATGAGATTACCAAAATTTAGGAAGGATGCTCCTAGGGTAATGAGAAGAAAACCCACTTTATATTTAGCCCAATAAAATTGTTAGAATTAGAAAAGTTGAAAAGTATAATTGTCAATGTTTTTAAAGTAAATATTGGGTCTTTTTGAAAAATGGCATGAAATTTAAAATTTGTTTTTATAAGATACAAAATTTTGTTGAAAAGGTGAAATTCTTTTTGAAGAATTATAGAGCGTATATAGCTCACTAGCTTCTTTGTAAGTAAACAAAAATTTTAAATATAAAAACATAAAGTGTATTAAGTATAAAAAACATAGGTTACTACATTTATTGTTGTAATAGATGTTTTCATGAATAATAAAAGGAGCATAGGCTATAACACTATTGTTATAGTAGATGACTCCCAAGATGAATGTTTTTACATAATATGTGAGGTTTATTAGTATTTATTTTTAATTAATTTCTACATTAGTATTTTTGGGTTGTAGTAACGGTGTTTTATGCAACATCGTTTTAACCCAAATAAAGACACATTTTAAAAAGGTAATTTCTAAGAATAGAAATAAATTAATTTGTGAATACACCCATTATTTAAATAAGTAGAAGAAAATGTTTATCGTAGGAAAGTATAAATTAAACATGCTTTAATCTATTGGAATGAAAAAAATAATGGTATAATTTTCTATGAAACCAATAAAAATGTTTTGTGCATATTACAAGGAATATATGAAAGACATGCACAAGGTATGGAAAACACCATATTTTTTATAGTCTATTTTGAAAATATAGAATAAATTCCTTGTAACTCCACATAAACATGAAGTCCTCTTTTAAAAGGTACCTTAAGGTATGTGAATATTAGGTATAATAAGAAGATGATTTGAAAAAGGACATTCTAAAGATAGTTTAAAAGAAAAATGGCTTGATGAAAAAGTAAATGAGTTTTTGAAAGCAAAAAGCTTAGTAATAGTTGAATTTAAAAATTCCAATTTTATAAAAAATTGTAAAGGTCTTTAAGAAAATGAGGAATAAGTTTTGGATTTCAAAATTTCTCCTTTAGGTATGGGAATTAATGTAAATTCAAAAAGCTATAAGGATGCAAGTTTTGAAAAATAAAATATTGAGTAGTCAAGTATTTTTGAATTTAATAGAAACTGAAAAGATAACACTTTTAAAGGCAAAGGATTTTGGGATTTGACATTTTAATTTTTTTTGAAACCTTAGTTTTTAAAACAAGGTGATAAATACCAAACCAAAATCTTAAATGTGGAGTAGGTAAGAATCATTTCCTAGGAGTTGGAAAAGGTGTAAGGAGATAGTAGTAATTACTTTTAGAAGTAATAATGGAAGTTTCTATAAAGTGTATAAGACGCTAGTAAGAACCTAGGAGTGTTGATTCATGAAGAGCAGTAAAATGAAATTAGTGGAATTCATATGGTAGTAGTTTTCAAGCTAGCATTGGATTGGCACCTTCTGAACCTCTTTATGGAAGACTGTGCAAGTCGTCTTCGCATTGGATAGAGTCTACAGAGGGATTGCCTTGGTTCCGACATAGTTAAGGAGACTTCGGAGAAAATTGGTTTGATTAGGAGAAAATTCATATCTCATATCTGCATTTCTTTGATAGTAAGTTTTAGAATATTCTATTTCTATCTTTCGTTTTGAATAGGTTCTTTCCTTTATTATCCTTTGGGAGGGTAGAACTTTGGATTTAACTTATGGATGGTAGAATTTGACGTAAACATGTTAATAGAACATGTTATGAATGATGTATGCTAGTGGTTGCAAGTGTTTTCTAGTGGATGCTAATGGACGCGTATACTTACTCTAGGTACTATTATCCTTTAGGGATCGTCCTAACTAGGACGCTAGAGCATATGCATATGAATGTATGCGCGTTTGCATTTTTATTTTATTTTCATGGTTGTTATAAATGGATGACTATCACATGATTATTACATTTGGATGATGATTTTAGCACGCATATAGAACTATCAGTTATCATTAGGGAATTTGCATTCATTTGGACACATGGCGCGGATATGATTGCATAAAAGGAGGTTGACTGAATTAGCGGACCGCCTAATCTTTTGCATTAATTAGGGACACCGGCACTATACTATTTGCATAAGTATCATAAATCACATTAGAAAAATCCAAGGACAATGGATGTAATTGGTGATGATTGAGTAGTTGGTTGTAGAACTTGGATGAAAATATTTATTTCATTCTTTCATCCTTAGGGATTTCAGGGATGAAATCCCTTAAGGAGGAGAGAATGTAACAACCCAAAATTTAAGGAGAAATTAATAAATAATTATAATAGAAAAGAAATAGTGTTTATAATTAGAATTCATTGAAATTAGTATTGAAATTAATTGGCAGTAGATTTATTGAAATGTTTCAATTAGAAAGGAAAAGATGAATTAAATTGTAATGATTAAGTTTAATATAAGAACTTGCATCTGTGTTAAAATGGAATGAACATTTTAAATATAAATAAATGCATGTCTTGAGATAAATGAAATAAACTTTTTATATGTATGATTTTATGAATAGGGAGTTTATTTTGTTTAAAAAAGGAAAATAATAATATATATAACAATATATTTAAAAAGAAGGCATCTACTTTTACAAATTTGAAAAGCGAAGAAGACGATGTTCAAATGAGATGGGTTATTGTAAATGAGAGAAAATATAACCATATATTTATAAAAAGAAGGCATTTAATAAAATATACGTTATATTTTGAAAAGAAAAGCCAAGAGTGTATTATGGAAAGATTGCATTTCTTACAGAAAATATAAGGTATGTTATTTCTTTGTTAGTAAGGAATAAGGGTCTGTTTGGTTTTTGAACATAAAAAACATTTATACCAATTAATTGATTTGATTGATTGCTCAATTTAAAGATAGGGAATAAGGTTACTAATTAATACATAACATATATACACGTTTGTGGACATATGTTATTTATCTAATTACAACAGATGTGAATATGGAAAAAAATGTAGATATAACAATTCATATGTTAATTTATTTAATTCAGATGTAAATGTGAAAAGATATTAATATGTTGTTTATTTATTTATTTTAGACGTAAACATGTAAATTAAATGGAATGTTGAAAACTGAAATGAAACATGTGAATAAAGAGAGACATATAGAAATTTAACATGAAATAAAATGCACAAATTAGAAATTAATTGAGGAGAAGAAAACATTATTTGTTGTCTGTATATTATTGAGGGTGTAATTAATTGAACTAAATATAAGATAGGCGCTGACAAGGCACATTGTAAGATTTGATGCAACAATGAGTTAGCAGAAGTTTCGTACACGTTGTTTTGCATTCTTTTGTTCCATCCGGTCCTTCCGTGCTTCCATCCGATGGCTCCTATTCAGCCTATGACGTGGTCGCATCCTATTCAATTGCCAAATCCAATGGTCTGAGACCCACTTCTGCATCAACAAATAAGACCCTAGGCTTAACACTTTTTCTCATTCTATATTTTCTCCGCTTGGGTTCGTCTTTTTAGGAAGGACCCTAAAAGGAATAATTTTCCAAGGAGAGAATCTTTTTAGTAAAAATATTTTAAGAACCCTAAGTGGATCCGTGAAGGCCTAAAGGGAAGAGATAAGGACTAGAGGTGAGTGATCGTAATTATTTTAAGATTTCTTTAAGTAATTTAAAATAATAGGGTTTCCAATGGTTGTAGTTTTACTACGATTTTTGAAATAGCCTTTGCAGTAGTTTATTTACAGTTTTTAGAATTATATTCAGTCTATTTCCTTTCAACTATTCTTGTCAGCAATTTTAATTTATTTCTGTTAGTTATAGCTTTTTCAATTATTTACAGTTTGTTTACAGTATTTTAGTTATTTACTGTTATTTATAAGTTATTTACATCTTCTTTATATGTTTTGGATTTTCTTCTATTTTCAATTTTTTTATTCCTCCTTCTTCTTCGCGTACGGATTGGAATAAGATTAGTGCGAATATGGATTAAATTGTAAGAAAACCAAAATAATGGAATATAAGATGTAAATTATAAAGACTGTAATAAAATGGAATTATGACTGAAATTATGCCTAATTATATTATTAATTGGACTGAATTAAAAAGACTGGCCTATTTGTAATTGTGAGACGTAAATTATAAAAACTTAATATAAGTAGAATTGGACTGAAATTATGCCTAATTATGATTAGAATTGGATTAATTAATTGGCTTAGTTATAATATAGAATTATAACTAAAAAGAGTAAAAGATGAAAGAGCTTATTTTCACACTTAGACCTTGGGTTAAGTAATAAGTGTTTGCACCAAAATTGGGCACAACACTCTTCAGAAGTTGTTGAAGAGATAACAGTGAAGAATATAAATTTAAAATAATGATTATCTAACAAAAACTTCAAGCAACAGGAAAGAAAATGCACAGACAAGCAATTTAGAGTGGTTCGGCGTGTCGCCTACGTCCACTATGAAGTTTTTTGCAGGTTTATCGATTCTCTTTCAACAATTACAAGCGAGTACAGCAAACAACAGCAAGTTACAACTGGAAATTCGAACTCAACAAAAAAATATGATGTAAGTCTTGATCCGGCACAGTTTGGGCGCTTGAGAATCAAAGGATCCCTTTTCTGTAGGCTCTGGGGCCCTATTTATAGGCGTAGGAGGCTGAGACTTCGCTCAAACTTCGGAAGACTCGCTCTGGCATGTGAGGGGGCCCACACGACCAATTCCATAAAGTCTCGACACGATCTGAGATCGATACGAAATCATTTCGTATCCATGTCCGATGGAGCTGAAATTTGGTGTGAATGTTCTTTGGCTCGTGTGCAATCTCCTGTGAAAATTTCACGGCATTTGGATCAGTAGATCTCTAGATATCATCGATATGAAATGGAGCTTCTCGATGGCTGTCCAGTTCGAATCAACCAATTCGATTCGATTCCTTCGAATCGATCACCTACACGTGCTCTCGTGGTGATGTGGCGCGCATACCTCGCATCGATCCGTTCTTTACTCCGAGTTGACCATGTCGACTCCATGAATTTCGCCTTGCTCGTATCGAAGAATAACACGTCACCCAGGCTCGTTGACTCGATGGACGCGAATAAGTCTTTGCACATGGATTCGAACATGGACCCACGATGGAGACGAAGAGTAGCTGACTGATGGATTCGAACTAACACACTCTTATGGTTTCGAACAGTAGCTGCATGATGGTTTCGAACCAACGAAAGTGGATGGATATGAACAGGGCAGTTATTTCGTGGATACGAAACAGTGATTTGCTGTCATTAATGGATACGAACTAAGGTCACCCGATGGATACGAATTGCTCCGTTCAGATGGATTCGAATAGAGGCTTCTATGATGGATGCAAGGTAGATACTGGCCGATTGTTACGAGGCGCATTATCTGTTGATGGGTACGAAGTCCATTGATACGAACTCGCTGGATTCGAACACTGCTAACTTGATCGATACGAACTCATGGGAATTGACCGATGCAAAGTGGGTGATGGATACGAACTGGATCGAGTCGAACTATGGTTCACTGATGGATACGAAAACGAGGTCGTTTCCTCCAGATTGAATCGATCATAACTCGAGCATACAAACTCGGATTGACTTGAAATTTGGAATGCAGGCTTCCCTGGTTGTGCTTGTCTTGTCATATCAATTGTAGCTCGATCCGGACTCGAAAAAATTCATCGATATCCATAGCGAGCCTGTGCATGCTCGATACCCAGGACGATTGATCTTAAGCTTGGAACCAGTTCCTTGATATCTCGGCCTTGCCAAAAGGCAGGATAACAATAAGCATGATTATAACGTAGGTTATAATAAAAAGAATAAAATGGGGCTTATTTTAAGACTTGGAAGAAATTAATAAGCGTAGAAAGTAAAATAATTGGAATAAAATGGGGCTTATTTTAAGACTCGGATTGACTTGAAATTTGGAATGCAGGCTTTCTTGGCTGTGCTTGTCGTGTCATAATAATTGTAGCTTGATCCGGACTGGGACAAAATTCATCGATATCCACAGCGAGCCTGTGCATACTCGATACCCAGGACGATTGATCTTAAGCTTGGAACCAATTCCTTGATATCTCGGCCTTGCTAAAAGGCGGGATAACATTTTCCCCCCAAAGTACGTCTTGTGAAAACATGACGTGCTTTGATAAATTGTCGTCTTTACTCTGAACAGTCATTGCTCTTTTGTCGAAGGTCGTAACCTTGCGTAGCTATACCTGATTGCTGTATGATAGTGCTTAGCTGTTTGTTGCTGTAATCGTTAGTGAATGAATATCCGATCCCGGTTAATGCTAAAAATGGGATATTGTTTTGACATACATGTATATACGTTGGCCTAACTCTCGTTAACGTTGCACGCTCATGAGTCGTTGTTAGTTTTCTTGTATCGAATTTCGTAACGGTCCTCTCCTGAACCGATGTGAAATTTGAATTGCAACAACATTTGTTAGTTGTTCTGGGAAGCTCCTTCGTATCGATCCTCTCTTGAATCGATATAGGAGGTTGGAAGGTTGACTTCGCATCGGTAAATTAAGAATTCGGTGGATGCGAGAAGTTCATTCGTATCGATGATAATGTTTGAGTTATGATGGACACGAAATCGTGGGTCGTATCGATATGCAGTAGATGGAGTCGTGAACTTGTCGATGCGAACATGGGCTTCGAGTCGATGGGCTCCATCGTCTTCAGCCGTCCTCGCCGTGCGCTTCGTATCGAGGGATCCACTGTCCATTTCGGATCGATAGAAATTCTTGGTCAGATGGATTCGAACAGGGCGTTCGACTCGATTCGGGGTTTGACCGGTTGCGACCGGCCAAGTGGACTGGGAGGCAAATCGACCCGGTCTCTTCTTAGGTTCCATATAAATACCTGGGACTTAGCCATTTTTCACTTTTTTACTTTTCACTTTTCACTGCCGCCTTTAATCTTCGTATCGATCCAGAAACTCGAGAGAGAGAACAACAGTGCCAGTGATTTTGATTCAATCAAATACAACCCTTTAATTCTTCGAATACCAATCTCAAATTAGGTAATTAATCAATTTCTGCTACATCCTGACGACAAAGTTCGAATCCCAGATCCCTCTTTTCTTCACTGATTATCAATTCTGGTAATTCTTAAAGTCAGATCTGGGTGTGAGCTCGGTAAAAAATGGTCATAGTGACACTCCTGTAGATAGGAGAAGAAAGAATGAAAAAGGCAAAAAACGAATATATCTGGGGGCTTGCGTTCGAATCGATGAAGGCAGTGATATTTCTCCTTGGATTTCGCATCGATCCCTGGGACATTCCAATGGAGGTGATGCAGTTCGTACCGATGCTATGGTGGTGGATCGTATCGATACGAAATGATCGATACGAAAAATAAGTTAACGATCGCTCCGAAGTACTCAGCTTTAGATCGATACGAAGTTTACCTTTATGCTCAATACGAAAAGTATCGACTTGAACGTGAATAATGTAAAGCTGAGACCTTCCTGATCGGTACGAACTAAGAAATCAAGGATCGATTCGAAGCCATCCTATTATGATCGATACGAACTCAGCCCTTGACGATCGATTCGAAACACGCTCCCTGGGATCGATTCGAACTTGTATCCTGATGGACTCGAACGAGCTTCCTGTGATCGGTTCGAAACCTCCCATGATGGATACGAAATTTCGACACTTTTCAACACAATTTCGACGAGCTTCATTCTTGCATATCTGGACTTGATAGTTAAACTGCATACTTGACTACCTTTCGAAGCTCATTGATGGAACCATAACAACTTTAATCCGGATCGATTGCCATCATTTAAATGATTTGGTGATGACGGTCAGCGATGATAGTTATTACAACTGGGCTTCGAAGCTTTGTCGTTTGCTTATTTTCATTAACTCTGCAAAATTTATCCAAGTAATGCACAGCACTGCACAACACACACTTTACACGAGGGGAACACACGGGTTCTTTGTCGTCTAATGATGGTTTCTCGTGAGTTCGGTATTTATGGAAACTCCAAGTTCACAACCACAAGAAACTCAGAGTTAGGCTCCTCCCATACTTGAAATACCGGACATCGAGGCCGAAGTCATCGGTCCAGCCCTGGACGAGTTTCCCGACACATCCTTTATCAACAATCCACCAGACTCTATCGCATCTCATATTTCTAAAGATATGCTTGGGAGAGTATGCTTAAGGCATGGTCTATCGATGGACGACGTATTATTGCCGGGACCAAATGATAGACCGCACAATCCACCAGAGGGATATACCGCATTCAATCGCCACGCGTGTGCAGCTAGGACGCTTCCTCCGTTCAATGAATATATAAGAGAAGTGTTGTCATTTTTGGGGATCTCCCTATCTCAGCTACACGCAAACGGATATTCCTCGCTCAATAGCTTGTTCATTGCATTGATGGAGTACCTCTATCGACCACCGAACCCGACCGAGATCAGATACCTATTCAACTTCAAAAGTCGAACAGATAGCCCATCCTTCAAATTCCTAGAGGCAGCAAGGAATTGTCAAGTGGTCAGAGGATCTTGGACCGGATTAAGCTACTTCAATACGGAGTGGTTCTACGTTCGATGTCCTCCAGGATTCGCCAGGCGATGGCTATTCAAACGTGAGTACTGTCATCTTCTGGGATAATTGTTAAGACAGCCATAGACGAAGTCGAACTTATATCTCTTTTTTCTTTCTTTACAGCAATAATTCAGCAACCCGAAGGTGGATATTTCAAGGAGATAGTTCGGGTTTTCCACGAAATCCCAAGCTAAGAGAGGAATATCGAATTGCTTTTGACAGACAGAAATCTCAGAACTCTTGGGTTGATCGAGCGGAGACAAAGTATAATGCTCGACGGTGCGTTAAGAACTGTCTCGAGAGAATGAGTTAAATGAAAAAAGCCTAAAGTTGTCGTAATCGAGGAGGCTGACTCCGAGAGAACTCATACCGATGAGGAACCCTTGGGCGAACCTGCGGATGTAGCCCAGGGCACTGCAGAGGAGAGAAAAGGCAAGGCAGCCGTTTTTAAGACACCTAAAAAGGAGAGATGGAAATCTGTTGTCACGTCCCGGCCCGCCTCTGGAATTAGAATTTCAGAGGTGTCTCTCCCAAGAACAGAAAGTCTTTACGAAGGGCTTGCCGATCTTCCAATTCTGGACGATTTGTCCATGCAGCACGATGTCGGATCGGATGAACTCCAACATGCCCTAGTTTTAAGCGAATCTCTACCTACTGGCACGGTTGACACATCCAGTTGGTCAGGGGGTTGCACATACATCCACACTTCACAGCACTACACGATTTCTGAATGTAATACGCTCGCCGCGAGAGATTACTAACCCTGTTTTATGTTTTTTGCTTTGCAGATACCATGTCTGGTCGAAGCTCGATGCTTGGCAGTCTTCGCAACAAACGCAAGTCTTCATCATTTATGAATCATATAGAAGAGAAGGAGACAGAGACTATGACCAGAGGTACTCAAGTCATGAGCGCTCTGACAAAGATAAAGAGCATAGGCGTCGATCTCGATCTCGTATGCCACCTCCTAGAGTCTCTGCACCACCTCCTGCCCACGCGCACGACCTTCAGAGGCACCGCGACACAAGCCGTCCTCGCAACCGTCAAGGTCCGAAATCTACCGTAGGACTGAGATTGTGGCTCCCACAGCTACAGAGTAGACATTGGCCAAGCCTTCAGGGGAAGGAGCAGCGAGGCTTGCTCAACTGAAGAAAGATTTCCTTGACATTTGCTTCGATGGGTTCGTCTTCCCTCCGCGTTTGAAAAGGATACCAACGTCGGTCGAACCCATGATGCATGATCATCTTGCCGATATATTTTTCCAGTGCCAGGAATAGTCAAAAACCGCGAAGAAAGCATCAAAGGTGGCCTTCGATCGGGCGGCCATGATTGAGAAACTAGAGAACGAACTTGGCTAAAAAGATCGGATTTTTCAAGCACTTAATAGCGAGGCTAAGTCTTCTCGCAAATCTGAAATCTAGGCTCTTAAGAAAGCCGATGAAGCCAAGGCGACAATGGACAGGATGAAGCGCGAGCATTATGCCACGGTGGAGGACATGGGCCATCGGAATACCGTCGTAGTCGTCGAGCGGGATGCAGCCCTGAAGGAGTTAAATGAGCTCAAGGCCAAAGTCTCGGAGTTCATGAAAGAGAGGGACGCTGCTAACATTTTCGCATAGGAGGCGTGCGATCAGGTGGTGAAGTTTCGGAGGGAGAGGGACGCGGCCATGGAAAAGGTCCACGAGGTGGAAGCCGGAGTTGATGAGAAAGTTCGGTTGGCGGAGACCAAGCTCGAGTCAGAGATAGAGGAGCTTCTTATTACTTATAATGCCAATGTACTGAGGCACAGAAACTTGACGTGGCTCGACGACTACCCCACACACCTATTCAATGCTTGGAATTTGTTAGTCGAAGAAGAGAAGGCGATGCTGTCGGGTGGTGCTCTCGATGAATTTGAATTGGAGAACCGCATTGTAAGCGAAGATGAAAAGAAAATTCTCCATGATTCTATGATCTCTCATGAAAGAGAGAGGTTGGGCACCCAGCATCTAGAAGTTAGTGAAGGCTCTGGCGTCGCACATCAGGTTACAAGTTCTAAGATGATTATTTCATCTGGATCTGAGCCGATGCCAGCGATTGAGCCGCAGCCGATTCCGGGTTATGACCCTGAGCAGCCACGCTTATCCCCCATAAGGGAACATCCTTCAGAAGCTGTTCAGCTAGTCACGAGTTAAGTAGAGGAAGGTACTCTGCACAAATCTACTGTGTGTCCGAACTGAAGTATTTGTATTGAAGCGTGTATTGACAACTTGTTCTTTTTCTTTGCTCAGTGACTGAAGCAACATCAGCTGCTCCTCCTACGATCCACGAGTTGCATCAAGGGCAGAAGGCCGTCATTACCGAGGCGGTCACCACAACTGCGGCCTCGCCGATTGATATGACATAAGGGAGCTCGGTTTCTTTTGACGAGCAGATGGTGAATGCGCTCCTGGGCCAACACAGCGACCCTTTTGTGGACATGCCGTTCGTTCTTGGTGCGTTCCCACCTGCTTCCATTGCTTCGTCACAGTCCACCACTGCCTACCGTGAAGCTCATGCCGCTCATGAAGCTGAGATACTGGCTCAAATCAACGCGGAGATGGAGGTGGCAGCACACGGTGGTAGTTCCGAGAGTGCTACGACGGCGGTTGGCCCTACTCCTCTTATGGTGGTATCTTCCGGGGACATGCTCATCGGTACCAGCATGCCCATTCCACTCCGGTGGTAGACCCGACTCCTCTGACTCCTCCAGAAGAGAATATTCCTTTAAGTTCAAGTTCGGAGGAAGATGTCGATATCATGCCTTCATCAGAGGATGATCCGCCAAAGGGTAAGGGCTCGAAGCGAAAGACTGTTAGCGGTTCCAGTGGTTCCGCATCGAAGAAAAAGCCGAAGAAGAAAAAGTAGATAATCCCCCTCTGGCGCATTTTTGGCACTTAGGAGGTTGCTTTTATTTTTCTTTCATAGGCCATGTATAGATACAGGCTCGGCCCCCGCTAGTAGGAATTTTTTGGAATAACTTGTACATGAATTTTCACATACAGTTAGTTGAAATAAAATTTAGTTTCTTTGCTTCAACTCTCATTTCTTTTGTGCTTAAGTATTTTCCGTATTTGACTTTCAGTCCAGTGTACTTGCGGTGTTTCTACCTTCAAGTTGAGTTCATTTTATTTGCCAAGTCTGAAAATCGTGATCACAAGTCGTAATTGATGAATGAGTTGAATTTTGGACATTGTATCGCTTCGGTTGGTGATTAACACTTAAGCTTTTGTCCCCAGTTTCGGGGACCAGCACTTGTATCTCGGTGGTCAATCGCACCTACTGCAAATCTTAAGTACATGTCCACACTCCGAGGACTTAGGATAATCTGTGATCGATAATCTGGTTCGCACTCTGGGAATTCGAGAGTTACCGATGTTTGTAACAAAGTTCGCACTCTAGGAACTTCGACTTGGTATTTGTACTCTAATTCACACTCTGGGAATTTGGAGTCGACATTTATATTTCGGTTCGCACTCCGGGAACGTAGAATTGATGTTTATACTCCAATTCACACTCTGGGTACTTGGAGTTAGTATTTATATTTTGGTTCGCACTCCGGGAACCTGGAATTGATGTTTATACTCCAATTCACGCTCTGGGAACTTGTAGTTAGTGTTTATACTCCGGTTCACACTTTGGGAACCTAGAGTTGAAATTTGTAATTTAATTCGCACGTTGGGAATTTAGAGTTAATCGACAGATGCTCAATCGCATTTGTTCGGATTTTTTAGGGAATCGCTCACACTCTGGGAACGATAAATTTATCGGGATCGCGGATGGTCGAATCACATCCACCCCAAATTAACAAGCGAGGTCGTTAGACGGACGGGTCCATCCTCCTCTAACTTGGTTAGAACACGGTTGGAGTCGTTAGGTAGATGGGTATGCCCTCTCCAGAACCATACTTAGAGTTTTCACACTTCAACTCGCACTCTGGGAGTTTGGAGTGGTTTTAAGGATTGTTGTATATCAATCCTTTTCGGTATTATCGCAGTGGCTTGCCCCCGAGCTCGGGTATCATTTAGTGAGTAGCCGGTCATATCACAGTCACTCGCTATTTGAATAAATTCCACCGTTCGATGGAACTTAGCTCTCCGTGCATCGTGATGTTGTGCGTCATATTCAATAAATCACAGCTCTGGCTCGAAGAGATGGCATTTTATTGCTGAAATGAAAAAACATTGGCAAAGTCAGTTGCCTTATTACAAATTCAGATTTCGAAATGCGAAAACAAACTGCAAATAAAAGAATAAATCGGATAAATGAAGCCTGTCAAATGTAGTAGCGACGGAGGCTTTCACTATTCCAAGCTCTTGGCAAAGTAAGACCGTCAACGGTCGATAACTTGAATGTGGCATCTCCAAGCTTTTGAGTGATCACATTTGGCCCTTCCTAATTTGGCTTCATATGCAAAGGGACCGGATAAATTCTTTTCAGAATGACATCGCCAAGTTCAAAGGTCTGTGGTCGGACCTTGGCATTATATAATTGGGCGATTCGATTTCGATATGCAGCTGCCCTCAAATCAGCCTCTTCACGTTTTTCATCCAGTAAGTCCAAAGATTCAGCGAGTAGTATGGCGTTAGTTTTCGGATCATAGTAAGTTACCCGATGAGAAGGTACTTCCATTTCGACCAGGATAACGGCTTCTGAGCCGTAGGATAGAGAGAAGGGAGTGTGTCCGGTAGCGGACTTATAGGTCGTTCGGTAAGCCCATAAAGCCATAGGTAGTTCATCAACCCACTTGCCCCCAGCCTTTTCTAGTCGTTTTTTCATAACTTTATTAACGGCTTCGACTTGGCCATTCGCTTGAGGGTGTGCAAGTGCCGAGAATTTCTTATGGACGTGGAACCGTTGGCAGAAATTTTTGAATTCAACACTGTCGAATTGGGCTCCATTATCAGTGATAATGGTATGTGGGAGGCCAAACCGGCAGATGATATTGTGAACTACTAAGTTGATTACTTTTTTCGTTGTAATTGTCGCAAGTGGTTCGGCTTCAGTCCATTTAGTAAAATAATCGACTACGACGATGGCATATTTTGCTCCTCCTTTGGCAAGTGGTAGAGTACCGATGATATCAATGTCCCATATTGCAAACGGCCAGGAACTGACCATTTGGGTTATCTCAGTAGGTGGGGCCCAAGGAATTCGAGCATGTATCTGGCATTTTATCACATTTTCTTGCACAATCTGATGCATCAGGGTTCACAGTTGGCTAGAAATATCCATATCGATGTACTTTCTTGGCGAGGGCTTGCCCCCCCAGTGTGATCACCACATTCTTCCTCATGCGCATCACATAACACCCTTTTGATTTCGTTGTAGGCGATGCATCGAAGGAGGGGAACAGAATATCCTCTTCTATACATGATTCCATCCTGAATGGTGAACCGCGAGGCCTTCCGAAGAATCCGTCTCCTTTCACTCCTATGCTCGGGCAGTACCCCGTGCTTGATATAGTTTCAATAGAGGGTCATCCATGACTCTTTTTTCGGGGGCAATTTCAAATGTAAAATCAGTTTCCATCTAATCAATGCTTGAAGAAGACAAAATTTCAACAGGAACGAGTCCCATGTGATGTGCTTCACCCATACTTGCTAACTTGGCTAATGAGTCAGCCTTCTGGTTGTGCTCACGGGGTATGCAGAAAATGGCGTAGTGATCGAATTGATAAAGTACTTCTTTGACTCGAGCTAAATAGACCGCTAATCTTCGATCCTTGGCCTGATATTCTCCCCGAGCTTGACATACGACTAGCTGAGAGTCGCAGTAAATTTCAACGGCAGTAATTCTCATATCGGGGGCTAGCCTCAACCTAGCAAGTAAAGCTTCATATTCAGCTTCATTGTTCGTCGCACGGAACTCGAATTTCAGGGCATAGCATATAGATCGGCCCTCGGGGGTTTTAAGCACTACCCAGCACCTGAGCACCTATCATTGGATGCGCCATCAGTATGCAGCTTCCAGATGTGTTCGGAAGATTTATCGGCCTCGGGCAAATCCTCTAGGACAGTGAATTCGGCAATAAAATCTGCTAGGACTTGACCATGAATGGCTCTTCTCGGGATATAGGTGATATCGAACTGACTCAGTTCGATGTTCCACTTGAGTAACCTACCGGACGTTTCAGGCCGCGTGAGGACCTGTCGTAACAGCTGATCGGTGTACACAGTGATAGGGTAAGCCTGAAAATATGGACGGAGCTTCCTTAAGGCAATGACTACGCAGTAGGCCAATTTCTCCAGCTTTGGATAGTTTCTCTCAGCTCCGGCCAATCGCTTGCTGACGTAGTAGACCGGTTTTTGCACTCGATCTTCCCCCCGAACTAAGGCGACACTGGTTGCATTTTCCGATACCGCCAAGTAAAGATATAACTACTCATGGTTGATAGGCTTCGATAAAATTGACGGTGTGGAGAGATGTTGAACCAGTGCTTGGAATGCACCTTCGCACTCCGTAGTCCACTCGAAGTTCCGCTTTCCTCTTCGGATCAGATCAAAGAAAGGGACGCATTTATCGGTAGACTCTGATATGAACCTGCTCAACGCCGCTATCTTCCCATTGATACTCTGAACCCGCTTTATGGTTCGTGGAGTTTGCAAGTTCCTGATTGCCCAAATCTTTTCTGGATTGGCTTCTATTCCTCGAGCGTTGACAATGAACCCAAGGAATTTTCCGGATGTGACTCCAAAGTGACACTTTAGCGGATTGAGCTTCATCCCGTACTTTCGAAGGATATTAAACATTAACTCCAAATCTTTGACGTAATTAGTGGAGAATCGTCATTTCACAAGCATGTCATCTACATAAACTTCCATGGTCTTCCCAATCTGATTGGCGAACATCCGGTTGACTAGACGATGGTAAGTCGCTCCGGCGTTCTTTAGTCCAAACGGCATGACTTTATAGCAGTAGAGTCCCAGATCGGTTACGAAGCTAGTATGTTCTTGGTTAGGTACATGCATGGGTATTTGATTGTAGCCGGAATAAGCGTCCATGAAAGATAATAATTCGTGTCCAGCTGTCGAATCTATAAGCTGATCAATCCTGGAAAGTGGAAAATTGTCTTTTGGGCAAGCTTTATTAAGATCTGAATAATCAACACATGTCCTCCATTTCCCATTCGGCTTTCGGACAAGTACAGGATTGGACACCCACTCTGGGTATAAAGCATCTCGAATAAACCCGTTTGACTTGAGCTTATCGACTTCTTCCTTAAGGGCGGCAGATCTCTCTGGATCCATACCACGCCTTTTTTGTTTGACCGGGATACACCTCGGGTCGATATTCAAGGTGTGGCTCGCGATGTCCGGCGAGATCCCACACATGTCAGAATGTGTCCAGGAGAACACTTCGAGATTCGCTCGGAGAAATTCAACCAATTCCTGCTGTGTCTCATTGCTCAACTGAGACCCAATTTTTAACATTCTAGCATCATCATCATCATTGCCATCGATCGGGACATCAACCGTCAGTTCAGCCGGGGAAGCTTGATTCTCTATGGATTCCTACTTGTTCTCATTGTTTCTAGGGTCAAGGTCCCTTTGGAATTGGTTGTGGTGCCCGGGCCGAGGCCCAGGCACCAATTGTCAATTATTTGTGAAGCGGACGCAGAGAGATTCCTCTACGCCCTTTCCTTTCTCTCGTCGCTGCGCCTCGCGCAGCTCTGCAACATAACAGGCTCTCCCAACAGCCTGATCTCCTTGAATATCTCCAATCCCACGATCGGTGGGGAACTTCAAAGTTAAACACCACGGGGCAATTGCTGCCCTGAATTCAGTGAGGGTCGGTCGGCCTAAAAATTCATTATAGGGGGAATGAATGTCCAACACAACAAACTGCAACATCCGGACTCTTCGGCACTCTCCAACTCCTAGCTCTACTGGCAACTCCACTACTCCAGTGGGTATATTGGCACTTCCATCAAAGCCATGAATTCGAGATTGGCAAGGTTTCAAGTTCTTGGCTTCCATTTTCATCAAGTCGTAGGCTCTTTTGAACATAATATTTACTGCACTCCCACAGTCAACCAGGATCCTCTTCATCCAAGCAGAACCAACCAGGGCAGATATGACCAGTGGGTCAATGGTGGGAGCTTCGACCCTATCAGCATCTCGGTTTCTAAACACGATATCATCATTCATCGTTTTCTGTTGTTTAGCCGGAGCCCCTTCATCAAAATTACTGCAACACTCAAAGTCGCATGCCGGATAGAACTGGCATACGACTCCATATTCCTCCAGCTCCGGCCTGCTGGATGGGGACCACCACTAACTGTATTTATAACTAATCCCCGCCTGTACGAGCGGGTTCTTCCTGTCTTTCTTGACTTTGCACACGATTTTGGGTTGACGGGCCCGCACCTCCAGATTGCGGCGCCCACATGAACTGATCTAACTTCCTCTCCCTGATCAACTTCTCAATGAGGTCTTGCAAATGTCTGCACTCGTTGGTATTGTGGCCATAACTCTCATGGAATCTACAGAATTTTGCCGTTTGAATCTGTCTCTCCGACGACGGCTTCAGAGCGGGCTTCTTATACTGCATAACATTGCAAGTCTGTAGATGCACGTTTTCTAGCGACGTATTCAACGGTGTATAGCTGTCAAACATTGGGGCCCTACGTTGCAGACCACGGTTTTGATCCCGTTTCTTACTCTGATTATCATTGCTTCTTGGCTGAGACTGCTTTTTCTGTATATTCAGCTGTACTTTCCCAGAACTCTCACCCGACCGTTTAACTGCTACATTACTTTGAATCCCTTCACTACTGGGTCTCACGTCGTCCTGCTTCCTAGACTGTTTCGCATTCTCACGCCTTAAGAATTGAGCGGCTTTGGAGTAAAAACGGTCCAACGACGCGGGAGGTTTCCCAGCTAACCAATTCCCGAACTCAGAATCAGGGTCGATTCCCTTAGTTAGTGCCATTAGAATTGAATTGTCGTTGGGATTACTAATCTCTCCGCATGCTGCATGAAACCTTTCTAAATAGCGTCTAAGTGTTTCCCCTAGTGCCTGGGTGACGCTGGATAGAGTGTTAACATCTTTAGGTCTAGCAACATGCATACGAAACTGCTCAACAAACTTTGTAGCCAACTGGTCAAACGAAGAGATAGATCATGGTGGTAACCTTGTAAACCACATTGTTGCAATGCCCCCCTAAAGAAATGGGAAAAATACGGCATTTTACTGCGTCGTCAGCCCTTGCCGCACTCATTGACCATTCATATTTCAAAATATGCTGATTGGAGTCTGAATTTCCTTCATACATCGGTAATGCCGGCATCCTGAATCGCCGAGGAGGTTCAGCATAAAGAATCTCGTCCGTGAAAGGGGTATGACTCCGGGAGATTCCCCAGTCATCGTTGGTAAGACCCTAGCTTTCACGGATCATCTATCTAATCATAGTCGGAAGGTCTGGCATTGCAATGATCTGCGCTCGTTGGGCCAAAGTGTGGTCGGGTTCCACATTGCGAGGTTGGACCGGGCGCTGTCGACGGTCCACATCTCGCCTCCTTGGCTCAACATCTTCTGGGGCGTAAGGTTCGGGAGTACGTCCGTATTGATTTCCAGCGTCAACCCCTATGTCAACTGCAGTTGCGGTAGGACGGTTATATGTGGTGTACCGAGGGATGGTCCCTCCCCGGAAGGAGGGTCCAGTACAAAAGCTGGCTGATGGACCAACCCTTAGCTGTCCAACAGTCAAGGTGGGTTGGTGTCCGGCGGCCTGTGCGTGACCTTCGTCTGGTCGGGGACGAATGGATCTTTGGTTGTATCCGGACGAAGCAGAACTTTCCATGAAGGAATGAGAACCCTGGTCTCTTCTATGTCTTCTGCGCTTCTGGCGATTTAGCTGGTTTGTTAGCTCAGCATTTGCGCGTAACTATTCGGTTAGTTGCTGACGAATCTGCGTTAGCTCTTGAAGCAGCAACTGGAACTCTTGCCTAGTAACCGGGCCTTGTGAATCCGAGGGTCCAGCTACATTTTGATTGATTGGTGGCAATTTTGCGGGATTCTGCCTATCCTGTCCTTCTTGATCGCCAACGTTAGAGGTGGTTTTTGTACTTACCATCTTGAACGGTGAACTTCTACTTTAGATTTTTGCAAATCTGAATAGAATGGAAGGAATCTGGACTTGAGATCTGGACCTCTCTCTTAGATTTATGCAATCCAGTATTGATGGCAGATCCAACAAGCAGGAGAAAATCTGGGTTATCTCAGTGTTTACACCAAAGTGTTTACACCAAAATTGGGCACAACACTCTTCAGAAGTTTTTGAAGAGATAACAGTGAAGAATATAAATTTAAAATGAGGATTATCTAACAAAAACTTTAAGCAACAGGAAAGAAAATGCACAGACAAGCAATTTAGAGTGGTTCGACGTGTCGCCTACGTCCACTATGAAGTTTTTTGCAGCTTTATTGATTCTCTTTCAACAATTACAAGCGAGTACAGCAAACAACAGCAAGTTACAACTGGAAATTCGAACTCAACAGCAAAAATATGATGTAAGTCTTGATCCGGCATAGTCTGGACGCTTGAGAATCAAAAGATCCCTTTTCTGTAGGCTCTGGGGCTCTATTTATAGGCGTAGGAGGCTGAGACTTCTCTCAAACTTCGGGAGACTCGCTATGGCACGTGAGGGGGTCCATACGATCAATTCCAGAAAGTTTCAACACGATCTGAGATCGATACGAAATCATTTTGTATCGATCAAGATCATGTCCGATGGAGCTGAAATTTGGTGTGATCGTTCTTTTGCTCATGTGCAATCTCCTGTGAAAATTTCACGGCATTTGGATCAGTAGATCTCTAGATATCGTCGATACGAAATGAGCTTCTCGGTGGCTGTCCAGTTCGAATCGACCAATTCGATTCGATTCCTTCGAATCGATCACCTACACGTGCTCTCGTGGTGATGTGGCGCGCATACCTCGCATCGATCCGTTCTTTACTCCGAGTTGACCGTGTTGACTCCATGAATTTCGCCTTGCTCGTATCGAAGAATAACACGTCACCCAGGCTCGTTGACTCGATGGACGCGAATAAGTCTTTGCACATGGATTCGAACATGGACCCACGATGGAGACGAAGAGTAGCTGACTGATGGATTCGAACTAACACACTCTTATGGTTTCGAACAGTAGCTTCATGATGGTTTCGAACCAACGAAAGTGGATGGATATGAACAGGGCAGTTATTTCGTGGATACGAAACAGTGATTTGCTGTCATTAATGGATACGAACTAAGGTCACCCGATGGATACGAATTGCTCCGTTCAGATGGATTCGAATAGAGGCTTCTATGATGGATGCAAGGTAGATACTGGTCGATTGTTACGAGGCGCATTATCTGTTGATGGGTACGAAGTCCATTGATACGAACTCGCTGGATTCGAACACTGCTAACTTGATCGATACGAACTCATGGGAATTGACCGATGCAAAGTGGGTGATGGATACGAACTGGATCGAGTCGAACTGTGGTTCACTGATGGATACGAAAACGAGGTCGTTTCCTCCAGATTGAATCGATCATAACTCGAGCATACAAACTCGGATTGACTTGAAATTTGGAATGCAGGCTTCCCTGGTTGTGCTTGTCTTGTCATATCAATTGTAGCTCGATCCGGACTCGAAAAAATTCATCGATATCCATAGCGAGCCTGTGCATGCTCGATACCCAGGACAATTGATCTTAAGCTTGGAACCAGTTCCTTGATATCTCGGCCTTGCCAAAAGGCAGGATAACAATAAGCACGATTATAACGTAGGTTATAATAAAAAGAATAAAATGGGGCTTATTTTAAGACTTGGAAGAAATTAATAAGCGTAGAAAGTAAAAATGATAATAAAGGCTTATTTAAATAATTTATCTAAGTTAATAAGTAAAGATGAAAGTAGGAACTGTACCCAATAACATTCCCTATTAGACCAAACGGCGTCTCACATTAGTCTGAAGTGAGATGAGGGAACGCTTATGCTAAGAATGGTAGTAATTGGTCAAATAGAAGTCCAAATCACATAAGATTGGGATAATGGGCGCAACTAGATATGTTTGGATGAAGGGCCAGTACCAGCAGCATTTCCCCTATAGTTTCTATGGACACACGGTGATCTCACATTTTCCTGAAGTGAAATGAGGGGCACACTATGCTGGACGTTGGAGGTAATAAGATGACCCAATAAGTAGAGCAAAAGGTAGCATGAGCATAGTGGCAGTTATGCGTGCAACTTTCATTTGCGGATGCTCAGTAACAACTATGAGTTCCAAGCGCTTAGTGTGTGTGTCTTTAGTAGACACCATTGCCTTCTATGTAGGGAGCTATATATGTCATCTTGGCCACAGTAACATTTTGTGTAGAGAGTTACATAGCGGCTGGTTCATAAAAGGGTATTATAGAGTAGCAGGCCGATTAAAAAGGGTAGAATTAGGGTTACATCCTAATCATAGGATTAGGAATTCAGCCTAATCAAAGCAGAAACCAGGAACAAGTGCAAACTATCAAAGTTAACCTATCGTATAAATTGAGCAATATTTAACCCTACTTATTTTCAGTTTATCTCTTTCCTATTTCCTTTTATTATCCTTCTTAATGCTAGTACTTTTGTAGACTTTATTACTTTTATCTTTCTTAAAGACTCTAGTAATTACTATCATTCACCAGACTTTTAGTCTGACCCACTCTTCTATTTTTCCCTTTTCCCCTATAGGAAATCAAGGGAGAAGTCAGTAGATTGCATTTGCTTAGAGATTTCTTGGAGGAGTTTGCTACCATGTATTTCTTTTCTTTCAACTTTTGTTCTTTCTATATACTGGCTTATTATGAGGGATATTATGTACTTTGATTTTGAGACTGTGAATTTTTTTTAAGACATGATGGTTTTTGAGATATGGATGTTGTATTTGATACTTGACTTATTTATGAAGAAATTATGGAAGTTTTATTTTAAATAATTTATTATTCTAGTTTCGGCTGTTTTTACATATTTTTGTCTTATAAATCTTAGTCTCTGTTAGTTTTTTTATACCTAAAACACACCATTCCTTTTAATGTGTTGTTTTGGTTATATTAAGAGGTGTGGGGGTATTTCAATAGTAGTGATGGTATACGATATGAAGTTGCCACTTGCTTCCAAAAGCAAGTTGCCACTTGCTTCCAAAAGCAAGTTGGGTCCAAAGTTATTACTTCATTAGTTTTTACTATAGTTTAACAAGCACATTATATCACTTTTTGTATAATCAAATGGTGAGTTAACTTAACCCAATACAATCCTAAAACCACACACAAGCCTCATGAACATAAGAACACTTCCTACCATCACAAACAAGCTAAAGATTCCATCTTAGACTCCTAGATGCTCTCGGCCACCCTCCCCCTCCACTTAACTCTCACGGTCATGCTACAGTTTGGGTTATTGTACATTTTCTTCAAGATTTGTGTTGTTATTCCATGCTCTTATGTTGTGCTAGGACCATTTCCAAAGTTTGGAGGTGTTTGGAGTTAATTTTAGAAAGTTAAAGTAAAGAGAAGAGCATGTAGAAGGCAATTTTTGTTCATAACTTATGCAAATAAATTTGTGAGTTATTGGGTATATTTATGAGAGGTAAATACTACCCCTTAAACCTCCTAGTGACCAACCAAAGAAACACCTCCCTATGTGGTTAATTTTCCACCACACTCTCTCTCTTACTTAGCCCTTAAGTCTTTCCAAAATATCCCCTCTTAAAATATCTTAAGTGACATCACCGATGAGATCACTAAGTGATTTAGTTAGCCTTAAACGATGGAAATATTTTTAGTTGCCAATTAATTAGACATGCCTACAAATTTCGAACAACTTTTATCGAGTAAAAGCTATTTATCGATAAAATGATTTTCGGTCACATTTTCAATATTTATTAAAACTATATATTTTTGTAAACATATTTCAAAAAAAAATTCTCATCGTTAGTTATTAATTAAAAGGGGGTTAACAGGGTATTAAATTCATTTTAATCACATTTAACCAAGATTCAAATATATATAAATAATTCAGATATTTAAATACGAAGTATTCAAAAATTCGGGTCGTTGCAAATTTTTTTGAATGTCCCCTATAGTTATATGTCATAAACACTATAGTTTGCCAATTGCACCAAATTTTTACTAATTGAATTCAAGTAACATAATTTGGTCTTCTTCACATATATGTAGGGAAAGTTATTCTGATTGAACATGAATTTGTGAATGGAAAACAAGCTGAAGCTTAAAACTACTAGCAAAATTTATTTCTTAAATACTTTTACAAAGCCCTATTTTTTTCATAATGTCTATGCTCATCTATTGATGAATATACCTCATGTACTTTTATTAACTTCACTATCAGAAGTATTTGGTATCTTTATTTAATTATCTAAAAGATAGTATCTTGCAATTATACCTTATATGCCATCCAGCTCAATTATCAATATCGTAATTATAAAATTATTGCAACAATAAATATCCTACTGGATAGAATCACTAGTTCAACAACATTAAGATAATGACCATTGGTGTTACAACCCACACCTTAAAGGGCTCTTTTTTTTGCTAAACTGAAAAACCAAAGTCAGCTAGGGTACGGATCGTTGGTATTGGTATCTTGAAATAAACATAAATATATCATAGAGCCATCGATGAGAACTCACAGTGGAATAATAAAGTGTTGTTAGAACATTAGTTCTCCATTCTAATGATGTCAACTATATACTGCATATATATACGATATCATGATAGCAGGCTATCATTCAAGAAGACAAAAAGCAAGGTAATGAGCAAGAAGAATCATGTATAAGTCAAAAAAGTTAAAACTATGGAACTTCAAGATCAATAGTATGTATATGGTCTTAGATTGAATTGTAAAATCTCATTGATAGTTCATATACACGCACAAAGACACACACAAATATAGATATCAACATAGCCTAAAAATTGAATTTAAAATGACAAAATGTTTATATAAAAACTGAACTTACACTATTCAGTCGACTAAGATTGGTTTCAGGTGACCGAGCCCAATTTCAGTCGACTGAAACTGTTAAACTATTTTTTTTTTAAATTCAAACATTTGCCATGAAAATTAAAACTTTCATACTCAGTAGACCGTCATATTCGCTCAATAGACTGAGATTCTATAACGACTATTTTTATATGAAAAGTCATCTTCAAGAGTTGCGACTTTTTAAACGTTTTTTTGCAATTCTGAAAGGATTTCTTGAAGATTGACAACTCTTGATTGCTTCTCTTCAACATATATAGATAGCACAACAATTCACACTTAAAAAAAGACCTTCCACTCTGATTTCTATCTATTCTACTACCTTATGCTATTCTAGGTATTTGTGCTTTCAAATCTATTATTTCATTTGCTATTGTTCTAATAATCACTGTGCACTCATTATGAATCATCAAGGAGATTGTAGGAACCGTTGTATTATCAAGTCAAAATCAGTGTTAAATGAACACAAGATTGTCAAGCAAGCATCGTATTTTCAGAGGAAAGAATAAATCTAAGAGGTGCTCAGATTGGTTGAGTTGTAAATCTATTCCTCTAGGTCAAGCAAGGGATTTACCAAGGAAATACCTAAGAGTTTCCTAGGGACCGGATATAGGAGATGTGCACTGAACCAGTATAAATCTCAGTGTGTACATTTACTTACTGCTTTATTATTTCATAGTATAAATTAGTATATATACTTGTTTTATTATCCATACATGATCTACTAGTTCTTTCATTTGGTATCAGAGCACGGTTTATTCAAAATCATAGCACAATTTGAATACTATGGCCAATTTGAGTTACAACATATTACAAGAAGGACAATCAACTGCACATCCACCATTTTTTCACGGGGTCTAATTATATGTATTGGGCTACACATATGAAAGTTTTTATGGAGCCAAGTGGCCTTGACATTTGGTTATCTACTCAATTTCAGAATATAGCTCCTACTACTGAAATTAGTACCTGGATAGATGCTCAGAAAATTACTGCTTCAAAAAATGCAAAAGCTATGAATGTTTTATGTTGTGAGTTAGATAAGAACAAATTTTCTAGAGTTATGATGTTGTGACGATCCAAAAATCCATACCCTTTGAATCGACAATAATCCACAAATGTCCGGCCCAAAAAGCATAGATCGACGGAAAGTCAAGAGAAAGAAAAGAAGAGAGAAGAAGACAAGAGTAGAAAGAGAGAAGATAGAACCAAACTTAACAATACAGAATCTCACATCGCAGCGGAAAACATATAATATCATATCAATGATCTTTACAAAACAGAAACTGTATATATATATATACACACACACATCCATCAGAGTTCAACAATCGAAAAATAATTATCAGCATCAACAGTTATAATAACCTGTCCTCACAATTGCCGATAATATAAAACAACTAGGCAATGCAGCGGATAATCAAGCAAATACGGATGTACAAAAATGAACATCTCCAGCTCTCCCGCTGAAGCTCCAAAAGCATCAAATCTAGACCTGTAAATATACTCGGTCTGATCCGAGCATTGAATGGGAAGAACACCCGGATCAGTCTGGTAAACCAGCGTGAGAAACACACTCAAATGAATTTATTAAGTTACCAAAACTTTTCCATTATGAAAACAAAAGTATCTTGTAAGACAAGTCCACAAATAAACACAGACATGTTTTTACCTTACGATAACTAAAACATCTCATATCAAACTCATGTGATATTATACTAGTATCTAGTATACAAATAATATTCAAAATAGCCGAAATTGTTACCATTATTAAATTCCAACATACTAGGCTCTACAAATAAAATGGCAGGTACTTAGTGGAGTTTGGATTTCCATACAAATGACCAGGTGAAGGGACTACCTTCCGGCAGTACATCTATAGAAGAATGTACTGAGAAACCATCACAAAGTTCCTCTGCCAACACAAGACCGGCCCACCTCTATAACTAGATGGTACCGAATATGTCATCCTCCGATCGTTACCGACCTTTACCGAGGGCCCTCTGGCATACAAACCACAATAATCAGATACACGACGTCATAGCATACAAAGATATATCTAGAAGAGGATGATCATATCCGACTTGGGAATGACCCACTTAGCCTTGCCGCATCTAACCATGTTTTGGTCATTTCAGTTTGATGAGGCCTGACGAGGTAACGATTCCCTTTCACAATCATATATCACATCACTTTGAATGCCACACGGCCATTTCCGTTGACTACAAATTGCCTTACACAAAAATACAACCCTTAAGCTCATAAGTCTCAATGAGAGTGTTAAGCTAAGAGAAGTTGCCTTCTCCGCTACCACTGATGTACGTTTGTAAAAAACAATGTACGTAATCTATAGAAATGCAATGTCAGACAAACATCCGTACAAGTTATCCAGGAACAGGACAAACCGAAGGTACATTCCTACCCCATCCTGTCGGAAAATCCCTAGGATTAGTAGCGAATAGTCTTTGCATTGGATATTTCATAATGAAGAGACCACTGCTACTGGATGTATATTGGGATTTTAACCCCAAACGATCAACAAGCAGTCCCCCACAACGAAACTCCGAAATAACAATATCATAAGTAAGCAACTTGCACAATCGTCGCATATACGTTGGTATGAAGTGGTTTTCAGATAAATCTAATCCCGGTCTCTTCGCACGAACAACGCAAAAGCATTTCTCAACCTCACACAGAAACTAAGTCCAATAGACTTATCACGTCTCCAACTTTCAACTTTCTATCCTTCGGGCCAAGAAGGAAGCTCGACAGATTGGAGTAATACTCCGCACTATACGAATCAACATCCTCAACACAAACGATAATCAAGCCTACATAGAAGGCTACGTACTAAGTGTACGACTAAATAGTTCACACATAAAGTCGAGTAACTAAAATTTGGCCAAGTCTGATAGTCGGTTCTTTGACTATCAAAACAAACAAACAAATATTCAGCATTATAACAACCACTAGGCCCTTTTAATTAATCTTTTTTTTAAATCATTGCCAAATATTCACTTCAATTTATCTTTAAAAATATATAATCTCAAAATCATTTCAATACTGGAAAACATTTCCATATACTTATTTAATAATAAGTAGTACAAAAATCTATTTATTTTCAACACTTAGAAAATATGATATATACTTAAATCACGATTAAGTATATATTTTATTCTATAAGGAAAACGTTCTCTTTAAACATTTTTTAATTGGGTCAAAACAGATGTTGCGTAAAACATCGTTACGACAGCCCAAAATCACTAGTATAGAGATTCGAAAATAAGATAGATATATAAATCCCAATACTATATAAAAACATTTCCTTTCGAAAATCATTTACTAAAACAACAATGATATAGTCCATCATTTCCTTATACTTTTCGAAAATGTCTATTTCAACAATGAATGTTGAAATCTATGTATTCGATATTTAATACATTTTAAAACATCTTCAAATCGTTTAACTCTATTTAAAATATCACTTCCCAAAAACATTTATTTTATTCAAAAGATTATTCACTGTCCAAAATCGTGAATATAGTTTATTTACCAAATCTAATCTTTCTACAAATTTATTAAAGGGATTATCTACTGTCCAAAATCATGGATATAATTCATTTACCCAAATTTAATATTATTTCAACATTTAATTTAAAGGATAATTCATTGTCAAAAATCATGAATAAAATTCCTTTAAATAAACTTCTATATTTATTTTATCAAATTCAAATGCTTATGGATTTATAAAACAATGTTTATAAATTCCATTTATAATGTATAAAAACTTCAATTTATAAAATCACTTTATTAACTAAACTCATTTATCCCATTTATGTTCCAAAAATCCAAATTATAAGTAAATTACTTATAATTCTCTATTTACAAATTCATTTATTTTATAACTCCACAAATCGTAAATTCTATTCTTTTATAAAATCCATTTATAACATCATTTTAACAATTATAAAAACTCCTTTATAATTCAATTTTTTTTTATTTATAAAAATTCAATTTTATAAATTTTCTTTTTAAACCATTTATATTAGTCAAAAATCTCAATTTAAACCATTTTACCAAACAGTTAACTTCATATTTCAGAAATCACATTTAAATTATATTTCCCAAAACATCATAATTTTTATAACAATAAAATTATAACATTTATTTATTTAAAATAAATCCATTCCTTTAACACTTCAAAATTCAAAAAAATGTATATTTTCAAAGTCACTTGAAAATCCTTTTAAATTTGGAAATCATCATTTAAACATTTTTAAAATTCCAAAAATAATCCCAATGCTGCAACAACACTAAATACATCAATCACTGCATCCAAAATATCATATATCATATGATAACAGCATATATATCAATATATGTAAATAAATCAATACTGGTGAGGAATCCAGTTGGATCCCTCCAGCCTGTCACCTGCAACAAATATACATATTAGAAGATGTGTACAATGTCCGCTTCGAGGCAGACGCGCGTACAAAGGGTCATCCGCTCGTACACGGGAACATATAGGGTCATCTGCTCCACTAGGAAAGTATATATTCAAATTCCAATCAATATAACATATATCATCCAACAATCATCAATCGTCATATGATAAATTATTTTTCACTTATATAAAAATATCAGCGAGTTAGAAAGAGTGAGTTGTACTCACATTGCTTGTAGTCGTCGCGTTAGCGATTTATCCCGATTAAAATTAAACGAGCGTTTAATTTAAACCAAAATTTTCACTTGCTCAAATAAATCCCAATGCAGCTCCATAATATAGTGCTTATCCATACAAACCCAATGCAGCTTGTTTCGTGCAAAACGGACCTCGTATGAAAAAGATATCAATTTTTTAAAGTTTGAACGAATTTAAATATATAATAATTTCAATCTTTTTATTTAAACCTCAAACGAATCTGGGCCACACGATTTCATCACATGATCAGGGCTGCATCTTTTATTTCTTCCCCAGGTTTTATCACGTCGAACAAACCCAAACACTCGCAAAACATCCATTGACGATCGATCCTCCACCAAGCCATCAGAGCACGAGCGAACGACGCCATTCGAATGGCCATTACGAGTGGCACCACCACCATGAACAGCTCGAAACTCGATCATGATACTGCCTTGAAAAACGCATGTGAACCAGTGATGAACGCAAGCCAATTTCTTCCTCCACGTCGCTTCGATTAAGATCATCACCGTTGGATTGAAAGTTATCGTTGTGATCTACGGCTTTGCAGTTGAAACTTTTTCGAATAGATCGATGGATTTGAATAAATCTGAGGAAGGAAGATTGAAAATATCGGCCATTGATTATTAGGGTGGTGGCTAGCCCTAACCCATTAGGGTTTTGTGAAGAATGGAGAAAGGTAGGGGCTTTTATATAAAATTTTACGACACTATTCATCCGAAATTTTTCCAAACTCGAAACGAAGCATGCCGCCTGGTGTTTATAATGTTTTACCCCTATTTCGAACGCAATGGAATATATGTCGTGAGCCAATCCGATCATATTTGAAAGATAGGTTTTCAAATCGACTATATTAAATTTAAAATTTACTTAAACAGATTTCTACGCGTTTTAGCTTGCCACGACTATACCGTAAATCCGTTTGACACAAAATTTGAAATCTTATAATAAAATAACATTACAGATCCAATGAAACTAGTTTCATCGAAATCCAAGACTGTATGAAAATGGCTATTTTTACCCGTCAATTAAATATTCAAATATTCAATTTCTACAAATTAACTTTATATTCAATTTTATAAGTTTTCTAACATCATTCTAAACCAAATAAGATTTAATTCAACTTTATAAATCATTTTTATTCACATTAAATTCAATTTCCAATTATTTATACAATTTCAAATATTAAATTAACAATTTAATTATCCAATTAAATCCAGCTATTCGAAATATTATTTATTCAGCTTATTAAATTTACTTTTGAATATTTAAAATCAATTAAATATATGAATTTCAAATGACAGAAATTCTACATCATTGCATTCTTCCCTACTTAAAAGAATTTCGTCCTCGAAATTACCAAGTAAGAAAAAGTTACAAAATCCATTAACTTTTTAAAACAATTTGTTCAAATTAGATTAGAAAAAGTTTAAAAATTTTAACTTTTCTCAAAATCCATTAGTTAAACTTCTTACAAAAACTTTTCTAAGTTTTCAAATCTACTTAGTTATCTTTTTAAAACCAACTAATATCATTTAACTTTATAACTCAATATCAAAATTTTAGTTATCACAAATTTTCCAAAAAATTTCTAACACCTTAAATTTTCAAAAAAATTCGCCAACGTCTCTTTTGCGCGGTTCGATCTAGTAGGATCACAACACATATATATATATCAGAAATATACATCTCATCATCAAAGATGAGGCATCCCGCAGGGAAAAAAGTGTAAAAGTACGATATGTAATCCGAGATATGTACCTTAGATATTATTAGCGAGCATACGGCTAATATAGCACGAAAGTGAGCTCCAAATGCGAAGCAAGCACCATCCGCATCTACTAAACACTCAACAAACAAATGAAAAACATGTATATATGAAAATAATATCAGTATACAACATATACCAACAACTATATTGTCAATATAGCAAATGCAATCACCACAACAAATCCAACCATCAACCAACTATCATCCAACTAACATCCATAACCAAATCAATATAAATTCATTTCTCACTAATATTCAATGAATCGGTTTTCAATTAAATCATGTTTGATTCATTAACATTGGACTTTACTAACATCATTTATTCATTTTCAATTAGTTTACATTCAAGTTTGTTTACTTCCAATCAAATCAAATCAATTCTATTTAATTCACTTTACTTCCAGTTTGAATACAATTACTTTAGCTTTCAATTTCATTAATTTAACTTCATTAATATTTAATGAATTTCTATTCAATCAACCAACAATCAATATATAACCAATATTTATTTAATTTACTTTACTTCGTCTACATTCAATTTGGTTTATCACTTTAAATTAGCTTTAATGAATTAACACTTACATCCACTATTCCACATCAATTCATTTACATTCAATTAATTAACATTCAATTCATTCATTAATTTCAATTTCTAATTCATTTTACATTTCAAGTTGAATTTCCTTATATAACTCAAATTCATTTTCATCTAACTAATTTTATCTCATTAATTCACTTTATTAATTTACTTCGATACCAAAATCAACTTCATTCAATATTACTTAAGTCATGTTTCATTTCATTCTTACTTGCATTTACTTCCATTATACAACTTAAGTTCACTACTATTTTAATTGAAATTCTATCTTATTTAACTTTTTTACTCAAGTCAAATTCATATCACTACTCCAAATTCAGATTTTGTTTTGCTTAACAAAATTGTTTAACCATTTTAACAATTGGTTTTACTTACCTTATCTCTTTTTATAAGTTATACAACTTATTTATTCATAATTCCATGAACATCTATCTAAGTTCACTTCCATTCACTAAACTCATTCTTTATAATTTCAAATCCAATTCACTTTATTAACTTTCCTTTAGTTAAATTTCAAATCATATATTTATTATGCTAACTCACATTTATTTCAACTTTACCAAAGCTAAAATTTTATTATCTCATATATTATAAGTCCAAAACTTATTTTACTTATATTTATCAATTACAACTTGGATTTTAAATTCAAATTTGTTTATCATAACAAAATTTTAATTTCAATTTACTATTGGTGGCAAATCCATCACACGGAAGCTCAAAAATGATACTGATGATGCTGCAGTCACCACCCTTATTATTTTCCAGCAACATTAGTGAATTCAGTGCTTTATATTATTTTTTTTAAAAATCTTTTATTTATAAATCTTTCACTTACATAATTTCACTCTTTTACAATTGTTGTTTTTATTTAGATTATTCAAACAACTTTTATTAACTTATATTTATTTACATCTTCAAACAATGAAACAATTCAATTTATATACAATTAATAATTCTAAAAAATTATTCATATATAAAATATAATCTAGGTAAAATTATTTCATCTACCCAATTTAAAATAATACTATGTCGACTTGCCTCGTTTAAGAGTATAGAAATCCCTATTGATAATATGGCGTCCCACATACCGACCAGAATTCATAAATAGCTCAATGGATAAGCAAACACAATATAAAATATTTTATATTCATTAACAAATACGCGCTCATATATATATATATATATATATATATATAATATACTCAAACTCAATCTAGGGTGCTACTGTCCCTATCTATGCTGAGTACACATCAAAACTTAGGAATATGCAAAATCTAAGCTCTGATACCACCTGTGACGATCTAGGCTTTGCAACCATCGACAGTGGATAAACTCCGCCGTAGCTCACATGGGTACCTCACGATTTGCTTTTACGGCCAGCCTCTTGACTGTTAGGCAAACTACCAAACCAACCCCTGGATACTCGATCTCAGGGACATGTAGGAGTAAGAGTCATCCGTTCGCTACCTAACAAGAAGCGAGAACCCCCTATCATGTACGAACCTCACTAAGAAAAGAGAATAATATATAATATCATATCAATGATCTTTACAAAACAGAAACTGTATATATATATATATACATCCATCAGAGTTCAACAATTGAACAATAATTATCAGCTTGAACAGTTATAATAACCTGTCCTCACAATTGCCAATAATATAAAACAACAAAGCAATGCAGTAGATAATTAAGCAAATACGGATGTACGAAAATAAAGATCTCTAGCTCTCCTGCTGAAGCTCCAAAAGCATCAAATCTAGACCTGTAAATATACTCGGTCTGACCCGAGCGTTGAAAGGGAAGAACGCCCGAATCAGTCTGGTAAACCAGCGTGAGAAACACACTCAACTGAATTTATTAAGTTACCAAAAAATTTCCTTTATAAAAAAAGTATCTCGTAAGACAAGTCCACACATAAACACGGACATGTTTTTACCTTACGATAACTAAAACATCTCATATCAAACTCATGTGATATTATACTAGTGTCTAGTATACAAATAATATTCAAAATAGCCGAAATTGTTACCGTTATTAAATTCCAACATACTAGGCTCTACAAATAAAATGGTAGGTGCGTAGTGGAGTTTGGATTTTCATACAAATGACCAGGTGAAGGGACTACCTTCCGGCAATACATCTGTAGAAGAATGTACCAAGAAACCATCACAAAGTTCCTCTACCAACACAAGACCGACCCATCTCTATAATTAGATGGTACAGAATATGTCATCCTCCGGTTGTTACCGACCTTTACTGAGGGCCCTCTAGCATACAAACCACAATAATTAGATACACGATGTCATAGCATGTAAAGATATATCTAGAACAGGATGATCATACCCTACTTGAGAATGACCCACTTAGCTTTGCCACATCTAACCCTGATTTGGTCATTTCCAGTTGATGAGACCTGACGAGGTAACGATTACCTTTCACAATCTCATATCACATCACTTTGAATGCCACACGGCCATTTCTGTTGACTACTAATTGCCTTCCACAAAAATACAACCCTTAAGCTCATACGTCTCAAGGAGGGTGTTAAGCTAAGAGAAGTTGCCTTCTCCGCCACCACTGATGTACGTTTGTAAAAACCAATGTACGTAATCTATAGAGATGCAATGTCAGACAAACTCCATACAAGTTGTCCGGGAACAGGACAAACCGAATGTACTTTTCTACCACATCCAGTCGGGGAATCCCTAGGATTAGTAGCGAATAGTCCTTGCATTGGATATTTCATAATGAAGAGACCACTGCCACTGGTTGTATATTGGGATTTTAACCCCAAACAATCAACAAGCAGTCCCTCACTATTAAACTCTGGAATAACAATATCATCAATAAGCAACCTGCACAATCGTCGCATTTACGTTGGTTCGAAGTGGTTTTCAAATAAATCTGATCTCGGTCTCTTCGCACCAACAACGCAAAAGTGTTTCTCAACCTCACACAGAAACTAAGTCTCATAGACTTATCACGTCTCCAACTTTCAACTTGCTATCCTTCGGGCCAAGAAGGAAGCTCGATAGATTGGAGTAATACTCTGCACTATACGAATCAACATCCTCAACACAAACGATAATCAAGCCTACATATGAGGCTACGTGCTAAGTGTATGACTAAATAGTTCCCACATCAAGTCGAGGAACTAAAATTTGGCCAAGTCTGATAGTCGGTTCTTTAACTATCAAAACAAACAAACAAATATTCAGCACTATAACAACCACAAAACCCTTTTAGTTAATCTTTTTTTATTAAATCATTGCCAAATATTCACTTCAATTTATCATTAAAAAGATATAGTCTCAAAATAATTTCAATACTAGAAAATATTTCCATGTACTTATTTAATAATAAGTAATTCACAAATCTATTTATTTTCAACAATTAGAAAACATTATATATACTTAAATCATGATTAAGTATATATTTTATTCTATAAGGAAAACGTTCTCTTTAAACATCTTTTATTTGGGTCAAAATGGATGTTGCGTAAAACATCGTTACGACAACCCAAAATCACTAGCATAGGGATTCGAAAATAACATAGATATATAAATCCCAATACTATACAAAAACATTTCCTTTCGAAAATCATTTACTAAAACAACAATGATATAGTCCATCATTTCCTTATACTTTTCGAAAATGTCTATTTCAACAATGAATGTTGAAATCTATGTATTTGATATTTAACACATTTTAAAACATCTTCAAACCGTTTAACTCAATTTAAAATATCAATTCCCAAAAACATTTATTTTATTCAAAAGATTATTCACTGTCCAAAATCGTGAATATAGTTTATTTACCAAATCTAATATTTCTACACATTTATTAAAGGGATTATCTACTGTCCAAAATCATGGATATAATTCATTTACCCAAATTTAGTATTATTTCAACATTTAATTCAAAGGATAATTCACTATCAAAAATCGTGAATAAAATTGCTTTAAATAAACTTCTGTATTTATTTTTATCAAATTCAAATGCTTTTGGATTTATAAAAAAATGTTTATAAATTCCATTTATAATATACAAAAACTTCAATTTATAAAATCACTTTATTAACCAAACTCATTTATCCCATTTATGTTCCAAAAATCCAAATTATAAGTAAATTACTTATAATTCTCTATTTACAAATTCATTTATTTTATAACTCCACAAATCATAAATTCTATTCTTTTATAAAATCCATTTATAACATCATTTTAACAATTATAAAAACTCCTTTATAATTCAATTTTTTCTGATTTATAAAAATTCAATTTTATAAATCTTCTTTTTAAATCATTTATATTAGTCAAAAATCTCAATTTAAACCATTTCACAAAACAGTTAACTTCATATTACAAAAATCACATTTCAATTATATTTCCCAAAACATCATAATTTTTATAACATAAAAATTATATCATTTATTTATTTAAAATAAATCCATTCCTTTAACACTTCAAAATTCAACAAAATGTATATTTTCAAAATCACTTGAAAATCCTTTTAAATTTTGAAATCATCATTTAAACATTTTTAAAATTCCAAAAATAAGCCCAATGCTGCAACAACACTAAATACATCAATCACGATATCCAAAACATCATATATCATATGATAACAGCATATATATCAATATCTATAAATAAATCAATACTGGTGAGGAATCCAATTGGATCCCTCCAACCTGTCACCTGCAACAAATATACATATTAGAATATGTATACAATGTCCGCTTCATTTGTAGTCCTCGTCCATACCACATTGCTTGTAGTCAGAAAGAGTGAGTTGTGCTCACATTGCTTGTAGTCGTCGCGTTAGCGATTTATTCTAATTAAAATAAAACGAGCATTTAATTTCAACCAAAATTTTCACTAGCTCAGATAAATCCCAATCTAGCTCCATAATATAGTGCTCGTCCATACCAACCCAATGCAATTCGTTTCGTGCGAAACGGACCTCATATGAAAAGGATATCAATTTTTTAAAGTTTGAACGAGTTTAAATATACAATAATTTCAATTTTTTAATTTAAACCTCAAACGAATCTGGGACACACGATTTCATCACATGATCAGGGCCACATCTTTTATTTCTTCCCCAAGTTTTATCACGTTGGAGAAACCCAAATGCAAGCTAAACGTCCATCGACGACCGGTCCTCCACCAAGCCATCAAAGCATGATTGAACGACGCCAATCGAACGGCCATTACGAGTAGCACCACCACCATGAACAGCTCGAAACTCGGTCATGATACTGCCTCGAAAAACGCGTGTGAACCGGTGATGAACGCAAGCCAATTTCTTCCTCCATGTCGCTCCAATTAAGATCATCACCGTTGGATTGAAAGTTATCGTCGTGATCTAAGGCTTTGCAGTTGAAACTTTTTCGAATAGATCGATGGATTAGAAGAAATATGAGGAAGAAAGATTGAAAATATCGGCCATTGATTATTAGGGTGGCGGCTATCCCTAACCCATTAGGGTTTTGTGAAGAATGGAGAAAGTTAGGGGCTTTCATATAAAATTCCACAACACTATTCATCCGAAAATTTTCCGAACTCGAAATGAAGCATGCCACCTGGCGTTTATAATTTTTTATTCCTATTTCGAATGCAATGGAATATATATCGGGAGCCAATTCGATTGTATTTGAAAGATAGGTTTTCGAATCGACTATATTAAATTTAAAATTTACTTAAACAGATTTCTACGCGTTTTAGCTTGCCGCGACTAAACCGTAAATTCGATTGACACAAAATTTGAAATCATATAAAAATATAATATTATGGATCCAATGAAACTTGTTTCGTCAAAATCCGAGACTGTTTGAAAAATAGCTATTTTTACTCGTCAATTAATATTAAAATATTCAATTTCTACAAATTAACTTTTAATTCAATTTTATAAGTTCTCTAACATCATTCTAAATCAAATAAGATTTAATTCAACTTTATCAATCATTTTTATTCATATTAAATTCAATTTCCAATTATTTATACAATTTCAAATATTAAATTAACAATTTAATTATCCAATTAAATCTAGATATTCGAAATATTATTTATTCAGCTTATAAAATTTACTTTTAAATATTTAAAATCAATTAAATATATGAATTTCAAATGACAGAAATTCTGGGTCGTTACAGATGTGCAAAACGGCTTATGATATATGGCACATGCTACAAGTTAGTCATATGAAAAAGGATTGTTCAGAATTAAACAAAGATAAGAAAAGCTTCAACAAGAACAGCAAATATGAGAAATTCTCAAAAAAGAAGCGAGCATTCAAGTAATGTGGGATGATTCCTCAAGTGACGGTGATAGTAATAACGACAGTGATGAAGAACAAGCCAATGTTTGCTTCATGGCAACTAAATATGAGGTACTTTCAGATTTATCTTTGACGATGTCGTAAAAATAGCTTCGGAACTAGATAATAAATATAGAAACCTTAGAAAGACTCATAAAGAATGTTCAGGAAAAATGAGTAGACTAGAATTAGAATATGAAATGCTAAAAGATGAGGAAATTATATTAGAGGAGGAAATTTTAAAACTAAAAAAATATTTATAAATCTTTTGAAGAAAATCAAAAGGTAAATCCTTTAGAAAAAGAAAATTCAACTCTATCAAAGGATAACGTAAAACTAAGAAAAACTGTCGTTAATTTAGGAAATCGGGTAAAAGTGTTAAACGAAGACAAATAGTTATTAGAGAAGAACCTGTTTCTGTTCCGGATAGAATGCCCTGTCCGGCCAGTTATTCTTAGGGGTCTGTAGCTAGCATTAGGCAACAGGCGCCCGAAGGGTATATTAATTGGGCGAAAATTTCTTGTTAAGGCGGAACCTAGGTGCTGAAAGCGAATCTTAGGGAAGCTGATATCTCAGTAAGTTAGAATGCTTCGGACAAAGCAACGCACGTCTGAAACAGAATCAACACTGCTTTAAATACAAAGCAAGGAAGATCAGTCCAGACTACGTTTTATCTGTATAAATGACCTCCAGAACAGATACGCTGTAATGCAGCTATCCTTGGTCAGACCATCAAGAGCATGAGAATCCCTATCTACAAACATTTCCAAATTTAACAAAGGAAAAGAGAAAGATCTCATTTGATTAGTATTTCAAAAACCCCTACCAATAAAAATGGTTTAGGATTTATAAAATCAAAGAAACCAAAAGTTCAACACAAATATGCAACACTTTATTCCAAATTTCATAAACCAATAAGTAGCAATCAAATTATGATAAAAAGGCTATTCAGATATGGATTCCAAAAACAAAGAATAAATGGTTAGACAAAAACATATAGATAGATTTTTGAATGATGTTCATTTTAATAAAGATTTTAGATTCAAAGGTTCTACCAAACTCTCCTAGGTATGGTTACCTTAAGTTTAAACTTCTGGACCCTAACGGAGGAAGTAGGTACCATTAAATTGTTTTTATCTTTGCAGGTACCCCAGCACAAAAAGGAGAAATGGATTCTCGACAATGGATGCTCCAAGCATGTGACCGGAAATGCTGATATGCTAATGAATATCTCTTACAAGGAAGGCGAAACAGTCACTTTTGGCGATAATTCCAAAGGCTGTGTTATAGGACAAAGAGATGTTGCTTCTGTCGGTATATCTGACTCTCCTCTTATTTCAAATGTTTATCTTGTTAAAAATTTAAAACATAACCTTCTTAGTATTAGTCAATTATGTGATAAATGATTTACTATAACATTTGAAACAGGAAAATGCAATATCTTTGATAAAAATAAAATGAAGAAATAAGAAAACACAATATTTATATTTTAAATATGAAAATAAGGTATGATAAAGATGTTTACTTAATAGTAGACCTTTCTAACCCATGGATTTGGCATAAACGTTTTTGTCATGTTAATTTTAAAAATATTCACAAGTTAGCTAAAAATAATTTAGTTCGTGGTTTACCTAAAATAAATTTTAAAGTTAATAATCTATGCGATGCATGTCAAAAAGAAAAACATAAAAAAAATCCTCTTTTAAATTTAGCAACAGATTTCCATAAAACAACATTTAGAACTTTTACATTTGGATCTTTTTGTACCAATGCAAATTAGATTAATTAATCATAATAAATACATTTTTGTTATAATTGATGAATTTTCATGATATACGTGGATATTCTTTTTAAAACACAAAAGTGACACTTTTGAAACATTCAAAATCTTTTGAAACATTCAAAATCAAAAATATTTAAAAATCAAAACAATTAGAAGTAACCATGGAGGAGTATTTGAAAATGAATTATTTTAAAAATTTTATAAAAAAGGGATAATTCATAATTTTTCATATCCTAGAACACCATAACAAAATGGTGTTGTAGAAAGGAAAAATAGAACTCTCCAAGAATGTGCAAGAATGTAGCCACTGCATGCTTTGTTCTAAATCGTGTCTCCCTGAGGCCTTTAACCAAAAATACTCCTTACAAACTTCTTTTTAAAAGAAGACCCAAAGTATCTTATTTTAAAATATTTAGATTTAAATGTTTTATTTTAAACACAAGTGATCCTCTAGGAAAGTTTGATCTGAAAGCCAAAGAAGGAATATTCGTAGGATACTCAGATCAAAGTAAAGCATATAGAATTTTTAATAAAAAAATCTAATAAAATTGAAATGTTACATGTATCATTTGATGAAAATTTTAGTACTATTAAAAAATAATGAACACGTAAATCAATTAAATATGCAAAATGAACAAATCGAATCAATTATTTTGATAATGCTGAATTGAAATCACCTCCTAGAATATTAAAAGATCATCCAATTAATAATATTATAGGAGGCATCAATACTAAACTTTCAATGTGCAAACAATTATATTAACACAAACAAGTTGCTTTTATTTCAAATATTCAACTAAAGAATGTTAAAGAAGCATCTACAAATGATTATTGGATTATCGCAATGCAGGAAAAACTAAATCAATTTGAACGTAATAATGCATGGGAACTTGTACCAAGACCCAATGATCAATCTGTTATTGGTACTAAATGGATTTTCAAAAAAAAATGGATGAAAATGTTGATATAGTTCGAAATAAAGAAAGACTTGTAGCTCAGGGATATTCTCAGGAAGAAGGAATTGATTATGAAGAGACCTTCGTTCATATAGCACGTCTCGAAGCTATAAGAATTCTCTTAGCATTTGCGTGTCATCATAACTTTATATTTTATCAAATGGACATTAAAAGAGCTTTTTTAAATGGATACATTAATGAAAATGTCTATGTTGAATAACCACCAATGTTTGTACATGAACAATTTCCAAATCACGTTTTTAAATTATGTAAAGCACTTTATGGTCTTAAACAAGCCCTCTTGCTTGGTATGATAGATTAAAAACATATCTTGTAGAATCTGGTTTTCATATTGGCAAAGTTGATTCTTATCTTTTTATAAAAACAAATAAAAATGATATTTTACTACTTCAAATATATGCAGATGATATTATCTTTAGATCAACTAATAAAAACTTATGTGATGAATTTTCTAAAATTATGAAAAATGAATTTGAAATGTTGCGTATGGGTGAATTAAATCACTTTTTAGGATTACAATTAAACAATTCAAAGACGAAAATTTTATTTATCAAGAAAAATATTATACATATTTAATTAAACATTTTGGAATGGATATCGCAAGTAATAAAGCTATTCCTATGACCACTTAGACAAAGACGAAAGTGGAAAAGATGTTGAACAAAAATACTATATAGAAGTATGACAAGATCGCTATTATATTTAACTACCAGTAGACCCGCCATTTTAATGAGTGGTTGCTTGTGTGCCCTTTTTTTTAGCTAATCCCAAAAAACACACTTACGAGCAGTGAAAAGAATTTTGCGATACCTATCAAATACCAAAGATTACATACTTTTTTATCTGAAAGACTGTCCATTCGAACTCGTATCATATAATGATGCTGATTTCGGTGGTTGTATGTCGGATTAAAAAAGTACAGGTGGAACTTGTCACTTCATCGATCAATCATTGGTATCATGGTTTAGTAGGAAACAAAGTTTCATTATCTACATGTGAAGCAAAATATATATCTACAGCACTAACTTGCACTCAGGTCATATATATGCAACAAACATTACAGATTTTGGAGTAAATCTAAATAAATCTCCTATCTTTTGTGATAACACTAATGCAATTAATTTATCAGAAAACCCTATTAATCACTCAAGAACTAAACACATTGACATTAGACATTACTTCTTGCTTGATAATGTAGAAAAAGAGAAAATAACATTAGAATTTGTTGCTATGGACAAACAAATATATTTACTAAACCACTCTGTGGAACTACGTTTTTAAACTTGCATCGTAATCTCGAAATATACTCAGTTAAAGATTTATATATGTAAGGTATATTTCACATAATATTACATTGAACCAACATCAAAAATTAGAAAATGAAAACCAATGGACATCAATTAAATTCTAAATATAACTAAATTTTGAAAGGAACACAAAGGATTACTAAATTTAACTAAAGGAAGAAATTAACACAGAAATTACAGTGATTACAAGTAGTAAAAACCAAAGCATATATAAAGAGGCTCTAGAAAAGAATAATACAAAAGTTAAAATCTATGTACTATCAGTTGAATAATGTCGGACAATTACGATTCCATGCATTCGTCCCTCGATTTTAGCTCTCCTTCCTCTTACAGTGGATATCTATCTCTGAATGTTTTAACTCTTCCTTCTATAAAATCACGATCTATCCAAATTGCTGCTTCTCCAACCGACCACACCGGATTCTCGCCCAAGGGAAAGAAGATAAAAAGAGTTTTGGAACTGGACACTCATACTAAAATAGATGAAATACGTCACTATCAACAAGAAATAATGAATGTGCAAAGGGAGATGTACTACGAACAAAAACGTAAAGGTGTGCATCTGAATTTTTTGGAAAGATGTGTACTTGCTATCTGCGGTCATTCCCCGACCAAAAAGAGCATACATCAACGTCGTCCGCATATTACCGAGTCTCCGATTGTTATCGAAAACACTTTGCCAAGAAATTCCTAAGAAGCTGACCATCTACATCAAGTTGGAATAAAACTCCAGTTTAGTATAACAGGTGGTCTCCACTTCGGCCATTAATTGAAAATACCAAGGTGGAATCAAATTCTTAGGATCGCTTTCCCGATAACAAGTTTGACGATTCAGAAAATAATTAATATGTATTTATAATATATTTTTATATAAAGGTATTTATAATAAATATAAAAAAATGGATATATACAATAATATATATAATAAAATAAATTTATTTCAAAGATCTTCTTTCAAAACAACATTTGACAACAAAGAAAACATTTCTGCACAGTTTAGTCGACTGAACAGAATTTCCAATTGACTGAACCTATATAAAATTGATGCTATACTCTTTACCTCAAAAATGCCCAATAACTCTCTGCCTCTAATATATGTACTTTTAGTCGACTGAATTTCTATCTCAGTCAACTTAAATTCGATAAAATGCCAGTATAACAATCTTTTCCATCATGCATTTTCACCAAATCATTTTGTCTCTACACAAACCCTACCTCCAAACTTCATTTTAATGGTTCTAAGAAAGAAATTACCAGCTTTTGGCCCAAAACCAAGCAAAGACAAAGCTCCGGGCTTCTTCTTCATCCACTCCAACTCATCCCAATTTGCTTCTGATGCTCAAATCATATAGTGGCTTAATGGTAGTACCAAAAATCTACGGATCTTCAATGAATTGAATAACAAATGAATTTTCCAAGAAACATTTTACAAGATGGAAGATTTCACTACTTTTGGCATAGAAGATTTAGCAAGACAATATGGGTTCCTTTCTTTAATTGATGAAAAGAAAAATAAGGTAAAAATCTACCAATTCTTAGTTAAATTATTTTATGCAAATCTTTGTGGAGATTTCTATACACCTTCGAATGAAACCAGTGAGGGAATCTTATGGAGTAGAGTGTTAGGAATTGGTATAGTGCTCAATGTTCAAGACCTATGAGCTATTTTAGATTGTAATGGCGATGGATCTACCTTAGATAATGTCTACCACCGTGATTTCATCTATGATTTAACTAGCTATAAATTCTATATTGAAAATACAGAAAATACTTCGATGAATTTAAGACCTCAAACCCGAATCATTAATAAAATGCTTCATCATACTTTTTTTCCTCACACCGGGAACTAGAAAAAATGTATGACTACAACTACAAGGCTCATTATGCCATTTATTCAAACACACAGCTTAATTGGGCAAAGATAATTCATGATGACATAAAAAGCTTTAGTTCCCGTTCCTGCAAAACAATGTTTTTTGGTTTCTATCTCAAAAGATATTTATTCATGAATTTTACAAGATTTTAGCTCACCCAAAGTTATGAACCAAAAATCTATTTCACCTAAGATATTACCCTCTCAAATGAAACCCCTACCACCATATAATGTTTATTTAGCAAATTTGGTAAAAAAAATACCTTGGGTCAATCATCTTCCCAACCATTTCAAGCTAAAACTTCTCAAGATCAACCTGGAAGTCAAACAAGTCATGGAATTGGTGAAGAATTCAATTAGTCCTCGGATAGTGAAAATGAAGTTTCATCCGTTCAATCTTCTAGAACAATCAATGCCACAACAGCTACTTTCTGAAACCAAGAAATTCTCTTCAAACAACAACAAAAAATGACGAAGCGTCAAAAAACATTTGGGAGTTTACTAGGAAAAATTTGGAAAAAAGTTTCTTCATGCTCAAGCTCATCATCATCCGAACCTAAATCTTAGGATCTTTCAACTCATCCTATATATATTTGGTAAGTCTATCACATCTCCTTTTGCGATTTCATGGTGTTTTGGATTTATGGTCGTTCAAAAAAACTTTCATGGTATTTGATTTTGTGTAGTGTTATGTTTTTTACAACTTAATTTATGGTGTTATGTGCCTTTATGTATGTGAAAACTTCTGTTTGATGTTATGTATGTGAATGTTAAGTATTGTGACTAATTATATCTTATGCATATTCATTGTGTTTGCTTTCATAATATCACCTTTTTTTTATGCTAAAGAGGGAGAAAGATATACATAGAGGAAGCATGAAATTACGGGGAGCAAGTTCAATATTTTTAAAATTCAAAACAGTTGTCATCATAAAAAATGGGGAGATTGTTAGAACATTATTCTCCGTTTTAATGATGACAACTATATACTGCACATATATACTATATCATGATAACAGGCTATCATTCGAGAAGACAAAAAGCAAGGCAATGAGCAAGAAGAATCATCTGCAAGTCAAAGAAATCAAAACTATGGAACTTCAAGATCAGTGGTATGTATATGGTCTTAGATTGAATTGTATAATCTCCTTGATAGTTCATATACACACATAAAGACAAACACAAACACAGATTTCAATGTAGCATAAAAATTGAATTTAAAATGACAAAACGTTTATACAAAAACTGAACTTACACTATTCAGTTGATTGAGATTGGTTTCAATTGACTGCGCTTAGTCGACTGAGCCCAATTTTAGTCGACCGAAACTGTATTAAACTATTTTTTTCAAAATTCAAATATTTGCCGCGAAAATTAAAACGTTCATACTCAGTAGACCGATGTATTCGCTTAGTAGACTGAGATGTTGTAACGACTATTTTTATGAATAGTCATCTTCAAGAGTTGTGACTTTTTAAACAGTTTTATGCAATTATGAAAGGATTTCTTGAAGATTGACAACTCTTGATTGCTTCTCTTCAATATATATAAGTAGCATAACAATTCATACTTAAAAAAGAATTTCCACTCTGATTTCTGTCTATTCTACTCTATTGTGCTATTCTAAGTATTTATGCTTTCAACTCTATTATTTCATTTGCTATTGTTCCAATAATCATTATGCACTAACTACGAATCATCAAGAAGATTATATGAAACATTATACTATCAAGTCAAAATCAGTATTAGACGAATACAAGATTGTCAAGCAAGAATTGTATTTTTTAAAGGAAAGAATAAATCTAAGAGATGCTCAGATTGGTTAAGTTGTAAACTTATTCCTCCAAGTCAAGCGAGGGATTTACTAAGGAAATACCTAAGAGGTGCTTAGGGACCGGACATAGGAAAGGTGCTCCGAACCAGTATAAATCTCGATGTGTACATTTACTTACTGCTTTATTATATTTCATAGTATAAATTAGTATGTATACTCGTCTTATTAGCCATACACGATCTACTAGTTATTTCAAGTATAATAAAACACATACGCGCGCGCATGTGTGCATATATATATATATATATATATATATATATATATATATATGCTGACTAAAGCTAATACCTTGGAGTCAATATCATTCCTTGGATATCTAGTGCCCTTGTCATTGCAGAGCATCCATGAGGGGACCTGCCTTCTCACCATTCCTACCTTGCATCAGCACCTGTCCTTCTAAGTCTATCCAATGGGTTATAATAATGAGGGGGTTAGAATAATGTTTCGGTGACTGGTAAATTACATAATTTATCTATAACACTAGTTTACGCTAATTTTTATCCATTACTTGTTTTGTCTATTATTCAAAACTTGGTCATTTTGACTTCACGTATTTGTATGATACGCTCAACTTACTCTGACATATAATACACACACAATATATATATATATATATATATATATATAAGCATCACTGTCCTCCATGGACAAGGATACATTCCTCGCTAGTATCGGTAACTACGCACCACACCAGCCATCCACAATAGTGTCTAGGCAAAATTGCTCGTGTACACCGTGGAACCTCCTGCTGGTGCCTAACAATGGAATTACATCTATTTAGCTATGTTACTAACTTGTCTCAAAGACTTATCTAAGGGTCAACCAGATCGCCTCCTAACGACAAACAAAAAAAATTGAGGCGACCACATATCCCATATTGAACCTACACCAGTAGGAAGTGCAGTTCATCTCCAAGCATAACCCAAGTCTTTCTAATGATGCTACAGAATCGGTAGCGCTCTTGACCTAATGTTTACAAACCCACTCCTTAAATATATGGTACCAACATTGCTGCATACCGTTGAGCTTTCACCTACCATTCAACTTAGATTGCCTAATGCAAAACAAGGAAATGCCTACCTAGTTACTTAGTACTCCACGTTGGAATTGAAGTATACTCCAATTGGCCATTTAAGAGTTCACAAGGCGAACCCACTTTGATATATTCCCTAAACCTATACGCGAACATATATACCCACGGGTCCTACAGTTGGAGATGTCTCACTTTAATCGAGAGGAAAAATGTGGGGAGAAAGATTGTGACACAAATAAATGTTGCATTTGCGGTTCAGGTCCATATTTTATAGATAACCAGTTAACCTCTTGAATTTGGGACTATCGACCATTATTGGTCGACCTGTGGGTATATGTCGGTCGACCGCTTGCCTCCTATTTGGACCAGATTGAACCTGGCCCTTTTCAAGCTGGGATAAATATAAAACTGTTATTATATCTAAACGTTATTTCATTCTACTTTCTCCTTCTTTATCTTCATCCATGACTATTCTGAAAAATCCTTGCCTACCCATAGTGGTGCGCTAGCCTATCGTTTTGGACTTCGGACTCGTCCCTTTTCCATTAAATTTCTATTTTAAATCTTCTTTGCACCGAATACTTCTATTGCTTTCCCTATCGGGTGCTTGTGCCCTTCCACTCTCTTTACCCAATATAAAATGGTACCACTTCCTATCGTTCATCCCTTAAAAGAATTTTAAAACTTCGAATTTACATAATCAAAAAACTTCATCGAGCTATACCTACGCTCTATTTTCTATTTATATCAAAGGAAATGCATTTTCTAATTAAAAATCCTTTTTAAATGAAATTTTTGGCCTAAACAGTTTTAATTTAAACTAGAAGTTCTATTTAGATAAAACATAAAAAGATATTTTATTTTGCGGAATAGTGTTAATATTTATTCTCTTTTCAAAAATAGGGTTTTTATACTTTTAAACAAATCCTTTGAAAATCATTTCAAATACCTTTAAGGAAATCTAAAATCTTTTATTAAATTCTTTCAAATGGAGTCAGACTCAGAGTGGGTTTTATTTGTCCCTTCTTATGGACTTTTCTTCTTTCCTACTTACTTTCTGACCCGTCTTCATTCAAAATATATTAAAAATCTAATTATCATCTTAAAGTGATTACTATACACATTCCTTTGAGGACTTGCTTAATCCTTGCTTCTAGATATCTGCTATATATAGACTTTTTATTTACCATTTATTTGGACCTAACGTACATCATAAATCGGCAATCAAATAGGGATCCACAACAAAAGAACAACATAAGCCTAATCAAGAGAGTCAAGTACCATCCAGCTTTAGGGACCATTCTATATGTTGCTTTCATGATCTTCTTAAGTCACTGCCTTTTAGTACGACCTATCTTCGGCGGGATGATCGAGATAAGCATACATTTTTAACTCTATTTATTGTCCAATGTCATAGTTGTCTTATCCATCTTTTTATAATATGGTTGCAACTACTTCTATAGTTGAAATTTGTAGGATTTGGCGTATAATATATACATACACATATGTGTGTGTATATAATTATGGGTAAAATTACAAATACGTTCACTCAATGTATCCTAATTCCTATGATCAACTAACTCAAGCTCTGATACCAAATGTAACAGCCTGCACCTTAAAGGGCCTATTTTTTGCTAAATCGAAGAACCAAAGTCCACTAGGGTACGGAACGTTGGTATCGTGAAATAAACATAAATATATCCAAGTGCTATCGATAAGAACTCAAGATTAATAAAGTATAATAAAATACACACAGACACACTCACACGCACATACACACACACACATACTAACTAAGGCTAATACCTTGGAACCAATATCATCCTTGGATATCTAGTGCCCTTGTCAGTGTAGAGCATGCATTAGAGGACCTGCCTTCTCACCATTCTTGCCTTGCATGGTACATGTCCTTCCAAATCTATCATGTAGGTTGTAATGAGGAGGGGGTCATAATAACATTGCGATGACTGATAAATTACATACTTCACCCATAACACTAGTTTATGCCAATTGTTTTCCATTACGTATTATGTCTATTATTCAAAACTTGGTCATTTTAACTTTATGTATGCGTATGATACACTTAACCTACCCTGAGGTATAATACACACAGACACACACGTGTGTCTCTATATATCTCAGGGACAAGGATACATTCCCCGCCAGTATCCATAACTACACCTTGCACGGGGTATCCATAATAGTGTCTAGGTTAAATAGCCTTTGTACACCGCAAAAACCTCCCATTGATGCCTAACAATGGCATTACAACTATTTAGTCATGTTATTAACTCATCTCAAAGACTTATCTAAGGGTTAACATGTCTGCTTGCCAATGTAAAAAAAACAAAAAATGAGGCAATTGTATATCCTATATCTACACCAGTAGGAAATGCAGTCCGTCTTTAGGCGAACCCAAGTCTTTCTAATGATCGCTATAGGACCGATAGCGCTCAACCTAATGTATACTGTCCGACTCCTTAAACATATGGTACCAACTGTGCTGATATAGCACCGAGCTTTCCCCCACCACCTAATTTAGACTGCATAACGCAAAACAAGGAAATACTCACCTGATTACTTAGTATTCCATGTTGAAATTGAAGCAAACTCCAATTTTCCATTTAAGACTTCAAATATAAGGCGAATCCACTATGGTATATTCCTTAAACTTATACACAAATGTATATCCCCACTGGTCCTACAGTTGGAGATGTCCCCACGTTAGTCCAATGTATATAAAATATCTAGTAGCCCTTTGCGAAGGGCAGATTTCTGCCATGTAACATTACCGACCTCGCATTCCAACCTTTACTAAGGACCACATCATTTTTAATTAATCTAAGTATTGGCTAGATCGAATAATCCACACTCATCATAAACGTATTCTTAAGACCATATAATTTTAACTAGAAATTAGTATGCCTCCTAAGTCCAATTATTATTATTCATTTACTTATATGAACTTACTTATTATTTAAAAAATTCTAATTAAGTATCATTTACCACTTCAGTAATGCATTAAATACCATTTACTGCTTCATTTTCAATTAATACCTTTAAGTATAATTCACTGCTTCCTTTGAAGTAATGCCTAATTTACTTGATTACTACAACTTCCCTAATCCTTTATTATTCCTATTCATATTTTCAATGCTTATTATCCATTTTCTAACTTGTTTCAATCATGTGTATTAAATCAACAACAAGATTATTATTATTATTTCTATTTATAACTCTTTGGTTCTACCTTTAGGGATTCTATATATTAACACATTGGAAATATATATTCCCAAAATGGGAATTTTAACACTGTAAGTTCCCATAAATTATCTAAAAAGAGGCATTGTGTTGTGTTTGGAATTATGAGAAATTATGTGTGACGATCCGCAAATCCATCTCGTTCAGAGCCGACAATAACCACACATGACCAGCCTTAAACTGAATGGAAACAGGGATAATCATGAGAAAGAAAGAAAGAAGAGAGAAGAAGAGAAACAGAAGGAGAAAGAAGAAAGTGAAGAAAGAGAGAGAAGAGGAAGAAAGAGGAAGAAGACAAAATAGAAGAAACTAAACCAATTACAGAATCTCACAATCACAGTGAAAAAACATATAATATCATATCAATGATCTTTACAAAACAGAAACTTTAATAAAATACATACATCCATCAGGGTACAATAATCAATCACTAATCATCAGCCTGAACAGTTATAATAACCTATCCTTATAACTGTCGATAATTTAATATCAATGCAGCGGAAAATAAACATATACGTGGAATACAACCAGAAGACTTCTAACTCGTCTGTTGAAGCTCCAAAGCATCCATATCTACATCTGTAAATATACTCGGTCTGACCCGAGCATTGAAAGGGAAGAACGCCCAGATCAGTCTGGTAAACCAGCATGAGAAAACACATCTCAACTGAATTTATTTTAAAGTTATAAAAGTGTTCTTTTATCAAAACAAAGGTATCTCATAAGACCACGCCGACACATAAACACAGACAGGTTATTACCATACGATGACCAAAACATTTTATATCAAATCTTGTTATATTATAATAGTGTCTAGTATACAAATAATAATTCATCACAGCCAAAATTGTTACCATTATTAAATTCCAGCATACTAGGCTCTGCAAACAAAATGATAGACATGTAGTGGAGGATGGATTCCATACAAATGACTAGATGAAGGGGCTACCTTCCGGTAGTACATCTCTAGAGGAATGTACCGAGGCACAGAACTTCTGCCATCTACCAACACAAGACATGCCAACCTTTCCTTAGATGGTACCGAATATGTCATCACCCTAATCGTTACCGACCTATCCAAGGGACCTTGTAGCATACATCCACAATAATTTACATCCCGAACGTCATAGCGGGAAGAAATATATGTAGAAGGGGATGATCATACCCTAATGGTAGTGAACCACATAGCCTTGTCGTATCTACCTTGTTTCAGTCATTTTTGGGTGTAAGGCCAAAGGTCACGATTACCTTTCACATAGCACATATCACTCTGAATGCCACACTCCATTCCTTCGATCACTATTGACTTTCACAAACATACAATTTCTGAGCTCGTATGTCTTCGAGAAGGGTGTTAAGCTAAGAGAAATTGCCTTCTCCACCACCAAATAGATGCACGTTTATAAAAGTCAATGATGCAATCTAAAAAATACACAGTTAGACTTCCACTCATACAAGTTGTCCAGGAACAGGACAAACCGAAGGTACTCTCCTACCACATTCTATCGGGAGTTACCCCTAGGATTAGTAGCGATTAGTCCTTGCAATGGAAGTTTCATAATGAAGAGACCACTACTACTATAAAGTTATTGGTAGTCTATCCCCAAACGATCAGCAAGCAGTCCTTCATTACGAAAATCCTAATTTTCAATATCTTCCAATCCTGCATATTCAAACGCATACACGTTGGTCTGTAGTGGTTCCTGGATAAATCCGACCCTGGTCTCTCCAAACCAACAACGATAAATAGGTCAATTAATATTTTGATAGTCAGTTATTTAACTATAAAAGCAAACAAACAATATCCCGCACCATAAGCAATCACTAGGCCCATTTAATTAATCTTTATCAATTAAATCAATTTTCAAATATTTTCTTCAAATTATCTTTAGAAAGATATATTCTCAAAACCATTTCAAATCTCCTTTCTATCTTAAAAACATTTCCATATACTTATATCTACGGTATAAGCATATCCACAAATCACTTCATCAACACTTAGAAAAGATTTCGTATACTTATATCAATGATATAAGCATTTTCATAACACTACCATTTAAAGACACATCAAACAGATTTCTATAACCGTACAACTCCAGAGTTCACTTGCCTTCGGACGGGTGTTAAGTATAGGAATCAATTCCTACACCACCAAACCTTTAGTATGATCATAAGAACCGATTCTTGTATTTCACGATGAAAGATCAAAATGTGATTTATTGGGTAAAAGAGAATGTTGCGTAAAAATCATTATGACAAACCCTAAGCATTAATATAGGGATTCGATAAATTAATATATAGATAAATCCCATATACTATATAAAAAAATTCCTTTCGAAAATCATTTACTATAACTTTGTTATAGTACATGTATTTTTTACTTCCTCGAAAACGTTTATTGCAACAATAAATGTTAAAATCTATATTTCCGATCCATGTCTCATTTTAAAACATTTTCAAAACCATTTGATTCCATTTAAAACTATTCTTCCCAAAACCTTTTACTTCCAAAAGATTATTTACTTTTAAAACATTTAACTCCATCAAAATATCACTTTCAACATTCCTTAAATACAAAACCATACTTATAAAACTATTTTTATAAATCTCCTTTCAATTTTATGAAACTTCTATTTATTTAAAATCCCTTTATTTACAAAATCTATTTATAAAATCCATTCCTTATAAAAACTAATTTTATTATCAAAATCCATTTATAAAATTCATGTATAAAAATCCATTTACCCAATCAACTTCAAAACCATTTACTAACATTTATAAATTCCGATTATAAATCTATTTCTTTACTTATAAAAATATCACCTTTATAAATCTTTTATATAAACTTATTTAAAAATCTCAAATCGAAGTATTTCATAAAACCATACTATTATAACATCAAAAACCATATTTTCTTTCTTTAAAAACAATTTCCTTTCCTTTTAATAATTTAAAATCATAAAACATATCAATGGCATGCCCACTATAAAGCCGGCTTGCCTTGCTAAAAAAAATTATAAAATATATTTACCTTCAAAATCACTTTGAAATCCTTTTCAAATCAAAATCATCATTTCAATATTTCAAAATATCAAAAATAAGGCCCAGTGCTACCATAGCACTAAATAAGTCAAACCATATCAAAGACACCAACATGACATCCAGAATATCGTATATCAGCATATATATGAAAATAAAATCAAAAGTGGTGAGGAATCTTGTTGGATCCCTCCAACCTGTCCCCCTGCGTCACATACAACATATAATCATAAAAATATAAATCAACCGCTTTAAGGCGGGATTCGTATACAAAGGGTCATCCGCTCTTACACGAGAACTTAATAGAGTTCCAATAGGCGGGAATATATCCAAACCAACTAATATATGTAATATATCATCCAAAAAAGCACCAATCATCATAAATAAATTTACTCCCACTTATATAAAAATTAAAGCAGGCTAGAGAGGTGAGTCTACTCACAAAAATGCCAGAAATCGCTTAAGCGCTTCAGATTGAATTAAAATTGAACAGTCATTCAATTTAACTCAAAATTTCTACTAGCTCCAAATTCGTACAATCTAACTCCATAGTGCAGTGTTCACCGGTACAAATGCAATGCAACTTGTCGCGCTTGGAAGGGACCTCATATGAGAAAGTTAAGCATTAATGATCATTCGTTAACTAAAAAATAAAATTAACTTAAATAAACTTGTAATTTAAACTAACCCTCACCATTTTCTTCCCTCTAGGCCGAGAACATCTCCAGGTCATGTATCAATTTTTTTTGAACGTGAGAATCGCATGCGCCCTCCAGATGAGCCACCCCCGCCGCCGTCGACCACGACTAGACCCTCAGCCATGCCGCCACCTTCCGCCCAGAACCACGCCTTCACACGCGTACGCGAAAACTTTTTCTTATTTTTGCTGCTCGACATCGCGCGCCTCAGCCCACGCAACCATCGATGCTCATGCCGACCAACATCCAGCCGCACGCACCCTGATGTCGCCGCCACCTCCCTACACGCACGCATATGCATGATGACGAAGCTCCAATAACCCATTTGCTTGATCACAGTCGAAGGTGATTTGCCGCCACCTCGACTCGCCATTTGATGGTCCATCCGTTGAATAAGTCCGTGTGGTTGCCCTCTACGTTTGCCTAGTTGAAGTCGAAGGCTAATTTTGCCTCTAGCGGCGCCGATCAATGTCGATTGTCGGATGGAAATAAGTAAATGGCGATTGGAAATTTATTTCTAGGGTTAGGTTAACAAATGAATGAAGATGAGGGCTATTTATAGAAGATTCCGTGACACCATTCATCCATGGAAATTGCAGACTTCAAATGAAGCCCGCCTGGTGTTCTATATGTTATACCCCTATTCCCAATACAATGGAATATATACCGAAAGCCAGTTCCATCATATACAGAAGATAGGTTTTCAAAATCAAATTATTTTAATTGAATTCCTTTTATTAATTTTTATGCATTTCGAACTTGCACGATCAAATGATAAGTCCAATCGCCACGAAATTCGACATCATACAATAACTCACTATTACGGATCCAGCGAAACTGCTCTCGTCGAAATCCGAGACAGTGTCAAAAATGACTATTTTTACACGCTAATTAAAATGTAAAATTTCCAATTTCTATTAGATCACTTTTAGATCAAAACTAAAGTTTACTAACTTTATTCTAATTTAAATAGAATTTTATCAACTTTATAAATCGATTTCATTCATATTAAATTCAAAATTCAATTACTTAAACAATTTCAAATATTTAATTAAATAATTTAATTATCAAATAAATCATTATATTTGAAATATAAGTTATTTAACTTACAAAATTAACTTTTAAATATTTAAAATCAATTAAATATTCCAATTCAGAATGACTAAAATTTTGGTTCGTTACATTCTCCCCTCCTTAAAAGAATTTGGTCCCGAAATTACCAAGTAAGAAAATGCCACAAATCCCCACTAACTTTTCAAAAAAAATTAGCTGAAATAGATTACCAAATTCATTTAAACCTTTTAACTTTCGAATCAATAGGTTAAACTGCTTATAAAAACTTTTTCTAAATCTTCCAATTCATTCATAGTTATTAACTATACTCTTCATAAAAATCGATTAATATCATTCGTTCATCTTATAATTCAAAATCAAATTTTAGATACCAAAAATTTTTCCAAAATTCTCAAAAAATTTCTAACGCCTTAAATTTACAAAAAAAATTCGCCAACATCTCCTTTACGTTGTTTGGTCGTAGTAAAATCACAATATATATATATATATATATATATATATCACAAATATACATCTCATCTTTGAGGATGAGGCATCCCATAGAGAAAAATATAAAAGTACGATATGCAATCCGAGATATGTAACTTTTATTATATTAGCGAGCATATACAACTAATATAGCGCGAAAGTGAGCTCCAAATGCGAAGCATACGCCATCCGCACCTACTAAACACTTAACCAATGGGAACATGTATGTAGCAAGTAACATCAACATATAACATAGACTATATAACAACAATATGCAAACGTAGCAAATGCAACAAAAGAAACCATTAACCAATAATATCCAGTTAATTCATAACTATATTAGTTACATATAATGTCAACATCAATTTTATTAATCCCCATACGATGTACATATATCATCTGTATGCAAAACCATATATGATCACTCGTTCAATCACACAATTCCACTTCCAAACTAGTATCATTTACACGACCACTCTAGTGTGGACTCAGATCCGGTTCCTTGATTAGAAAACCATCATCCTCCTGGCATAGCCATATACTATGATAGAGAATGTCAGAATCAATCAAATATCCATATCCAGGGTTCGCCTTCAAGAAATCGAGTGAAAAATTCAAACCCGGACCGGTGTAAATCACCTCGAAATTGTATATTTGAATCTGGATCAACAATTATGTGAATAAAACAATATACTTACAACTTACGTATTAATTCCAATTGGTTTTTATTTGTATCCCATTCTTATTCCCTATCCTTTTATTTTCATTCAATTCCCTTTACACTCATTCGATTCGTATTCAGTTTAAATTCAATTCAATTATCCGTATTAATTTCACTTACATTCAATACATTAATATTCACTTATTGAACTTCACTTCAATTCATGTTTAACAACATTTCATTCTATATTCAACTTGCTCAATATATCTTCTTTAATACTAACAACACTTAATAATCATATCATTAAATTATTTACTTAAGTTTATAAACATTTTACACAGCACTTCTTATGTTTATTATTGCTTTAAAACTTAAGTTCATAATCAATTTTACCCAACCAAATTCTAAACGATATTCAATTCATTGTTGAATTGCATTTTTTTACTTAAGATCGTCTTCATTTCAAAAGTCAAATTCTAATTTATTTAACTCATTTCATGTAACACCCCTAATTTTAATAACATTATTCAAGAGATTTAATTAGATAAATTAAATAGAATAATGTAAATTATTAAGTGATAAGGGGATTAGTTTTGAATAAATATAAAGTGGTCGTACTTGGTAATTTAAATGGGCTTAAGAATGGTTTAAAAGTTAACTAAATTATAAAAGCGCATATTATGAATTAACCATGCATAACCTTTTCCCTTACATATATACATACATATATATGCATACTTCGGCCATTCATGTTCATTGCCATTTTCACAAAAATATAAATGTTTAGCAAATAGAGGAGAAGTCGGCCATTAATAAGAAGAAAAGAAAGAGAAATTCAAAGGAAAAGTCAAAGAATTAAAGAGGGGAAATCAATCTTGTGTCAATCCATTTTCCTTATCAAAGATTAAGGTGAATGATAATTTTTGTTTCTATTGTTGAATATATGTTTCAGAATTAAGTTTGAATTCATATATATAATGTTTGATGATGATATGCTTGAATTACATTTTATTTAAATTTAAACAAGATTATTTAAATGATTATTTATACGATTTTAAACCAGAACCGTGGAAATTGATATCTAAATGACATGGAAAATTTTCATGTTAAGCAAAACATGATTATAGAGTCGGTTTTAAGTTTGATAATTTTTCAAGCTATGGAAAGATTATTATGAATTTTTAAGTGAAAATCTAGCATGTTGGGTTAATAAATTTATTTTAGAAAATATATTAAGAATTTGGGTTTCAAATTTTGATATATTAGATAACATGATCAAAATAACTTTCTGTGATTTTTGAAAATTTTCTTAAGTGATATGATAAACAAAATTAATTATTTTGAGAAGAGGATCAAAATGATTACGTATAAATAAAAATGAAGGTTTTATCAGTAAAAGTTTAAGTTTGATACTTATCCAAAAATAAAAAGGCAGTTAGTTTTGAAAAGCATGGGAAAAGTTAAGGCAACAAATAGAAATTTACACGTAGGCAGTTTAGTTTATATACGTTGCTTAATTTAAAATTTAATCCAAAAAATAGGTTTCGCCTCTATTCAGAGTACCTTTCTCCCCTTACCTTTCGCCTTCGACTATGCCAAAACCCAATTTAACAAAAACCAATACACAAAGTGTCATCGAGGTGGTACATAGTGGATTGGAGAAAGGCAGAAGGTATGGAGTCAAAAGTATAGCTTCTGATGTGGTCTTTACCTTAATTTGTTTTAAAAAGATAAGCGCTTGCCTTTGTTTTACTAAGCTTTCTACTTAGTCGATACATATGGTTTTGAAAGGAGTTTTATAATGAATTTCGAAGGGGTTGCCATATTTTTTCTAAAAGAAAAAGGGATTTCGAAGGGGTTCTATTAATTATAAATCAATGCTTTTAATTGAAGGGTTTTCGACATAGTCGAAACCTTGCCGCCGATTCTTTTACCTTTCGGTTGTATTGAAGTCATCAATGTCGTGGATAAGTATTGTTTGTTTTAAAGCTATATTAAGCCGCTTCCTAAACGCTTTTGAAAGGGTTATGGGTTTTGAAGGCAATGGCTTCGGAAGGGGTTTCGAAGCTATCCTTCAATATTTTAAATATATGCTTCCGACTTTATCGAAAGGGATGGCTTCGACACCTTCATAAATTTTCCAATATTTATATATGATAAAGAATGGTTTCGAAAGAGATACTTTCGGTTATGTATTTTCTTGGACCCAAATATTATTTTTAATGGTAAACCCAATGATGTCGAATGGGGGAATTTTCAATGCTTTAGGAAGAGATACTTTAATTGGTTTCGAAGCTATGCTTCTCATAATTAATAAGTAACACTTTATTATATTCGAAAGGTTTCGAAAGAAGGATTTTATAGTGTATTTAAAAGTAGAAGCTAAATGTTTTGAAAATAGATATATGCTTTCGAAGGAGGCTATCCAGTGAGGTCGAAAGCGGTTTCGAAGGTTTCGAAAGTATAGTTTTCAAAACAAATAACCCAATCTCATTTAAAAGAAAAACCATGGTATATTAGTGAATAAAGTATTTTGAAATGGAATTTATGAAGAAGTCTTAACGTGTTAAAGGAGTTTACCAAGTTATTGTTTGCTTCTTTATATATGTATATATTCACATTGTAATGAACCCCAAAAATGGTATTTTAGGGAAGGACAGAATAACCTATTAGGTTGACCCAGTAGTGAAATAAAATTAAAATATTGGCAGGGGCCAATAGGTTCGCAGTAAGCCCATGAAAACTGCCTAAGGGAAAAGATATTGGAAGGGGCCAATAATTTCATAGTTAGCTCATGAGAACTATGTATAATTAAAGATGTCGGTTAGACATGTTTATCGTTAGCCCATGAAAACTATATCCGTATAAAAAATGAAATATTGACAGTTAGTCAATAGGTTCCTAGTCAGCCCATGAAAACTAGGATAAAGAAATGATATTGGTGTTACTAGTAGGTTCATAGTAATCCCATGAAAACTATATAAATGGACAGGGAGTCCATAAATGTTTAACTGTTTATTAATCAGCCATGAAAACTATTAGGTTAATAGTAATACTAAAAACTATAACTGTGACAGATAGTCAAAATGAATGGAGATGGGTAATCCAAAATAGATTCAATTGTTTTGCAAATCATCATATAATAATGGTTTGAATTGAATTAACCAATGTGGATGCAGGGGCACAGAAAATGGCTTATAAAGGTTTTAAGATACTAGTGTGGGGAAACCCGTTCCGCTACGCGGCATGGTCTTACTAGATATCCAAATGATTTGAGATAGTCTATTATTATTCATACTGAACTTTATGTCCGACTCGAAGTTTATGTTTCTCCTTAAACTCTCGGGTACTCAATTGATTTTAAGTAGCTTGAGATTTGAGGTTTTCAGGTAACTCTTTTGAAGAATAAGCTTCAGGAGGCATGTAGTTATTTGAGTTCTTTCACATATGATTCCGCTGTATTGTTTTGTTAAGGCAAATGTGTTTATTGCCTATTATATACTCTGGTCACCAAGGAGGCATTTTCATATGTTGCTCTTGGAGTATATCGCAATAATTATATTTTTCCGAACATGGTTAACGTCATGGGATTATGTAAAGAATTTTGAAATGCGTTTTTGGAATGGAATGTGAAAGTTGTTCTGAAAATTTTTAACTTTTTCCATATCCATGTGTTTCTGGTATATTAAATTATGTAACATTACCGTATTTGGTCGCTGAGGATTGATAACTATGGATGATTGCATCTTCCATAGCCGTTACTTTTGGGCCTCCAAGCAGGGGATGTTACAAGTTGGTATCAGATCACAGGTCTATGAAAACTTAAGCAATTTAAACTTAAAAATAATTTCAAAACTTAATCCAATGAATCGAAAATATGATAGGGGTTTGGGTTAATACGATTATAAAGTGCTTGTATTTGATATATATATATATATATATAGGTAAATATATATAAGTATGCAATTCCCTTTCTCTTAGACCGTTCTTCTGTATATTACTAAGTCTTGTATATAGATTTATGAGAAAGAAGGATATGGAAGAAGGAAATGGAAGAAGAAATCTTAGTGATGGATGCACCACAATAGATGAAAATGCTTGTCCTAATACTCGGAGGAACCAAGGTCGACAGGCTAACGCTAATCAAAATGCAAAAGCCAATGTGGGTGCTGAAAATCCACCAGTAGATGCAGGGATGATGTATCAGTTCCTTGCTAATTTGATGCAAGCAGGAGCTGCTGGAGTGGCTGGGAATATTGGAGGAGCAAATCCTGTGGTTCTCATTAGGAATAATTATGCCATGTTGAATAGAGATTACACCAGTTTGGATGGAAAGCTGTTTATGGGAACAGATGATGCTATACATGTGAAGAATTGACCATTACACTATGAAAGGATTTTCTTCGATTTGGGTTTAGAAGATGATTAGAGGAGAAGGCTGGCTTCTAGGCAGTTGCAGGGGTCAGCATTTCACCAATGGAATGGTGTGACTGTAGGAGTTCCGGAGGAAGAGTTAACTTGGGCTGATTTTCGAAGGAGATTCAAACATAGGTATATTTCTGAAGTTGCCAAGTCAGCATTGATGAGAAAATTTATGGATTTAGTTCAGGGAGACATGTCAGTTATCGAGTATGCAAATAAATTTGATGAGCCATCTCAATATGGATACGCTACCATAGACACCGACATTAGAAGGAATGAAAAGTTCATCCGAGGACTGGGACCTGAGCTTGCTAGAGTAACCCTGACTCATATCCATGATCCCTGTAATGTGGTAGTGGAGATGGCTATTCGTCACAAAGAGATGCTTTCTATAATAGAAAGAAACCAGTTGAATCACAGGGTCCTCGGGGTAAAAAGAGGAAGTTTTTCAAAAAGAAAGAAGCCCAAAAGCAAGATTCAACAAAGAAGTCAAAAGCTGATTTACTCTACTACAAATGTAACAAGAAGGGTCATTTTGTTAATGATTGCCGATCAGGCAAGGGGCAGAAGAAGGCTGCGGATAAGAAGCATGTTAAGTGCTACAATTGCGATCAATTTGGGATTACAAGAACCAGTGTCTAGAGCCAATTAAGGCAGAAAAAGGAAAGGTTTTTGCTATTGGACCATCGTCTTCTTCAAAACCAACTGTAGTAGATAAGGGAAAGACTGTGATGAAAGGTGCATTTTTGACTCAAAGTATGTCAGTTAGGATACTATTTGATACCGGTGCATCACATTCATTTATATCTGAGAATCTAGTTGATAGATTATGTTTAAAACCCACCTACCTTGTTTCTTTCTCAAGGGTTGTGAATCTAGTAGGAGGGCATGCAAATTTAGGGATGAGATGTGGCCAGTTGGAACTTGATTTGTTAGGTCATATGTTTGCATGCAGTCGATATGTTTATGATTTCGTAGATTTCGAGATCATATTGGTTATGGATTGGTCGGGTAGGTATGAGGCTAGGATATTTTGCCAGGATGAGGAAATATCATTAAGACATCCAAATAGTCATGAACGAATCATCTTCTCAGTAGAAAATTCTGATCGAAATGTTTGTGCTATGTTAAGTGCCTTGGAAGTAGTGGAAGAACTAAATTAGGTTCGAGTTGCAAGAGAGTTTGCAGATGTATTTGAGCCAATCACAGGACTGCCACCAAAACGAGCTATTGAATTTCAAGTAGATCTTGTGCCAGGAGCTGAACCTATCAGTAGACCACCTAGCAGGATGACACCGACTGAGATGAAATAATTGAAGGTGCAACTAGTGGATCTAGAAGGAAGGAATTTTATTTGACTAAGCAGTTCGTCTTGGGGAGCGTCCGTGATTTTCGTAAAGAAGCCAAATGGGTCATTGAGGATGTGAATGGACTAACGTAAGCTGAACGAAAGGACAATCAAGAATAGTTATCCTTTGCCGCGAATTGATGACTGTTTGATCAGTTGAATGGAGCCAAAGTGTTTTCCCTATTGGATTTGGCGACAGGGTTCCATCAGTTTAAAGTGGTATAGAACAGTATTCCTTTGATGGCATTTCGAACTAGGTATGGTTCGTTTGAATGGTTAGTGATGTCGTTCGGATTGACGAATGCACCTACTTTCTTCGTAGACTTGATGAATCGGGTGTTCCGAGAACACTTGGATAGGTTCGTGTTGGTATTCATAGATGACATTTTGGCATATTCAAAAGATGAGAGAGAGCATGAGGATCATTTGAGAATAGTTCTTCGGATGTTGAGGCAGCATCAGCTAAAGGCAAAGTTTTCCAAATGTCATTTCTGGAAGAAGGCGGTCAAGTTTCTTGGTCATGTAGTTTCGAAGGAAGATTTGGCAGTAGATCAAGTAAAGATTGAAGCTGTCAATAATTGGAAAAGACCGGAGACGGTAACCGGGATCAGAAGTTTTCTCGAACTTTCTAACTATTACCGAAGATTTATCAAATATTTTTAACGGATAGTAGCACCTTTGACTAAGTTGACCAGGAAGGATGTGAATTTCATTTTGTCCGACAAATGTGAGGAAAGGTTTCTTAAGTCAAACAAATCGATGACCAACACGCCAGTGTTAGTTGTTCCAGATGGAAACCAAGCGTTGGTGGTATACACTGATGCATGTGGAATGGGATTGGAAGCTGTATTGATGCAAAATGTTAAAGTTATTGCTATGCTTCTCGACAGCTTAGACCGCACGAGGTAAGATATCCCATTCATGATTTGGAATTGACTGAGGAGATCTTCGCATTGAAGATTTGGAGACATTATCTCATCGGAAGGAGATTTGAGCTATACACTGATCATAAGTCCTTAAAATATTTATTCTCTCAGAAAGAGTTGAATATGCGACGGTAGAGGTGGCCGGAGTTTCTGGCAACTTATGATTTTGGTATAGAATATACACCTAGGAAAGGAAATAAGATAGCCGATGCCCTTAGCAAAAAACATCAGAATGTGGTGTTAGCTATGTTGGCAGAATGGAAAGATTAGAAACCTTAACCATGTGTACCATGAAGTCGAGATCGACTGCAAGTACTAGTCAAAGTACCGCCATGTTGGCATGTTTAGAGGTTCGACCAGTGCTAATCGAGAGGATAGCTTATAAACAGAAAGAGGATCCAGAATTAGTCGAAAAGGTTTGAAGACTCAATATGGGATCCGAGATTGATGATCTTAAAGATTTTGGCATCGACCAGAGAGGATGGTTGAAAAAGAAGAGACGCTTATGTGTTCTGAATGTAGAGAATTTGAGAAGAGAAGTTCTAGAAGAATGCCATCGATCCAAGTTTGTGATTCATCCTGGGGGAACAAAGATGTATCGAGATATAAAGAGCAGCTTCTATTGGGAAGGCATGAAAAGAGATGTCTGCTTGTGGCTTAGGCAGTGTGCCAACTGTCTATAAGTGAAAGCCGAACACCAAAAGCCGAATGGCTTGCTTCATCCTTTATAGATTCCATTTTGAAAGTGGGATTCTATATCCATGGATTTCATAGACAGGTTGCCACGGTCGAACAGAGGAAATGAAAGCATATGGGTCATAGTGGACAAATTGACCAAGAGCGCCCATTTTATTCCAATTAAGTCAACTAGGACGACACTTGTTTTGGCAAAGTTGTTCATGAAGAACATAGTTTGTGACGACCCGCAAATCCATACCTTTTGAATCAACAATAATCCACACATGTCCGACCCAAAAAGCACAGACTGATGGAAAGTCAGGAGAAAGAAAAGAAGAGAGAAGAAGAGAAGATAAGAAAGAGATAAGATAGAACCAAACAGAACAATACAGAATCTCACATCGCAGCGGAAAACATATAATATCATATAAATGAACTTTACAAAACAGAAACTATATATGCATACATCAATCAAAGTTCAACGATCAATCAGTAGTTATCAGCTTGGACAATTATAATATCCTATCCTCACAAATGACGATAATAAAAAACAACTAAGCAATGCAGCGGATAATCAAACAAAACACGTATGAGTATACGAAAATGAAGATCCTCAGCTGTCCTGTTGGAGCTCTAAAAGCACCAATCTGAACCTGTAAATATACTCGGTCTGACCCGAGCATTGAAAGGGAAGAACGCCCGGATCAGTCTGGTAAACCAACATGAAAAACACACTCAACGGAATTTATTAAATTACCAAACTTATCCTTTATCAAAACAAAAGTATCTCGTAAGACAAGTCCACACATAAACACGGACATGTTTTTACCTTACGACAACTAAAACATTTTTATATATCAAAACATTTGATATTATTTCTAATGACATTCTTTTGAAATCACTTTTCAAATAAACTTATTCAAATAAGGTATCAATATCTGAACTAAGTCTAAGGTAATATATCCGTACTAGGTCAACAGAATATACCGAATGGAATATATGATATCAGAAAGGGGTAGCTGAAATGTTTGCAAGTCATTATAGCTATTTTAGGAATACAATCAAAGCCGTAAATCTCGTATTGGGATTGGATTTCCAACATGATAGGAAACTACTGGAAAGATCAATCTGTATCCACGGCTTACGTCCATGACTCAAACGTCGTTATACAACAACACAAATAGCTAAAAGTGGATGTAATCTGCGAATAACATCCAAGGACTTGGACTTCGCGCATCCCTGCCATAAGGCCCAGACGTATCTGGTACACGGGGCTCAAAACATTCGATAACCCAAATGACTACTATCCGAAATGCAAGCATACATCTAACTACATAGAATCCCATCATAACCGGGGTGTGAGGCTCATGAGGCTACGATTTTCTTTCACATATCACATATCACATCACTTTGAACGCCATACGGCCATTTTCGTTTGACTACTAATTGCCATCCATAAAAATACAACCCTTAAGCTCATACGTCTCTAGGAGAGTATTAAGCTAAGAGAAGTTGCCTTCTCCGCCACCATTGATGTACATTTGTAAAAATCAATGTATGTAATCTATAGAAATGCAATGTCAGACAAACATCCATATAAGTTGTCCAGGAATAGGACAAACCGAAGGTACTTTCCTACCACATTCTGTTAGGAAATCCCAAGGATTAATAGCCAATAGTCCTTGCATTGGATATTTCATAATGAAGAGACTACTGCTACTAGATGTATATTGGGATTTTAATCCCAAACGATCAACAAGCAGTCTCCCACTATGAAAATCCGAAATATCAATATCATCATAACCAACCTACACAATCGTCGCATATACGTTGGTCCGAAGTGGTTTTCAGATAAATCTGATCCCTGTCTTTTCGCACCAACAACGCAAAAGCGTTTCTCAACTTCACACAGAAACTAAATCTCATAGACTTATCACGTCTCCAACTTTCAACTTGCTATCCTTCGGGCCAAGAAGGAAGCTCGATAGATTGGAGTAACACTCCGCACTACACGAATCAGCATTCTCAACACAAACGATAATCAAGCCTACACAGAAGGCTATGTACTAAGTGTACGCTAAATAGTTCCCACATCAAGTCGAGGAACTAAAATTTGGCCAAGTTTGATAGTCGGTTATTTAACTATCAAAACAAACAAACAAATATTTGGCACCATATACAACCACTAGGCCCTTTAATTAATCTTTTATTAATTAAATCAATTATCAAATATTGACTTCAAATTATCTTTAAAAAAGATATATTTCCAAATCATTTCAACTTCTATATTAGAAAACATTTCCATATACTTATTTAATAATAAGTAATTCACAAATCAATTTATTTTCAACACTTGAAAAATATTCCATATACTTAAATCAGGATTAAGTATATATTTATTCTTTAAGGAGAACATTCACTTAAACATATTTATTTGGGTCAAAATGAATGTTGCGTAAAACATCGTTACGACAACCCAAAATCACTAGTATAGGGATTCGTAAATAAGATAGATATATAAATCCGAATACTATATTAAAACATTTCCTTTCGGAAATCATCTACTATAATAACAGTGTTATAGTCCATCATTTCCTTATTTCTCGAAAACGTTTATTTCAACAATGAATGTTGAAATCTATGGTTTCGATACTTAACACCTTTAAAGAATCTTTTAATCATTTTATTCTATTTAAAATATCGCTTCTCAAAACATTTCTTCAATATATTATTCACTGTCCAAAATCATGAATATAAATCGTTTACCAAATTTAATATTATTTCGCATTTAATTTAAAGGATAATTCACTGCCAAAAATCATGAATAAAATTCCTTTAAAAAAACTTCTATATTTAACTTATCGAAATCAAATGATTTCGGAATTATAAAACAATGTTTATAAATTCCATTCATATTTTATTAAAACTTCAATTTATAAATTCTCTTGTTAACCAATTCTACATATATCTCATTTACAGCCTTTGTAAGTTAATTTCTTATAAATTATTTATTTACAATTTTTGTTCTTTTATAACTTCACAAATTCACCAATCTTAATCACTTATAAGATTTATTTATAACCTCATTTTAACACTTATAAAAACTCCTTTATAATTTCATTATTTCGATTTATAAAAATTTAATTTTTTTATAAATCTTATATATTAAACCATTTATAATAATTCAAAAATCTCCATTTATACTATTTCAAAAAAACAGTTAACTCAATATTTCAAAAATCACATTTCAATTATATTTCCCAAAATATCATAATGTTTATAACATTTATTTATTTAAAATAAATCCATTCCTTTAACACTTCAAAATTCAACAAAACGTATATTTTCAAAATCACTTGAAAATCCTTTTAAATTTAGAAATCATCACTTTAACATTTTTAAATTTCCAAAATATGGCCCAATGCTGCAACAGCACCAAATACATAAATCGCGTCATCCAAAAACATCGTATATCATATGATAACAGAATATATAAAAATATATGTAAATAAAATCAATATTGTTGAGGAATCCAGTTGGATCCCTCCAGCCTATCATCTGCAAAAAATATACATATTAGAATATGTGTATAATGTCCGCTTCGAGGCAAACGCACGTACAAAGGGTCGTCCACTCATACACGGAAACGTATAGGGTCATCTGCTTCAATAGGCAGGTATATATCCAAATACCAATCAATATATCATATGTCATCCAAACAATCGTCAATCATCATAAAATAGATTATTTCTCACTTATATAAAGATATCAATGAGTCAGAAAGAGTGAGTTGTACTCACTTTGATTGTAGTCGCCGCGTTAGCGATTTATCCCGTTTAAAATTAAACAAGCATTTAATTTCAACAAAAATTTTACTAGCTCAAATAAACCCCAAACGAGCTCCATAATGTAGTACTCGCCAATACAGACCCAATGTAATTCGTTTCGTCAGAAACGGACCTCGTATGAAAATGTTAGGCAATTTAGAAGTTTATACGAATTTATATAAATCAATTTACTATTTTATTTTTATATTTTTTTTTCAAACCCTAGATCAGAGCCGTTAGATTTGGCTAATGAAAATCAGGGTTGCTAGCTATCTTCTTCCACATCGTTCAAACGTGCGTGAATAAAACCCATACGCCGTCGTCCTTCGCTTGAATAAACACGCCACATCGTCGATCTAAACATTGATCGAGCTCCACCATGTTGGAGCCCACAATCTCGCGCACCACTGCCCAGCGACCGACCAAGCTCGGCTATCCCAAAGCCATGAAAATCGAGCACGAACGGTGTGCCTTTGCATGCGATTTGCCAACTATCCGCTTCGCTACATCAAATCATCACCGTTGAAATCGAAGTACTCATCGTTCTCCACAAGTTTGTAGTTGGGGGTTTTGTTTAATTGTCAATGGATTGGCCATAAATTGAGTATCAAGATCGCGAATTGCCGACCCTTGAAAAGCTTAGCGGCAGCTTGTGAAACCCTAGGGTTTGTTGCAAATGAAAGAAAATAACGTCCTTTTATAGAAAATTCTAAAACACTATTCATCCGGAAAAAATTCGAACTCGAAATGGAACGTGCCGCCTGGCATTTATAATATTTTACCCCTATTTCGAACATGATGGAATATATATTGAGAGCCAATTCGATCGTATTTGGAAGATAGGTTTTCAAATTGAATTATTTAAATTTAAAATTTACTTAAACGAATTTCTATGCGTTTTAGCTTGCCCTGGACAAACCGTAAATCCAATTGACATGAAATTTGAAATCTTATACTAATATTACATTATAAATCTGATGAAACTAGTTTTGTCGAAATTTTAGACTATATGAAAAATGACCATTTTCACTCGTCAATTAAATATTAAAATATTCAATTTTTACAAATTAACTTTTAAATAGATTTCAAAAGTTCTCTAACATTATTCTTATTCAAATAGAATTTAATTCATCTTTATAAATCATTTTTATTCACATTTAATTCAAATATCAATTATTTCTGCAATTTCAAATATTAAATTAAAATTTTAATTATTCAATTAAATCCTTATATTCGAAATATACTTTATTCGGCTTATAAAATTTACTTGTGAATATTTAAAATTAATTAAATACATGAATTCCAAATGACAGAAATTCTGGGTCGTTACATTCTCCCTTACTTAAAAGAATTTCGTCCTTGAAATTACCAAGTAAGAAAAAAGTCACAAAATCCATTAAATTTTCAAAACAATTCGTTCAGTTTAGATATCCAACATTATTTAACCTTTTACTTTTCCCAAAATTCCATTAGTTTTTTTCTAAGTTTTCAAATCCATTTATAGTTATCTTTCCAAAACCAACTAATATCGTTTAACTTTTACAACTCTATATCAAAATTTTAATTATCAACATTTTCCAAAATCTCAAAATTTGCTAACGCTTTAAATTTTAAAAAAAATTCTCCAGCGTCTCCTTTGCGCGATTCGATCGTAGTAGGAACTCAACATATATATATATATCACAAATATACATCTCATCATCGAGGATGAGGCATCCCGTAAGGAAAAAGCATAAAAGTACAATATGTAATCCGAGATATATACCTTATGTATTATTAGTGAGCATATATGGCTAATATAATGCGAAAGCGATCTCCAAATGCGAAGCAAGCACCATACACACCTAGTAAACACTCAACAAACAAATGAGAACGTGTATACATGAAAGTAATATCAATATACAACATATATTAATACAACAACTATATATGTCACTATAGCAAATGCAACAAAAGCAACAAATCCAATCATCAAACAACTATCATCCAACTAACATCCAACAGCTATCCAATAAATCCATAAGAAAATCAATATTCTTTCACTTCTCATTAATATTCATTGAATTGATTTTCAATATTAATCACATTTGATTTATTAACATTGGCTTTTACTAACTTTCATTCATTCATATTCAATTAGTTTACATTCACTAATTTACATTCAAATTAGTTCACTTCCAATTCAAATCAAATTTTATTTAGATTCACTTACTTCCAATTTGAATTCAATTATTTTAGCTTTCAATTTTATTAATTCAGTTCCATAAGAACTCCTATACAATCAACTAACAACCACCTAACAATCAATGCATATTTAATATTACCAAATTTGTTTCATTTACTTTCACTTATACAACTTAAGTTCACTACTAGTTTAATTGAAATTCTATTTTATTTAACTTTACTTAAGTCAAATTTATATCACTATTCAAATTCAGATTTTGTTTTGCTTAACAAAATTGTTTGACCATTTTAAAAATTGGTTTTACTTACATTTTCTCACTTTATAAGTTATACAACTTATTTATACAAACTTCCAAATTCATATTATATAATCACTTAACCATTTAAGCTTATATTCTTACTTCAATAACTTATCTAATCCAGTTTAAATATACCTTCCTTTTGTTAAATTTCAAATCATATATCTAATATGCTAACTCAAATTTATTTGAACTTCACCAAAATTAAATCTTTACTTCATTTTATAAGTCTAAAACTCATTTTACTTATATTTATCAATTTCAACTTGGATTTTAAATCCAAATTTTTTTTATCACAACAAAACTCAATTTCAATTTACTATTGGTAGCAAATCCATCACAAAGAAACTCGAAAATGATACTGATGATGCTGTAGTCATCACCCTTATTATTTTCCAGTAACAGTAGTGAATTCAGTGCTTTATATTCTTTTAAAAATCCTTTTTATATTTATAAATCACATTTATAAAAAATTTTTACTTATATAATTTCACTATTTCACTTTACTTGCATAAGATCATTTCAAATTTATTTATCTTATTTAGATTTATAATAATATAACATCTTTAACTTGGAAAAATAACTTTCAGAATCGACAGAATTCAACATTTTCAAATAATTGGTTTAAATTCATTTTTATTTATAATTCATACTAATAAATATATTCATATAGTTTCATTTCTTGTATATAAGATCATATCACAATTGTATATCATATTAATTATAATTCTATATTATAATTCATTTGCTTATATAATTTATTCTCTTACAATTGTTGTTTTTATTTAGATTATTCAAACATCTTTCATTAACTTATATATTTACATTTTCAAACAACCAAACAATCAATTTATATACACTTTAATAATTCAAAAAAAATATTTCCTTTATATATAAAATATAATCGAGGTAAAATTATTTCATTTACCCAATTTAAAATGATACTATGTCGACTTGCCTTGTTTAAGTGTTTGGAAATCCCTATCAATAACATGGCGTCCCACATACCGACCAGAATTCACAAACAGCTCAACGGATAAGCAAACACAATATAAAACATTTTATATTCAATAACAATACGCGCTCATATACATAATACACTCAAACTCAATCTAGGATGCTACTGTCCCTATCTACACTGAGTACACATCAAAGCTTAGAAATATGCAAAATCTAAGCTTTGCTACCAAATGCGATGACCTGCGAATCTATACCCTTTGAATCGACAATAATCCACACATATCCGACCCGAAAAGAACAGAGACGAAAAGTGAAGAGAAAGAAAAGAAGGGAGAAGAAGAGAAGAGAAGAAAAAGAGAAGATTGAACCAAACAGAACAATACAGAATCTCACATTGCAGTGGAAAACATATAATATCATATAAATGAACTTTATAAAAAAAAAATGTACATACATACATCAATCAGAGTTCAACAATCAATCAATAGTTATCAGCTTGGACAATTATAATAACCTGTCCTCACAAATGCCGATAATAATAAACAACTAAGCAATGCAGTGAATAGTCAAACAAAACATGTACGCATATACGAAAATGAAGATCCTCAGCTCTCCTGCTGAAGCTCTAAAAGCACCAATCCGAACCTGTAAATATACTCGGTCTGACCCGAGCATTGAAAGGGAAGAAGGCCTGTATCAGTCTGATAAACTGAGAAACACACTCAACTGAATTTATTAAATTACCAAACTTATCCTTTATCAAAACAAAAGTATCTCATAAGACAAGTCCACACATAAACACGGACATGTTTTTACCTTACTATAACTAAAACATTCTTATATATCAAAACGTTTGATATTATTTCTAATGATATTCTTTTGAAATCACTTTTCAAATAAACTTATTCAAATAAGGTATCAATATCTAGACTAAGTCTAAGGTAATATATCCGGACAAGGTCAACGGAATATACCGAACGAAATATATGATACCAGAAAGGGATAGCTGAAATGTTTGCAAGTCATTACAGCTATTTTAGGAATACAATCAAAACCGTAAATATCGTATTGGGATTGGATTTCCAGCATGATAGGAAACTAGTGGAAAGATCAATCTGTATCCACGGCTTACGTCCATGACTCTGACACCATTATACAACGACACAAATGGCTAAAAGTGGATGCAATATGTGAATAACATCCAAGGACTTGGACTTCGTGCATCCCTGCCATGAGGCCCAGACGTATATGATACCTGGGGTTCAGAACATCCGACAACCCAAATCAGTACTATCTGAAATGCGAGCATACATCTGACCACATAGAATCCCATCATAACCGGGGTGTGAGGCTCACGAGGCTGCGATTTTCTTTCGAATATCACATATCACATCACTTTGAATGTCACATGGCCATTTCCGTTTAACTACTAACTGCCTTCCACAAAATACAACCCTTAAGCTCGCATGTCTCAAGGAGTGTGTTAAGCTAAGAGAAGTTGCCTTCTCCGCCACCATTGATGTACGTTTGTAAAAACCAATGTACGTAATCTGTAGAAATGCAATGTCGGACAAACATCCATACAAGTTGTCCAGGAACAGGACATACCGAAGGTACTTTCCTACCACATCCTGTCGGAAAATCACTAGGATTAGTAGCGAATAGACCTTGCATTGGATATTTCATAATGAAGATACTACTATTGGATGTATATTAGGATTTTAACCCCAAACGATCAACAAGCAGTCCCCCACTATGAATGTAACGATCCAGAATTTTTATTAATTAAAATTTGAATATTTAATTTATTTTAAATATTAATAAGTGAAATTTATAAGTCGAATAAATTTTATTTTGAATAATTGGATTTAATTGAATAATTAAATCGATAATTTAATGTGTTAAATTATGGAAATAATTGAAAATTGAGTTAAATATGATTGAAAATGATTTGTAAAATTTTATTTTATCATATTGGAGTTAGAATGATATTTTAGAACTTTTAAAATCGAATTAAAAGTTAATTTGTGAAAATTGAATATTTTAATATTAAAATCGACTAGTGAAAATAGCCAATTTTTGAACAGTCTCAGAATTGAACGAAACTAGTTCCATTGGATCCGTAATAGTTAGTTATTATCGGATTTCAAATTTCGTGTCAATCGGAGTTATCGTTTGATCGTGGCAGCTCGAAACGCATCAATTTATTTTTAATTTTAATTTGGCGAGTTAAAATAGCCATTTTTCAAAAAGTCTCGGATTTCGACGAAACCAGTTTCATCGGATCCGTAATGTGATATTATTGTAAGGTTTCAAATTTCGTGTCAATCGGATTTACCGTTTGTCCGGTACAAATTAAAACGCCTAGAAAATCGCTTAAATCGGTTTAATTTAAATTAAACGTTTGCAGCCATAACTCGCACAGATGTCCGAATTAGCTTTCGAAACCTGTTCCATTGTGTCCGGAACGCGGGGCAAACCCTAGAAATGCTGGTTACGGCGCGTAAATCGGAGCTCGGAATTTCCGGATGAATAGTGTCGATCGTTTCTTTATAAATAGCCCCAACACCTTCATAAAAAAAAAAAAAAAAACCTAATATACTAAACCCTAGCCGCCACCTCCCTGATAAACGGCCAGAAATGCTCAACGTTCTTCCTCGATTATCTCTCGATCCATTCACTTTCAAGCTTCGTGATCAACTAGGAAGTGGTAGAGCATGAAGAGAGCTAGAGATCCAACGGTCATGATCGTGTTTGGAGCTTCGGATTGGCGACAAATCTCGCTCAAAGGCCTGTAGTTCGGCCTCGAACTGCGTGCAATGGGGACAACCAAGCTTCATGAGGGTGGGGCCGAGTATAGAGGGGGTGAAGGGCTTCGAGATGGCGGTGGTATGATGGAGTATCGATGCTTGTGGGCGGAGTAAAGTCAAAACCTAATTTTGATGAATGGGTTTGTGGTGCGGCCTGTACGTGAAAGAGAAGAGGAAGGAGAAGATGGAGGGGGGTTTGCACGCACGGTGCAGATGAGGAGGAGCATGGATCTGAGGGTTGAGATGAGTTGTGGTTTGAAAATATTTAGTTTATATTGTAAATTATGAATATAAAAATCGTGTATCTTATAAAATACATAACTTTTTCATACGAGGTCGAAAACGCGCGAAACCAGTTGCGTTGGAATCGTATGGACGAGAACTACGCGATGAAATTGGATTGGAGTCGTTTGGAGTTAGGGAGAATTTTGGGTAAAATTAAACGTCCGTTTAATTTTATTCGAAATAAATCGCTAAAACGGAATTTAAAACCAAGGTGAGAACTTCTCACTCAATCGAATCAGTTTTGATTTTATTTTAAATAGTTAGATTTAAAATATTTGAATGCATGTTTGAATGATGATTTATATCTATTGATTGTTAAAATAGACATTATACGCCGTTAGTAAGCGGATGTTATTTATTAAAAACATATACCGCGAATATTTCATAAACAGTGAAATTGGTATTATATATAGTAGCAATATATATATATTGGCATATGTATATATTGGAGTTATTGATTTCCCGCATTTTTTTTTTAGCGGATGAGACCCTATTGCGCCGTCTATTAAGCGGATAATATTTTAAATCCCATATACCGCGATAATTTCGTACTGGAGCGAAATTGGTATTGTGCTAATGTTTGTGGATGCAGGAAAACAGGTTGGAGGGATCCAACTGGATTCCTCAACAGTTTTTATTTGATTTCAGAAATTTTGATATTTGATGGATTATCATATCGATATATGATGTCGTTGTAGTCGTGATTGACTATTTGGTGTGTAGCATCATTGGACCAAATTTGGAATTTTAAAAGGATTTAAAAGTGATTTTTGAAAGTATACGTTTATAAAATATTTTTGGAATTGATTCATTTTAAATAAATAAACGTTACAATTTTTAAAGTTATAAAAATTATGATTTTTGAGAAAAATAGTTAAAAACTGATTTTTGAGAATATGATGCTAATGATTTTATAAAATAGTTAAATCGGAATTTTTTGAATTTATTATTGAAAGTTTAAATATAGGATTTATAAAATTTAATTATTTTATAAATCAAGAGAATGATGAAGTTTTTAAAGGAGTTTAAAGACGTTTTAATAGAATAATATGAATTGATTTATATTAAGAGATTTATAAATGGATATTTATAAATTGAAATATTGACATTATAAAACGAGTTTTTATAAGTGTTTGAATGAAGTGAAAATGAATTTTGTAAATGAATGGAATTTATAAAATTATAAATGGTGAAGTTATAAATGAAATTTATAAATAGGAAGATTTATAAATTTTGTGAAATTATTAAAGAATATATTTGGATGAATAATTGAATCTTACAAGTTATAAGATTTATAATTATGAAGTTTAAAAGAACGATTTTATAAAATAATCGTTTTATAAGAATTTGACTTATAATATGAACCTTTGTTTTATAATTGAGTTATAAATCGAATAGGTTAATAAAGAAAATTTATAAAAGGAAGTTGTTATAAAATAATTAGAAATGGAATTTATAAACGTTGTTTTATAAATTCGCAAATGACTTATTTTGATAAGTAAACTGTTGAAACTTAGTAATGGAGTTATATTCACGTTTTTAACTGTGAATAATCCTTTAAAATAAAATGTATAAAAGGATGAAAATTTGTTAACGTAGTATATTCACGTTTTTGAATAGTGAATAATATGTTAAAGAAATTGTTTTGAATGTGATATTTGAAATAGAATTAAAACGATCTAACGATGTTTTAAAATGCGTTGAGATTCGAAACCATAGATTTCAACATCTATTGTTGAAATAGACGTTTTCGAGAAATAAAAGGAAATGATGGACTATAACACTGTTGTTATAGTAAATGATTTCCGAAAGGAAATGTTTTGGATAGTATTGGGATTTATATATCTATTTTAATTTCGAATCCCTATACTAGTGATTTTGGGTTGTCGTAACGATGTTTTACGCAACATTCGTTTTGGCCCAAATAAATATGTTTAAGAGAATGATTTCCTTAAAGAATGAAATATATACTTAATCTCGATTTAAGTATATTGAATATTTTCCAAAGGTTGAAAATAAAAAGATTTGAATTACTTATTTTTAATAAGTATGGAATTGTTTTCCAATATAAAGTGAATATTTTGAATTTATCTTTTTGAAGATAAATTGAAAATGAATATTAGAAATCGAACTGAAGTCGTATATTCATTAATATTTTGGAATGTAAATTCACTATTGAATTTATAAAAGAAAGTGGAATTGGTTCAAAAATAAATATTGATTTATTTTTGACATATTGAAATTTTATACCTTGTAAAGATATTTTGGAAAATAAATAATTTGGAAAATTATTTGGAACTGGTGATGTTGTGCATATCCATTGATAGTTCAATAACCGACTATCAATATTTCCCTTTGAATGGGTATTTGATGTGATTTGTTTGAATTTGAATGCCACACTTATTTTTGAATAAGCGCTCACTATTCGGGTTAACCGGGAAAGGACCATGGGGTCGTATAACCCATTCCGAATATGTGATACGTCGTTGTGAATTGCATTGAAGATCGGTGTTGAAGACCGAGTATTTGTGAAAGCGATAGGATGACCTATCGATTGTCTCTGCACTGGGTAGCTCCTGGTATAGAGATTCCTTAAGTGATGGGAAATTCGATCGGGATTGTGAATACCCGGATTTGCAAGGGTTCGTAAGAAGTGCCTTCGGTTTTGTTCGAGCCCGGAACAGACTTGTATGGATGGTATGTCTGACGTTACAAGTTGAGATATAAAGCCGATTTCTTTCAAATATATTTCTGTTGGTGGCGGAGAATTTATTCTTTTAGCTTAACACCCTTCTCTGAGACGTACGAGCTCAAAGGTTATGTAGTTGAATGTTATCAGCGATATATTCCCAATTTGGTAATGTGACATGCTGAGTGTTGCTGTAAATGATCATTGTGTTGATTATTTGTGATAGGATCGTTTATTTGATCGTCTATCTTGGTGATCATTTCTATGATCATTTGTTGACCCAAAGCATGGCTTTTGTATAAAGTATGTTTTTGTGGACGTGACTTCGTCGAGCCTCACACCCCGTGAATGGTCAAAACAGGAAAGATGCGGCAAGGTTATGAGGGGTAGCGCCCTTTAGGATGTGTGCATTTCCTTCTGGAAAAGGGTGGTATCATGGTATGGAGCCCAGATACTTACTCATGTTGAAAACACTTTGTTATGATTGTGTGAATTGATTACGAGCGCTCGGTGAAAGGTCCCAAAGGACCGGGGGATGGCATATTCGGTCAGTTGTTACTCAGTTAGGGGTAACCCGGCCTTGTGTTGGTAGAGATCCGGTTTGGTTCTCGGGGATGTCCATCCAGAGGCATTCTCATGTGGCAATGGGAAGTTCCTTGGCCTGATCATTCGTTGGAAATCCAAAGAAACAATACGAGACTTGTACGGTTTTAGTTGTATAACCTGCTATGGAATGTGGCGGTAACCTGCTATTGAACATAGTTAGCTATAGTAGGCATAGTTCGAAATGTCTATGCTGGCTAAGATTTATATTCTACTTTCGAAATATTTCCTACACTATGCACTAATAATAATATGAAATGTTCTTTTAAATGCGTATCAAGCATCTTTGACTATCATAAGGAGAAATCTCCTCCGATTCTGCGTTTGCATGTGTGTGTGTGCGGGAGGCCTTATGGTAGTCTCATTTTTAAAAGCATTGCGAATTAAATTTAAAAATATTCCTCTATTTTGATTTTAAAGATAAATAAACTGTTTTGAGTTCTCACACCAGTCACATGACTGACTCAGAGTTTATTGTTTTCCTTCCTAAACTCTGGGTGCCCACCAATTTCCACACGGGCAGTCAAGAGTTAGGTTTATCAGGATATTCTGGAGTTGCTGGAGGCAAGATGGATGGCATGGCGTATTACTAGTTTATATAGTATTTCTTTTTCCGCTGCACTGTTTGTTTGATGTTGTATACTCTGATGATATGATGTAATGAAATGAAATGTATAAAATGTAATAACTGATATAGTTCTTTGTTTAAAGATTATTCATTTATTATTATATGTTGTTCCGCTGCGAATTGTGAGATTCAGATGTTGTTCTGTTGTTGTTTTCTGTTCCGTTCTATGTTTTCTCCGTTTCTATTTTCTTTATGTTCTCTATCCTCTTTTTCTTCTATTTTAAAAATTTCTATTTTCTGTTTTCTTTTCCCTATCTTTTTCTATTCTCTTTTCCCTCCATCTTCTACCTTCTTCTCTCTTCTTCTTCTTTTCTTTTTCTTAAACCCATAACATTTCGGGTTTTCGGCCTTCGATTTCTCGGCAGTCGATAAAGTGAGTATCGATGTTGAATTTTCGAAAGTCGAAAATTTTCGGGACGTTACATTTGGTATCAGAGCTTATGGTTAAGCGACAACCATGGTTCTGTTGGGTATTACTCATTAGAGATAGAGTCAGCGGTGCTTTAGAATGAGTTTGAGTGTAGTAATAGCTATGAGAGCGTATTTGTTAGTGAATATATAAAATTGTTTTATATTGTGATGATTGGTTTATTGAGTGGCATATGAACTTTCGTCAGCGTGGTCCGCAAGACTATGCCGAAGGGGTTTCTAAACACTTGAATAGAACAATTCGGCACAATATTGATTTTAAAACTGGGAAAATGAAATAATTTTTGCCTTGATTATATTTTATATATAAAGAAAATAATTTTCAGAATTATTAAAGTATATAAGTTGATTGTTTAGTTGTTTGAATAATCTAAATAAAGGAAGAATTGTATAAGCAAAAGAATTATAAGAGTATGAATTATAATTAAAGTGATTTACAATTGTGGAATAAACTTATATATATAAAGAGTGAAACTATATGAATATGAGTTGTAAATAAAAATGAATTCAAAGTAAATTAATAAAATTAAGTGATGAATGTGAACTTGAGTTTTATAAATGAAATTCAACTTTAGAAATTGAATTGAATGAATGAATGGAATGTTAATCAATTAAATTAAATTGATATGAAATAATGAATATAAGTGTTAATGAGATTGGAAGTTGAATAATTGAATGAATATAAGCAAAGGAATTTGGTTGTAATTAATATACATTGGTTGTTATATGATTGTTAGTTGATTGTATATAATTCATTAAGTGTTAATGAAATTGAATTAATGAAATTGGAAGTTAAAGTAATTGAAATTCAATTGGAAGTTAAATGAATCTAGAATAGAATTGAATTTAATTTGGAAGTGAACCAACTTGAATATGAATTAGTGAATATAAACTAATTGAAAATAAATGTTGGAAACATCCACTGTTAATGAATCGAATGTGAATTAAATTGAAAACCAATTCATGGAATATTAATGAGAATATGAATGAATATTTATTGGTTATGAATGATAGTTGGTTGATGTTTGCATTTGTTGCTTTAGTTTCATTTGCTATGTTGACATGTATAGTTATTATGTTGCTATATGTTGTATATCGATACTATTGTCTATATACAAGTTTCTCATGTTGTTTGTTGAGTGATTAGTAGGTGCGGATCGCGTTTGCTTCGCATTTGGAGCTCGCTTTCGCGCTATATTAGCCGTATAGGCTCGCTAATAAAATATAAGGTACATATCTCGGATTACATACCGTACTTTTATACTTTTTTCCCTTCGGGATGCCTCATTACTTGATGAGATGTATATTTGTGATATATATACTGTCATTTTTTTTTCGGATCGAGCCGCGCAAAGGAGACTATGGCGAATTTTTCCGAAAATTTAAGGCGTTAGAAAAAATTTGAGAAAATTGGAAATTTTTGAAAACTATAAACTTTGATTTGGAATTGAAAGTTAAACAATAGTAGTTGTTTTTGAAAAGATAACTAAGTATGATTTGAAAACTTAGTAAAGATTTGTAAAAAGTTTAACTATGAATTTTGGAAAGTTAATGAATTCTGTAACTTTTCTTACTTCTTAATTTCGAGGATGAAATTCTTTTAAGTGGGAAAGATTGTAACGATCCAGAATTTTTATTAATTAAAATTTGAATATTTAATTTATTTTAAATATTAATAAGTGAAATTTATAAGTCGAATAAATTTTATTTTGAATAATTGGATTTAATTGAATAATTAAATTGATAATTTAATGTGTTAAATTATGGAAATAATTGAAAATTGAGTTAAATATGATTGAAAATGATTTGTAAAATTTTATTTTATCATATTGGAGTTAGAATGATATTTTAGAACTTTTAAAATCGAATTAAAAGTTAATTTGTGAAAATTGAATATTTTAATATTAAAATCGATTAGTGAAAATAGCCAATTTTTGAACAGTCTCAGAATTGAACGAAACCAGTTCCATTGGATCCGTAATAGTCAGTTATTACCGGATTTCAAATTTCGTGTCAATCGGAGTTATTGTTTGATCGTGGCAGCTCGAAACGCATCAATTTATTTTTAATTTTAATTTGGCGAGTTAAAAGAGCCATTTTTCAAAAAGTCTCGGATTTCGACGAAACCAGTTTCATCGGATCCGTAATGTGATATTATTGTAAGGTTTCAAATTTCGTGTCAATCGGATTTACCGTTTGTCCGGTACAAATTAAAACGCCTAGAAAATCGCTTAAATCGGTTTAATTTAAATTGAACGTTTGCAGCCATAACTCGCACAGATGTCCGAATTAGCTTTCGAAACCTGTTCCATTGTGTCCGGAACGCGGGGTAAACCCTAGAAACGCTGGTTACGGCGCGTAAATCGGAGTTCGGAATTTCCGGATGAATAGTGTCGATCGTTTCTTTATAAATAGCCCCAACACCTTCATAAAATAAAATAAAAAATAAAACCTAATATACTAAACCCTAGCCGCCACCTCCCTGATAAACGGCCAGAAATGCTCAACGTTCTTCCTCGATTATCTCTCGATCCATTCACTTTCAAGCTTCGTGATCAACTAGCAAGTGGTAGAGCATGAAGAGAGCTAGAGATCCAACGGTCATGATCGTGTTTGGAGCTTCGGATTGGCGACAAATCTCGCTCAAAGGCCTGTAGTTTGGCCTCGAACTGCGTGCAATGGGGACAACCGAGCTTCATGAGGGTGGGGCCAAGTATAGAGGGGGTGAAGGGCTTCGAGATGGCGGTGGTATGATGGAGTATCGATGCTTGTGGGCGGAGTAAAGTCAAAACCTAATTTTGATGAATGGGTTTGTGGTGCGGCCTGTACGTGAAAGAGAAGAGGAAGGAGAAGATGGAGGGGGGTTTGCACGCACGGTCCAGATGAGGAGGAGCATGGATCTGAGGGTTGAGATGAGTTGTGGTTTGAAAATATTTAGTTTATATTGTAAATTATGAATATAAAAATCGTGTATCTTATAAAATACATAACTTTTTCATACGAGGTCGAAAACGCGCGAAACCAGTTGCGTTGGAATCGTATGGACGAGCACTACGCGATGAAATTGGATTGAAGTCGTTTGGAGTTAGTGAGAATTTTGGGTAAAATTAAACGTCCGTTTAATTTTATTCGAAATAAATCCCTAAAACGGAATTTAAAACCAAGGTGAGAACTTCTCACTCAATCGAATCAGTTTCGATTTTATTTTAAATAGTTAGATTTAAAATACTTGAATGCATGTTTGAATGATGATTTATATCTATTGATTGTTAAAATAGACATTATACGCCGTTAGTAAGCGGATGTTATTTATTAAAAACATATACCGCGAATATTTCATAAACAGTGAAATTGGTATTATATATAGTAGCAATATATATATATATATATATTGGCATATGTATATATTGGAGTTATTGATTTCCCGCATTTTTTGTTTAGCGGATGAGACCCTATTGTGCCGTCTATTAAGCGGATAATATTTTAAATCCCATATACCGCGATAATTTCGTACTGGAGCGAAATTGGTATTGTGCTTGTGGATGCAGGAAAACAGGTTGGAGGGATCCAACTGGATTCCTCAACAGTTTTTATTTGATTTCAGATATTTTGATATTTGATGGATTATCATATCGATATATGATGTCGTTGTAGTCGTGATTGACTATTTGGTGTGTAGCATCATTGGACCAAATTTGGAATTTTAAAAGGATTTAAAAGTGATTTTTGAAAGTATACGTTTATAAAATATTTTTGGAATTGATTCATTTTAAATAAATAAACGTTATAATTTTTAAAGTTATAAAAATTATGATTTTTGAGAAAAATAGTTAAAAACTGATTTTTGAGAATATGATGCTAATGATTTTATAAAATAGTTAAATCGGAATTTTTTGAATTTATTATTGAAAGTTTAAATATAGGATTTATAAAATTTAATTATTTTATAAATCAAGAGAATGATGAAGTTTTTAAAGGAGTTTAAAGACGTTTTAATAGAATAATATAAATTGATTTATATTAAGAGATTTATAAATGGATATTTATAAATTGAAATATTGACATTATAAAACGAGTTTTTATAAGCGTTTGAATGAAGTGAAAATGAATTTTGTAAATGAATGGAATTTATAAAATTATAAATGGTGAAGTTATAAATGAAATTTATAAATAGTAAGATTTATAAATTTTGTGAAATTATTAAAGAATATATTTGGATGAATAATTGAATCTTACAAGTTATAAGATTTATAATTATGAAGTTTAAAAGAACGATTTTATAAAATAATCGTTTTATAAGAATTTGACTTATAATATGAACCTTTGTTTTATAATTGAGTTATAAATCGAATAGGTTAATAAAGAAAATTTGTAAAAGGAAGTTGTTATAAAATAATTAGAAATGGAATTTATAAACGTTGTTTTATAAATTCGCAAATGACTTATTTTGATAAGTAAACTGTTGAAACTTAGTAATGGAGTTATATTCACGTTTTTAACTGTGAATAATCCTTTAAAATAAAATGTATAAAAGGATGAAAATTTGTTAACGTAGTATATTCACGTTTTTGAATAGTGAATAATATGTTAAAGAAATTGTTTTGAATGTGATATTTGAAATAGAATTAAAACGATCTAACGATGTTTTAAAATGCGTTGAGATTCGAAACCATAGATTTCAACATCTATTGTTGAAATAGACGTTTTCGAGAAATAAAAGGAAATGATGGACTATAACACTGTTGTTATAGTAAATGATTTCCGAAAGGAAATGTTTTGGATAGTATTGGGATTTATATATCTATTTTAATTTCGAATCCCTGTACTAGTGATTTTGGGTTGTCGTAACGATGTTTTACGCAACATTCGTTTTGGCCCAAATAAATATGTTTAAGAGAATGATTTCCTTAAAGAATGAAATATATACTTAATCTCGATTTAAGTATATTGAATATTTTCCAAAGGTTGAAAATAAAAAGATTTGAATTACTTATTTTTAATAAGTATGGAATTGTTTTCCAATATAAAGTGAATATTTTGAATTTATCTTTTTGAAGATAAATTGAAAATGAATATTAGAAATCGAACTGAAGTCGTATATTCATTAATATTTTGGAATGTAAATTCACTATTGAATTTATAAAAGAAAGTGGAATTGGTTCAAAAATAAATATTGATTTATTTTTGACATATTGAAATTTTATACCTTGTAAAGATATTTTGGAAAATAAATAATTTGGAAAATTATTTGGAACTGGTGATGTTGTGCATATCCATTGATAGTTCAATAACCGACTATCAATATTTCCCTTTGAATGGGTATTTGATGTGATTTGTTTGAATTTGAATGCCACACTTATTTTTGAATAAGCGCTCACTATTCGGGTTAACCGGGAAAGGACCATGGGGTCGTATAACCCATTCCGAATATGTGATACGTCGTTGTGAATTGCATTGAAGATCGGTGTTGAAGACCGAGTATTTGTGAAAGCGATAGGATGACCTATCGATTGTCTCTGCACTGGGTAGCTCCTGGTATAGAGATTCCTTAAGTGATGGGAAATTCGATCGGGATTGTGAATACCCGGATTTGCAAGGGTTCGTAAGAAGTGCCTTCGGTTTTGTTCGAGCCCGGAACAGACTTGTATGGATGGTATGTCTGACGTTACAAGTTGAGATATAAAGCCGATTTCTTTCAAATATATTTCTGTTGGTGGCGGAGAATTTATTCTTTTAGCTTAACACCCTTCTCTGAGACGTACGAGCTCAAAGGTTATGTAGTTGAATGTTATCAGCGATATATTCCCAATTTGGTAATGTGACATGCTGAGTGTTGCTGTAAATGATCATTGTGTTGATTATTTGTGATAGGATCGTTTATTTGATCGTCTATCTTGGTGATCATTTCTATGATCATTTGTTGACCCAAAGCATGGCTTTTGTATAAAGTATGTTTTTGTGGACGTGACTTCGTCGAGCCTCACACCCCGTGAATGGTCAAAACAGGAAAGATGCGGCAAGGTTATGAGGGGTAGCGCCCTTTAGGATGTGTGCATTTCCTTCTGGAAAAGGGTGGTATCATGGTATGGAGCCCAGATACTTACTCATGTTGAAAACACTTTGTTATGATTGTGTGAATTGATTACGAGCGCTCGGTGAAAGGTCCCAAAGGACCGGGGGATGGCATATTCGGTCAGTTGTTACTCAGTTAGGGGTAACCCGGCCTTGTGTTGGTAGAGATCCGGTTTGGTTCTCGGGGATGTCCATCCAGAGGCATTCTCATGTGGCAATGGGAAGTTCCTTGGCCTGATCATTCGTTGGAAATCCAAAGAAACAATACGAGACTTGTACGGTTTTAGTTGTATAACCTGCTATGGAATGTGGCGGTAACCTGCTATTGAACATAGTTAGCTATAGTAGGCATAGTTCGAAATGTCTATGCTGGCTAAGATTTATATTCTACTTTCGAAATATTTCCTACACTATGCACTAATAATAATATGAAATGTTCTTTTAAATGCGTATCAAGCATCTTTGACTATCATAAGGAGAAATCTCCTCCGATTCTGCGTTTGCATGTGTGTGTGTGCGGGAGGCCTTATGGTAGTCTCATTTTTAAAAGCATTGCGAATTAAATTTAAAAATATTCCTCTATTTTGATTTTAAAGATAAATAAACTGTTTTGAGTTCTCACACCAGTCACATGACTGACTCAGAGTTTATTGTTTTCCTTCCTAAACTCTGGGTGCCCACCAATTTCCACACGGGCAGTCAAGAGTTAGGTTTATCAGGATATTCTGGAGTTGCTGGAGGCAAGATGGATGGCATGGCGTATTACTAGTTTATATAGTATTTCTTTTTCCGCTGCACTGTTTGTTTGATGTTGTATACTCTGATGATATGATGTAATGAAATGAAATGTATAAAATGTAATAACTGATATAGTTCTTTGTTTAAAGATTATTCATTTATTATTATATGTTGTTCCGCTGCGAATTGTGAGATTCAGATGTTGTTCTGTTGTTGTTTTCTGTTCCGTTCTATGTTTTCTCCGTTTCTATTTTCTTTATGTTCTCTATCCTCTTTTTCTTCTATTTTAAAAATTTCTATTTTCTGTTTTCTTTTCCCTATCTTTTTCTATTCTCTTTTCCCTCCATCTTCTACCTTCTTCTCTCTTCTTCTTCTTTTCTTTTTCTTAAACCCATAACATTTCGGGTTTTCGGCCTTCGATTTCTCGGCAGTCGATAAAGTGAGTATCGATGTTGAATTTTCGAAAGTCGAAAATTTTCGGGACGTTACATTTGGTATCAGAGCTTATGGTTAAGCGACAACCATGGTTCTGTTGGGTATTACTCATTAGAGATAGAGTCAGCGGTGCTTTAGAATGAGTTTGAGTGTAGTAATAGCTATGAGAGCGTATTTGTTAGTGAATATATAAAATTGTTTTATATTGTGATGATTGGTTTATTGAGTGGCATATGAACTTTCGTCAGCGTGGTCCGCAAGTCTATGCCGAAGGGGTTTCTAAACACTTGAATAGAACAATTCGGCACAATATTGATTTTAAAACTGGGAAAATGAAATAATTTTTGCCTTGATTATATTTTATATATAAAGAAAATAATTTTCAGAATTATTAAAGTATATAAGTTGATTGTTTAGTTGTTTGAATAATCTAAATAAAGGAAGAATTGTATAAGCAAAAGAATTATAAGAGTATGAATTATAATTAAAGTGATTTACAATTGTGGAATAAACTTATATATATAAAGAGTGAAACTATATGAATATGAGTTGTAAATAAAAATGAATTCAAAGTAAATTAATAAAATTAAGTGATGAATGTGAACTTGAGTTTTATAAATGAAATTCAACTTTAGAAATTGAATTGAATGAATGAATGGAATGTTAATCAATTAAATTAAATTGATATGAAATAATGAATATAAGTGTTAATGAGATTGGAAGTTGAATAATTGAATGAATATAAGCAAAGGAATTTGGTTGTAATTAATATACATTGGTTGTTATATGATTGTTAGTTGATTGTATATAATTCATTAAGTGTTAATGAAATTGAATTAATGAAATTGGAAGTTAAAGTAATTGAAATTCAATTGGAAGTTAAATGAATCTAGAATAGAATTGAATTTAATTTGGAAGTGAACCAACTTGAATATGAATTAGTGAATATAAACTAATTGAAAATAAATGTTGGAAACATCCACTGTTAATGAATCGAATGTGAATTAAATTGAAAACCAATTCATGGAATATTAATGAGAATATGAATGAATATTTATTGGTTATGAATGATAGTTGGTTGATGTTTGCATTTGTTGCTTTAGTTTCATTTGCTATGTTGACATGTATAGTTATTATGTTGCTATATGTTGTATATCGATACTATTGTCTATATACATGTTTCTCATGTTGTTTGTTGAGTGATTAGTAGGTGCGGATCGCGTTTGCTTCGCATTTGGAGCTCGCTTTCGCGCTATATTAGCCGTATAGGCTCGCTAATAAAATATAAGGTACATATCTCGGATTACATACCGTACTTTTATACTTTTTTCCCTTCGGGATGCCTCATTACTTGATGAGATGTATATTTGTGATATATATACTGTCATTTTTTTTTCGGATCGAGCCGCGCAAAGGAGACTATGGCGAATTTTTCCGAAAATTTAAGGCGTTAGAAAAAATTTGAGAAAATTGGAAATTTTTGAAAACTATAAACTTTGATTTGGAATTGAAAGTTAAACAATAGTAGTTGTTTTTGAAAAGATAACTAAGTATGATTTGAAAACTTAGTAAAGATTTGTAAAAAGTTTAACTATGAATTTTGGAAAGTTAATGAATTCTGTAACTTTTCTTACTTGTTAATTTCGAGGATGAAATTCTTTTAAGTGGGAAAGATTGTAACGATCCAGAATTTTTATTAATTAAAATTTGAATATTTAATTTATTTTAAATATTAATAAGTGAAATTTATAAGTCGAATAAATTTTATTTTGAATAATTGGATTTAATTGAATAATTAAATTGATAATTTAATGTGTTAAATTATGGAAATAATTGAAAATTGAGTTAAATATGATTGAAAATGATTTGTAAAATTTTATTTTATCATATTGGAGTTAGAATGATATTTTAGAACTTTTAAAATCGAATTAAAAGTTAATTTGTGAAAATTGAATATTTTAATATTAAAATCGATTAGTGAAAATAGCCAATTTTTGAACAGTCTCAGAATTGAACGAAACCAGTTCCATTGGATCCGTAATAGTCAGTTATTACCGGATTTCAAATTTCGTGTCAATCGGAGTTATTGTTTGATCGTGGCAGCTCGAAACGCATCAATTTATTTTTAATTTTAATTTGGCGAGTTAAAAGAGCCATTTTTCAAAAAGTCTCGGATTTCGACGAAACCAGTTTCATCGGATCCGTAATGTGATATTATTGTAAGGTTTCAAATTTCGTGTCAATCGGATTTACCGTTTGTCCGGTACAAATTAAAACGCCTAGAAAATCGCTTAAATCGGTTTAATTTAAATTGAACGTTTGCAGCCATAACTCGCACAGATGTCCGAATTAGCTTTCGAAACCTGTTCCATTGTGTCCGGAACGCGGGGTAAACCCTAGAAACGCTGGTTACGGCGCGTAAATCGGAGTTCGGAATTTCCGGATGAATAGTGTCGATCGTTTCTTTATAAATAGCCCCAACACCTTCATAAAATAAAATAAAAAATAAAACCTAATATACTAAACCCTAGCCGCCACCTCCCTGATAAACGGCCAGAAATGCTCAACGTTCTTCCTCGATTATCTCTCGATCCATTCACTTTCAAGCTTCGTGATCAACTAGCAAGTGGTAGAGCATGAAGAGAGCTAGAGATCCAACGGTCATGATCGTGTTTGGAGCTTCGGATTGGCGACAAATCTCGCTCAAAGGCCTGTAGTTTGGCCTCGAACTGCGTGCAATGGGGACAACCGAGCTTCATGAGGGTGGGGCCAAGTATAGAGGGGGTGAAGGGCTTCGAGATGGCGGTGGTATGATGGAGTATCGATGCTTGTGGGCGGAGTAAAGTCAAAACCTAATTTTGATGAATGGGTTTGTGGTGCGGCCTGTACGTGAAAGAGAAGAGGAAGGAGAAGATGGAGGGGGGTTTGCACGCACGGTCCAGATGAGGAGGAGCATGGATCTGAGGGTTGAGATGAGTTGTGGTTTGAAAATATTTAGTTTATATTGTAAATTATGAATATAAAAATCGTGTATCTTATAAAATACATAACTTTTTCATACGAGGTCGAAAACGCGCGAAACCAGTTGCGCTGGAATCGTATGGACGAGCACTACGCGATGAAATTGGATTGGAGTCGTTTGGAGTTAGTGAGAATTTTGAGTAAAATTAAACGTCCGTTTAATTTTATTCGAAATAAATCCCTAAAACGGAATTTAAAACCAAGGTGAGAACTTCTCACTCAATCGAATCAGTTTCGATTTTATTTTAAATAGTTAGATTTAAAATACTTGAATGCATGTTTGAATGATGATTTATATCTATTGATTGTTAAAATAGACATTATACGCCGTTAGTAAGCGGATGTTATTTATTAAAAACATATACCGCGAATATTTCATAAACAGTGAAATTGGTATTATATATAGTAGCAATATATATATATATATATATATTGGCATATGTATATATTGGAGTTATTGATTTCCCGCATTTTTTGTTTAGCGGATGAGACCCTATTGTGCCGTCTATTAAGCGGATAATATTTTAAATCCCATATACCGCGATAATTTCGTACTGGAGCGAAATTGGTATTGTGCTAATGTTTGTGGATGCAGGAAAACAGGTTGGAGGGATCCAACTGGATTCCTCAACAGTTTTTATTTGATTTCAGATATTTTGATATTTGATGGATTATCATATCGATATATGATGTCGTTGTAGTCGTGATTGACTATTTGGTGTGTAGCATCATTGGACCAAATTTGGAATTTTAAAAGGATTTAAAAGTGATTTTTGAAAGTATACGTTTATAAAATATTTTTGGAATTGATTCATTTTAAATAAATAAACGTTATAATTTTTAAAGTTATAAAAATTATGATTTTTGAGAAAAATAGTTAAAAACTGATTTTTGAGAATATGATGCTAATGATTTTATAAAATAGTTAAATCGGAATTTTTTGAATTTATTATTGAAAGTTTAAATATAGGATTTATAAAATTTAATTATTTTATAAATCAAGAGAATGATGAAGTTTTTAAAGGAGTTTAAAGACGTTTTAATAGAATAATATAAATTGATTTATATTAAGAGATTTATAAATGGATATTTATAAATTGAAATATTGACATTATAAAACGAGTTTTTATAAGCGTTTGAATGAAGTGAAAATGAATTTTGTAAATGAATGGAATTTATAAAATTATAAATGGTGAAGTTATAAATGAAATTTATAAATAGTAAGATTTATAAATTTTGTGAAATTATTAAAGAATATATTTGGATGAATAATTGAATCTTACAAGTTATAAGATTTATAATTATGAAGTTTAAAAGAACGATTTTATAAAATAATCGTTTTATAAGAATTTGACTTATAATATGAACCTTTGTTTTATAATTGAGTTATAAATCGAATAGGTTAATAAAGAAAATTTGTAAAAGGAAGTTGTTATAAAATAATTAGAAATGGAATTTATAAACGTTGTTTTATAAATTCGCAAATGACTTATTTTGATAAGTAAACTGTTGAAACTTAGTAATGGAGTTATATTCACGTTTTTAACTGTGAATAATCCTTTAAAATAAAATGTATAAAAGGATGAAAATTTGTTAACGTAGTATATTCACGTTTTTGAATAGTGAATAATATGTTAAAGAAATTGTTTTGAATGTGATATTTGAAATAGAATTAAAACGATCTAACGATGTTTTAAAATGCGTTGAGATTCGAAACCATAGATTTCAACATCTATTGTTGAAATAGACGTTTTCGAGAAATAAAAGGAAATGATGGACTATAACACTGTTGTTATAGTAAATGATTTCCGAAAGGAAATGTTTTGGATAGTATTGGGATTTATATATCTATTTTAATTTCGAATCCCTATACTAGTGATTTTGGGTTGTCGTAACGATGTTTTACGCAACATTCGTTTTGGCCCAAATAAATATGTTTAAGAGAATGATTTCCTTAAAGAATGAAATATATACTTAATCTCGATTTAAGTATATTGAATATTTTCCAAAGGTTGAAAATAAAAAGATTTGAATTACTTATTTTTAATAAGTATGGAATTGTTTTCCAATATAAAGTGAATATTTTGAATTTATCTTTTTGAAGATAAATTGAAAATGAATATTAGAAATCGAACTGAAGTCGTATATTCATTAATATTTTGGAATGTAAATTCACTATTGAATTTATAAAAGAAAGTGGAATTGGTTCAAAAATAAATATTGATTTATTTTTGACATATTGAAATTTTATACCTTGTAAAGATATTTTGGAAAATAAATAATTTGGAAAATTATTTGGAACTGGTGATGTTGTGCATATCCATTGATAGTTCAATAACCGACTATCAATATTTCCCTTTGAATGGGTATTTGATGTGATTTGTTTGAATTTGAATGCCACACTTATTTTTGAATAAGCGCTCACTATTCGGGTTAACCGGGAAAGGACCATGGGGTCGTATAACCCATTCCGAATATGTGATACGTCGTTGTGAATTGCATTGAAGATCGGTGTTGAAGACCGAGTATTTGTGAAAGCGATAGGATGACCTATCGATTGTCTCTGCACTGGGTAGCTCCTGGTATAGAGATTCCTTAAGTGATGGGAAATTCGATCGGGATTGTGAATACCCGGATTTGCAAGGGTTCGTAAGAAGTGCCTTCGGTTTTGTTCGAGCCCGGAACAGACTTGTATGGATGGTATGTCTGACGTTACAAGTTGAGATATAAAGCCGATTTCTTTCAAATATATTTCTGTTGGTGGCGGAGAATTTATTCTTTTAGCTTAACACCCTTCTCTGAGACGTACGAGCTCAAAGGTTATGTAGTTGAATGTTATCAGCGATATATTCCCAATTTGGTAATGTGACATGCTGAGTGTTGCTGTAAATGATCATTGTGTTGATTATTTGTGATAGGATCGTTTATTTGATCGTCTATCTTGGTGATCATTTCTATGATCATTTGTTGACCCAAAGCATGGCTTTTGTATAAAGTATGTTTTTGTGGACGTGACTTCGTCGAGCCTCACACCCCGTGAATGGTCAAAACAGGAAAGATGCGGCAAGGTTATGAGGGGTAGCGCCCTTTAGGATGTGTGCATTTCCTTCTGGAAAAGGGTGGTATCATGGTATGGAGCCCAGATACTTATTCATGTTGAAAACACTTTGTTATGATTGTGTGAATTGATTACGAGCGCTCGGTGAAAGGTCCCAAAGGACCGGGGGATGGCATATTCGGTCAGTTGTTACTCAGTTAGGGGTAACCCGGCCTTGTGTTGGTAGAGATCCGGTTTGGTTCTCGGGGATGTCCATCCAGAGGCATTCTCATGTGGCAATGGGAAGTTCCTTGGCCTGATCATTCGTTGGAAATCCAAAGAAACAATACGAGACTTGTACGGTTTTAGTTGTATAACCTGCTATGGAATGTGGCGGTAACCTGCTATTGAACATAGTTAGCTATAGTAGGCATAGTTCGAAATGTCTATGCTGGCTAAGATTTATATTCTACTTTCGAAATATTTCCTACACTATGCACTAATAATAATATGAAATGTTCTTTTAAATGCGTATCAAGCATCTTTGACTATCATAAGGAGAAATCTCCTCCGATTCTGCGTTTGCATGTGTGTGTGTGCGGGAGGCCTTATGGTAGTCTCATTTTTAAAAGCATTGCGAATTAAATTTAAAAATATTCCTCTATTTTGATTTTAAAGATAAATAAACTGTTTTGAGTTCTCACACCAGTCACATGACTGACTCAGAGTTTATTGTTTTCCTTCCTAAACTCTGGGTGCCCACCAATTTCCACACGGGCAGTCAAGAGTTAGGTTTATCAGGATATTCTGGAGTTGCTGGAGGCAAGATGGATGGCATGGAGTATTACTAGTTTATATAGTATTTCTTTTTCCGCTGCACTGTTTGTTTGATGTTGTATACTCTGATGATATGATGTAATGAAATGAAATGTATAAAATGTAATAACTGATATAGTTCTTTGTTTAAAGATTATTCATTTATTATTATATGTTGTTCCGCTGTGAATTGTGAGATTCAGATGTTGTTCTGTTGTTGTTTTCTGTTCCGTTCTATGTTTTCTCCGTTTCTATTTTCTTTATGTTCTCTATCCTCTTTTTCTTCTATTTTAAAATTTTCTATTTTCTGTTTTCTTTTCCCTATCTTTTTCTATTCTCTTTTCCCTCCATCTTCTACCTTCTTCTCTCTTCTTCTTCTTTTCTTTTTCTTAAACCCATAACATTTCGGGTTTTCGGCCTTCGATTTCTCGGCAGTCGATAAAGTGAGTATCGATGTTGAATTTTCAAAAGTCGAAAATTTTCGGGACGTTACAATGAAAATCCGGAATATCAATATCATCATAATCAACCTGCACAATCGTCGCACATACGTTGGTCCGAAGTGGTTTTCAGATAAATCTGATCCCGGTCTCTTCGCACCAACAACGCAAAAGAGTTTCTCAACTTCATACAGAAACTAAGTCTTATAGACTTATCACGTCTCCAACTTTCAACTTGCTCTCCTTTGGGCCAAGAAGGAAGCTCGATAGATTGGAGTAATACCGCACTACATGAATAAAAATTCTCAACACAAACGATAATAAAGCCTACACAGAAAGCTACGTACTAAGTGTACACTAAATAGTTCCCACATCAAGTCGATGAACAAAAATTTGGCCAAGTTTGATAGTTGGTTATTAACTATCAAAATAAACAAACAAATATTTGGCACCATATACAACCACTAGGCCCTTTAATTAATCTTTTATTGATTAAATCAATTGTCAAATATTCACTTCAAATTATCTTTAAAAAAAGATATATTTCCAAACCATTTCAACTTTGTTATTGGAAAAAATTTCCATATACTTATTTAATAACAAGTAATTCACAAATCAATTTATTTTCAACACTTGAAAAATATTCCATATACTTAAATCAGGATTAAGTATATATTTTTTCTTTAAGGAAAACATTCGCTTAAACACATTTATTTGGGTCAAAATGAATGTTGCGTAAAACATCGTACGACAACCCAAAATCACAAGTATAGGGATTCGTAAATAAGATAGATATATAAATCCCAATACTATATAAAAACATTTCCTTTCGGAAATCATCTACTATAACAACAGTGCTATAGTCCATCATTTCCTTATTTCTCGAAAACATCTATTTCAACAATGAATGTTAAAATCTATGATTTCGATACTTAACACCTTCAAAACATCTTTTAATCATTTTACTCCATTTTAAATATCACTTCCCAAAACATTTCTTTAATATACTATTCACTGTCCAAAATCGTAAATATAAATCGTATATCAAATTTAATATTATTTCACATTTAATTTAAAGATAATTCACTGTCAAAAATCGTGAATAAAATTCCTTTAAATAAACTTCTATATTTAACTTATCAAAATCAATTGATTTTGGAATTATAAAACAATGTTTATAAATTCCATTCATATTTTATTAAAACTTCAATTTATAAATTCTCTTCTAAACCAATTCTACATATATCTCATTTATAGCCAAAATCCAATTTATAAGTTAATTCCTTATAAATTATTTATTTACAATTTTCATTCTTTTATAACTTCACAAATTCACAAATCTTAATCACTTATAAGATTCATTTATAACTTCATTTTAACAATAATAAAAACTCCTTTATAATTCCATTATTTCGATTTATAAAAAGTCAATTTTTTATAAATCTTACATATAAAACCATTTATAATAATTCAAAAATCTTCATTTATACTATTTCACAAAAACTGTTAACTTCAATTTCAAAAATCATATTTCAATTATATTTCCCAAAATATCATAATGTTTATAACATTTATTTATTTAAAATAAATCCATTCCTTTAACACTTCAAAATTCAACAAAATGAATATTTTCAAAATCGCTTGAAAATTCTTTTAAATTTGGAAATCGTCACTTTAACATTTTAAATTTTCAAAAATGGCCCAATGCTGCAACAACACCTAATACATCAATCACGTCATCCAAAAATATCATATATCATATGATAACAGAATATGTAAAAATATCTGTAAATAAAATCAATACTGTTGAGGAATCCAGTTAGATCCCTTCAACCTGTCACCTGCAACAAATACACATATTAAAATATGTGTACATTGCTCGCTTCGAGGCAGACGCACGTACAAAGGGTCATCCGCTCATACATGGGAACGTATAGGGTCATCTGTTCCACTAGGCAGGTATATATATCCATATACCAACCTATATATCATATATCATCCAAACAATCATCAATCATCATAAAATAAATTATTTCTCACTTATATAAAATATTAATGAGTCAGAAAGAGTGAGTTGTACTCACTTTGATTGTAGTCGCCGCGTTAGCGATTTATCCCGATTAAAATTAAACAAGCGTTTAATTTCAACCAAAATTTTTACCAGCTCAAATAAACCCAAATCCAGCTCCATAATGTGGTGCTCGCCAGTACGGACCCAATGCAATTCATTTCGTCAGAAACGGACCTCGTATGAAAATGTTAGACAATTTAGAAGTTTATACGAATCTATATAAATCAAATTACTATTTTTTTTTTAATTTTTTTGTTCAAACCCTAGACCAAAGCCGTTAGATCTGGCTAATGAAAATCAGGGCCGCTAGCTATCTTCTTCCACATCGTTCAAACGTGCGTGAATAAAACCTATACACTGTCGTCCTTTGCTTAAATTAACATGCCACATCGTCGATCTAAACATCGATCGAGCTCAACCATGTTAGAGCCCACATTCTCGCGCACCACTGCCCAGCGACCGGCCAAGCTCGGCTATCCTAAAGCCATGAAAATCAAGCACGAACGGTGTGTCTTTGTACGCGATTTGCCAACGATCCGCTTTGCTATATCAAATCATCACCGTTGTAATCGAAGTACTCATCGTTCTATACAAGTTTGTAGTCGGGGGTTTTGTTTAATTGTCAATGGATTGGCCAGAAATTGAGGAAGAAGATTGTGAATTGCTGACCCTTGAAAATCTTAGTGGCGGCTTGTGAAATCCTAGGGTTTGTTTGCAAATGAAAGAAAATAACGTCCTTTTATAGAAAATTTTGAAACACTATTCATCCGAAAAAATTTCAAACTCGAAACAAAACGTGTCGTCTGGCGTTTATGATGTTTTACCCCTATTCTAAACACAATGGAATATATATCGAGAGCCAATTCGATCTTGTTTGGAAGATAGGTTTTCAAATCGAATTATTTAAATTTAAAATTTACTTAAACGAATTTCTACGCGTTTTAGCTTGCCCCGGACAAACCGTAAATCTGATTGACACGAAATTTGAAATCTTACAATAATATAACATTACGAATCCGATGAAACTAGTTTCGTCGAAATCTAAGACTGTATGAAAAATGACCATTTTCACTCGTCAATTAAATATTAAAATATTCAATTTTTACAAATTAACTTTTAAATCGATTTCAAAAGTTCTCTAACATTATTCTAATTCAAATAGAATTTAATTCATCATTATAAACCATTTTTATTCACATTTAATTCAAATATCAATTATTTCTGCAATTTCAAATATTAAATTTAAAATTTAATTATTCAATTAAATCCTTATATTCGAAATATACTTTATTCAGATTATTAAATTTACTTGTGAATGTTTAAAATTAATTAAATACACGAATTCCAAATGATAGAAATTCTGGGTCGTTACACAATTAGACTCCATGGAATTCCTAGTAGCATAGTCAGTGATAGAGATGCATTATTCACTAGCAAATTTTAGAGAAGTCTACAGAGAGTATTAGGTTCCAAGCTCAAGATGAGTACAGTATATCACCCACAGACAGATGGGAAGACTGAGAGAGTCAATAAGATACTCTAAGATTTGTTGAGAGCTTGTGTACTAGACTTTGGTGGATCTTGGGAAGATCGCCTGCATTTGATTGAGTTTTCCTATAAATATATGTGTATAAAATGGCAATATGATTTTGAGTAGAGCATAAAGATTATTTACTTTCCTTGTGTTAGTTTGGTCTAAAGGTTTTAAATCATTTTGAAAAGGTTTTCAAGGAAAATTGTGGGAGGGGAGTACTAAGTGAAATGACTCAAATATTAGAATACCGGATTGGAATGGTATAAGATCGTGCCCTATACATTAGCTATTGGCCCCAACTAATTATTGTCCAAAATTCCAGTGTGTAGGTCTTGGTTATAGGTAGACTAAAATTATGATTACATACCGAAAGGAATATATGTTTGTATACAGACAAGTTATTGTGATCCGAAAAACAATTAGGATCAGGAAGACCCGGGAGATGATTAAGTTAAGGACAAACCATCTAGAAGAGAAGTATTTAATAGATAGTCAAGGATAGATCGTCCAGAAGAGGAGTATCTAACAGATGTTAGATTAATTTTGTTTATATTGTCTGGTAGGTGCGAGTCAGCCAAAGGTTAAAAGTTAGCCAAAAAAAACTTATGCGTTGAACAGATAAATCATTTATTACCTGATACTCATGTATGATTACATAATGATGCTTTATAGTATTTAACCAGTTTTGGTTGCAGAAAATGGTTTTGCAAAGATATGTTTTAAAAGGATGTTAGTGAGGGAAAACTCATTCCGCTAAGCGGCGTGGTCTCACTTAACATGTTAAACCGAGATGTACAGTATTATTCACACCAGGCTTTATGTCTGACTCAAAGTTTATATTTTCCCCTTAAAATCTTAGGTGCTCAAAATTGATTTGAGTAGGCTGAGGGATTAAGGACTTTTTCAGGTTTTAGTAGGATGACGAATAAGCCTACCGGAGGCATGCAAGAGGCAAACGGATAGTTAGTTAGGAGTTGGATTTTTATGTTCTGCTGTATTTCCGCTGTGTTTGTATTAAATCTATTATGACTATATGACTCTGATCATCCAAGGGAGTATCTTCATATACCACTCTTGGCATATTTTGTAATAAGTATATTTTATCTGTGCCTGGGAACGTATTGGGATTATGTATTAAGAATATGGAACATCTGTTTTGAAATTTAACGAAGAAAGGATGTTTTGAATCTGTGTCCTGTTTCATATTCAAGTGCTTTTGATATTATAGATACCATTAACATAGCTATATTTAATCGTCGAAAACTAGTACTATAGATGACTGCAGCATCCGTAGTGCTTATTTTTGGGCCTCTGGATATGGGATGTTACATTATGAATCATGTAATACTGGGAAATTATATCTCAAACAATTAAAGGCAATGCACCCATTTAGTGGGAGCGTCATAAAACATGATTAACTCTTCAGATTCATACATATTGATGCATGAAATCGTAAGTCTATTACTACCAAAACAGTACCACATACTTCGTTATATTCTCAAGTGAGTTGTCATTGACATGGACAAGTGTATTTGATACACATGTAGTATGTTTATGGTAAACTCATAGAGTATAAAACGGAAGTAAATAAAATAACACGTGATAGAAATGATTGAATTTGATCAAATGAGTGAGTATATAAGAAAGAGTTCTGAACATAACTAAAAATGAATAAATTTTCTATCTCAAAAGTCACTCCTTCATGTGATACATAACGAGGTATTGATAATGAGTAATCAAACTTTGTTGGACAATGTACGATTAATTGTGAGTGAAATTGAGTTATTTTCTTTCTATAAGATCATGTACTTAAGAGTAGTACACAAAGTTAATATTATTTCATCTAAATAACAGTTTACAAAATCATATAAGATAAGGGTTTATAAGAAACCTCAACATATCCTAAGCCAAGCAGTTGGCAGGTTATGCGAGTCAAAAGATTGCACATAATAATTATTAGTGAGGGATCTTATATGAATCTCCCCTAAAGGATTTTTGAAAAGTCCATCGTTGGATGACATATTTATGTTTTGAACATAAGTTTTGTAAACTAAAAACTAATTAGTTTTACAAAAAAGATAATTCATAAATTGTTTATGAATACCTATTTTGTTGCACTGAGAAACGATTGTTGTTTCAAGAAATACCAACTTCATTGTGAAGGAATTTCTTTGAGAAATTATTGGTAGTAAAATGAAATTGGATATGATCCATAGATAAAACAGATTAAATGAGATGAAATGAAAATGACTAACCTAAACGAACACATCGCATTAGAGTGTGTAATAAGTATTCTCGCACATTGAAGAGAAACTATGCGTTTCTTATCAACATCGAAAATACACAATCCTCAGTTGTTTAATTGAACCATCAAGAGTATTGACTCTATAATACGGTGTAATGTGGAGATTCGAATGAATTCCAAGTACTTTATCAAAATATGATTTTGGTAGTCGTAATAGAATGGATGTAATCCATCGGCCACGATTGTGTCTTTATGAGCATGACTAATGCAGTTGGAGTTAAATTAGCAATGTTGATAAGAATAGTCTTGTAAATTTCAAATGTTGAGAATAGCGTAATAGATTCATCATTCAAAATGATCAAGTTATTTCGAATATACTCACAAGATTATCGCTTGATAAGACTTAGTGTTTTGGTACATATGTGCTGAAATAGAAAATTCCAAATAATGATTCGAGTAGACTATTTGCACATAATAGCCAACGTGTCTCGAAGTCAGTGAGAGTGATATAGAGGTTGTGAATTTTTGGATATTATCCAAGAAGTGATAGAAAGTATCATTTTATAAGCATCGGAATTGAATAAATATTTTGAAAGATATATCAAATTGTTAGATTATCAATAAAAATGCAGAGGAAGTGTAACAACCCTTATCTGAAGACCCGAAGCTAAGTGTTATAGATGCTACAGTCATCTATAGTATTAACTTTCGGTGACAGAATATGGTAATGTTAATGGTACCCATAATATCAAAAGCACATGAATATGAAACAAAATCATAGATTCAAAAAAAAACAGCAACTTTACCGATTACATTTCAAAACATGTTGCATATTCCATTACATAATCCCAAATGTTTCCCAGGCATTGATCAAATACAATCATTACAAAATATGCTAAGAGAGATATATGAAGATGCCTCATTGGATGATCAGAGTACTAAATAGACAAAATTGTCTTAATACATCACAAAGAAAATAAAAATATAAACTCCTAAATAGCTATCCATGCCTCCTGCATGTCTTTAGAAGCTTTATTCGACCACCTACTAAACCAGAAAAACCCTGACTCTCAATCTACTCAAATCAATTTTGAGCACCCGAGAGTTTAAGGGGAAAAACATAAACTTTGAGTCAGACATAAAGCCTGGTGTGAATAATACTATTACATCTTGGTTTACTGATATTAAGTGAGACCACGTCACTTAGCGGAACGGGTTTCCACTCATTAATATCTCTATAAAACTTATCTTTCTACAAATAAGAATCCTGCAGTCAAACTGATTATAACAATAATAGCAATATCATATAAGCTAAAAAAAATTAACAAATGGCCTATATGTCCAAACAATGTAGTTTTGTTTGGCTAACTACTAACCTTTGGCTGACTCGAGCTTATCAGACAAAATAAACAAATAATCTAACACATGTTAGAAAAACTTATGGACGGTCTGTCTTTAACTTACTTCCTTAAGGTTCACCTGATCCTAATGGTTTTACAGGCTCACCAATAACCTCTGCTCCTTCTCTGTATATATTCCTTTTCGTATGTAACCATCATTTAAGTCTTACTTGTGACTAAGCCCTACACGCTGGAATTTTGGACTAAATTAGCTAGGGGCTATACCAGTCCCATCTGGTATACAAATATCTAAAACATTTACTTAGGGTTAACTACCCTTTAAATTTTCCTTGAAAACCTTTCAAATTGATTTAATCCCTTTAAAAAATACTTAAATAAGTAAAACATACTATTTGCTTTAATCAAATCTCTTTTACATGATATATGCTTTACTCAAAACATTGTTGATGAAAACATTCAAAACCTTTAAACAATCTCTTTCGAAACCTTTGAAAGTATCCCTTTTGAAACTTGAAAGTACCCCTTTCAAAACAAGTTAACTACTTTACTTTATAACATTAGGCCGAAAGGCCAAAACATACTTTTTGAAACCATTGAAAGTATCCCTTTCGAAAGCTTTATAAAACCTTAGACATCCTCTTTTAAAATACTTCAAACTTGCATTTCGAAACCATTGGAAACCTTGCATTCAAATACTAAAGGTAAATCTTTTGAAAACATTGGGTAGTCACCCATTTGAAACCTTTACATATACCTTTCGAAAACACTGAGAAACTTCCTCTTCGAAACCTTCATTTGATAACTTTCGAAAGCGTTAAAGTTCTTTACTTAAAAAAAACAAACCTTTCGAAAGCATTGGGTTCAGTAAAAATATGTGGAACATAGTTTCAAAACCTTTAAAATCATTCCCTTCGAAGCCTTTGGGTTTAGCCTTCGAAATATCAAAAGGGTCTTAATAGAACTAAGTCGAAAGCAACTCTTTTGAAAGCAATTTCCAAAGTAAAAGAAGTGGAAGGTGTCAAAACCAACCCCTTCGAAAGCATTGGAGAAGCGGCGCTCATTTTTTCAAAAAGGAACCATTTTGAAACCACTGCTTCGAAAGGTAGAATGCGGTGGCAGGGCTTTTGACACCCTCGAAAGCTTCATTTTAAAACAAAGGCAGCAACCTCATTCGAAAGCTCTTTTCTTTAAAACAATTGACCAAGTCGAAAACTATCTCATTCGAAAGCCATCTTTTCGAAAGCAAAGCTGATGACATCTCCTTTTAAAAGCAAAACAAGGTCTCGACCCCTTTGAAAGCATGTTTTGACTCTATACCTTTCGCCTATATCCAATCCACTATGCACCAAGTCTTTGATACCATGTGTATTGGTTTCGAACTAGTTAGAGGCGGAAGTATGAAGTCGAAAGGTGGCTTCCCAAAGTGGCGAAACAGAAAAATTTTATAAAAACTGATTTTTACTTTATAAATTAATTTCTTTCCAACAAACTTGCTAATTTTTCATTATAAAATTGGTTTCCAATTTCTTTTCCCAAAATCTTTTCTAAAAGTGCTGTCGAATTTTAGAGATTAACAATTAAAATATTTTACAAATTACCCCTTCTCCTTTTATAAACGTATAAAACATTTAAGTCCTATACCTTAAATAATTTTATATACTTATTAAAACACTTAGGAAAAATCTATAAAAATTTCCATAAATCACTTTTAGTACGTTTTCTAACATATATAAATTTCCGACCCAAAGCTAACATAAAAAAGCCGTAATTAATTTAAACCTAATTTATCCATTTTCTTCACTAGAAAACTCATAATAAATACACATTAATTCGAAAAATTATGAAACTTGAAAATCGTCTCTAAATTATCATTTCTGACCTTGTATCAAAATCTCAAGGCAATTGGATGTCATTTGATAGGTTTTTCAAATCAAAACTTGCCCTAAAATCTATATGAACAAACATAATTCAACAACAAGCATATATATCTATTTATCATTCTAAACATGGCATGATACTTTGAAAAAATATTTAGATCTGATCTAGAAACCGAAAACATCAAAAATGAGATGTAATCTATTATTCACCTTTAGCTTGTTTGTTAAGGAATTGAGATTTGCTTCTTGAATGAATTTGATTAAGCTTTTTCCTTTTGATTCTTGCTTATCTTCCTCTTACTACTTCTAATGGTTGCCAGCCTCTGTTATATTTTGATTTTGTTTATGAACGTGTAAAATAAAGGTGGCATAAAGGGTTAGGGGATAAGAATATAACCTTTTCCTATTTTGTCGTCATCTTATTACCCTTATCTATTTCATTTTATTTCCCTTTAGTTTATCGGTTATTAGGCACGACTACCTTCTTATTACACAAATCTCAATCCCTTAATCATTTACATTATTTCATTTAATTTATCTAATTAAATGTCCTAAATAATGTTAACCAAAATTAGGGTCGTTACAGTCTTCCCTCCTTAAAGAATTTTTTCTTCGAATTTACGATAAGGTACTCATCTAAATCAATCGTAAATATAAAACATACCATGAAACAAGTCAGGATAAGCATCTCAAATCTTGCTCTCAGTTTCTCAAGTACAGTCTCTCTCATTGTCCCTCCACTGGTTTTTGACCAATCTGATTGTCTTGTTCCTTGGCCTCTTCTCATCTCCCATGACCATACGAACTGGCTTTCTAACTATAGTCAAATTCGGTTCCTCTACTAAGTCATCTAACACAGTCGGTGCTATAGTAGTCTTTGGATCTCGAATACACTTCCTTAGATGAGAAATATGAAAAACATCGTGGACTCCTGCCAAATTATTTGGTAACTCTACTCTATATGCGAGTTTCCTCATCCTTTCTACAATAGGAAATGGTCCTACAAATCTCGGTGCCAATTTCCATGATTCCCTGAATCTGATTACACCTTTCATTGGTGATGTCTTGATGAAAACATGATCTCTAACTGATAATTCTAAGTCTTTCCATCTTCTATTAGCATAGCTCTTCTGCCTAGACTGAGATTCCTTCATTCTGGCTCGAATGAACTCAATATTTTCTACAGCTTCACTAGCTAAATCCGGACCAAGAACCAACCTACCCCCGATCTCTAACCAACAAACGGGAAATTTGCATGGCCTTCCATACAAAGCTTCAAACGGTGCTACCCTATACTAGCCTAATAACTGTTGTTAAAACTTGACTAAGTGTAGATTGTCTTCCTATCCCCCAAAATCTAGCACACATGCTTGTAACAAGTCTTCTAAGACTTTGTTAACTCTTTCCGTTTGCCCATTTGTTTGCAAATGGTAAGCGGTGCTCGTCTTGAGGTTGGTACCTAAAGTCTCCTGTAGACTCTTTCAGAACTCACTAGTGAATAAGGAATCTCTATCACCTACTATACTACTTGGAATTCCATAGAGTTTAACTATATTCTTCATAAACAACTTAGCTAAAACAGGTGTCGTCCTGATTGACTTAAATGGAATGAAATGGGCACTCTTGGTCAACCTATCCACTATGACCCATATGCTTTCATTTCCTCTGTTTTACCTTGGCAACCCATCTATAAAATCCATTGAGATCGAATCTCATTTCCATACTGGAACATCTAAAGGCTAAAGTAACCCACTTGGTTTCTGATGTTCGGCTTTTACCTCTTGGCAGTTCAAACACTGCTTCATCCATAAGCCTACATCTCTCTTCATACATTCCCAAGAGATACTCCTCGTCGTATCCTGATACATCTTAGTTCTTCATGGATGAATAGTGAACTTCGAACGATGGCATTCCTCAAGAACTTCTTACCTAATGTTTCCCATATTTGTAATACATAGTCTTCTTTTCTTCCTTAACCATCCATTCTGGTCAAGACTGGAATCTTTCAAGTCATCGCTCTCAGTTCTTAACTTTCTGAACCATTCAACTAATAATGGATCATCCTTTTGCTTAGAAGCAATCTTTTTGATCATCACCGATCGAACTTCTAAACATGACAACATAGGAGTCTCCTTACTAGATCTAGCCTCAGATCTCCACTGTATCCTACATGTAGTCAATGCTTCTAGATCTTTCCACTCAGCTATAATTGCCAACACCACATTCTGATGTTTTTTTCTAAGTGCATCCGCAACCTTGTTGCCTTTTCCTGGTGTGTACTCAATACAAAAGTCATAAGCGGCTAAAAACTCTAACCATCTCTGCTGTCTTATATTCAACTCCTTCTGAGAGAATAAATACTTCAATGATGTATGATCCATATACAATTCAAATCTCTCTCCCATAAGATAATATCTCCACATCTTCAACACAAAAATGACCGTAGCTAATCCAAAATCATGCGTTGGATATCTAACCTCATGCGATCTAAGCTGTCAAGATGCATAAACAATCACTTTACCACTTTGCATTAACACAGCTCCTAATCCTGTTCCGTATGCATCGGTATACACCACCAACCATTGGTTTCCATTTGGAACTACTAACACATGTGTGTTGGTCAACAAATGCTTTATCTTAAGGAATGCTTGCTCACATTTGTTGGACCAGACAAACTTCACATCCTTTTGGTCAACTTAGTAAAAGGTGCTGCTACCCGTGAGAAATCCTTAATGAATCTCCAGTAACAGCCAGCAAGTCCAAAAATACTTCTAATCTCAGTCGCCGTCTCTGGTCTCTTTTAATTATTAATAACTTTTATCTTATCTGGATCGACTGATAGCTCTTTCTCTAAAGTCATGTGACCAAGAAACTTAACCTCCGCCTTCCAAAAAATGACACTTCAAAATTTTCGCTTTTAGCCGATGCTGCCTCAGCTTCTTAAGCACTACTCCAAGATGAACTTCATGCTCTTTTTCAACTTTAGAGTATATCAAAATATCATCTATGAATACTAACATAAACCTATCTAAGCGCTCTCGAAAAAATCGGTTCATCAAATCTACAAAGAATGCCGGCACATTAGTTGGTCCGAATGGCATTATTAATCATTCGTATGATCCACTGGTGCTAAATGTTGTCAAAAAAATACTATCCACTGCCACTCTAAGATGATGGAACCTTGTTGCTAAATCCAACTGGGAAAATACTCTGGCTCCACTCAATTGGTTGAATAAATCGTCAACTCTAGGCAACGAATATTGATTCTTTATCGTCTTCTCATTCAACTTACGATAATTGATACATAACCTTAATGATCCGTCCGACTTCTTAACAAACATTGTGCCTGCTCCTCTAGGAGAACTGTTTAGTCTAATAAAACTCTTTCCTTCTAAATCCACCAACTGCACCTTTAACCCCCTCATCTTGGTAGGTGTAATTCTGCTTGGCGGTCTACTCACTGTTTTTGCTCCTAGTATTAAATCTATTTGAAACTCAATAGCTTGTTTTAGCGGCTATCCAGCTATAGGTTCAAAGACATCTGCGAATTCTCTAACAATGAAAACTCGATTCAACTCGTTTTCTACCTCTACAACACCCAACAAAGCATTAACCTCAAAACTATGATTTTCTATGGAGTATACAATCCAATCACTATAGTCAGGGTGTCTAAGTGATATTTTCCTATCATGGCAAAATATCCTAGCATCGTACTTACTTAACCAATCCATACCCAAAATAATTCCGAACCCTACGAAATCAAACACATCCAAACTACGAACAAATGTATGACCTAACAATTCAAACTCTAGGTGGTCACACTTCATCCGAAGTATCGCATACCCTCCTATCGGATTTGCAATCCTTAAGGAAGTAACTAGGCATAAGGGTTCTAGGTTAAGATTATCTACCAAACAATGATATATAAAAGAATGTGATGCACCTGTATTAAATAGAACTCTAACTGATACACCATAAATAAAAGCGTACCTCCCAACACAGCTTTTCACTTCTCCTCTGTTGTTGGTCTTGAGGTAGCTGGTTCCAATGCTAACACTTTGCCTTTCCCATCCTTGGTTGGCTCCTTGCACTGGTTCTTATAGTGTCCAATCTGATCACGGTTGAAACATCTCACCCCTTTTTTCTCAGCAGCTTTCTTTCCTTTACACGTCCAACATTCACGGGCATAATGTCCTTTCTTATCACACTTATAACAGACAACCTTTGCCTTTCTTTTCTTAGCAGCCCCACTCTTCTGAGCTCCGTTCTTATGAAAAAATTTCCTCTTCTGACTTTGCCATCCTTGAGCTTCCTTTGCCCTCCTTGAGCTTCCTATGCCTTATTTCTTTGAAGAAAAGCAAGCATCTCTTCCTGCCTCAAAGCCATTTACATAACAACGTCGCATGGATCTCTAATATTCAATATTGTGGCATTAACAAGCTCAGGCCTCAACTCCTGAATGAATTCTCATTCCTCTTGATGATGGTATCAACTATAGCATAACCATACCTTGATAGCTCCTCAAACTTAGTTGCATACTAAAGCACTATCATATCTCCCTGCACCAATTCAGCAAACTTCCTAAGCAGAGTAGACTTAGCAACCTCCGATATAAATCTTTCCTTGAACCTTCTCCGGAACTTAGCCTAAGTCATAGTCTCCTCATTGACTCCGACGGTAACACCGTTCCACCAATACAGTGCCGCTCCTTGTAGCTGTCTAGAATCGAGTCTACTTTTCTTCCCGTCATTGAGCCCTAAATCAACAAAAATCCTCTCGCAATGAAGTAACCAATTCTCCACTTCGATAGCATATTTAGTATCAATAAACGGCTTTCCTCCCAACCGAGCATAATCTCTACTCAAAACAGCATAACTATTAACCACTGGAGCTTCCTGATTTCTGCCTTTAGCATTCCTTCCAGCTAACCCTGCAACAACTTATGCTTGCATCATGTTTACAAAGAACTGATACATCGCTTCCATATCAACTTGTGGGACTCCAGCATCTACATTTGTAGTTGTGCCTGACCTGGATTCCTCTTGGTATTTGGTCTGGCATTTTTATTAGTTGTACTGCTTCCCCACCAATGATAAATCTTCCACTTCTAGCATCCATATCTGCATTTGAGTCTTCATAAGATACAGAAGAATGGCCTAAGAGATATGAGAGAATAGAGATAAAGCATGTACTTATATGTAGGAAATACAAGTGCGTTACTATAGCGTTATCCCATACCCCGATATTTTCTCTAATTCCTTAGGGTTATGTTTTCAAAATCATTATAGGTTTGAAATTTCTTTTAACTTTTTCATAAACCTATGCTTTGATACAAAGTTGTAACATCCCATATCTTGAGGCCAGAAGCTAAGAGCTACAGATGTTGTAGTCATCTATAGTATTATTTTCCATTGACAAATATGGTAATGTTAATGGTATCCATAATATCAGAAGCACATGAATATGAAACAAAATCATAGATTCAAAAAAAACAGCAACTTTACTGATTACATTTTAAAACATGTTTCATATTCCATTACATATTCTCAAATGTTTCCCAAGCATTGATGAAATATAATTATTACAAAATACACTAAGAGCGACATATGAAGATGCCCCCGTGGATGATCAGAGTACTAAATAGATAAAACTATCTTAATATGTCATAGTGGAAATTAAAATATAAACTCCTAAATAGCCATCCACGCCTCCTACACGTCTTCGAAAGCTTAATTCATCCACCTACTAAACTTGAAAAGCACTGACTCTCAATCGGCTCAAATTAATTTTGAGCACCTGAGAGTTTAAGGGGAAAAACATAAACTTCGAGTCAAACACAAAGCCTAGTGTAAATAATACTATTACATCTTGGTTTACTTTAAGCGAGACTATGCCGATTAGCAGAACGAGTTTCCCCTCACTAATATCCCTTTAGAACATATCTTTTTGCGAATCAGAATCCTGCAATCAAACTGATTACAAACAGGTAACAAATGGACTATTTGTCCAAACAATCTAGTTTTGTTTGGCTAACTACTAACCTTTGGCTGATTCGGGCCTATCAGACAAAATAAACAAATAATCTAACACCTGTTAGACAAACTTTTGAATAGTCTGTCCTTAACTTACTTCTCGAAGGGTCACTTGATTCTAATGGTTTTGCTGGGTTCACCACTGACCTATCTTCCTTCTCTGTATATATTCCTTTCTATGCGTAACCATCATTTAATTCTTACATGTGACTAAGCGCCACACACAGGAATTTTGGATCAAATTAGCTAGGGGCCGTAGCTAATGTATAGGGTGCGACCCTATACCAGCCCCATCTGGTATATCTAAGTCATTTACTTAGGGATAACTACCCTTCAAATTTTCCTTGAAAACCTTTCATATGGATTTAATCCCTTTAAATCATACTTAAACAAGGAAAACATATTATTTGCTTTTATCAAATCTCTTTGCCATGATATATGCTTTACACACATCGTTGTTGATGAAAACATTTGAAACCTTTGTTTAAAACCTTTAAACAATCTCTTTCAAATCCTTTGAAAGTAACCCTTTCAAAACTATTGAAAGTACCCTTTTCAAAACAAGTTAACCACTTTACTTTATAACATTAGGCCGAAAGGGCAAAACATACCTTTCAAAATCATTGAAAGTATCACTTTCAAAAGCTTTATAAAACCTTAGACATCCTCTTTTAAAATACTTCAAACTTGCCTTTCAAAACCATTGGAAACCTTCCATTCTAATACTAAAGGTAAAACTTTCGAAAACATTGGGGAGTTACCCCTTCTAAACCATTATCATATACATTTCGAAAACACTTGGAAACATCCCTTTCAAAACCTTCATTTGATACCTTTTGAAGGCATTAAAATCCTTTACTTAAAACAAACCTTTCGAAAGCATTGGGTTCAAGTAAAAATATGCAGAACATAGTTTCGAAACCTTTAAAATCATTCCCTTCGAAACCTTTGGGTTTAGCCTTCAAAATATCAAAAGGGTTTTAAAAGAACTAAGTCGAAAGCAACTCTTTCGAAAGCAATTTCCTAAGGAAAAAAGTGGATGGTGTCGAAACCAACCCCTTCGATAGCATTGAAGAAGCGATGCTAATTTTAAAACAGAGGAACCCTTTCGAAAGCACTACTTCAAAAGGTAGAATGCGGCAGCAATGGTTTCGATCCCTTCGAAAGCTTCATTTTAAAACAAAGGCAGTAACCTCATTCGAAAGTTCTTTTCTTTAAAACGATTGATCAAGTCAAAAGCCATCTCATTAGAAAGCCATTTTTTAAAAAGCAAAGCAAGTGGCATTTTCTTTTAAAAGAAAAATAAGGTCTCAACCCCTTCGAAAGCACATTTTGACTCTATACCTTTCACCTATCTCCAATTCTCTACATACCAAGTCTTTGATACTATGTATATTGGTTTCGAACTGGTTGGAGGCAGAAGTATAAAGTCGAAAGGTGGCTGCCGGAAGTGGCGAAACAAAAAAACTTTATAAAAACTAGTTTTTGACTTTATAAAGTAATTTCTTTTCAACTAACTTACTAATTTGTCATCAGACAATTGGTTTCCAATTCCTTTTCCCAAAATCATTTCTGAATGTGCTATCGAATTTCAGAGATTAACAATTAAAACATTTTACAATTTGCCCCTTCTCCTTTTATAAACATATAAAACATTTAAGTCTCATACCTTAAATAATTTTATATACTTATTAAAACACTTAGGAAAATTCTACAAAAATTCCCATAAATCACTTTTAATATGTTTTCTAACATATATAAATTTCTGACCCAAAGCTAACATAAAATAGCCGTAATTGATTCAACACCAATTTAACCATTTTCTTCACTAGAAAATTCATAATAAATCACATTAATTTAGAAAATTATGACACTTGAAACCCATCTCTAAAATATCATTTCTGACCTTATATCAAAACTGCAAGGCAAGTGGATATCATTTGATAGGTTTTTCAAATCAAAACTTGCCATTAAATCTATATAAACAAATATAATTCATCAACAAGCATATATATCTATTTATCATTCAAAACATAGCAAAATACTTTGCAAAAATATTCAGATCTGATCTAGAAACCGAAAGCATAAAAAATGAGAGGTAATCTATTATTCATCTTTAGCTTGTTTGTTAAGGAGTTGAGAAATACTTCTTGAATGAATTTGATTAAGCTTTTTCCTCTTAATTCTTGCTTATCTTCCTCTTACTTCTTTTAATGGTGGTCGGCCTCTCTTATATTTTGATTTTGTTTATAAATGTGTAAAATGAAGATGGGATGAAGGGTTTAGGGGATAAGAATATAACCTTTTCCTATTTTGCCCTCATCTTATTACCCTTATCTATTTCATTTTATTTCCCTTTAGTTCATTAGTTATTAGACATGGCTGCTTTCTTATTACACAAATCTCAATCCCTTAACCATTTACGTTATTTCATTTAATTTATCTAATTAAATGTCTTAAATAATGTTAACCAAAATTAGGGTCGTTACAGAAAACGTGTGCTCATGAGAAAGAACGTTAAAAGATACATAGATATTTCTAAACCATAAATAAACAACACATTGTTGATTTTAATGTCATACTTGTATTAAAATAACCTTGGTTGTTTTAATAATTGACATTGGATGCGTAAATTATGTCTTTTATAGTGAGTATAAAATATATTAGGGATGTCCCAAATCGATATGCAAAGACACCTTATTAAATTGTTTAATACAGAACATGTGAGATGAATTCCTTATGCATGGCAATATGAATTATCATACATATTATGTTGTCTAGGATATCGTGATTTGTTCATGTATTTGATACATGAAGCAAATATTAAACCCAAATTGATATTAGTGAATGATACTTTGGAGTGTTCTCGTGTATTTATGAAATACTGGATAATTATTAACAGAAACAACGAACACTTTGTGAAGAAGTGTTCAGACTCAAAGTTTCATAAGTGATATTGAGTATGATATGTCAATAATAAATTCAAGTTAAGAATCTTTTAGTTGAAAATGTTTCAAATGAAAGGAAATGTATATAAATATACGTGCACAAAATTATAACTGAGCCGAGGGTGGTTTCAAATATTGAGAATCTCATAACATTATTATATGATAATAATGTCAAACATAGTTCGTAATAGAACTTTGAGCCACTAGATTGAGAGACATATTCCAAATTATTCCACAGGATAAAAGTAGTTTATTAGCATCGCAGAGAGTTAATCGACAGAGTGGATGATTAAAACATAATAGTATACCCGTTCACTAAGGGACCGGCCCAATTGGTTTTAAGAAAATCGATTGGAGAAGTTGGAATAAAATTTCATAATTGGTCCCAAATGCACGTGGGAAAGGAAATCATCTAATTTGTTACATTTACCTAACTCGGTAACAAATTTGGTTCGAAATAAAAGGAATTTTCTTTCTATTATATACTTGATATAATGAAGTTTAATTAATTAATTAATTAAATTAAAAGTATATTTAATAGAAAGTCCATAAAATGTATGTTTTGTGGTAGTAGTTACAAAGTGTTATAACCGTGAGTAATTTATCATAATAAAAAGAAATATATTATTTTAAATGTTCCTAACCAAGATGCATCGAGATTGGATATCGATGTATTCGTTGAGACTAAAGTACGTAACGCTCTTCAAATGTTGGGCAGTGCATTACTCATGGCTGCTGGGTGTACCTAGAGGTTATGTACATATAGTTATTAGATAACTATGGAATGACTCACTCTATAGTTTTCTGTTGGTTAATATAACTAAGGTCAAACAGAAAATATCAATGTGACAGATTTACACAGTTCTCTCGACTTGAGAATACAGTAAATCTTCAATATGAAAGCTTCATTTTGATTATAATCAAATCATGACATGGCGTTTAATCGAGTGACTATAGTTGGGTCGAGTGGAAGTATTGGAAGTGAACCGCTATTCAAGAGAAAATTCATCTTCTTAGTTATATGGGGTTAGTACCACGGTCAACTCAAGTCAACTTAAAGTCAAAGTCTTTGGCCAGAGCATTTCAGTTAATAATAATTATTATTAAACCAAGGAGATCATGCTTGGACTATAGAGTTGAATATGGAGGATATTAGAAATTTGACTACCACCAAATTCCATAAGTCCAAAGCGATATAGTTTTGACGAAGAGAATTGTTGTATATAAATGTCACCAACGGGTAACGCTTATTAAATTAAAAGGAGATCTTACTGAAACCAAGTAAGCGATAAGTTTTGCCATAATGTCACACCACCAGCTAAGCGACATGTGAACATTAACATTCGAAAGTTCTATGTTAGTGGCGACCGAATTACACCCAAGAGTTACACAGCCAAAATGATGGATTCTCTTAAGACCAAACAATTTAATTAGTTTATAATTGTTATAAATCAATTAATATTTATAAAATATTAATTATAAAATTTGAATATGATTTGAAAAATAAATAATGTTATAGATATTTATAATAGTTATAAACATATCGATCGATATGAGATATCGATAATAAAGTAAATTAAATATGATTGTATATATATTTAATTTATGCCAAATGGGCTCATGGACCATGATGTTATAAGGGAAAAATTAGCTAGTTTGGGTAGATATAGGAGGCGACTTAAAACATAGGGATAGGCTTGGAGATGGATGGTTAAGATTAATAGGGTATAAGTAATAAGATTAACCTAATTTCTCTCTCATGTAATCATATACATATGGATCTCTAAACCCTAATCTCCACACCTTTTTGGCCACCGATATTGTTATCCGGCATTCTAGCACAACTATATTGAACTGATTGCACGAGTTAGCTTCAACGGCCGTTAAGGCCGACGACTCTAGAGTGATGATTGTGGAGCCCAGAAGTCGAGTATAGATGGTAATATGAAATCGGAATTGAATGGAATTGATAGATGTGCAATGTAGAATGCCCAGTGTATGGGATATAATTTAATGCATAGGAGGGATTGACATAATTTGGCTCCAACAGGAGGGATCGGTATACATCAAAGTACAAGAGCATTTTCGTAGAAAACAAACAATATTTCGAGATCTACAAGTCCAAAGCACATGAAATTTGAGAAGCAAGATATGAGGATCCTAGGGAACCTACCCTAGGGATCACATATCAAAAGGAGAAATTTGGAGAGATTGGTATATATCCCTTGGGAGGGATTGATAGAAGGTAGAAATCAAGTCATGATGAATTAGAGATCAAGCAACTCAAGTTGATCCAAATGACATGAAAATTGGAGGCTAAGTATATTTTTGCATAAGGAAGCCACCAAAGGGATCGCTTCCCAAAATTTGACCAAAGAAGGGATCGATATCGATCCCTCCTCTTTAGGAATTAGGCCCGGCGATCCCTTTGGTGGGCCCATGTGGATTAGAAGGTCCTTCAATCGAGATTTCAAAGAGATACATGGTCGTCTTCATCTATAAATATTGGCCTGATAGGTCATTCTGAGAATCTTTACGTTGTTTGTTACTCTAGATTCTATTTAATTAAGTACTTGCTATTTTCTACCATTGTAGTCATATTTTTAAGTTATTAATAAAGGATAATCTTCAAAGTGGACGTAGGCATACATCATCGAACCACTATAAATTTCTATATCTCAGACTATAGTTGATTCTCTGATACTGGTTAATTCATTTACTCAATTTAATTTTTTTTCTTCACTTACTTCTCTACAAAAACCATTCTTCGGTGTTTGTAACCAATTTAGTTGCAAAAAGTTTGGTGCTTTCACTGAGAAACTTAATTCTCAATTCATTAGGATTCCTTTGTTGCTATTGGATTGGATAAATCCCCCAAAGGAGATCTGCATTATCTTAAAGAAGTTGCTTATACTACTCAGATTTGTAGAAATATAAGCAAAGCTATTGATATTGGTGAGAAATACTAGATCTACTTCTAAGAATATGGAACGAAATGAGAATACTAACATGCAGCAAGAAGACCCAAGCAATCAAACAATGAATGTCAATTCTGAACCGGTTGAATATAAAAATCACACCGATTCTATTACAAGAGCTGAATTTTATAATTTAATGAGAGAGTTGATGGAGAGCCGTCGACAAATGAATCAACAAATTCAGGCTAATGTCAACTTGATGAACCAACTCATTAGTAGCAGTGGGGGAAAGCTAGGAGAGACCCCACTCCTTACTCGGCATCGGAGAGTTCTAGCTCATCAGATGTGTATCACATGCATAAGAATCGCAGAACAAACGAATATCATGCAGAAGCTTCGGGGCGTCAACTGGCAGACCATCGTGGTCTGCTAGGATCGATCGGTGTCGATACCTCCATAGGGTTCGCTACCGATCACTCCACCGGAAAGGGGAATCCATCCATGTCTTATGGCAATCAAGTTGGTGCTGCTATGGTTGGTTTGGATGCTAGAGTTCAATTAAATGTTGACCAAGCTCTTCCCCAGAATGAAGATGAAGTGAATTTACAAGATTCACATTGGGAAGATGGTGAACCAAGAAGGCGTGAAACGGCCCACAGACATCGAACGGACCGTTCACGGGAGGTGGAGCATGACCACCGCTTGGCACCAACCATCCAAACGTCGGACTTATAAGAAATATTAAGACAGTTGGTGAGAGAGAGCCCGGGCTTGACTAACGATGACTAGGGAATCTTGAGAAGCCATACCTCATTCATTGATAATGTTCTACATGCGGAGTATCCAAGGAGGTTCAACATGCCATCGATGCCTGCCTACAAGGGAAAACCGACCCCAAACAGCATATCATGAGATACGAATGGCTGATGGATTCTGCATGAGTGGATGATGCAACCAAGTGTAGATGCCTTCCAACTATTACGAATTAATTTCACAATTTTTATTCAAAAATTAAATTAATTAGCAATTTAAACTTAGTAAAAATACAGGATCGTTACAAGTGTTACCTTCATAATATTCAATTCATAAGGATAAAAGAGACAAGGGCCATGTTAGCAAGTCTAGACATTCAACTGAGTTTACTTGATCAAATTGGAGCTAACCAACGAAATGATCTGATCTTGGACGATTGAATCAATAGATTAAAAAGCAGAAGTATAGAAGATCCCAGTAAGTTTGAGTTAGACTCAAACGGAAATTCAAGATTTAGTGTAAGGTTATGCATTCCTAATATAACCGATCTAAGAAAAGAAGTTCTGGAACACCATCATCGGTCTATATTTTCTATAAATCCCGGTGGTACAAAGATGTGCAAAAATACGAAAAAGATGTATTGGGAAGGAATGATGGACATCGGTGAGTATGCGAAATGATGTGTAACTTGCCAACTAATCAAGGGAGAGCATCAGAAGCCCAGTAGATTACTTTTTCCTCTTGAAGTCCCGCAATGGAAATGGGAACAAAATTCTATGTATTTCATTGATGGACTACCCAGATCAAGGTCGAGGAATGAAAGGATATAGGTAATAGTCAATAGACTCACCAAAAGTGTTCATGTCATACCAATTAAAGTAAACAAAACTACAGAAAGTTAACCATACTATTTTTGAAACATATCGTATGATTGCATGGAATTAAAAGAACAAAGTATATGACCGTGACCTGTTGTGTACAAGTTAATTTTGGCAAAGCTTGCAATAATCCTTAGGAGTACACCTCAATTTAAGCATAGTGTAGCATCCTTAGATGGTTGGGCAAACTAAAAGAATCTAGTTGTAAAGGATTTACTTGGATTATGCATTTTAGAATTCAAAGGTTCATGGGAAGGACAACTTCAGTTAATTAAATTATTCTACAACAGCGGTTTTCAATCCACTATCGACATGACACAATTTGAAGCTTTGTATAGAATACCATGTCAATCTCCAGCTTGTTAATTAGGATCTAGAGATGGAAAAATCTCATGACCTATTCCGTTGCATCTAGAATTCCTTTTGCACTCAAAAAAAATATAACTTGTTGAGTTTGTTAAAATGGGTCAAAATTAGCGGAAACTAGACCCCATGGCATTTCCATTAATGTTAATTTTTTGATTTAACCTAATAACCCTAATTTTCAACTATAAAAATAAACTTAACCCTTACTCTTCTTCATTCTAAACCAAAGCTACTACCTGTCTAATTCTATATGTACTTTTCTTCTTCCTTCTCCTTAAGATTCTTTAATCCAAACATCTTTTTTATTCTTTCTCTAAATTTCTAAATCAAAAATAAAAGAAGATAAATAAAATTAAAAAGGAGAGGGGAAGAGGGTTAAATTAAAAGAGAAAGAGAAGGAGAAGCATAGAAAAAATCAAGGAATAGAGGAAGGGAGACACCGATTTGGATCAGATTAGGAAGAGGATTTCTTTGAACAACACTTCAAGGTGAGTGGATTTATTTACGAAATGCCTAAGATGTAGGTAAGTAATTAATTTTCATTCATATTCCCTCTTAGAACTAAAAATATGATTTTTGATCTTGCATCAATGCTTTTATTCCAAAATACTTATGAAGTGAAATGATTGGAAAACCCTAGGTGATGAAATAATTAAAATAATTGTTGTAATTTGGGAAGGAAAGGTAAATTAGATTTAAACTACCCCTAGTTCTATAAATTTGACTTTGTATAACAAGTTTGGATTGGTTTGTGATATATAAGAAGTAAATGAATACATTCCTTTGAAATTACCTAGATATTAACACTATTAACTCTACATATATGTAGGTAATCGATTGAAATTTATACGGATAATGGATTGAAATATTATAAGAAAATGATAAGATAAACTACTGAAGTCGTGTATAAACAAAATAGAAATTTTGTAAAAACATTTGTTGAAAATAAATGTAACACCTATACTTGAATCTGCAAAGAGATGAACTAAAAGAATAACTTGACAGACATGAAAACATGAATTCAGACGTCAGAACTCTTGATTAGACGTATGGATTTTCCAAACTACAAAATAGAATGGAATCATATCAAAACTAACTAGATTCAGATGTCTAAACATTTTTTTAAACATTTGGAATCTAATTCAAACGTCGAATAAGGAACCAGACGTCTGAATTCCTATGACAATTTTTTTTTACAAGGGATCAGATGTTTGAATTAAAATTCTAAAATTTGAATTACTACAGCAGGCCTGGATTGAACCTGGACCTAGACCTGGTAAGGCCAAGTAGGATGGAATGAGAAAACTTATTCCCACTTCCTTGTCTTTCAAAAGTTCATGTAACTGAATGGGTTCGTGCAACAAGCCGAAAAAGTATCATACTTAGTGACATCCTAGGTTCTCATAAATGAAGTTGTTAAATGTGACACTCGATGTGGCAAGCGATTATATCACATCATTCTTAGCCAAATTCTAGCCACCTATTGGTGAAAGCAGAAAAGAGCAGGTGGATAAATCCGTTATAATAGGATATGTTAATTCTATAGAGGAGTTGGATTGGTTAGTTCTCTGTTTGTTGCAACTTGTGTAAGTATAGAGCGTAGGACACACACCAATAAGGAGGTAACTTAATGCTTAATTCTATCCCTTTTTATCTCTATAACAAAAGGTTAGATCGGTAAGTGACTAGGCCAGGATACAGATGTGGAGGAGGTGATATGGCATTCCAGAGCTATATTTATTTATAGTTACTGCCCATGTACTTTATATTATATTATATCTATCAGTCTAGACTCTTATGTATTGTTATTTAGAGTCACTATTTCTCAGTTACTGTATGGGCAATATTTGTGTTGAGACTCTATTTGATGAGTTATTTTCAGTGCTTATATTTTATTTCCTTCTACCGTAAGACCTAAATGTGTAGAATGCTTAAAAATTTATATTTTTCTCTGTATCATGTAACTTTAAAACCATAACGGTCTGTACTTCTTGCATGCTCGAGTTTAGAAGCCAATTTTGGGCTTGGATTGGCATGTCTGAAGGTACAGGTTGTCACAAGATCACTATATATGTGAAAACTAGCACTCAACGGTACTAATGAGGAAAATATCATTGTCGCTACCTTCATTTATGTTGGGTCGTGCATCGGTGTCACTATAACTGTGTATGGTCTTCTTCTGATCACTTTTACATGCTTCACATTTTTTATGGATATAACATTTTTTACAATAATAAAAAAATAAGATATATTTCAACATGTCTTTATCATTAGTGACCATTTTCTTTGATTTTGTATCCCTCTTCGAGTCCCTCACTACCACAGCCGTATGTTGAACCGATTTCACGATCGATCATTTCGTTTTAAGATCTTCACTCAAGAGATTTCTTCGTACAGTATCCAATGAGACAATTTTGTTTGCATTAGAGTCACTCAATCACACAACCAATGTTTCTTAACACCCTTAAAATGAATCATTAACAAAAATGTCTCTAATTCATCATTAAATTTGACATCCATATTTTTCAACTAATTTATTACATCTTAAAATTCATTGTAATGCTCTGCTATAGACTTCCCCCCATTTAGCCTCAATGAAACCAATTTTCGAATGAGAAAAGTCTTACCAGTAGCACTATTCAACTCATATAGAGATACCACCTTGTCCCATATAGACTTCGTTGATTGACGATGGAACAACCTGCACCTTAATGAGTTCGAATTTTCGACTAAATCGAAACCCAAATCCATTAAGGTATGGATCGTTGGTTTTGGTAACATATAATAAACACAAGTATATCAGAGTGTGCTCAATAAAAACTTACATTAGAATTAAGAAATATAATATAGCGTACGTATTGACTAAGGCTAGTACCTTAGAATATCATTCCTTTGATATTTAATTGCCTTGTCCACATCGAGCATGAATAAGAAGACTTCACCATCTACAGTTCATGTCCTGCTCCAGTATCCATTCCTTTTAAATCTATCATGTGGGTTCTTATGCAAAGGGAGTCAGAGAAACGTTCCGATGATTTCAAAAACTCATACTTTACTCGTACCATTAATCTATGCCGATTGGTTTCCAGTTAAGTGTAATATCAATTATTTACAGCCAATCCGTTAAATCTTATATGAACGTACGATATGTCTAACTTAACCCTCTCCAAGGTATAACAACATAAGTATATTCCTATTCGCATATATGTCTAACCATTTCACTAGCTGAAAACCCCAGCCACTAAATATGTAACGGCCCATTTTTTTTAACAAGTATTTTTCACTTGTATTTTTAAAAACTTTGGGGTTTATTTAAAGTGATTAAAAAAAATAATTAGGATTAACTAATAAGATCTCTGAAAAAATCAAGTTTTAATTAAGAAAACATTAATAGCTTAGGTGGTTAAGACATCTGGGCTATTCACGATAGGTCACGAGTTCGAGTCTCGGCATGGTCAGAATTTCTAATTTTTTTTAGTATATAAATGAACTGGGTAATTACGCCGTAAAAAAAGCGCCTAAATTTAGGGAATAAATACCGTATATATATATATAAGATTATATATAAGAAAACGTATAGAACTTTAATCCGTTATTTTTCTCTTTCCAGAAAAATTTACTTCCCAATTTATATACATATATAATTTGATTTACATCATTTCCTTAAAATACTAAATATGGAAATTTAAAGTGTGAAACGGTTAAATTTGTTAAAAGACAACTCCATTTGAATTTTAATAAAAGGAATTTTGTATATATATATATAATATGTGAAAACCAATTAAGTTTTGTTAAGTAATAATTTTGAAGGATTTAGTGTATTAATGAACTGTTAAATTTCGCGTTTAAAAGACGCGTAAAAAATTTATGGTATAAGTAACAAAATAAACGTATAAATTAAAAACGTTATTTTTATATAACTTTGGGTGTTTTATATTACGTCAGTTGGCGTATTTTAAAAATCATATTTCAACATCGATATGTATTTAAAATATCGTATCAATGGTCTGTATACGAAATCAACGCTTGCTTTAATCACGCATATAAAGTATAGAATCCAAGGCTTTGTATAACTGGCAATTAATATTTTCGCAAGCCTTATCTCAAATCCAGAGGAATAACGTGCATATCCAGGCATCAAAGAAAAAAAAAGCACGCAAATCTGAATTTAAAAAAAAAAAGAAACGTTCAAATCTGTTTGTAACTGTTCTTTAAAATATAATGATAATAATCAACTCTTCCATTTTTTGATTTAAACATACCATATATTTCTTCTTAAATCACGCATATATCATTTGAGAGAAAATCAATTTTGCATTCCTTTGCGCGTGACACAAAATTTTATTCTTTTAACATTTTTGGCATTTGCCTCTTACCTTTTTGTTTCTTGAGCATGTCACTGTATTCATTTATTCACGCAACCTAAATGGACCAATATATTTGATTGCCTAAAATCAACTCATGCATTCAAATTTAACCTTGCCTATCTTTTCAAATTCTCACATTCCTATTTATATCTCTCTGTTTCCACTGCCTTTATTTTGCAAGATAAAATTTTTCGTTGCTATAATCACGCATATAAAGTAAAAATCATATGTTTAACATGTTTGAAGAAAATATCAGTCAGTGATTTTAAGACGGACGATTTTTGTTTTAAAGGACAGTTTGATTTTTTTTTGTGTACTTTCCATTCCTACTGCCTACATAAAAATCTACCATTTCATTTATTGCTTTCAAACTAAAGATCAAAATGTATAAAATGAAATAAAAATGAATATGAAGTAACGTTCGAAATATTTTTTCCCTCTGATATCCTTTTACACAATCAATGCATGCACTTTAAAGACTGAAACGTGCATATCCTATATTCTCCCATTCTCTGCTTCCAACAGCTCTACCAAAATCAAGTACATGAATCTCGCAATTCATTGAATAAATCAAACCATTTATCACGCTTGCCATTTTTTTTTTCTCTGCTTTAATCACGTATCTATATTCACAATTTATGTCAATATAACTGATGCTTGCTTGCCCTTCCTTTGATCAATATTCCCTTAAGTAACGTTCACGCATTCATGTTAACAACTTTATATCTGTGTAACTGACATGCTATATCAGTGGTTCTTTCATCACGCAAGAAGATCTCAATCAAACCTTTTCGAACATATTCTTTTGTTCAAAACTGGAAATGTGTTTTGCCTTTTCTTTTCTCAGCAATAAAATCACGTATTCATATCTTTCGTCTCTAATAGCTTCAAGTCTTCAACTGATTGCTCTCCCTCCCCATTGATCTTGCAGCAGTTCAAATCTTTTTAATTTTTGCAACGTTCGAACTTTATCTATTTCCTTTGAACTGATGAGGAAATTTCGCAGTCATATCAACCAAATTTATATCAATAAAACTGATGCTTTTACCTCTCCTTTAATTCGCACTGCCTATATATATACCCACCTCACCAGTTTCTTTCTCCGCATCTAAATATCTCTGCCTTCCCCTTCCTCGTACGTTCAAGATCCATCAGGTAATAAGTCTTATTGTTTTTTCCTTCCAGTTTTCCTTCCTCTTTCTCTTGATGTTGTTCTATCTGTGCCTTGCTCGGCCACACTACTATTTATTCACTTTGTCTTTCTATGAGACTCTTATCATCTGCCTTGAACTAAACATATGGGATCTGGATATGTTGAACTGTTTTTGTTTTGGAAAGTTAGGTCTAGAAACAGAGAGGAAGTGAGATCTTGTGTGTGTGTTATAGGCTTAACTCTCGACACATAGGTAGTGGAATGTTGTGCAAATTTGTATATGGGAACTGTGTTGATGTCATGCCAGGTAAGTTGTAGGGCCTGGGAGTTATTTTGGGAACAGATCTGTCGAAGAAAAAAAAATTATATACTTGAGGTATAAATTGCGTGAACATAAGATGGTCTGGAGTTGTTTGAGAGGAGTAGGAAGGGCAGTCTTGTCAAAATATTTAAGAAAGAGGGATGGGTTCATTTAGTAAGGATCTGATGATGCTTAGTTTTTTTGTTGCGTGAATATGTGTTGGCAGGGATGTTAGACTGGGTTATGCATTGGTGTCACCGTGTACGTGTATCACAGTCACAAATATTTAGAAGCATGCATTTGTTTTGTATCTGGTTAGGAGTTGTTTTGGTTCATGTAGAGGTCTGATAGGAACAGTGAGAAACCCTTTTTGCATGTTTGAGTTGGATGTTAACAAGGCCTAGAGAGTTTTCTTTCATTTGCAAAAAAAAAAAAACATGGGGTGAGGATGGGAAAGAGGTAGGCTAGGACTGTGAGTTCAGTTAGTCTGCATATATGTAACCTTCATATGATAGAGGAAGCAGAGAATAAGGAGGAGAGGAGATGTACACATTCAGTAGATGCTTTGATTTAGTCGCATGATTTTACTCGAAGTCGTTGCATAAAATTCTCGAAGTCTTTATATTTTGTCCCGAAGATTTGTTGCATTTTTCTCGAAGAAATTCCATGGTTAGCTCGAAGAAGTGGGGTTGTGGCGCGTGTAGCTGATGATGAATTCCTGTCTGATTGTAAGTTTGTAAAGCCTGCAAGTTTAAATTTAGACTGTAAAGAAATATTGTAAGTACTTAGGTTGATTTGCAGTAGTAGATGATATTTTTAGTAGTTGGATCCAGGTAAAAGGAAAAGAAAATAATGAATGAAAGTGGCAGAAGAGATGTAAGTATGTGGAAATGTTGGCGTGAGTGCGTGTACGCGAGTAAGTGTAATGGAAGTGTGCACGTGTACATGTACCCCGGCATAATAAGAAAACTCCACCATTTTGCCTTAGTTTGTCTTTAGGAAATTTTATCATGGTTATAGTGTTAGCACAGTTCGTGTGTTTGGAAATGTTTTGGTTGTTGTACACGGTAGAGTGGTCGAGCAAGTCAAACAAAAGAATTCTCTCCCTACTTTTAAATTTTTCTTTGACCGTAAATTCTAAAGTCGCGTATTCAATATTTTGAATCTTGTTCTAGATTTGAATCTAAGCTTGACATCCGAGGGATTTTGATCGTTACTCTCTGTAGTTCTTTTCCGGTGAATCATCGTTTTGAAATTTAAAATTTTCTGCAGCATTCAGGTGAGTTTTTCTCACCAGACAAACATGCCTATATTTCTGTGAATTATCGCAAGTGTATGTGTAAATTATTATTTACCTGTTATCTGTCTGTAATATAACGTAGGATGTTAAACTCCATTTAAATTGACACCTCATCAGTTATTTATCTGTTGTAATATTTCTGCAGTTATATTGTTAAATGTTTATTTACTGATTTAAATCATCACTGCAAGTTCCCTATAAATTTAAATCGTTAAGGCTGAAATGATAGGCCTAAAACGATGATTATTATGCATTTATTCAGTTAACTGTTAAATTTTAACTTGGGATTGCGGGTTTGAAATGATAGAACCCGGGGTTTGTAAAATTGCGGATTGAAATGATATAAATCCGTATCACTTGACCTAGGCTAGAAAATTTTATACAGACCCGTGGTTCCTATAATATTTTTCTGAAATATTTTAAAATTATTTTTAAATGGAAGTTTATAATATTGTGGTTTAATAAAGATTTAAAAATGATTTTTGAATGAGTTAAGATTTTAAATAAATAAATATAACTTAATTGGAAAAATTCTGGATTTTTGTTAAGATGAGATTTCAGTTAAGAAATAATTGATAATAAGTTGTATTTGGAATTTAAACTAAATTGATAAGTTAATAACCTATTACAGCATTTAAATGCTGTCTTTTAAAATTGGACTGTTTGACCCATAAACTTTAGGTAGCATTTCATAGGTGCTGCAGAAATTGAAATTTGATTTATTTAAATTTATAGAAATTTATTTTGGGAATAAGTTAAATTTTTGGAATTTAAATATGTAATTAATAAAAATTAAGAAATGGACTTTGGATAGTTTTAAAGGAAGAAATTGATTTTAAAGTTTGTTAAAAGCAATAAATTCCAAATTAAATTGAATAAGTTGAAATGGTATATTATCAAATGAAATGTTTTAATCAAGAATTTGATATTGAAGGTATTTGAAATATATTTGATTTGTAAAAATACCATTTTTAAACTATAACCACGGGGTATAATAACGTTTGGTTGGCAAAGAGACCGGGATCGGATATGGACATACTCTCTGTCGATACCGAAAACCACTTTGACTAACCGTGTACGCGGTGGAGATTCCAGAATGAAGTAGGATGGTGGTGACGTTTTCTTTAAAGGTAAATACGTGGACCCGACTCCCGTGAGTTGGCATAAGGTGGCTAAAACAGGAGCGATTCTCGGATTAATGAGGTAGCACCTCTGATCGAACGCACTTCTTCGTATGCCATTCTATTACTCTTGTGATTGTTTTGGTGCGCACCTTTGATTTGGGAGTGTTGTTCGAGGTGGGCGGTAACTGCGGCTACGCGTTTCCACCGGTCAGGATAGCAATTGGTATATCTACCCTGGCATTGCCTAGTTGTGCCGTGTCACCTACCATAGCGAGCCTCCTACGAGTTTCTATTTGTGTCGTACCTATGGAGTATCCTCTGGTAGCTTCCCGATCAGGAGGTATTACGGTACTGTATAGACTATTGGTATTATTTGTGTTAAGGGCTATATGGGTAACCCCTTAACGCTATTAAAAAGTAAGTTTGTTTACAATTAGACACTATTATAATAGCGCAATATACTACATAGTAAATAGTTTAACGGATCCTTAGAGGATGGGCGGTCCCAAGCATCCTTTAAGTTACTTGCTCTATATTACAGTACACTTGAATTAGCTTACACTATATAAGTATGTATGTCTTGACTCGAGTGTTTATGTTTTATGTTACGCTCGGGTCAGCCTGAGTTGCAGTTCAGTTTTCATCCCGGAGCTAGGATTTCTGTAGATCACTTTCAAGCTGCTGGCAAACTTCCTTTCCAGTTCTTTATCTAAAATTTTGAAATCAAGACTAGTGGACATTTGGACTGTTTACTGATAAGATAAAACTATATTTGGATTTAAGACTATGTAAATTTTACTTGAGTAAGAATATTTATAGTGGCTTCATGAACCACTAAGTATTTTTAAATTCCGCTGCGAGTATTCTGATTCTGTGTCTGTGATTCTGTGATTATTTATTTACTGCATATTCTGAGTTCTGCCAAATTTATTTCTACAACGCGGTATTTTGAACAATTTAAGTCCGACATGTGCGGACGCGAATGGTTGAAAACACCGGGTCATTACAAAATACTTCTTAAATAAGGAGGAGGCAGACCCAACAGCCATTTAATACCTCGGTCCCCAAAGTGGGCCCTTTGCAATGCAAATGCTTGTCAATCGGTTCTGGATATAATAACTGATGACCCTTATATATGGCTCTATAATTTATAATTTAATTGTCAACTGCTAATGCATCTCAAAGACTTATCTAAGGGTTAACTAGCCCACCTTCAATAAACTAATTTTCGCCTAACCATCTACTTTGAGGTTTGTGCATGTCCCATATGGATTCTACACTAGTAAGAAGCGAAATCTGTCAGGGCATAACCCAAGTCTTTGCTACAACTCGCTCGGGACCGCCGGTAGTCATAGCCTATATGCTAGACCAAGTACTAAATACCAGTACAAAATACTGACATAGCCTGCCAATCTTCCACAACTGATATCCTGTTTAGACTAACCAGAGTAAGCTAAGGAAAAATGCCCCTTTTGGTTACTTAATACCTTTTATTGGAAGCGAAGTAGATCCCATTTCGTTAAAAGTGTAGGGTTATTTAATACTTCAAATTCGAGGCAAACCCTCGGTGTATTTTCTCTCACTATCCACAATGCATATCCCTTCCCCACGGGTTCTATGGTTGAAGGTGCCTCACATCGGTAATAAGTATACATAACTGCTAGTAAGCTCTAGTGAAGGGTAGACTTCTATTGTGTAACTCTACCGACCTTGCACCCAAACCCCAAGTGTTGGGCTAGGCCTACTAATTCACGCTCATTCTAAATGTATAATTGAAGCTACATAATTTCCTACTATGAAAATTATATTGCCTTCTACGTGTATTTAATAGTATTAATACTTATTTGTTCGCTACGTAATTATTCCTATTTTATATGTTTAGGCTTTGATTTCCTCATTTCCTTCTTTGTCTAATAAATGTCCATTGTCTGTAATTATTAGTCGTTAATGTCAAAATTGGATGATCTCCAATAATTATTTATTTACCCGTTTCAAGGTCCACCTATTCTACCAATTCAATTCCTCATCAATGCGACATTAAATTGTCTAATCAGACCTTATTTTTTTCTTTTAACTCTCTATTAACTACAAATTTTGTTGCCCATTAAATTTGCAGTTAATGTCCATAAATTTTGTAACTCTTATTCCTTCCTTTTTAATACTATAATTTAATACGCTATACTAATTAGTATGAATATTTTTGTAAATTACGCTACATATATGTCTTAATTTTTAATCGATATGCATGGTTTTATATATGTGTGTGTGTGTATTGATTATTAGTTCCTAAAGTATTTTTTTCCATGTTTTAATTTACCAGAGTTATCCTTTCAAAAAAGATTACCGTTATAACTTTCCATAAATTACCCAAAAATGAGACTTTTGCTCCATTTGAAATTACAAGGAATTATCTCTTTTCTTTTATTAAAATAGACAATGCAACCTATGGAGAAGAATATCCATATTTTACACTTCTCTTTCCTATTTGATATATTTTTTGTTAATTCAAACACTGCATTTTTATACATATTTGAGAAATTGGATAATTTGCTGAATTTCCAAGGAAATGGATATAATTAAATTGTACCCCACACCAAATAAATTAAAACATAGAAACTCATATTCCAAATCAACTAGGAAAACCTAATTTACAATCCAATTATAAAAATAAACAAACAGTCTACAAAATTAAATATTTGGGCCTAAATATAAATTTTCAGATTATGTTGTATATACTATTCATATTCCAATTATCTATTTTGTACAATACGTAGGAGAAATTCCCATGCATTTGTTTTAAGCCTACAAATCATCAGATTTTATTTAGGCATAATGATTAAATAAAATCCGACGATATAAATTTCTATGTTATAAATAAATTATATAATTTGTCACTCACCTTTCTAGCTTTTCAAATCTCCCAAATCCGAATCCACTCCTTTAATTGACTCGTCTTCCATTATAATCGAAAAGAAAATGTATAATTAGGTATATACATTCTATTAGAATTATAGATTTGAGAAGGGATTTGGGGTTAAGAGGAATATAAATTTATAACTACAGAAATTTACTTTTTTTTCTTTCAAGGCGTTGATTCTCTTTTTCCCTTCTTCTCTTTTATTTTCTGCCCTTCTTCAATTTTTTTATGTGTAATATTTTATAATTTTTAGAAATAATGGAGAAGGGAAAATGGCATAGCTTCGCTGCATTGATTATAAAAATACGAGAAGAGAAGTGAGGGGTTGGGCCTGTATTCATAGATGTTCAAATCAACTGTAAACATTAGATTAAAATAATTAAATCTGGACTGTTGGTCAAGGTTCAAACCCTAGCTCCCGCCTGAAGACTGGCCGACCGCTCCCCTATAGGCGGCCAACTGCTAGCAGTCAAGTGGCCCATAAAGAGGGTTCGACTGGTGAGGTCCGCGTTTTAATGTTTATTTATTTCTTTTTTCATTTTTAATTATTTTTTCTCTAGAAACTTCAAACACTCATAACTTCATCGTTTGAGATCTGATCGCGAAATTTCAAATATGAAAGTTGCTCAGAATGTTGTCACGAACATAATGGTGCAGATTTCGTAGCCAAATTTCTTCGTTTGCTCAAATTTTATTTTTTGGAGCTATATTAATTATTGTTAATTTTACGGGATGTTACATTCTCCACCCCCCAAACCCCCCTCCCCCCCCCCCCCTCCCTCGGGATAAAAGAATTTTGTCCTCGAAATTCGCCAAGGATTGGGTCATATAACATAGCGCGCAACCAATGTAAGCTATCCAACCAATTAGTGTATTAATTTTGCAGTCAAACGTGTACAATGCATGATGTATCACAACATATAAGACACGCATGCAGAATGATTCTAAATCGGCGCCTCCTATTAAATGCGTTCTTTTAAAAACATTTCGAAAATATACTGCAAACAACTTATATGTATGCAAGTTTTCAAAAATCAAAAATCACTTTTCACATAAAAATTTCCACACTCCTGCGAGTGGAAGCATGGTTCAACCAATTTTGCATCCAATCCCTACCATCCAAAACCTAGCATATAATTTCTAACATCCAAAATTTTGAAAATCCAGTTATTTTGAATCCATACTCCTATGCCATAAAAGGAATTTAGTTGGAAAATTTTATAACTATGCCCTTTTTTTGTATACCTATTCCGTTGCACATTGGAAACTTCTCTTCTATCCCCTAAACTTTTCAAACTTTTCCAAGTAAAATTTGCATAGGGAGGTTTATTTTTGGATGTTAAAGCATATTTATTCTTAGCGCAAGTTTTTGTTTACTAACGAAAAGGCATGGAAATAGAAATTTCAAAGCCAAAACATCATTTTTCCTTGTTATTACCTATGTGTTTAATATCATCACGCTTGTAAGATAGTAAAATTTATATTTACAAACACATCACGTTCCTTACGCGAAGCATGTGGCATTTGAGAAAAAAAATTCTCCTTTCAAAAGAAAACTTCCCCCTTCAGACAATATTGCAAAATAGTTTGAAAAATCAAATTTTCAAAAGTATTTAAATACCATTTCTTAAAAGGTCTTGCCAAAATTTTCCAAAAAAATCCGAATCCCACTTCTCAAAAGCATTCAAACAAAATTTATAAAACATTTGCCTCTCCATCATTAAAAACAAATCAAGCCACCTCTTAACATAATCGGAACTCATTCAATGAGTTAATGCCTATGATTGATCCTAGTATTGTGCGGTTAATATTAGATTTGGGGAACCTTTTCTTTTACTCTAAAATAACAAACTATTTATAAGCGTATTTATAAATTTTAGCATTTAAGACATAGGGATAATGACTCGTGATTTCACAACAACCCTTCTTTGTTCTCCACTCGCTAAAATTTATTTTTCCCAAAACCTAAAGTTCTGAGATTAAAGCATTTTTAATTTCTAGTTGCTAACTTAATTTCCTAATTTATTTTATAAACTTCCAGCTTTATCTACATTTTATCGCTAGTTAAGTGTCCTTATGAGATCTCTTTATTTGCAATGTTTATCAATATATATATATATATATATATAGCAATCTAATATCATCCATAAAATTAACATAGTGATAGACTGGAATATATCTCACATCATATTGTACACATTTTCAATAACTTGAGGTACAAAACTAGTGAATATAACCCAAAAACCCTAAAAGAAAATATTACTGGAAGCTACCATTCATCATCAATTGGGGTTAATGATATTATGGCGCTAACATTCCTTACTAGATTAAGATGGACATTTCTAGTATGCTATTCAACTATGACTTAACTTACCTCCTTGACTTCTAATAAATATGGCATATCCATTACTTCAATTATTACACCTGACTATGGGACAAATTGTGCATTCCCATTATGTAGTGGGTAAGAAATATAAACTATGCTCATTTAGAATAACTTTTAAAAAAAAAATTAGTCAGGTGGAATAATTTTCCTACCGCCTATCTCGCCTTCTCTAACCATAAGTCAACCAACATCCTTTATATAGGTTTTCCATCTTATCACACTCTTCTCTAACTATACAATTATCTTCTTTAAATCAAATCTCTTAACAGTACCCTCAAACTTTGGTATTTACTATCACAATATCCTCGACCCTTCATGCGAGTATATCCTAGGACTCGCAGAATTGTACTTTGATACCATTCTCATTCCTTTGAGGATTCTTCTCATGGCTTCCACATTTCTTTAATTAAATATTCCTAAGTTCCTACCAACATTCCTTATATTCAATGGCGATTTCTTATTGCGATCATGCAAGCATCCATAGATATTTTATTCCTAGTCTAAACCTTAACCATGTCTTACCAAAACAATGGTCCCTACCTACTCCATATTAAAAAAATTGGTTTGGTTCTCACTATTCTTTATAAAAATAAAACTTCACAATCATAAAGTACTCAATCTAAAACTTTTATCTTTAAAAATATAAACTTAGTAACATTTTTATCAAATTCAAAATTTTCTTGGTTTCCAAAAGGAACCATGAAAAATTTCCCATTGTCTAACCAACTTAACCTTTTTAAGGACTTTCTACGAAAGAGATTTACTTCTTTTAAAAGTAGGATTTTTAACTCAAAATATTTAAAACTTAATTGTCATGCTAAACCATTTTTTCAGAAACAACTTCTATAATTTTAAACAATGAAAAGTGAAGTTGACAAAGATTACTTTAATCCTGTTATTTTCCTATACTCACAATATCTCCGATTTCACCTTTGACGGAGATTTTAATAGCATACGAGGGAGGATTCTAAAAGATACATGCAATCGCTGCATCTATCTAAGCGTCTATCTAAAATATATGCGCAATTGCTACATATTTATGGAATTTATCCATTCTTCATATCCTATTCCTGCTGCTTTTCTCCTATATTATTTCTAACTAGATTACCGATCCCATTTTTATATATGAATTGCTAATTTTATTTCTATCTAAATTTCCCAATATTGCTACTATTTATATTTCTCCTACCTAAACGGCTTCTACTTCAACTGTTATTCTTCGTATTTTCATTATACAGGAACATTCCTCATATCTTAGATATAGGACATTTTTGCCCTTCTATTCTCTTTACCCCATTTTAACAAGTACCATTTCCATTAATCCACCACTTAGAGAGAGTTTTGAAAATATTAAAACTTACAAAAACAGGAAAAAACATTGAGCCAAATCAACACTCTCCATTCATTTCAAAGATTAAAAATCCCTTTATCAAAAATCTCTAAACCGAAAGCCTTTTAACTCGACCAATTTTAAATTAAGAATTTTAAAAGCGAAAAATTCTTTTTACCAAAAGCCTTTAAATTAGAAACCTTTGAGTCAACAAATTTTCAAATTATGAATTTACAAATTTTTTTGCTTTTCAAAAATAACAACTTCACAATAAATCCTTTGAAAACCCATTCGAAACAATTCAAGGAATTTTCAAAGAAATTTTTTGTCAAATTCTTTCACATGGGTTGGACTCAGAAATGGATTTTAATCGTCCTTTCTTCCGGACTTCCTTCTTCCTACTCCTTCTTAACTCTTCTTCATCAAAAATCTGGTTATCTTCTAGTGATGATTAGTGCACACCTTCGTGCAGGAACTTTCACCACTACTTCATACCTTAGTTCTAGATACTTGCAACATATAGCTTCTTACTTCCCATTGTCTGGATAAAATATGCATCTTCAATCGATAATCCATCAAAATCCACAATCATAAGATAGCCTACGTCTAACAAAGGAGTTAAGTACCATCCAGCTTTCAAGATTCTTTTATGTGTCATGATCATGCTCTTCTTGGTCTACTCCTTATGACTGACCTCTGACCCATGTGGTAATTAGGGTAGAAGTATAAATTTGACTCTGTTTATTTTTCCAACTCACGGTCGTCTCGCCCATCCTTTCAAAATATGGTCGCAACTACTTATATTGTCAGAATTTATAGAGTTAGGCATATAATTTATATATAATTATAGGTGAAAATACAAATATGTTCTATCAGCATATCCTGATTCCTATGACCGACTAACCTAAGTTCGGGTACCAAAAGCAACAACCCTCACATTAATGGGCCCGAATTTTTGACAAAATCGAAACCCAACCATTAGGGTAAGATCGTTGATTTTGGTAACCTAAAATAAACACAAGTATATCAGAGTGCAATCAATGTAGATTCATAACGAAATTAAAAATATATGATAAAACATATATATTGACTATGGCTCTACCACAGAACATCATTCCTTATCTGTGAGTTAAAGAGCTTAGCGGTTTTATAGCGGTGGAGGTGCAAAAGGTTATAGCGGGAATGATGCAGGTTATAGCAGAAAATAGCGAAGGCTAAAAAAGCTTCATTATATATAAAATCGAATATTTAAAGTTAATCTATTCTCATTTTTGCATCTTTTTTGTAAGAAATCTTATATAATAAAATTAAAGAATATTATGATTTATGGGTTGACGACTCCGCTCCCAATCTGTGGTACATGAGGCGACCAGTAAGATGCTAATCTCGGTCGACCTGGCATAAAGGCAAGACCACTCCGATTCACTTACTAAGCGGAGTCGGATAATGAATATACTGGGCAGGGAGAACGAAGAGGAGACACCCAGAAGGAGTTGTAAGGGAGAACTCCGATTTAAGATCGGACGATTTTCAACAGACAAGATCAGATCGTAGAATAGAGAAGGATTTGCTGCCGCTACAAAGCGAGTGCACCGGAAAAGGGAACAGGGTCGATCCCATGGCGAAGCATCCGAAGCATAACTGCAGTTCGGATTTGGTGACTACAATAGATTTATAACTTATATTGAGCACTTATGCGTTCAAATTAGGTCTTTACCCTAACTTTTTTGAATTAGTTTAAAAGAAAATTAGTCAAATCAACCTTTTTATATTAAATTTGCAAAAGTAGATGCCAAGAAGCCATGATTTAATGGGTGTAGCGAAAAATAACAGGATTTAAAGCAGACCTGCTGTTCAATAGCGTGCGGTCAAAGAGCATTATGCGCTATAGCGGGAATTTTGCGGGTCTTTAAATGTATAGTTCCTTGGCTATTTAACTATCCTGTCTTCACCGAGCATGAATAAGAAGACTTCACCATCTGCAGTTTCCATCTTGCTCTAATACACGGTCCGTCTAAATCTATTATGTGGGTTTATGAGGAGAGGAGTCAAAACAACGTTTTGGTAATTGGAAAATTACACACTTACCCATACCATTAATATATGTCAATTAATTTCCATTTAAGTGTTATATTTATTATTTATGGCTAATCCGTTAAATCTTATGTGCACTTACGATATGCCTACCTAAACTTCTCCAAGGTATAACTATATAAGTATATGCCTATCTGCATATATGTCTAATCGTTTCACTACCAAAAAATCCCGACCACTTAATACTTCTTAAATAAAGTGGAGGCAGACCCAACAACCATTTAATACCTCAGTCGCCTAAGCGGGCCCTTTACAATGCAAAAGTTAGTCAATCGGTTCTAGCTACAGTAATTGTTGATCTGTATACGACTCTATAATTTATAATTTGATTATTGTACTACTAACGTATCTAAAAGACTCATCTAAGGATTAAATAACCCACCTTCAATAAATTAATTTCGTCTAACCATCTATTTTGAAGTTTGTGCATATTCCAATATGGATTCTACATTAGTAGAAAGTGAAATCTATTAGGTATAACTCAAGTCTTTGATACTGCTCGCTCGGGACCGTTGGTGGTTATAGCCTATATGCTAGACCTACTACTAAATACCGGTACAAGATACTGATAATCCCGCTAACCTTCCATGGCTTACACCTTGTTTAAACTAACCTAAGTAAGTCAATAAAAATGCCTCTTTCGGTTATTTAATACATCCTATTGGAAGTGAAGCAGTCCTCGTTTCCTTAAAGTTAACGGGCCATTTATTGCTTCAAATCCAAGGCAAACCCTTAGTATATTTTCCCCCACCTATTCGCAACGCATATCCCTTCCCCATGAGTCCTATGGCTGGAGATGTCTCACATTAGTAGTAAGTATACACAACTACCGGTACCCTTTAGGTGAAGGTAGACTTCTGTTATGTAACTCCACGGACCTTGCATCCCAACCCATTCTAAACTATACTTATCACCCAAAGCCTAAGTGTTGGGCTACACCTACTAATTCACGCTCGTTCTAAACGTATAACTGAAGCTCTATAATTTCCTACTATGAAAATTATATTGCCTTCTACGTGTATTTAATAGTATTAATACTTATTTTTTTGCTACATGATTATTTCTATTTTATACACTTAGACTTTGGTTTCCTCGTTTCCTTCTTTATCTAATAAATGACATTGTTTCAAGGTCCACTAATTCTGCCTATTCAATTTCCTCATAAATGCTATATTAAATTTTCTAGTCAATCCTTATTTAATTCTTTTAACGTTCTATTAACTACAAATTTATTGTCCATTAAATTTTTAGTTAATCCATAAATTTTGGAATTCTTATACCTTCATTTTTAGTCCCATAATTTAATATGCTATAATAACTAATACAAATATTATCGTAAATTACACTATATATATGTTTTTATTTTAATCGGTTTACATATATGTGTGTGTCTATATATTCTTATTTTCTAACTATTAATTCCTAGACTAGAATATTCTTTTCCATGTTTTAATTTATTAGAGTTATCGTCTCAAAAAGGATTATCGTTATAACTTTCCATAAATTACACAGAAATGAGAATTTCGCTCCATTTGAAATTACAAGAAATTATCTATTTTCTTTTATTGAAATAGATAGTGCAAACTATAAAGAAGATTATCCTTACTTTACACATCCCTTTCTTTTTTGAATATACCTTGTTAATTTAAAGGTTGCACTTTTATACATATTTTAGAAATTGGATAATTTGTGGAAGTTGCACAGAAATATGTATATAATTAAATTGTACTCTACTCAAAATAAATTAAAATATAGATATTCACATTCCAAGTCAACTATGGCAAACTACTTTACAACCCAATTATAAATTTGGAATAAACAAACACCCTACAATAATAAATATTTGGGACTGAATACGAATTTCCAAATTAGGTTGTACATGCTATTCCTATTCCAATTACCTATTTTATAGAATATGTAGGCAATATTCCTATTCATTTGTTTTAAGCCAATAATTCGTCGGATCTTATTTAGGCATAATAATTAAATAAAATCCAATGATGTAAATTTCCATGTTATGAATAAATTATATAATTTTCCACTTACCTTTCTAACTTTTCAAATCTCTCAAATTTATCGCTTACTTAGTTTTGGTAAAACCCATTCTTACTTTATAAAGCATCATCCGCTAGTGACAATTATTTACACCAATTCTCTTCATCAAAACTATATCGCTTGGGATTTATGGAATTTGGTAATGGTCAAAATTTCTATATCATCTGTATTCTACTGTACAGTCCAAACACAAAGTCATTAATTCAATAATAATAATTATTGTTAACCGAACTATTATGGCCAAAGATTTTGACTTTGAGTGGACTTCGATTGACCGTGATACTAACCCCATTTAATTGAGGAGACAAATCCTCTCTTGAATAGTATTTCACTTCTAATACTTCCCATCCACCCAAATATAGTCGTTTGATGGGTCCCGTGCCACGATTTGAGTATAATCAAAGCAAAGCTTTCATATTGAAGATCGATGGTATTCTCAAGTCCAAAGAACCATGTAAATTAGTCGCATCGATATTTTCTGTTTGACCTTGGTTATACTAACAAACAAAAACTATCTTGTGAGTCATTCCATGGTTATCCAATAAATACCAGTACATAACCACTTTGTGCCCCTAATATTTATGAGCAATATACTACTTAACATTTGAAGAGTGTTGCGTTCACTAGTCTCAACGGATGCATCGTTATGCAATCTTGATACGTCTTGACTAGGAATATTGAAATCGATGTGTTTATGATAGTGTAATACAATACTTATGATTACAACTATTAGGAATTACTATCACGAACACACATTTATGGATTTTATGTTAAGTATATTTTAAATAAACATTTAATCAATTCTAGTACATTATAACAAATATATAATAGAAAGAAAGCGCCTTTATTATGAACGAGAATTGATTACAGATGTTATACCATAATTTATACGTAGTACAAATTACAAATATTCGAAAGGAAACTTCCTTGGTTTGTAATTCAGAGATCCATTATTTGTTTTCCACTGAGAGCTTAAGCACCAGGATCAATTCTGAGAACCCAAGATCCAAAAGCAAGAGCAAAGATGTCGATTAAGATCAATACCATTGTCCAATTAAGACAATAAGCTCATCCGAGGGTGGCAATTACTGAGACCAAAGATATCTCAACCAGTATCAACAATCAATGGCTCAAATAGCCCTGGACGAAGATTAACAGTCAAGATAAATTAAAGGAATCAGTGGAATTATATATAAAACGTCATCAATCTGCATCGAAGTACTCTGAATAAGATGATGACAAGTGTTTGAATCCAAGCCGCCTATGGCAAGCCAGGTCATCAATCCATGTAAAAGCCCATGCATCACTGAGAGAACCTTAAATTTGCTATAAATAAAGGACTATGTATTACTCAAAAGGGGGCTGATTGGAGATTTTCTGACATTTTACAATCATTTCATATTCTCCAATCTACTTTAGAAAGCTATAATCAAAAGATCATTCACGACGGACTTTGTAACAGAAGTACTTATATACCAAATAGAGGAATAAAAGCTTACAGCAAAACCTTCAAAGTGGATGTAGGGATCTCAGTCCCGATCCATTATAATTCTCATGTCTCATTTATTTTTCGGTGCTTATCATCTGCGTAGTTTTAGTATTCATTCAGCTATTCTGTATCCTTTCGGAACAAAAATCCAAAAGCTCTAGAGTGTCGGTCGGACGAAAAATCTGTCTAATATTTTTGGCGCTAGAAGGAGGGCTTGAACCTCCATCATTTGTTCCATTTTGGAAAATCCAACCACATCATCTCTCCAACCATTATTAATTTTGAAAATGAGGAGCCAACCTCGAAGTTACCTCTCAACCGCTGCATTCGGCTCATTAAGGAAGACGATGATGAACATCTGGCTACCCTCATCTCAAAAAAAGACCGAGACTAAAAGTATGATCCTATCAATGAACTTCATGTTCTCCAGATCAAACAACCTTTAGAGCATCTTTAGGAGTCTCTCTAAGAGTCTGCTCAACTCCGAGAGATGGCTAAGGCTATGGCAAACAAAATCAAGGACTTGAGTATCGTAATAATGACAAGTAAAGGTCCATTTCATCCTACTAAAAGAGCTTTCTTGATTACCTCTACTCTTCAATCTCGAAAGAAGATCACACGAGAGCTAGTCTTCACTTCGCTCAACTAAAATCTGTCTTAGTTCTCTCCATAAACTAGTGGAGAGCTACATTAATCAAGATATCCCCCATCCACTAAATAAGATTCAAAAGGAAAGAACTACCGTGTCTACCTTCAAGTGAATGGACATGAAATAGATGGATGTTGAAGACTTTTTTAAGTCGTGGATAATTTTATACAAAAAGGGAGATTGACTTAATTTCTTTAAATGGCTAGTTTAATATCTCATTTTCATAAATATCTAACTTCGCCCCAGTGTTTCAGGAGAAATTCGTAGCATGAAAGCCCATTCAACCAAACCGATATATATGTATATGTGTGTGTATATATCTGCGTGTGTGTGTGTTCCCTAATGAGAGTACTATATGGATTTTATATTTGAAGGAGTCGCCTATCTCTTCGAAGCGCTTCTTTCGGGTTTAACTCTTCCCTTTCTTGGTGGGCAAATCCACTCTCGGTATCTATAAAATTCTATCTAGTTTGCCAACTATGCGATCTCAAAAGGCTTTTATAAAATGGTCCATAAGAAACCCTTAAGAATTCCCCCAAGGCAAAATGATTCCACTGTCGGAGAATTAATTTACATATCAAGGTATCAAAGAGGATATAATTGTAGGATCTAAATTAACCCTAGAGGGGGGGGTGAATAGGGTTATAGCAAATTTTCTTGATTTAAACACAAAAATAAACTGCAGAAATAAATATACTGAAAAGTAAATCGCACACAAGATTTACCCAGCTTCGGCAACCCCTGCCTACTGCTGCATTCCCAGATTTCTATTAGAATTAAACAGTATCACGCTTACAAACACTCTAACAGGCTTGCAAACCCTGCTACCGCCTATAGAGTTTTGCAAACTCGCAACCCCTGCTTACTGAACTAACTCTAAATAGACAATCAGACACAACCTAAAACCTAGGTGGTGATTTACCTAAACTCTTTGATTCGTAGAATAAAAAAAAACAATAATTAAGAACAAAATAGCCCTAAACTAATTAACATTATTAATATAAGTTTATTAACAATATTAATTAAGAACAAAAACCCCCTTTTGTTTTTGAACACCGGCCCACTTCCTTATTTCACCCGATCCTCTTTTTATCTTCGTTCGTGAGAAATAATGGCGGCTTCGTTCCAGTTAGGGCTTCGTTCCCTTTTGATCCAGTTAGGGCTTTGGCTCTTCGTTGCAATTAGGGCTTCAGTTCTTCGTTGCAATTAGGGCTCTGGTTTCTTCAATTGATCTGTGATTGGTTGCCCTAGCTTGCTTGCAGTTGCTCGATCGAGTTTTGATGCTTGTGAATTCGGTATGTGCTGTCTCCTTTTGCTTTTCTAATTTGATACTTGAACTCGATCGAATTGAAATGCCGATGATGATTAGGGTTTTAATAGGATTTGATTTCCTATTTCTGCGTTCGACTGATTGCTGCAAAAATTCTTGTTTTCCCGTTCGATTACGCTTTGATGCTGAGGATTAATCTGACTTTGTCAATTTCGTATTTGTAGTAACTTGTTTCACACGGCTTGAATTGATTTCGTGATTTGAGATATTTGACTTTGTCAAATTTACACACTTGAATTTCTTACTTGGTTTTGTGCCCTGATCATCACTGCACTGTTTTGATTTCTTGAATCATGTCCACGGCTTCAATGTTTACAGTGTTCATCCCTGTTGCTTTCGACTTCACTGACTTCACTGAGTTCTGACTTGATTAGTATTTTACTTCGATCATCTGTGCAATGTTGAACTTCGTCAATACTGTATTCGTACGTGAATTTTTATCACTGCGTTACATTTGTACGTCTGCATTGTTATTTTTCGACTTTGGCACTGATCCATACATTTGTCTTGTTGACATGATTTGCACTTTCACTGTTGCTCTCGAGTTTTGTTCATCCAATTCGTTGATACTTGTAACTTTCTGCACATATAAACTTGCATTATGTTTGCATACATTTCGTGCAGTCTTCAGTTTGTATATTTGGTCATGTTGCATTATTCATTGCAGTTTGCATGTGCTCAGCACTGTGTCTTGTTCACCATGTTGCAACTGGACTTGTTGCTGGACTTGTTGTGGCTCTATATCTTGTGCAACTTTCACTGTGTCACTGAGGTCTTGCCACTGACTTGCTGTTTTTGTTGTTGGCATTGTCTTTATGCCTGACTTGATTCATTTGTATTCTGGTCAGTCTTGTACTGTCCACTGCCCTGTAATCTTGAGTTAGTGCTTCACCATATCACTTTTTGATTGATGCTGCATCACTTGTAGCTTTATGTATTCATGTGCTTGTCTGCATTCACTCTGGCTTGCACTCATATTCTTGCTGTTTTTTTTTTGATATTATGGCATGTGGTCTTTGCTGTCCACTGCAGTTTTGTGTTGCTGTGCACTTTTGTGCTTTGGTTTGAACTTGCTGTTAAGAACAGTTGCTTTGTCTCGACTTTATTGGTGCATTGTTGCTGTAGCTTTTTGAAGCTTGAGTTTCTGGTCTTGATACTTGCAGTTGTATCACTTGATATTTATTCCTGTTGTTTGCAACTGTGTTGCACTTGCTTTTGATGTAGTTGATGATCTTTAGTATTTGCACATTTGTTCACAACTGCTTCAAGTCATTCTCTTTTATGTTCACTGGCCTGTATATTTGAGTTGCAGTGCTGTCTTTGATGTTGTACTTTGGTCTATTGAGCTGCATTTGTGTATATTTGATCATTTTTGCAACCTGGTCTGGTGCACCTTGTTTCATGCTTGAGACTGTGTTTGCAATGTCTGGTCAGTGGTGCTTTGAGTTGAACCTATCTTGGGTTTGACCTTGTTTTTGATTTCTGTGCTTTTGTTTGATTTTTGCACACGAGTTGGCGAGGCAGTGCACACGTATACGAATGTACACGTGTGTACTGCAGCCACTTGTAATTGCCTGTCCCTGATAAAAAATATCGATATGCACAGATATTGCACAGTCAAAAATGATGACGAACAACCCAAATAACTGAGGCAAACAATGTTTTCAAAATCATCGTTTCTTTCAAATTTCAAAAATATTTCTCTTTCAATTTTACTGCGTTTGAAAATATTTTTGCAGATTACTCAGATGCTGGATTCAAACCGGATTATAGTTGAAGACAAAAATATGAGTGTGAGCGATATGTAGTAAGGTCGTGATGTAAATGTGATGTGATTGTAATCAAAAATGTACATGTATAGTGAGAGCATGAAATTGTACTATTTACAATTTGTAATAAATATTTGTTTGAATAAAAAATTTCTGTTTGAATTCAAAATTTGTTTAACTTGTTCTGTTTGAATTCAAATTCGAATTCTGTGTAATTTAATTTTATTCAACAAATATTTATTTAAACTATGAAAAACAAAATAGTACATTACCAAATTCATTTATATGAATGTATATATGTTTATTATCATCAAACAAAAATCATATAGCGCAAAGCGCATATTCAACAATCTCCCCCTTTTGATGATAACAAACATATATTTAAGATTTTGAATATATTAAATGTATTTGATAATTTCATTTGCTCCCCCTATTTGAATGCTCCCTCTCCACACAATGCTCCCCCTACATATATGCATAGAAATATATAAGAGAGCCTATATGCACAATGAAAATTATTTGACCTTTGCTTGATTCTATTCGACAAAAATCTTAACTTTTCTCTCCCCCTTTTGTTATCAGCAAAAGAATAATAGTGTTATAAAATAGGGATGAAATGATCGACATGAATCAAACATTTAACTCAATTAAATATAAATATCAAATTTCAATAAAATTCAAACAAAAATCATAATTACCCTTGTCAAGCGTATATTCCACTTTCAGAAGTGATGAAGATAGAATCATCAAAAATTCATATAGTTATGTCTATTTGTGGTATATTTATTTCTGGAAATTTGAATATCTACTAACCATGCATAACCGTTAGGACTTTTAAATGAGATTAGTAGTATTCCAATTTAATTTTTAAAAACTGAAATCAAGTATCTTCTAACCACGCATGACCGTGAGGACTTTTAAATGGGATTAGAATCAACTTGTCTATTAAATCAATTATTTTTAATATGCGTTCCATACATGCATAACCGTGAGGACTTTTAAATGAGCATGGAAGCACATAATCAAAAATCCAAGTAATTCACCCATGCATGATCGTGAGGACTTTTAAATGAGAGTGAATACTTTGGATATTTATTTTTAATTGCTGAATATAATAAATTGAAGCACAAATAATTTCCTTCACTGATTTAAAGATATTGAAGAACAAATGATTTCCTTTGTAAACTACCACAAATTTACATACTAAATATGATCTTGATGAGTAATGTTTGATAGAAAGATGATAGAAATAGAAACGGTCATGGAATTATTACCCAACAAAAAGTTTTTATAACTCTTGTTATGAAATTCTAAAGAAATTTCCTAATTATATTTTCTCGAGTTTTAATATATGATAAATATCAACACTCATCACTTTTTCAATCACTATTCATCTTTTCGATAATCATTAGGGAGTTAGATTAGTTAAAAAATTGTCATTTAGAATCAAATTCAAAAATCAATTTTTTTTTTTAAAAAAAATGATTAGTCAACCTCTATAATTCCCAAATCTAAACGTAATTTGGAAAATCTGTCTTCGGGGAGAGGTTTTGTGAAAATATCAGCAAGTTGAGTTTCTGTTGAAATATATTCAATGCAAATGTCTTCTTTAGCAATGTGATCTCGAAGAAAATGGTGTCTCACATCAATGTGTTTTGTGCGAGAGTGATGAACAGGATTATTTGACAAATCTATAGCACTCCTACTATCACATTTTAATGGGACTTGTTTATAGACTAAGCCAAAATCAGAAAGAGTTTGCATCATCCATAGAATTTGAGCACAACAACTTCCCAAAGCAATATATTCTGCTTCAGTGGTGGATAATGCAACACAATTCTGTTTTCGACTTGACCATGAGACTAATGAATGTCCTAGCATGAAACATGTCCCACTAGTGCTTTTTCTGTCAACTAATGAACCAGCATAATCAGCATCGGAATAACCTACTAAATCAAAATTTTCACAAGAGGGGTACCATAGTCCAAATTTGTGTGTGTGTGAAAGATATCTCAAAATTCGTTTAGTAGCTTTTAAATGAGATTCTTTGGGATTAGCTTGAAAACGTGCACACAAGCACACAGAAAACATAATATCAGGTCTAGAAGCAGTAAGATAGAGAAGTGAACCGATTATCCCTCGATATTTCTTTTGATCAATTGCAATTCCTTTCTCATCTTTGTCCAACTTTGTTGATGGGCTCATAGGAGTTCTCAATGGTTTGGAATTTTCGACTCCAAATTTCTTCAATAGCTCCAACACATATTTGGATTGTGAAATGAAGATACCATCACTGCTTTGCTTAATTTGAAATCCAAGAAAGTATTTCAATTCACCAACCAAACTCATCTCAAATTTAGCCTGCATGACTTGTTCAAAATTCTCACACAAAAGCTCATTAGTAGCACCATAAATAATATCATCCACATAAATCTGAACAATCAAAAAATCATGTTCTTTATGTAATAGAAACAGAGTCGTGTCAGCACTTCCCTTTTTAAAACCATTTTCCAAAAGATATGTACAGAGGCAGTCATACCAAGCTCTTGGTGCTTGCTTAAGACCATATAATGCTTTTTCTAGCTTATACACATGATTTGGAAATTCATGATTTTCAAAACCGGGTGGTTGTTCAACAAAAACTTCTTCTTTTAAATCACCATTCAAAAAGGCACTTTTTACATCCATTTGTTTAAGTTTGAAACCCTTGTAACATGCAAAACTTAGCAAGATTCTAATGGCTTCTAACCTAGCAACTGGAGCAAATGTTTCATCAAAGTCTATGCCTTCTATTTGGTTATAACCTTTTGCAACCAACCTAGCCTTGTTTCTAATTACATTTCCTGATTCATCAAATTTATTTTTAAACACCCATTTAGTCCCTACAATTGGATAGTCATTAGGCCTAGGAACTAAATTCCAGACTTTGTTTCTCTCAAATTGATTAAGTTCATTTTGCATTGCTAAAAACCAATTTTCATCATTAAGAGCCATTTCAACAGAATCAGGTTCAATTTCAGAAATAAAACCACTATGACAACAAAACGCACATAAATTTTCATCAAATGAGGAACGAGTACGTATACCTTCCGTAGGATCACCAATAATTAATTCAGGAGGATGATTAGGTTTGAACCTTAATTTATCAGCATCAACAGTCCTCCTTTCAGTTTTCTCACTAAATGTCCCTTCTTCAGTGCCTTCAGGATCTACTCCATCGTCAACCATCCTTTCAGTCGTTTTTTCCAGATCAGATTCATCAAATTTCACATTGATTGACTCAACAATTGTCTTTGTTCGTTTGTTATATATCCTGTAAGCCTTACTCCTTGTTGAATAGCCCATGAAAATTCCATCATCAGCCTTTGATTCAAATTTTCCAAGTTGATCACCTGTGTTAAGAATGAAACAAGGACACCCAAATATACGAAAATAAGAAATGTTAGGTTTCCTTTCATGCCACAGTTCATAAGACGTTTTGCCAAGTATTGGTCTAATCATTACTCTATTCATTACATAGCACGAAGTATTCACTGCCTCTGCCCAAAAGATTAGAGGTAGCTTATACTCACTTAACATGGATCTAGCCAATTCCTGTAATGTACGATTTTTCCTTTCAACCACCCCATTTTGTTGAGGTGTTCGTGGAGCAGAAAATTCATGTTTTAAACCATTTTCTTCACAAAAATTTTCAAATTCAAAATTTTCAAATTCGCCTCCATGATCACTTCTCAAGGTTTTAATTGTAAATCCTTTTTCATTTTGAACAAGTTTTGCAAATTTTGAAAAATATTCGAAAGATTCAGACTTTTTGGCTAAAAAGTAAACCCATGTAAATCTAGAATAATCATCAACCAATACATAACAATAACGTTTTCCATTCAAGCTTGAAATTTCATTTGGTCCAAATAAATCCATGTGAACTAGTTCAAGGACCCTTGATGTGCTAACAATGTTTTTAGGACGAAATGATGATCGACTAAGCTTGCTCAAGGAACATGCTTTACACACTTTATTATTTTCAAATTTCTGATGTGGTAACCCTCTGACTAATTCTTTTGATTCGAGTTTTTCTAAGAGACTCATGCTAGCATGTCCAAGTCTCCCATGCCATAAATATGCCTCTTCGTCAGTGGCTACCAAACATCTAGAAAGTTTTAGATTATCAAATGAAAGTGAGTAAACATTCCCTTTTCTTTTGCCCATAAAAACAATGTTACTAGAAGATTTATCAATAATTTTGCAAGTATCACTATCAAAAATCACGTTCATACCTTTGTCACATAGTTGGCTAATAGAAATGAGATTGTGATGCAGATTTTCAACGTATAAAACATTAGTCAAAGAAAAAATACCGTTACCAACTTCACCTTTGCCAATAATCTTACACTTGCTATTGTCTCCCATGATCACATTTCCACCTTTAAAATTCTCTAAGCTAAGGAACTTCGATTTGTCACCTGTCATATGTCTAGAACAACCTGAATCTAGAAACCATTCTTGTTGTTCCTTAGCCCGCCAACAGACCTACATAAGAAGAGAGGAAGATGACCTAGAGAAACTCTTAGGTCCAATGTTATTAGTGATAGAAGCATTGTGAATAAACAATCCCTTTGGAATCCATACTTGTTTAGTCCTTTTATTTTTATTCCAATAAACATGAAATTTGTTTTTAGAATTCTTAGGAACCCAAACTTGTATAAATTTTGTGTTCTTGTTCCTATGACTATCATTTTCATCACGACATCTATATATTTCACATCTATCAAAGATATTCTTATATTTTGCATTATCATCAACTTGTGTTTTCCCAAAACCTAGTCCTTTCCCGTTGTTAGCAAAAATTTGATTTCCCAATAGCATGTTGAAAGATTTTTCGCCTCTTGAAAAGTTATTCAAAGATTTCTCAAGACTTTGGACTTTGGTTTTTAATGTTGAGTTTTCAGTAACAAGTGAGGTGCATCGATTAATAAAATCCTTTCTCCTAGTGTCGATGGTTTCCTTAAGATTCAAGTTTTCATTTTCAAGACTTTCAAAGTTATTCCTCAGTTTTGATAATTCTGAATCTAAAATCTTACATTTTTTACATTCTAGGTTTTGAATATTTTCAATTTCAGTTTCTAACCTAGAATTTTCATGGACAAGTTCTCTCCTATCAGATTTTAGTTTTTCAATTTTAGATTCAAGAGTATCAATCATTTTAGTAAAATCACAACACATTGAAACAAGTTCTTTATAAGAATAGTTACTTACCTCACTAGATTCCTCTAAGCTTGCTTCTGAATCTGATTTTGACATAAGACACAAGTTAGCCTCCTCTGAGCTATTATTTGAAACTTCCTCTCCTTCTTCATCATCCCAAGTTGCTGCAAAGGCCTTCTTTTTCTTTTTCTTTCCTTTGTTGTTTTTGAGAAGTGGACATTTTTGTTTGAAGTGGCCAGGCTTCTTGCAGTTATAGCATGTCAATTCATTATCAGAATCGTCAGAATTCTTTGACTTATTACCACTTATTTTCTTCTTTCGTGACTTGAATCTTGACCATTTTTTAAGATTATTGACAGCCATTGCAAGCTCTTCAATTGGATCTTCTTCTTCTTCATCGCTTTCTTCTTTGCTCTTTAAGGCAATCGTCTTCTTCTTTGGTTCGGAGTTATTGCGTTCTTCCTTTGCTTTTAGCTCAAGTTCATATGTCATCAAGTTTCCAATCAACTCCTCCATGCTTAGTTTGCTCAGATCTTTCGATTCTTGGATTGCCGTGACTTTTGCCTCAAAGTTCATTGGTAAAACTCGTAGTATCTTTCGCACAAGCTCTACCTCAGTGAATACCTTCCCAAGCGCTCTAGCATTGTATACCAAGGTTGAAAAACGTCCAAACATATCCTTTATGCTCTCGCCTTTGTCCATCACAAAGTTTTCGTATTCATTGCTGAACAGGGCTAGCCGAGACTCCTTGACTTGAGAAGTTCCTTCGTGTGTCACCTCCAAAGTATGCCATATTTCCTGTGCTGTTGTACAATGAGAAATTCTATTAAATTCATTTTTATCAAGAGCACATATCAAAGCATTCATGGCTTTAGCATTTGTTGTTTTCAATTTCTTATCGTTAGCATCCCACCTATCCTTAGGTTTAGGAATCTCAGTATCACCAACAATTATAGTGGGGGGTTTATAGCCAGTTTCAATAATATCCCAAACTTCATAATCAACAGAACTGAGATAGATACCCATCCTAACTTTCCAATAAGCATAATCGTTCCCGTTAAACATGGGTGGCCTAGCAATAGATTGCCCCTCAGAAAAAGCATTATTTTGTAGACTCATGACTCTAGAGTTAAAAAAATATACCGGGCTCTGATACCACTTGTAGGATCTAAATTAACCCTAGAGGGGGGGGTGAATAGGGTTATAGCAAATTTTCTTGATTTAAACACAAAAATAAACTGCAGAAATAAATATACTGAAAAGTAAATCACACACAAGATTTACCCAGCTTCGGCAACCCCTGCCTATTGCTGCATTCCCAGATTTCTATTAGAATTAAACAGTATCACGCTTACAAACACTCTAACAGACTTGCAAACCCTGCTACCGCCTATAGAGTTTTGCAAACTCGCAACCCCTGCTTACTGAACTAACTCTAAATAGACAATCAGACACAACCTAAAACCTAGGTGGTGATTTACCTAAACTCTTTGATTCGTAGAATAAAAAAAAACAATAATTAAGAACAAAATAGCCCTAAACTAATTAACATTATTAATATAAGTTTATTAACAATATTAATTAAGAACAAAAACCCCCTTTTGTTTTTGAACACCGGCCCACTTCCTTATTTCACCCGATCCTCTTTTTATCTTCGTTCGTGAGAAATAATGGCGGCTTCGTTCCAGTTAGGGCTTCGTTCCCTTTTGATCCAGTTAGGGCTTCGGCTCTTCGTTGCAATTAGGGCTTCGGTTCTTCGTTGCAATTAGGGCTCTGGTTTCTTCAATTGATCTGTGATTGGTTGCCCTAGCGTGCTTGCAGTTGCTCGATCGAGTTTTGATGCTTGTGAATTCGGTATGTGCTGTCTCCTTTTGCTTTTCTAATTTGATACTTGAACTCGATCGAATTGAAATGCCGATGATGATTAGGGTTTTAATAGGATTTGATTTCCTATTTCTGCGTTCGACTGATTGCTGCAAAAATTCTTGTTTTCCCGTTCGATTACGCTTTGATGCTGAGGATTAATCTGACTTTGTCAATTTCGTATTTGTAGTAACTTGTTTCACACGGCTTGAATTGATTTCGTGATTTGAGATATTTGACTTTGTCAAATTTACACACTTGAATTTCTTACTTGGTTTTGTGCCCTGATCATCACTGCACTGTTTTGATTTCTTGAATCATATCCACGGCTTCAATGTTTACAGTGTTCATCCCTGTTGCTTTCGACTTCACTGACTTCACTGAGTTCTGACTTGATTAGTATTTTACTTCGATCATCTGTGCAATGTTGAACTTCGTCAATACTGTATTCGTACGTGAATTTTTATCACTGCGTTACATTTGTACGTCTGCATTGTTATTTTTCGACTTTGGCACTGATCCATACATTTGTCTTGTTGACATGATTTGCACTTTCACTGTTGCTCTCGAGTTTTGTTCATCCAATTCGTTGATACTTGTAACTTTCTGCACATATAAACTTGCATTATGTTTGCATACATTTCGTGCAGTCTTCAGTTTGTATATTTGGTCATGTTGCATTATTCATTGCAGTTTGCATGTGCTCAGCACTGTGTCTTGTTCACCATGTTGCAACTGGACTTGTTGCTGGACTTGTTGTGGCTCTATATCTTGTGCAACTTTCACTGTGTCACTGAGGTCTTGCCACTGACTTGCTGTTTTTGTTGTTGGCATTGTCTTTATGCCTGACTTGATTCATTTGTATTCTGGTCAGTCTTGTACTGTCCACTGCCCTGTAATCTTGAGTTAGTGCTTCACCATATCACTTTTTGATTGATGCTGCATCACTTGTAGCTTTATGTATTCATGTGCTTGTCTGCATTCACTCTGGCTTGCACTCATATTCTTGCTGTTTTTTTTTGATATTGTGGCATGTGGTCTTTGCTGTCCACTGCAGTTTTGTGTTGCTGTGCACTTTTGTGCTTTGGTTTGAACTTGCTGTTAAGAACAGTTGCTTTGTCTCGACTTTATTGGTGCATTGTTGCTGTAGCTTTTTGAAGCTTGAGTTTCTGGTCTTGATACTTGCAGTTGTATCACTTGATATTTATTCCTGTTGTTTGCAACTGTGTTGCACTTGCTTTTGATGTAGTTGATGATCTTTAGTATTTGCACATTTGTTCACAACTGCTTCAAGTCATTCTCTTTTATGTTCACTGGCCTGTATATTTGAGTTGCAGTGCTGTCTTTGATGTTGTACTTTGGTCTATTGAGCTGCATTTGTGTATATTTGATCATTTTTGCAACCTGGTCTGGTGCACCTTGTTTCATGCTTGAGACTGTGTTTGCAATGTCTGGTCAGTGGTGCTTTGAGTTGAACCTATCTTGGGTTTGACCTTGTTTTTGATTTCTGTGCTTTTGTTTGATTTTTGCACACGAGTTGGCGAGGCAGTGCACACGTATACGAATGTACACGTGTGTACTGCAGCCACTTGTAATTACCTGTCCCTGATAAAAAATATCGATATGCACAGATATTGCACAGTCAAAAATGATGACGAACAACCCAAATAACTGAGGCAAACAATGTTTTCAAAATCATCGTTTCTTTCAAATTTCAAAAATATTTCTCTTCCAATTTTACTGCGTTTGAAAATATTTTTGCAGATTACTCAGATGCTGGATTCAAACCGGATTATAGTTGAAGACAAAAATATGAGTGTGAGCGATATGTAGTAAGGTCGTGATGTAAATGTGATGTGATTGTAATCAAAAATGTACATGTATAATGAGAGCATGAAATTGTACTATTTACAATTTGTAATAAATATTTGTTTGAATAAAAAATTTCTGTTTGAATTCAAAATTTGTTTAACTTGTTCTGTTTGAATTCAAATTCGAATTCTGTGTAATTTAATTTTATTCAACAAATATTTATTTAAACTATGAAAAACAAAATAGTACATTACCAAATTCATTTATATGAATGTATATATGTTTATTATCATCAAACAAAAATCATATAGCGCAAAGCGCATATTCAACAATAATGAGATAGAATAAGGGCTTGGTAGTAAGCCTTCTAGAAAAAAGAGAAAGATGGTTTATATTGTACAAGAAGAAGACGGAATTGAGCTTGACCCTAGAAGAAGTGTGCCTCAGTAAAAATGACAAGTCTAAGACAGTCAAGAAAGGGGTTTATTTTCATTCATCTATCCGGGAAGAGTTAATTTCCTTCCTCAAGCATAACAAAGATGTGTTCATATGGACTCATGATGACATGATGGGAATCGACCCCTCGATTATTTGCCACCGCTTGAATATAGATCCGAAGTTTACTCTCGTAAGGCAAAAGAAGAGACTCTTGGACAAGAATCGGTATATGGCTCTACAAGAAGAGGTCGAGAGGTTATTAAAGAAACTTCATCTAAAACATATATTACCCGAAGTGGATTGCTAATTCGGTGTTAGTAAAGAAACCAAATGGAAGTGGAAGACTTACATTAACTTCGCCGATTTAAACAAAACTTGACCAATAGATTGCTTCCCGCGGCCGAGAATCAATCAGTTAGTAGATGCTACAAGTGGGCACTAATTGCTTTCGTTTACGATGCTTATTCTGGGTAATGCCCTTTGGTCTTAAGAATGCAGGGGCAACATGTCAGAGTTAGAAAGTCATGTTTCAAATACAGCCAAGACATTCGAGGATCATTGGAAATATCAGATGATGTTGAACCCTTAGAAGTGTACCTTCAAAATACAATACAAGAAATTCCTAAGTTTTATAGTAAGTTCTAAAGGAATAGAGATAAACTTGGGTTAGATAAAAGTTATAACCAACATGAAGGCCCCAGCTAATGGAAAGGAGTTAATGAGCTTGAATAGAAAGATGGCTACTTTGAACAAGATTCATAATTCGATCAACCAACAAGTGTGTTCCCTTCTTCAACCTTTTAAAGAAGCATGTTACTCTCAAATGGAAAAACGAACAGAAAAATGCATTTAAGGAACTGCAAGAGCACCTAAATTCCCCCACGGCGTCGTCGAAACCTATAGATGAAGAAACTTTGTTCCTCTATTTGCCGCCTCGGATCAGGCCATGAGTTAAGCCTTGGTAAGAGATGATAATGGGATCCAAAGACCGATGTATTATGTGAATAAAAGGCTAGATCCAACCGAGAAGCACTATCCAATAATTGGAAAAGCTTGCCTGCAACTTGCAAGGAAACTTCGGCCATATTTCCAGGCCCATCCTATTAAGGTCCTTACAAATCAACCACTTCGGCAAGTTTTTAGAAAACCCAAGGCCGTCGGGAGATTAATTAAATATGAAATTGAACTCAACCAGTATGAAATATCTTATGTGCCTAGGATAGCAATCAAGGGCCAAGCACTAGCCGACTTCATCACCAAATGCACTAGTCTCGAAGCCAAAACTAAAAATATATTAAACAAGGATAAAGGCAATTGGGCAGATTAGTTATATTTCGTTCTGTGGGCTTGTAGAATAAACTCCAAGACCTTGACATGACATACTCCGTTCTCTCTAGTTTATCATTTTGAAAGTATGCTCTCAGCTGAGTTAGAAATTGCCTTTCCCCGAAGGCATTATTATAATACGCGACAGAATGTAGATCTCCAGGAGGAATCATTAGATTTTCTACCCAAGCTCTGAGATCAAGCGGCTTCAAGAGTAGTAGAGTATTTCGAAAGATGATCCGATGCTACAACCAAAGAGTTCGGATTGGAAATTTTGAGAAAGGAAACCTTGCCTTCGAAAGATAATGTCAAACACCAAGGATCCAACAGATGGACCTCTTGGCCCTAACCGAGAAAGACCCTTATAATTCATGATTCCATCATTCCAAGAAAGTATAGATTAAAGAGGCCAGATGACAATGTAATACCTCAAACTTAGAATGTTATGCATCTGAAACATTATCATAGCATAAGGTCGCTATCTGAATAAAGACTTTATTAAAAATTCAAGACAGTAACCTGTCTTTAGACGTAACCCAGGTATGGTGTGTGAGACTACAATTTTCTTATGTCTTAAGCATTTTAAACATTGCATCAAAATGTTTTAGTCGTGATTATTGCCGCGATCAAGAAATATAACACAACTTCCAAAGAGTGCATCAAAATGTTTTAGTCGTGATTATTGCTATTATCAAGCAATATCACGCAGCTTTCAAAAAGTGCACCAAAATTTTTTAGTCATGATTATTGCCATGATCAAGTAATATCACAAAACTTTAAAAAGTAAACCAAAACATTTTAGTCATGGTACTACTCTGATCAAGTAGCGTCATGTAAGTTTCAAAAACATGCTTTCGCCTCTAGCCAAGAAAATGATTTTGCCTCACGACGGTTACTTAGTTTCACTAAGTAAATGATTTTTCTTCACGACAATTGCAATTACTTAGTTTCACTAAGTAAATAATTTTGCCTCACGACAACTACTTAGTTTCACCAAGTAAATAATTTCGCCTCACGGTAACTACTTAATCTCACTAAGTAAATAACTTCGTCTCACGGAAATTACTTAGTTTCACTAAGTAAATGATTCGCCTCATGGCAATACTTAGTTTTTCCACGAAAATGATTTTACCTCATTGAAATTATTTAGTTTCATAATTGGGTAGATTTCCAAAAAGATTAATGAGTTTGGTAAATTCTCAAAAGATTAGTGAGATTGGATAGATTACCAAAAGGATTAGAAAATTGGATAGATTCTCAAAAGATTAGTAAGTTGGGCAGATTCCCAAAGAGATTAGAAAATTGGGAAGATACCTAAAAGATTAGTTAATTGGGTAGATTCCCAAAAGATTAGTAAGTTGGGTAAGTTTAGCAAGTTGGGTAGAGTCCCAAAAAGATTAGAAAATTGGGTAGATTCCCAATGTAGTAGCCATGGTCCAAAAAAATTGTGCATTGGGTAGATCCCCAATAATAGTGAGTCATAGCCAATCATGTCATGCAAAGAGCGAGTCACTGAAAGTTGACCGTGTCGAATGCACCGAGTGAGCCACAACCAAAGTATTGTGCAAAAGAGTGAGCGATGGCTAAATCATGTCATGCAAAGAGTGATCCATGGTCAAAAGTACCTTGCATGCTGCTGTATAGTGAGTCACGTCAGCCGTGTGCAAAATATAGGCATTATACCACTACTAGTAGTTTTCTAAAACCCGATGTCCATGAGAGTCCAAAGTCTAGATGACTGGAGCATGGTATTGGAATATTTTTGCCTCTAAGCACTCATTTTAAATTGTTTTCCAAAATTCTCTAGACGGTGTTAGATTTCAAGTTATTTTCCAAAATCCTTTAGATGAGGTCGGATTTCAAGTTATTTTTCGAAACCCTCTGGATGAGGTTAGATTTCAAGTTACTTTCCGAAATCCTTTAGATAAGGTTTGATTTCAAGTTATTTTCCAAAACCCTCAACATGAGGTTAGATTTCAAGTTATTTTTCGAAATCCTCTATATGAGGTTAGATTTTAAATTATTTTTCAAAACCCCCTAGACAAGATTAGATTTCAAGTTGTTTTCCAAAATCATCTAGACGAGGCCAGATTTCAAGTTGTTTATCGAAATCCTCTAGACTAGGTTAGATTTCAAGTTGTTTATAGAAATCCTATAGATGATGTTAGATTTCAAATTATTTTCCAAAATCCTCTAGACGAGGTCAGATTTCAAGCTGTTTTCCAAAATCCTCCAAATGAGGATAGATTTCAAGCTGTTTTCCAAAATCCTCCAAATGAGGATAGATTTCAAATTATTTTCTGAAATCCTCTATATGAAATTAGATTTCAAGTTGTTTTCCAAAATCTTTAGATGAGATTGATTTTCAAATTATTTTCAAAACACTTTAGATGAGGTTGGATTTCAAAATGTTTTCGTAACAAAGTCAGATCTTCATAAGTTGTCTCGGTAAAGTAATATTTCAAAGAATTCTCAGGATAATTACTTTGTACGATGGCTTGGATCAACCTTATAATGGAAATGGAACTAACAAGCCAAGTGCTAAGCATAATAAGACACCCTTTTTTCTAAAATCCACCTCATCCAACCATATGAGGTGAACTTTGGGGGGCATATGTTACACCATAATTTATGTCTAGTACGAATTACAAATATTCGAAAGGAAAGTTCCTTGGCTAGTGATTTCGAGACCCATTATTTGTTTCCCACCGAGAGCTTAAGCACCAAAATCAATATCCAAGAACCCGAGATACGAAAGCAAGAGCAAAGACGTCGATTAAGATCAAGACCATTGTCCAATTAAGACAACACGCTCAGCCAAGAGTAGAAATTACCGATACTAATGACAGTTCAACCAGTATCAACAATTAACGGTTCAAATAGCCCTGGACCGAGATCAACGGTCAAGATAAATGAAAGGAATCAATAGAACTATATGTAAAAGCAACACATCATCAATCCTTGTCAAAGTACTCTCAATAAGATGATAACTAGTGTTTGAATCTAAGCCACCTATAGGAAGCCAGGTCATCAATCCATATGAAAGCCCCTACAACACTGGGAGAACCTTAAATTTGCTATAAATAGAGGACCACGTACTACTAAAAAGGGGGCTGATTGGAGAATTTTTGACATTCTACAATCATTCCAGATTCCCTACTCTATTTTAGAAAGCTTTAATCAAAAGATCATTAATAGCGGACTTTGTAATAGAAGTACTTATACACCAAATTGAGGTATAAAAGCTCATGGCAGAACCTTCAAAGTGGACGTGGGGACCTCGGTCCCTAACTGTTATAAATCTCATGGCTCTTTTACTTTTGTTGCTTATCATCTGCATAATTTCGATGTTCAATTAACTCATATATATCCTTTTGAAACAAAACTCCAAAAGCTTTGGAGTATTGGTTAGACGAAAAATATGTCTAATGATGGATTAAATAATTTACAATAAATCGTAGAATTTCCCATAAGGCATACCACTAACTATATCACACATGTTGTCTTATGAATCTTCCAAGTATATCGAGGTGCTTGAGCGAAAGAAATATACTATAGCTCCACTGTACGTGGACCCGACGATGTATATTTTATTGAGTTGACTTTGGTTTAGCTGATTAAGATTATTAGTCATGATGTATTTTTCATAGACGATCGCGAAGAGATTCCACTGGTGACTTCTTCGCCACTATCATGCATACTTGTATGGATCAATCATCTATAAGTTCAGCTAAGTAAGTGGCTTCTCTTGAATTTTTGAACGTAGGTTGATCATGCGCTTATGCTGTGAAGCTAATCTTCTTTTGATGTTTATACGCTATTGCACTTGATATTATTCATGTCCATATTCTCCTTTTCCTAGCTAGTAATCGTTATATGTTTGTACCACATGATTGCTAGGTTTGCTTGTTCCGTTACCAACCTTTCTCGCCACTATCATGCATATTGGTATGAGATCAGTCACCAACAAGTTTGGTAGGGTAAGCAATTTATGTGACTAATGCTTCTCTTCGCCCATACTTTATATTTACCATATGAACACTTGCACATGCGGATATGTATCTTATAAATTTTTTAAATGAAATCATCATACCTGATTACAACTGATTAAACAGACAAACAGAAATGTAAAAACACAAGAATTTAGAGTGGTTCGGTGTTGTAGCCTATGTCCACTATGGAAAGTTTGCTGTTTTATTAATTTTGCTAACTAGTTAAAACTGATTACAGCAATACACTCTCAAGCATTTGAAATACAATGGAGCTTTTGATAGAGTATCGACATAGAAGATTCAAAAGTCCCTTTTTGAAGGCCTAGGACTGCTAGGCTAAAAATATCGGGCTCGGATCTCAGAAGACCCCTTCTCTCACGTGGGTGGGCCGACCAGATCGATCCTTGGACATTTGGGATCGATACGTATACGATTCGTATCGATAAAAAACAATTCCATTTGGGCTGAGATCGATCAAAGACCAAGTAGAGGTGTTATGCAAGCTCCTATGAAAATTTAGTAGCATTTGGGCTTGCAAATACCGAGTTATGATCGATCCAAGTTTGTATTTGCAAAACACTAACGAGTTCGTATCGATAGCATTCGTGTCAATGGCTTCGTATCCATGTTGGCTCGTATCGATCAGGGTGATGTGGCGCTATATTCTAGGATCGATCCACTTTTATGCCTAGTGACCGAGTCTTTCACTTATATATGCTTTATTCATATCGACCCAGAACATTCCTTTCGTATCGCTTTACTGCACTTCACTTCATATCGATCGCTGAAGCCATTTTGTATCAATAGCATAGTGACCGCCTCGTATCGATAGCTTCCACTACAATTTGTATCGATATAAAATTATGCCCTTCATATTGATTAAAGATCGATTTCGTATCGTTGCCTTTTAAGTGTTGTTTCGTATCGTTTGTTGGGGGCAAGTTTCGTATCGATCGTTGATCGATCGATACGAACTGTGTAAATGATGATCAATACGAATCGTGTATAAGTGGAAGCGATACGAAACGCCTTCAGTGATGGATACAAAACAGAGCAGATATGATGGATATGAAGTGGAATAGGTATTTTGATGGATACGAAACAGAGCAGATATGAACATTTTGCACATTTCGTATCGCTTGTTAGGTGGTGGGTAAATTTTAAGATGACTATAACTTCTAAACCGTGGCTCGTATTGAGATGTGGTTTCGACCTAGATGCATGTCCTGACCTTGAAAACATTTTACAGGTCTTTTGAGCGCACCTTTCAGCCGTTTCTATGCTCCTTGACGTCCTTTTGTATTCACAATGCAATGGGTGAAAATGTTCACAAAGGCAATAAATAGAACTATGTAGATCTGATTTCCAAAAGGGTGCGTAGGTAGCCTTTTTCTATGGAATAGCTCTCAAGCCTATGCCGAAGGGTATAGGTTAGATGCAGTCCAAACTAGAAGAAATATTTTGTGTCCATGCATCTTTAAATTTTACAAATGTAAGCAAGGAGGGAAAAATGTTCTGATTACAGAAAACATCTACATGTTGCCTACTTAAATTATCTTCTTGTATCACTGATGTATTTATCTTTATAGATTTAATAATGATTGATGTATGAGAAAATAAATATGTTTTATTTATTTGTTTATTTTATTAGACCATATTTGAGGTGTATGTATTCCTTGTTGAGATATGTATCAATTTAAATTCCATTGTGAGATTATTTTTCTTTTTTCCCTTATCGATATTAGACTTTAAATTATAATATCCATGGTCCACTATTTGTAATGTCTGAGATTAGTGTGCATATGTATTTGACGGTGTTTATAAATAATTTTAGATATTATAAATTGTGGGTCTCACAAAGGGGCAATCAAAATCATGAATGAGAGATTAACAAAGAAACATGCATTAGTTATTAAAGATATGATATCAAAAGTTATCAAAATACAACGTTAAGTGAAGTTATCAAAATACAACGTTAAGTGGTTATCGAAAGTATAAGAATAAGCTATCAAAGACATTGTATTAAAGTTATCTAGCATATGGCATTAAAATTGTCAGAATATAAGACGTATGATATATAAGCTATCGAAAATAAAAGAGTGCTAACTATAGGAAATATGGACTTGCAACCATCGGAAGTATGATCTTAAAAGGCATTAAAGAAATGAGAAAGCAAAACCACCAACCATCGAAAACTTGAAGTTTCAAACTATGTAAGACATAAAATAAACAATCGGAAATATGGGCTTAGATATCAGAAGTATAATGCGGTTCTTTTTTGAAAATATAGAGTATTAGGTATAAAAAGAAGAAGGCAAAAAAAGTTACCAGAAAAATAAAGTAAGAGCCACGAGAGGTATGAATTGAAAACTATTGGAGAAAAAAAATGAAAGTTGTCATATATATGAATCGAAAGTTGTCAAAAGTATGGATTGAGAGCTATTGGAAACATGAAGCTATGCTATTAAAAACAGAAGTTATGTTGTCGGAAAATTGGGGTTTTGGTTATTGGGAAAAAGCTTTCAACTGTCGAGAATATAAACTACGCCACATGATAGAAGCTCACTGGCCCACCATAGTTATGTCGGTGAGGCCCGCAAAGGTTTTACAACTTATGAAGAAATCATTTTGAGGTCACTAGATTTCAATTCTCACATGTCAAAAATCTATCATTCAATTGTCAAATGTCAAAAATCCAATGAAGAGCAAGAAGGTCACTAGATTCAAGAAACATGTACAATCATCCAAGGATCAAAAATTACTATAAATTTGGGACTATCACCACATAAGAAGGGCCTTCTGTGGATTCTCTTTCTTCTAAAAATCATATGTAATCCTGAGAAATATTGTAAAACTTGAAATGTACATCAATGGTGGATTAAGTCAAATTCAAATCCCCCAAATGCAATGAAGTTCAAAAGTTTATAATATTCGCAAAATTTCTTCTTCTCAATGACAATATTTTCAAGCTTCTTAGCTTGAGCCTCTAATTCTTAGAGTGTTTGGCCAAAATATTGGTTAAATAGGAAATTAGATCATGGTACACCATATTGACGGAATATATTAAAGTGGAAATTAAGATTCGTCCCTTGTTTTCAAAATTAATACCTGAAAATTCCTTCTCAAAAACAAGTTTCATGTAGCACGCATGTCAATATTTTCAACGAAACTTTGCACTTTAAACTGCCCACATTAGTAGTTAGAACTGTAATTATTTGCAGTTTAAAATATAAATATGTACGGTATAAATGCACATATTTGTAAAATAAATATTTGCAATGTGGACTGCAAATATTTAAAATTAGAATGCGCATTCTTACGGTATAGACTATAAATTTTCATTTTATAAAAATCTATACTTAGAAATACAAATATTTGCGATGCAGAATGCAAATACTTGCAGTTCTAGCTGCAAATATGTGCAGTTTAAAATGCATATTTTATCTGAAAATATTGATATGGATTTTCCAATAAATCGGTTTTCAACATGGATCAGAAGTAAATTTTGGAACTTTTGAAGGGTGACTGAGAAGACAACAAAACTTTTAAAGTGGCAAAGGTTTAGACCTTAAAAAACCAAAAACTTAGAGGAAAGCGGATTCAGAGAAAATTATAAAAGATAGGTAGAGTATGTTTTTAGAGTACTTAAGGCATGCACGTTACATGTTTACCATGATTACTAGTGATATTATGTGTTGTTTTGTAATAATGCATAATATGATAGTTAAACAAGAGCGTGGTAGGTATGGTAGTCGGATATGAATTTATTCAGACATTTACGTGTGCATCTGAATGACAATAATACGAAGATCCAAGTACAATTGTCGAGTTCAAGGAAAAATCTACAGAAATATGAAATAGAAATACTCGCGTTGATCTACAAGATGAACTAGTTGATCATGTTTTACAAATGGTTAAAAGTCATTGTGTCTCTCAATAAATCTATAATTTCATGTTTTTGTTATAACAATATAATGTGTTGTACTGTTTGCATCATAACATTACTCATACATCATTCTTCAAGTCCATTAAATTATTCTACACACCCATCCACACTCATCAGTTTAATTTATGTTTCTTCCTCCCGTGTTTGCACTTTCCTACAAAAATTAAACGTAAAAATTCATTCACCCTTCTTTCCAAAAAAAGACCAACGGAATTTATTTACTCCACTTTCCTTCCCCTCCAACACGTTTGAATCTGCAGTCACAAAGACTAAGTCGACTTTCAAATAGATCGAAACTACAACGAAACAAACAAAATACATATTTTGCAAACCGTTCAATTCTAAAACTCATTTTTTTAATCAAAAAATAAACTACTGTTTATGATATTGTTTCAACCAAAACTAGTTTTTTGTTATACAATATCTTAAAAAACATCAACACTAACTACAATAAACTCAACCTTGAATTTTATAAGATTATAACATACATAAATGCCTTGCAAAGTTTGAATAGCAATAAAAAAAATATCAATTCATACAAGATTTGTTCAAAAGCAAAAAAAATGGGTGTTAGTTACATTATTAATTTCAATATGCTCTGTCATTAATTGCTAATAGGGAAGCTTACTGTATTTTATAATTAGGTTTATTTTTTTTTAATATATCTGCATCGTTCGTTTATGCAAAATCGTATGTATAATTTTTCACTCAGTTTTGTATAACTAACCAAAGTGGGTTTTTGGAGTATATTGTTCCAATTAATTTGGATGATACTATATGCACCCTTCTAAGTACTTCTCCTACACACTTAAAGGAATAGTAAAATAAACTAATAAAAACACTTAAAAAAACCCACCATGCTCAGATAGATAAAATAAAGGGTACTTTTGGCACAGATCCTTATTAAGTTTCAAAATTCACGAAAAGTCCTTCACTAAATTTCAGTGTAAATTAGGTCCATGTTTTTTATTCACGATTATTGTAGAGCATGATGCAACTTTTCATAAAAGTTGCTGACATTTCCGCAACTTTTCTCTACACTATGAACATAGTGTATGAAAGTTGCTGAAATATCAGCACTTATTTATAAAGTTGTTGACATTTCAGCAACATTTATGTACACTGTAAAAATAGTTTACGAAAGTTGCTGAAATATCAGCACTTATTTATAAAAGTTGCTGACATTTCAGCAATAATTTTTCTTCGTTTCCAGAAAACAGGGACCCGCTTTACAATAAAACTTTGACAGGGAAAGTTGCTGAAATATCAGCACTTATTTATAAAAGTTGCTGACATTTCGGCAATAATTTTTTTTCGTTTCCAGAAAACAGGGACCCGCTTTATAATGAAATTTTGATAGGGACCCGCTTTACAATATGAAAGTATGATAGGGATGTCTTCCTAATTTCCACTAAAATAAAACTAAAACTAAAGAAAAAACTTGCATAATTGAGCAACAAATTAAAAAAAAACAAATTTAGTTCTTAAACATACTGATTTCCTTTATTATTACTTTCAATGAAAGAAAAAAGAGATGCAAATAATGTAGGTGGAATTATTTTATAAATTATAAACTAATGTAATATGATTATTTATGTTTACAATATTAACATCAATAATATGCCTTCAATTCCATTATTTGTGTGAAAATCAATAATGTTTAACTAATGTTGTCTTTTTTTGTCGTAATTACACGTATTAGTTTTGTCGTTCATAATAATATTTCCCGATACCATCCATTAGTCGAAGTCTTCAATGATACAAGTAAAACAAATTTTGTTGTTTTGATATAAGTGATTTATGATTTAAGAAATTTTTATCAATATTTAGACTATGCGCTTCCTACTTTGAGATTCAATCAACACGCACGTTTTTTGAGATATTGAATTTTGATTTTAAACGAGAATCAATTTTGAGATATTAAGTAGTGTTTGATTTACCCTTTTAAGTTTTGAATTTTCGTCCATATAAAAATACACACAACGTATGTATATTGTGAAAAATGACCAATTTAGAAAACAAAGTTAATATACAAATAGAAAATATTTTTTTCATGTTTTGAGAAATAAGAGAAGTACGAGAAACAATACATCGTTCATCCATTTACTCTATGGTCCTCTCCACCTTTCCTCCATCATATTCATCGTCCCTCCACTCCTCTCATATTGTGTTAGTAATGTTGAAAACTCAAAACATAAAACCCATTTTCAACCAAACGCTACCTTAGTTTTCAACAAATTTGATTTTGAGATTTTAGTTTGAAGAAGGAAAAGCATTTCAAAAGGAGAAAATGAGAGAAGATGAGGCTTGAATTTTATTAAATAGTAAGAAAGTGAATGTGGATGAGTGAGGTAAGCGTTTGATTGAATGAGAGAACGGATGAGTGAGGAAAAGTGTTTTGGCGTATGAAAATAATATGACCTTTAATTTTACTATCAATGCAAGTGGCGTTTGCGTAAGGAATAGTTTAGATGTATGGACGGTAACATCCATCATTAGTGGAATTTTTGTATCTAAGTTTTCAATTTTGAACCTCGGTATCCATATGTTCATCATTAATAGATGCTCATACTCCCCATCGGGGCAGGCCCGGCCCAACTGACTTGGTTGCCCCAGGCAAGCACAAAGCACCAGACAGAAAAAACAGTAAATATACGTATAAATGATCTGAGCAAGGATTGAACCTGAAATGTTTCATTCACAAACAACACAAACGACCAATTTGCTACAACTACTTTCATAATTCTTTACTACTGGAACCCTACTATTTATTTTAAACCGCAGATAGTTGCCCCCTCCTCAGCTTGCTGCCCTAGGCGGCTGCTTTAGCAGCCTTACCCTAGGGCCGGGCCTGCATCGGGGTATATGCAAATGTCATAAAATCCAGTGATAGATACATCCTACGGCAAACGATGCTAAAGTCAATCAAACCTCCACTTTAAAGCATGTGAACTAATACCTGTTATTGTTGGTCTATAGTCATGTCCTAATTAACGTTAGTTAGCTTTACATATAATCATCATTTTGCATACTTCACAAGGTTTTATACTTGAAGACGAGAAACCATCATTCTTCCAGTGGTTGGATGAACATTTTCTTTAAGAGTAGTACTCTTTTTTTTTTTTTCTTTTTCTTTTTTTTTTTAAAAGAAAAGAACACGAGAAAAAAAGAGGAAACTGTTGCGGTTATTTTACTACTTTAGCACTGGCATCACATAAAATATCAGCCTCGGCATTCTTTCAAACAAAAACAATTTAATTCATCCAGACAGACGTCAAGCACAGAAATTTCTTGAAGTTATGAACGTAGCAGTCTTTAGTTTTGAAAAAGCTTATACACTAAAAAGGTAAAAAATGAAATCATATTCACATTGTTTCTAATACAGCAAATTAAAGTGTACAACAATGAAAATAAGCGCTTTACAAAACTCCAGTCAAATTTACAAAATTGGATCAGCTCATAAAAGGAGTTGGTTACAAGCAGACAGTCAAAACAAAAAAAAAGGGGGAAAAAAACTCCCATGATTGCAGAGAATTAATATACCTTGAGAGGGCATATTGAGTACGAACTCATCCCTCCCCTCGATGTCATTAGCAGACGAGTGGTACCATCAATACCGTGATTCACAGGTGTTTATAAGAATATGTAATAATACTTTGGATCTCATTGTGTCGAAGTATAGTTGGAGAATAACTGCATCATGTTACTCAGCGTCTCCGGATAAAACTTCCTTGCAAATAGATAACATGGCCTCCTCATCCCATTCCATAGGCAAGGCTTCAGCATTACTACTTTCTGCAATGAACCAACAAAAGCATTTCATTTTGTCATCATATAGTTCCCTCAAATTTGCTCCATACGTTTTCTAAATCTACATATTTCAGATTTAACTAACTTTTTGTAGATGTGATGTTTATAGATCAACTTCACAGATTTTCAGATCATTCCAAGACTTCTAGCCTCTTCAAAATCACAAGTTTACGTGAATTGTTGAAAATATATGCTTCAATCGTCAATTTATATTGTACTTTTAGAGGGTTACAAGTCTCGGAACGAGCTAAAATTTTGTGAAGTTGATTTACATGATAAATATACTGCAGCTACAAAATTAAAGGTTGAAGCACTGACCTCTTTGTTGCTAGTAACATGATAGCTTTCATCGATGGACTGCATTATTATGAAGATATTGATTAGTTAATGAACGTTTATGTTGCTCAAAAAGTAAAACATGGGAAGTGAAATACAAACTGTTATATTCTTCAGAAGTTCGTAAGTAACATCTTTCGCCCTATATGCTTTTGGATGCCACTTCCCTTCGGACCAATCTACGTGTGTAACGGACCAATTTGCAATCCCAGTTGGATCGACCATCTGTGAGTTAGACATGCTTCAGCTTTCAAGTGAAACCAAAAATTGCAAATTAATTTTATTCACAAATCTGAAAGCAAGTTGAAATTTGTTGTCACTGACATAAAATAAGGTTGGCAGGTAATGTTCATCAGCATAGCAGTTGCGATTTCCTTCCATGCCTGGCTGTGGAACACAAATATGGAAGTCAACACAATTTCATATTATTCATATGCTAGTTTCCCCTAAATCCCTCTAGACTTCTACATATCAAAATGCAAAATATAAGCTGAAATTTTGCAGATATGATCTTATCATCATTAAGATGATCATTTCAAACTGTTAGTCAACATAAACCAATTCAAAATATAATTTTCAAAGTTTAGAAATGACCAAAAATTTGATGGAGATGCTTTTAAATTCAACACAAACCAATTCCTTTTTCTTTCTTTTTTGTGAGTAAAAAAAAAAAAAAAAAAAAAAAAAAAAAAAAAAAAAAAAGAGGAAAAAAAGAACAAAGATTGGTAATGAGGGAGGGATCTATAAATGGGATAGCACTGAGGGAGGGAGGGAGCTATAAGACGGGATATGGGATCTCACAGCTACTAGTACTACCAGTATAGTGTGAAAACTGACTCATGGTTCTTTGATATATAAAACTTTAATATCAATTACAATTGTAATCATCCAATAATAATTCTTTCTAAACATCTTATATTTGAAAATCTAGCTTAAAACCTACTTTAAAATTAAAATACAGTCAGCAACTTCGTCCTGCTTATTTATATATGACATATGCATCACAGTCAAAAATAACATCAAGTACACATGCACGAGTGTGTAAACATATACATACATATATAACATCAAAAAAAGTTCAATCTTATTCTATTTAAAATATTTTATTTCTAAATTGAAATTATAAGGAAGAAAGAAAACCGAAAGATTGTTAAGATAAAACGGATCCTACGGGGGAAAAGGAGTAAAAAAATAGTGAATTTATTTGCAAAGCTTTTAAACTTGCCTGTAAAATATATTAACAATGGATTAACCTATCTGTAAAATATATAAATAGTGAATTTATCCACAAAATTGTTGCCGATGTTTACAAAATATAAGTTATTTTGAAGAAAAATAAAGCATCGATGGACAAGATTTATTTTTTCTTCCTTTTTTTGGTTTAAATCGAGATTTGGAATACCGATATTAAAAAGAGTTCGGTAAAGATACTGGTATTTGGAATAATATAATTAGTGCCCTTGGTTGCATCCTTTTTTTCATTCCTCGACAGCAAAAATATCTCCTTAACGATCGGTTTAATTAAATCAACTATAAACTTTGCAATAAATACAAGGTGGAACCCAGTGCACGAGGCTTCCGCACGATAGCGGGCTCTGGGAAGGTTGATAATGTACGCAGTCTTTCCCTCACATTACGAAGAGGTTGTTTCCGGACTTAAACCTGAACGCCCTAATCACCATGTGGGTGACCTAACCGTTGCGGCAAGGCTCCACCTCTTGAACAAATATGGTGTATATTTGGATCTATTACTGTAGATCTGGATCGATACAATCACATAAATCAGGCCCAAATTACTTTTTGTGTCAATATAAACTACCACTTTATTTATTGTCCGTTTTGCTCTTATTATGTCAATGTTAAGACTTTTTCTAGATCTCTACAACCACGGATTAGAGTTGGAGAAAAATGCAATGAACCCAAGATATCCTTAATCACTTAGCTAGAACATAAATTTCTTTTCTTTAGCCTTTCACCTTTATTAAATTTTTAATGAAATTCTTGTCACGTTATAAAAGATTTAAAAGACACTCAGAATCACACTTAGCTACAAAACCCAAGATATCCTTAATCGCCGTTTTAATGGCTGTTAGCCCTAATACATATTTATAGTAGTCATCAGTTAATTATGACTTGTATATATCATAATCAATCTTAACCATTAAATAACATATGTTCCAAATATATCCATTTTCCTTAAAAACCCAACAAACCAAACAAAATCAAAAGGAAGTATAAAACCAATCACAGACATCTGATTTTTCTGAAACACACGGTAGTTGATGTTCAAAGTGAAACTTATTAGCAAGTAATCCTACTCCATTGGAGGAGCTCTAGCCTCGTTTCTAAATGGTTGTATAGAAAATGGAAATAAAGTAGTCAGAGTAATGCATTTTTGTACCATAATACGGATTGTTGAATTTCAAGAACACAACGTAGAAAAATCATGAATAAAAAGGAAGATGCAACATAAAAATTGTGGAGAAGAGTGACTGGAATTCTAATCGAATATGGCTGGTTCCAATCACCAGAGTTCAAGAGAGCAAATTTTCCTAAGTGATTGGTGGAGTAAAACCATTTTAGTTGACCATGCATTGGTTGGGTAGGATTTAAGTTTGTGTTCATTGTAAATTGTCTTGTTGGTTTCATTAACACTATTGGCCGTTTGGTTCATGGTGATAAATATTAAATATGGTAGAACAATCGGCAATCCTTTTGCGATCTTTTTTTATTTCATTTTTTTGATTAGATGCAGTGTGGGTATTTGGGGGATAATTTTCAGTAATGTGATGGTAATTTTCAAAACGGATATTAATCACTGCAAAATGCGGTGCAAATAGTAGCAGTCAATTATTTTCAACATTCGCAGTTCAAGTGTTGTGGTCAAACTCTGACCATAAAATGCAAAATACATAAATTATGTAATATGTTTCTAGGTAATCTATGATTAGAAAGTTTTATGCATTGTCTGTGAATACCAAAAGGGAAATTTAAAAAATTTCTATAGCCAACTGCAAATGTTAATAAGATAATAATAAAAAGAAGAAGATAACTTTACGATAACAAAATGAACCTAAGCCTGGCATAAAATTAGAACATGCTTTTACCTTGCAGTAGAGCTTAAATTTTCTGTAGTAAAGGCTGTCAGCTAAAACTAACAAAGCATGCTGCCGCTTAAGGGTAATCCACTGCAGTATGAATAATAGTCAATGTATTAAACCGGCGTTCATCATTATATACAAATGCAAATAATCACCTATGAATACCTATGAATACATCATTGTGTGTTATTCAACAGATTGTTTCGGACGAAACAAAACTAGTCCCATCTAGTCAACAGCAATGGTCGATCCAAAGTTTTTGACTAGATGATTTTTTTCAACGAATACTCTCATTAAAAAACATCGTCTTCATATTTATAAGCATTGAAATTTTTACCTGTGATCCTTTCCTAAACTTCTCTTCAGGAACCTCTGGAAGCATGAGTGGAGAATACCTGCCTGTTCCATGCGGTCCCGGATCCTTGAAACTATGAATGAGGTCAAAGCAGAGGGAATTGCAGAATATTAGTTGCAAGTAGTAGCAATATCAGGGTGTGTGTGTCTGTATGCATAGGGACGGCTATTGAAACACAAAATCTAATAATGTCTTTTGACCCTTGGATCTCATTATGTTTACATAAGGGTTGAAATCAGGGGAAGATGCAACGGTTGAGTTCTGTAGCATCACAATTTGTGCTCATATAGACTTTCCACACACATGTACATATACGTATGGGGACAACCATTTGAACGTAAAATTTAAAACAAAATGAGACAATATATATTGTTGTTAAATCTCGTTATGTTTACATAGGAGGATGAAATCAGAGGAAGATCCAATGGTTGAGATCTATTGTGTCATCAATTTGTGTTTCAATAGACTTCACATATATACGTGTGTGTGGAGAGACACACACATAACAATGGATCCATAGCCCTTTATATTGACCGTTGGATTTTATAAATCAATGTATGGTTTTAATGTAGAAAAACCGACACTTACCAATCTACAAAGCTGACATTCGTTTCCATCAGATAGCTATACACAAAATCGAAATTATGCAATGGCACACAGCTGCAATGCAAGCCATTATAGTATTGATTGTATTAACCAGAAAAAAAAACTAATTAAATTTTATCTGGTCCAACGACTCACCTATCAGAAAGCAAGACAAAATGTTGATTATCAGTATCTATTAATGCATTTGCCAAGAGCCTCTTCTCTGCATCAACCATAGAAATCTTCCCCCACACTACCTGCATGATTGCATATAGTAAACTGTTGATTGATTAATTTTGGATCAAAAGAATATTACTGTCTCAATCAGCAAAGAATAAAATAAATAAATAAACTAAAGCAATTGTTTTAATTCGAAAATTAGATCTTAGCAAACAAACCATGATATGCAAGAGCATACAAGATCATCGTGTTAATCCCACTTTTAAGCAAAAATAAAATTACTTTTGTTATGTTTTCTCTTCAAATCTCTATGGCATATTTTACTTAATATATGAACTAATATATCTTCCCTAGCATATGAATAAACATTCAGTTGAATATAATAAACAACCATCTAATTCCATAACAGATCAACTTTCTGATAAGCAACTCCTGCGAGATATTTAATTTGATATGCCAAAACTATAAATAAACATGCAACCAAAACTCAAGAGAAAGATGCTATCATACTAAAATCTGTTGTGTACAACTTGTTTTTTTATCACAATTTGTTTTATCTTGCAGCAGAAGTAATGACCAGCTGGCCTCATATGTTGACAAATTGTGTAATGCCGTCATATAACCCCCACTAATGCAATGAATAGAGAAGCCATCTATTGACAAATTCATTTCTCCCTGCTCCCATTTACTCTATTTCCTTACTGTCTCGCTTTATTTCCTCAGTCTCTTATTCTTCTTCTCTGAATTCTATTTTGTTTTTTTCATTTCATCTCTAAACCCTCTTCTTCTCCTCAAATAAGCTCGTATCCCTATCATTTTTGTGCTTTCACTAGTATTGAACCATGACCCGTCAAATTAATGAAGTCATTCAACAACTTCGCGACACCACAATCCAGTACCAACAAGCCATCGAATTCATTCAGACCACCTTAAAAACCTAAGAAACCATGCTCCCTAACCAATGTAACGACAACGTCAAAATCAAAATCACTCTCCAACAAATTAACTAAATATCTTGCCGAAATCACCACTAGGCTCAACAACCCCATCACCACACAACTCATCCCCAATGTCGGATTCAATGTTAAAAATGTTGCTGCTAAAGATCACAAATGCTGTTTAGTTGCATCCAACCATAAAGATGAGCCTGTCAAAGAAGCAGTCAATTCACTTCTCAAAATATCACCACAAACCTCCTGGAGAAGATCAATAACACATATGCACATGTTCATGATTGTCACACATCTCACCTTGCAACTAAGTTTACTGAAATCTTGACAAAAATTGATAGACTTTCTGCAGAAGAAATTGAAAAGGAACTACAGTTTTGGAAGAACGGTGATGCAGGTATAGTTATGAAAGTTCCAACAAAATCTTTGATTGGTAAAACCTTCTGCGAGTGCCCATCACCCGATAATTTTGTAGTGAGTGGCACGAGGCAGGCTGTGGTTGTGGGAGTTTTTGAGAGCAGCAAGGAAAAAGATACATTGTTATGACAATGGTCGATGCAAACAAACCCCTCGTCTTCGATGCCGGTGGAACAAGCGACATAGAAAGCACTCTCCATCTCGAGGACAAGGCCGATTTCAAGGGGATGACAATGACAAGGAAAACCAGCGAGATATTTAAATTAACATGTCAAACTATGAACATACATGCAACCATAACTCAAGAGAAAGATGCTATCATATTAAAATCTGCAGTGTACAACTTGTTTTTGTTCACAATTTGTTTTATCTTGCAGCAAAAGTAATGACTAGCTGGCCTCATATGTGAACAAATTACGTAATATCCTTGTATAAGGCACACTAATGCAATGAATAGAGAAGCCAGTTACTGACAAATTTCTTTCTCTTTACTACCATTCACTCCATTTTCCTCACTGTCTCACTCTATTTCCTCACTATCTCATGTTCTTCTCTGAATTCTATTTTTGTCCTTTCATTTCATCTCTAAACTCTCTTCATTCTCCTCAAATAAGTTCATATCCCTATCACTTTCTTCAGACAACTCAACCTTTGAGAAGCAGTCAAATTTGTAACCATGCACATTATTCTGTTGACCGAACTCCTTTTATGAGTTCTTTCTAATACCGATAAGTTCTTCCTGGTACTCGGGATGTCTACAAAATATTTTGTTCCATCGATAGAATCCCTATTCTACCTGCAGAAACATGTGATGCCATCATAACCCATGTTCTAATGACATGATCCATGTTCAACCAATTGTTCACTCAACCATACTTTTTATTGATTCAAAAACAATTACTTACAACTAATTTAACAAATTAAAGTAAACAGATAACAAATTAAATCAATGACCTAAATTGGGAATGACGCCTTGATCTCTAAGGCAGTTGCTTCTTTGTGTTTGAAGGGAAACAAACAATGGAGAAATAGTATAAAAAATTAGCTGCAATAAATATTTTCCATGCACTGAAAAAGTATCCTGGGTCTACCATAAACCATAATGGTGGTCACCCTTATTATGTAGGACAAATCTTTATGTAGCGAGTGAAAAAAATTAATATTCACAACATACTTCATTTATAACTTGGTGTAAAAAAAAAAAAAAAATCTTTTTGAGATGCGGAAAATATTGCATACATGATTATGGAACGTGCATGTGGTATTTGAAAATTTGTACATGCATGTACAAATTTTTATTTGAAATTTATTCATGCATGTGTACAAATTGGCCATAGAGCAGCCAGATGATCCTTTTTTTCATTTTCTAGCTTCACCACAGGGAAAAAAAAGGCTAAAACAAAATCTTCCTAATTTCGAAATATTCAACCATTTCCCTTTTTATCTACAAAGTTCTAGTTAGTTATATCTTATTTCAAAAACTTAGCAGAAGGGTTTTCATCCTCTTCATAAATTAGAGGTAAATATCTTAAAATCAATTCCAATTTTTTATATTTCAAATTTCAAGTAATTAAGATGAAGACACAAAAATACACGCACTGTGTGTGCGTGTGTTGAGATACTAATTAGACGTGAACAAGGTTCAATGACACCCCTATTTTTAGCACCCTAAATACTCGTTAACTTATACGTGAGCAAGGTTCAATGGCACTTATGATTTGTCATTAACAAATTATTTTCAAATTTAAGACCAGCTTGTGTCAATAATCTGATTTTTACCTGGAGTTAGAGTCATATACTGCTGTAGAAGTGTTCTTTAATTGCAACATGAATATAAAAGTGACAATGGATCATTCATTGTGGTTATAGTGTTTCACAGAACCAATTTTATTGTTAAATAAGTATGATTTTTTTTCCTGTAAAACCTGAATTGTGAAAACATAATAATGTTATAATTAATCTCATCAATCTTTGAACAAATGTAAAATTATAGATCATCAAAATTTGGAGCTTGAATAAGAACTTATAAGAGCCGACTTTTGGAAGTAACAAAGTTTGAGCACACCAGATTTAATCATCATCTAATAGTACTTTATGCGACCATGGTAGTTCAGCTGATCGAGAGAAATAAAATCCCGCAAACTCAACAGTACATGTCTAACGCACAAGATCTCTCTAACTATACCATCATGAATATAAAACTAACGGCCTCACTCCATTGATGGTCTTAACCATACTTACACTCTTCTAATAAGAGAAAAAATAACTCGCATCATTATATATGTGAAAACTGACACTAGAATCAATTCTTCAAGGTTTATCATTGGTAATGAGAACTTCAAAGGAAACATTTCTATCTACGACTGTCAACGTGGGTATCACTGTCATTATTATTATCACCATGTGTAGCCTTCATTCGATTTATCTTATAAGCATCGTATTTGTTTCACAGGTGAACTTACTTTCTACAATACAAATATATAAGCATACGACCTTTCAACACGCTTCTACCATTAGAGACCTTTCATTCCCATCTAATAACTTCTCCCGAGTTCCTTGCCGCCATAGCTACACCTTCAATTGATTTCTTAACTAACCTCTTTTTTCAAGCACCTCGCTCAAAAAGCCACTCCAACTATATCCTGTGAGACAACTCCATCAACATTGAACATAGCCAACGTTTATCAACTCTATGAAAGCAAACTCACTAAGAAAAGAGCTAGTAACTCATTATTAAATTTAGCACTCGTGTTTACCAACTAATTTACATCTTGAATTTCATTCAAATGCTCTACCACATACTAGTTTAATTCAATCTCAAATGAACCAATTTCTGAATAAGAAAATGTTACTGGTAGCACTTTTTGACTCATACAAAGATATCAATTGTCTCACAAATTCTTTGGGAAATCACAACTAGTCGCATAGCGGAAAATTGGATCATTAAGACATTGGCAAAATAACTCAATTCATCTTCTTATCCATCTTATTTCCTTTTCTCTCCACTATATTTGAGGGGTTCTTTCCATCACCATTGGTAGGCTCATGAAGGTCATTGAAACATAAAATATCCTCCATTCGAGGTTTCCAAATACTCCCATTTTTATTTCAAAATATCTTCAAAGTTAAAATTGTATTTAGTATTTCAAAAAAAAAAAAACTAAATTACTCTAAGCTTTGCAATTATTTGGTTTTAATACTACGTGTTGTGATTTGAGTGTGTTATACTTAACAAATGAAAAGGATTGTGAAAGCTTTTTCTAAAATCTTATATCATGATTCATCCAAATCAAAAGAAAATTATAGAAGAAATTTATATGTGAACACATAACACAATGGTGATATTAATACTTAAAACACAGGCTGATCAATAAAGCAACACAAACAGTATATTTTCATACAACCGTCATCTTTGTTTAATCTCAAACGATTGTTTATAACTTGTCTATCAAAAAAGATATAACAAATTGAATCGGTAACCTAGATTGAGAACAAAGACTAGATCCCGATACCAATATTTTTTTGTGTTGGAGAAGAATCTGTGAAGAAAATAGAATGAAATATAGGCACAACAAATATTTTTCACTCTTAAAAAGGTATCTCAGATCTACCAAAAATCATGAAGTGGCGACTACAATTATTATATATCCATGTACTACGGTCGTCATTGTTCTAATATCGCGATTGATATAAATAAGTAACCCAGCAATATTATATTATCTAATAATAACCAACATAGAGCTGATTCCTTTTTCTTCTTTATTTTTGGGATGGTAGTATCATAAGGTTTATTTTTATTTTATTTTTTGTGGGTGGGGGGTTGTCTGTGGGTTTGGTTTTTGGGGGGGGGGGGGGGGGGTGTGATGGCCTGATGTTTTGTTAAATTATTGTTGATCTATTCATGTGGAGAAGAAAGCACAACAGCAGTATCCTCTCCATGCTTATAATTAGGATACATCACTACTGCATGGTGTATATCGCTTAATTTAGCACTGGTTTGGCAACTGAATATTGAGAGAATAATGCATGGTGTGTATCGCTTAATTATTGCCGATCTTACATAAATTTCACATGATAGAATACTCAAGCATCGATATGTAAAATTTACCTATAGCATGTATATCATTAAATTCTGCTCGCTTTTCATGACAAACTCCATTAAGCATGTTGCACATTGGCAAGAAAAATAAATATAACAGGTTAAATTAAATAAGCACCTTATCACTACGAATATCTCTTCCAACAAATAAAGGGCTCAGATGTACTGGTTTTTCACGGGATGCATGCACGTAAATGGAATATCTTCCTTCATTTCCCTGTAGATAGAAGACATAATGCGATTTACAACTTCTATCGCTATAAGTTACATGGAATTGAGAAATGTCTGTGATGTTTGTTCGTAAATAGTCATGCAACCTAAGTTTAAAGCTACCATAGTGGAATTGAATTTGGCCAAAAAGGAGTGAGGAACTACATTCAAAATCAAGGTAAAAGGAATTTCTATATGGTATCCATATTTTTATTTGCTTGTCAGACATTTTGGACTAGGTTTCATGGTTTGAGTGGCATCAAATGAAGGAAAGCTGACATATAGATACAAAATATAGCAGTATATTTGTCAAACACCTCTAGCTCAAGTAGTTAGAGGTATGACGCTTTAGACAGAGGTTCTAGAGGTCATGAGTTTGAGCCACTGAGACATCATAATGAGTGCTCTACATGAAATAAACATCATTCCTGTTATCAAAAAATATGTAGCAGCATATTTGGTGAACGGAGTACATAAAGACAAAATCTATATTGCTTTAATGAAAGATAGAGAAGACCTTAAAATTTGTTATGCGGTCCAAGTAAAGAAATTTTATTGTGGTCAAATGCTGCTTGTCTCCAAAAAAAATGAAATCAAACTACTTTGCTGTTAAGATCTACTTAAATATTGGTATTTTCTTTCATGCACTTATGTCGACAACAGCAATAGAAAGACATTAACAAAAACACACATTATGGGTCATCATATCATATGTGGTACAGAAAAATAACAAAGATAACCAAAATGTAACATTGAGATTTATACTAAATGTAAAACTGTTTGAATTATGTTTTTGGTTATGTATTTTTTATTCTAAAACTAACATGTGTTTTTTCCCTTCCAGCGGGAAAAAACAGCAAGATGGGGTTTGTTTGTCTGTTTTTAGAGTCAGGAAGATGGAATAAAGCGAATAATTTTTGTTTTATTTTAAGAAAAAACAGCTCCAGGCTAATTGGATCTTTCTACGGAGTGAATACTTTACAAGCTAAAGTCTTCCCAGTTTATGAGTTATTTTCCTCCTGAATGCTATAATTAGGCAATACCCTTACGTACGCCCATGAATGTTTAATAGTTTCTCTAACACGTGAAGATCACATATGTTTGTTAGTACTTCTCCCAAGTTGTTTTTAATCTACAGCTGGATAGTTGTTCCTTTACAAGTAGGTAAGTGGTGTACCATTACTACCAGTTTACAGTGAAGCTATTTGTCTCGCATAATCGTGAGATCCGGATTTATCACCTTTGACATGCAATTTAATTGTAACAATATGCAAACATCATTTACTCACCGTGCATCAACGACGGTAAAATTTACTAAATAAAATGTGCTGATAATACTAATGTAATAGAATAGTACCAGAAAGAATTTCTCCCACAGCTTTTCAAAAGGCAATGTTCCGGGTGTCAGGAACATAAAAGCAATTTTGGAGTTTTTAGAAGGAATAGACGGCAAAGTAAGTATATCCCTGATAACAACACGAGAAGCAAGTTCTTCATCAGTGAGGAATCTAGCGGCAATCGGAGGAAGCCAGTCTTTGAGATAATTGCAGTCCATTGAAGAAAACAAGGTGCAGGATAAATTCTGATTTGGCTGATACAGGTAAGCTGCAAACAATGAGAAACACAACAAAGCAACCAATACAAGTATCCATAAAGGCCTTTTAGAAGGGCCTCTGTGGCGCGGCTGTGCTGGCATAATTGTCAGCTTGCTAATGCCTAGCTGCCACGCCTGAGGTGTCTTCATTCACAAATCCTCATCTCATTGTGTAGTACTCGTCTGGTAAAGTTTGAAGCACAAAAAACTGCTGCAAAAGCAAATAGCAACTCTTAACTATTTGAGTATTTTTCCATCATTATCATCGAATGAAGAAAAGCATGAAAACAATGGGAAGGAAGCTGAAAGGAACAAAGGGCCATATAAAGAATCAAACATCCGAATAATTTTTCTTAGCATGAAAAATGAAAGGGAAGAATCAGCAAGGGAAAACATTTTTGAATATTAATGCTCTATCGCCAACTTTGGATAAACAGCCCACTTTTAAAAAATCACAGATATTAATGTTCTACGTATTTAATATGTCCAGATGTTGATTTGAAGAAATATACATAAATATACAATCTACAAATTCGACGGAGTCACGTAACAACAGCAGCATACACCATACATACAAAAAGTTTAAGAACTGATAGAAATATAATCCCAGAGCAACAGTATACGAGAAGCAAATCTGAACGTCAACAATCATTAACGTGATATGATATTGTATTCCTGTTAAGTTCGAACAAACTCAACAATCTGGAATTCGATCTACGAAGCTAACAATCGGGTGAACAATCTCAGACTGCTTGGATGTACGATCAAAGAAGCATTAACGAAATCGAAAGCTAAGTGAAGGGCGAAGAAACAAAAATTAATAATATAGACAATAATTAATAATTACAACGAATAATGCAAAAAGAAGTACGTATACCTTTGAACCTGAAGCGGAAGACGAGCTACAGGGAGATCTGTGGATCTTCTTTCTTTCTCTTTGAATGAGGAAAAACAATGCTAGAAAAAGGAAATACGAAAAGGCAAATCGAATACAGGAAACAAAACAATAGGATGCAAATGAAAATGGAGAGCTGGTACAAAAGTGAAGTTAGGTAGTCTGCTGAATTAACGTTGTTTTTTAATTAATTGACTGAATAATAATATAATCTATTTATAGACAGTAGTGGAAAATTAAATTAAAAAATATATTTTATTATTAATTGGGTCATCGACTCCCCTCACTCTCGCAGGCCAATATACGAACTGGTCCATTTAATTTTGGTACCGTCCAATGCACTTCCTTCTCAGCCGGCAGTGTCTATTTGTTTGTTACTGTTTTTGTTACTGTTTGTAATAGTTCTAAGGTAGTTTAATTTATTATTTTCCCAGTTATTTGTTATCGTTATACAAATATTAATTAAATATAATGATTAATAAAATGTTTTTCAGTTAATATTAAATGATAGGTATTGATATCTTGGTATCTATCATTTAATAAAATGTTTTTCAGTTAAAATGTAAAATCATTTGCTGGTTAGATATCTTCTGTAACCATGAAAAATTGCACTAATAAAATGTAACATTTTTCAATGGACGCCAGACATTCCCACCCTCCACCAGTTCTAAAGTTTTGCCTTCTTCTTGGATATATCTTTAACAACTATTGAAAAATATAGTTTTGTTATAAACAGTATAACAATAAGAAGCAAGGAGACATTTTATTCATTCCTGAAATTCGTAATCTATTTCCATTGCATAGGCTCCTTTATATAATAGTTTTGAAGCATGAGATTGATCTTATCACACGATGTGAGACTAAACAAAATATAACAAACATTGTATAACATATTCACTCTTTATAATTTACATATATTATAACACCCCCCCCCCCCCCCCCCCCGCCCCGAATATGCGTCTTCGAAATCTTGGTTGCTTGTATGGTAGCTTGAAATTGTCTATTTTGAAACGTGTTTGATGACTGCTCCCCCTCATTATTATACTGCTTTCATATATTCATTCAGTTGTTATAGACGTCGTCTGTCGCCTCATTAAAAACCTCTGTTAGGAAAACCTAATGGGAAAAACCTTAAACAAGGAAAAGAGTACAACTTGTGAAATCATATTATCATATAATGATATTCCTTCTAAAAAGTTTGATACTTCGGGATCAAAGTAATATCTCATTAAAACCTTACTAAGAAAAATCCAATGAGAAAAATCCTAGTGAAAGAAAAAGAGTACAATGACATATTTATGTAATTTACATCGAATGGAGTTTGATACTTCTGGATTAATGTAATGCCTCATTAAAACCTTACTAAGAAAAACCTACTGGAAAAAATCTTAGTGAAGGAAAAAGAGTGCACTATGATATACTTATGTACGCTCTCATTAATATTTCCATTCACTTCAGGTGTGCTAAATCAATATTAATATTGGATATAAACTTAATATGGTCTTCTAAATACGCATTATTCTTGTATATGTTTCTCTAAGAAACAATAAAATATTTCTTTTGGAAATATAAACTATATATATCAACATCATTTCCAAAGTCAAAATCCGAATCAAAGAGTTTTCAAAATGAAAACTTCATTTACCAAACATGTATAGATTACTTAGATCTATGTCACAAACCAAAATGCAATCAAGTTCAATAAATTTATTTGAATCAACAACAGAAATTGTCAAATTCAAAACTCGCTTTCCAAAATAATGAACTCAAAAAACATGCAATAATAAGCAAGTTTGAAATCAATTCAAATCCAAATTCAAAAAAATTCACAACAATTAATTTTTAAACCATGTACAACTCTCAAATGTATATTATTTGAGTGTGATTTTGAGATCTTCAATAATGAGATTGGAAAAATAAGAACAAAAAAATCAGATCTATAGTAGAATGAGATCTATAATATAATGACAAAAATATATGTATAGTGGAATAAGATCTATATATTTAGATCCATGATATAATAAGATCTTGAAAAGATAAGACCTACTAAAACTTAAATCCAAATCAGAAAAATTAGGAAATAGATATAGAATTGTGAAGCAAGAATACTTAAATCTAGATCTAAATTAATCGTAAAACAAATCTAGAAAAGCAGATCTAGAAAATTTCAAACCTGATTTCATTGGTTGAATAAGAGGAAGAGATATATCTAATTTCAATAACTGATTAAGAGAAAGAGATGTATCTACGTAAAAGGGAAAAATGGATCTAATCTTCTAGATTATAGGATCCAATATATTTGAGAAAGAGATCGTGTTGATAGCGGGCTGTAAACAATATAAAAATAAGAAGCCATTAAAAAAAGAGGAAGGTGGCATTTTATTCACTCTTGAAATTCATAATCTATTTCTATTACATAGGTTCCTTTATATAAAAGTTTTAGAGTATGAGATTGAACTTATCACGTGATGTGGGACTAAACAAAATATAACAAACATTATATAGCATATTCGCTCTTTATAATTTACATATATTATAACAGTTTTAAAATTTATATAATATTTTTAAGATAGAAAAATAGGCACAATGACAAAGTTGTGCTATTTTTTGGCCTTAAGATCATGAAGTTTGATTTTTAAACCGAAGATCAAAATGTTGGGTTTAATTCACGTCAAAGACGAATTTATTGTCTTGGACCAATCAGGAAACACAATAGCAAGGGCATAAAGCGGCAGCGAGTACGAAGGTAGTGGTGGTGCTAGTAAAGTTGGCAATTGAGGATTGATGGCGACAACGTCAAGGGCGGTGGTTGGTGATTGTCGACAAGGGATACGTTAGGATTTGGTTTTGAAAAGGGAGGATGATTCTAGATGGAGAAATGATGGAAATGACAAGCAGTGGTAGTGCGGCGTCACTTGGTGGAGTTTCAACGTTAATGTTGGGCGATAGTGGACAGTTGTAGTTTTAGAAATAGCAGCCCAAAATGCAAAAACAAAAAGAATAGAAACTATGGATGTTTTTTTAACTTATTCTATCTTGTTAACATTTCCTATGCACATAAAATAAGAAATATCATATTACACAAATACCATACACGAAATAGTATCAATAACATTTTCTGATTAAGTCCAGCACCACTGTTCCAATATTTAGGCTCTTCGCCTTTGGTCTGTAAAATCACAAGTTCAAGTTCTACGCAGCGGGATTTGAACCACTATACATATGTTGACTTCGAGTATGCTATATACTACCCAAGACTTGTAGTTCAACTATATACTACTACATAAGTACCCAACTTCAAAATAAAAGTTGATTAGTTAGTGCCAATAAGTTGTCAGCTTTCAGACTCGAACTCATGATCTTTGATCTTGAGTTCTAACCATCAAGCAACTGAATCAACCCTTTTGGCAAAATATTAATATTGGATAATCACTAATCAAAATTGAAACAAACCGTTGACCAATAAATTAGTCAACTTCGAAATTAGATTAATGTATATGTGAAGCATAGGATACTGGCTAATCACTAGGCTTAAAATATAAATAAGGAGGTAAATAAGCAAATTGATATAAATGACACAAAGATATAGAATGGTTCGGCAAGCTTACGTACATTTACTATGAAGATCTCTTACTATGTTTCTCTCTTACAATTATAAGGAATTACAAGAGAATAATAACAAATGAAGCACTTAAGCCCAAGAAATTACTGTGAGGGACATTTTGAGTAGGAGATTAGTTTTTCGACCCTTTGAAGTAGCACGGCTTGGGGTATTTATAATGGCTGTAGTGGATGATGGACGATTGAGATAGCGTAGTGAAATAGGTGGGAAGCGTGCTCGAACATCCATCTGGTCACATGGACTGGTGGAAGACAGTTATAATGGTAGGATGAAATATGCAACTAAGAAACACGCCGGTTATCCATCCATACATGTGCATGCATTGCATCTAATGCACATTTAATGTTGATGGCGTGCTACATGAGTTGGTACGCTTTTGGCCAACTTGCTACAGTGCTTAGTACAACTAGTTGTATGGTTTGTTGTTTACTTTCGCTTGCCTAAGTGGTAAGGCAGATGAATGGCTTTCTCCCTGGTGTCTTGGTCGGTCGGTTGTTGACGATATTTTAGGGCAACTAAACATCTTAAAGACTAATTTATAAGGAATGTATCGGGTCGATTGTAGGATGATGGTATAATTCCCTATACACGTTGGAGCCATTTTGAGTTGTGCCAACTGGCAATAGACCTGGTGTGTTATTGGTTGGATGAGATATCTCGGAGTCAGATTGGATGTGAGCTACTATGAGTGGACCGGTCATAGATATATTAGTCGGCTTGGACAAGGATGGGTCATGCTTAATTGGCCTACTTATTACTCCTGCGAGAAGCTTCCCATGCACAGTAGTAGCCGGTTGCTTATTACTGAAGATTGCTGAGTGAAATTGAATATTTAAAGGACCAAGATGCAAGATAGGTACCAAGACGATTTTGAGGTAATGAGATGGGGCTTCCTAAGACCAGTCGGACGTGGGCTTAGATAAAGCAGGGCCAAAGATAGGTTTGCGGTTGAGCTAAGTCTACTAATGTGAGTTGGTCGGCTTTAGTCTTTAGATAAAGCTAAGCCTTTTACCATTCATCTTTGGACCCGATCAACCATCGCTGCCATGTCAACGATGATCGACCGGTGTTGGTAAACTACAATGAGCCCGTAAATTTTAGATAATGATATTAGTGATAATTTAGGCAATAGATTATGGAATAGGCCCAATTCCATGACTACGGGCTTTAAGGAGTAAAATAAAGTAATAGATAGAGGGTCGTAAGGCCTGTTACTTAGCTTAGTAGTCTGAATTGCGAGATGGTCTTTATGGGGTTCCTAGCATGGGCAAGCTATGGAGGCAGTGTTCAAATTTCCACCTTAGGGTGTGCTAGTCAATGATGTCGGAGATTTGACTAACTTTGGCCTCTTATGTTTCAAATAACAGCTTCCGGATCTACTTTTGCTAGCAAATAGACATCTGCTGGTTAGCTAGTCTCAAATCTTCTGATCTAGAAACCGGAAAGATTGACTTGGCTATACTTTTGGTCGGCCATGGGTGTAACATCAGGATATCCTGATATCCCATCACCGTAGACCATCCTGACCGCCCTCTTCCAGTTACTATGCTTTTTCTTGGGGCTATCTCAAGGTGGGGCCATGCTGCCCCTCTATCCTTACTTTATCTTGATCCTTAATGCATATAGGCTTGCCCCCGGTCAGCTTACTCTCAACAGCTACCAGTTCCTACCCAAGCCTATGCCGCTTGGATAGAAATCGTCCATCCTGAACTGAATGCTAACTTCATAGAGATTATCTCTCAGATGTAGAAGGGAACCAGGTACCCATTTGGCACCTAATTTCACTTCCATCCTAACATTTTTTTCGAACAATAGTAAGGTCACCCATGCTAGATCGTGAGATATTTCTTTGTTTCTCATGGAGTCAACCCTAGTTTCCTGCACCTCGAGTTACATATTCCTAGTAAGTCTTTGCTTCTTTTTTTTTTCCTGGGTTTCCTTTGGTTAACTCGCCAGTTGATAGGGGACTCTCTTGCTTATGCCGACATTAATTTTGGGACATTGAGTGAGAATGTGAACCTGCTGAGGTCGGTCGCTGTCCAACATCATGATTGGAGAACCTTGTTGACTGATGCCAACCTCCATCGAGTTGGGCTAGTGAGGAAGGACCCGAGGATGGTCTTGGAGTGGGTTAAGCTATTAAAGAAACCAGGTAGAAGAAGGCCAAGGGGAAGTAGGACTACTCTAATGTCTGATTTTTGAACCTGATCCAAGCCGGTCATAGACGAGAATTTGGGATATGATGATAAAGTTATGGGCGAGGAGCCTGGTGTGACACCCCGCTATTTTTAACGTCAGAAATCAAATAAAAACGCCATAAAATACACTACAACTAATTTCCAATATTAAAAACAGTGGATCATATATATTATAAAATTTCAAAACTGTGAAAAATAAAAGAAAACCCCATAGTGGAATCAAATATCAATATACATAAACTTAATGATGTGGTTATCTTACAACATCATCACAATAAATTACATCAATAGTTATAAACTAACACTATCCAACTAATAATAAATTAATGTAATACAAGAATTTACCAAACAGCTACCAGTGACATAGCCTGCATCCACTTTTCATTCCCTCTTTCGCTAATGTCTGCAACTTGACACTTTTATAGATATACAGAATAAAAAGGAAAACGGGTTCAACTATTTTTGGAGCTTCAATTTCTATACACTCTAATCACAAGGGAACCGAGAGCTATTGCATATAAAAAGACTGCTTATGTATCCCTATCTAATTGGGGATCAAGCCCACATAATTTTGTTTCATGCTCTTCTCCTGCATCTAAATACTTGTTAACACATAATAACCATTGCATCATGCAACCAATGTAACTAATGCAAGTAGGAAACACTACTCCTACTAAACCATCATTAATGACCAAATGTGCACTAACTAATTCTACTAGTAACACAAACAACAAATCAACCATTGTGTACTAACTCTTAATATTAGTAATGCAAACACAAATCACCAAATGTATACTAACTCACCCCTTAGTAATACATACACCAAATAACCAAATGTGTACTAACTCACCATACTAGTAACACAACATTCAAATCATCAATGTATACCAATTCATTATATTACTGACACTATATTCATAATAATCAACCACACACTACATTGTAATAATAGTGAAATATCGCATGACTCACCCCCAGTGCGATTTCATAACAAACATATATGATAATTTGTACACAATGATTACCCACATATGTTACAACCACCCAAAAGAAATATTTACACTCACTAATTTCTCTTAAGTACAATTAATTTAGTACTGCTTACAATAAAAATGCATATTATTTATTCCACTCAAAGCAATATTAATTTTTTTTAAACAAAAAATAATATACCTAAAAAATCTTCTTTGCACATTTATTTCTTCAAATATTAAAAAACACTGTAATTTAGTAATTTATACCAAATTATTCCCAAAATCAATTATATTATTATCTTACTTTAAAATAATAATACACATACTCAAATTCCTTTAAATCCTTTTTTTACAACCATTCTTTTTCACAAAAATTATTTTATTATTTATTAAACTTCTCATTGTCTAATAAATAATAAATCCTCTAGTTTCAGTTGAAAAATATTTTTCATTGTCATTTATGAATTTTTCCAAAACCGTATTCAATATTTCCATAATTATTTAAATAAAATCGTTAAACCGCTATTACTTACAAAAATTACTCCTAATTTGCAAATAACCTCATTTACTATATTTACCTAATTTTCCCAAATTAGACAATTTTGTTTATTTCTATTTATCACTTATCTTTTCGAGTTAACAACCAATTATAATTAAACATTCAATAATGCAATAGTTAACACCAAACCAATCAAGTCAAGCCTCAACATCCAAAATATTACAACAATCCAAATAACCATCAATATAACACAACATATCTTAGCCAGTATAAAATATTCATCGATGACTAATTATTTAATAATTAAAGCTCAATTAATTAAATTAAATAAACCATAACAACATGCTTTGAAAATAGCCCCAAAACTTAGGAAACCTTATGTCAATTTGTTTGAAATTTCACCACGAATCCATGAAAGAAAATATGCGTAAATCGGAGTCCGTATACGAAAGTTATGAAAGTTGAAAGTTTTAGGGTTTAATTTGAAACTAATAAAAACCCGAGGGCTATAACAGAAAATTACATTCTTCCCCACTAACACAGCCGCCAGTTTGACCACGAATTTCACCAATTTTGACTACATTTTCCCATCACCTCCATACTCCGATCGACGATCGATGACCGCCATTGGACTCCCCTCGCTGCAGCCTTCAGTTCCGACATCTCACGTGAGCCTCTACCCCCACCATGTCAGATCCGCCGTGGCCTAGGGTTTGGACTTTTGGCGAATTATTATGGCCAACTCGTCAACATTTGGATGCTCGACCACCGAGGATGTGCTTTATTCTTCATCCTCTATAAAACATTACCCTTCGATCGTCGTTTCACCATTGAATCAGAATTGATAAAATGGACGATTGAGACTATTTCGTCAATTTATGGTCAACTGGAGTATCAAATGAGAAAATGAATTTTGCCCATCTCTTTGCATCGTTGAGAACCTCGAATCTATATATAATTGATTGGGTTTGGACACTTTGTATTTTATTCACTTTTTAATTCTTCACTAATCACCGCTAGAGAGGAATTAGAGCAGAAAAATGGGAAGAAGATGACAGTGAGGGTTTACTGACACTATATTTACAGGCAAAAATGGTCATGTTGGACCAAAGTGGTCGTAAAAGCCCTAAAAGCTCATTTTTGAACAGTAACAAAAGTATATCGTGCCATATATCAAAATATAGGTTTTTGGTATTTCTAAACCTAACGGAACCATCAACGACCCCAAAAAAGACAATTATACTTAAATTTGTCTTTTGCCACCAAATTCATTTTAAACAATTATTTTAAAATTAACAATTAACGTGTCAAAGTTGCAGGTCATTACATTCTTCCCCCTAAAAGAAGTGCGCCAGCGCAATTCCCCAAATACAACCCTCAACCAAACCAATGAAGCATCATCATGGATATAATCACAAAATATGGAGAAGCATGATAATCAAAACTAACAACTTCAAAATGGTATACGACAACCGTAAAAAAATCAGTCATGACACAACATTTATTCACAACAATAAATCCAACACACGACTGTAGTACCACAATATTTCTTCACTCGTATAATTAAAATTATAATATGAAAATAACACCCCATTAACAAAAATGAAACAATCTCAATCATACGTCATTTTTGTTCACAAGTAATAACATGCATTTCACATAAATGCATAGATCAACAATTAGTATAGTGCACTAAGATAAAGTACACATACTCAAAGAAATAAGGTATCATCCTCACACTAGCATACCAACAAAAAAATATCTATCCTAACCCTTATACTGATCACACATACGGAAAGTATAAACCACAACTAAGTTCTTTCACCAAACACAATTGATACACAATAATCCATGCGATCATCACTAATATCGATAACTACTTAACACTACAACCTCACCAAAGCCTAAAGTAGCTCATTGCCATCACTAAGGCAAACTAGACCGTCACCAAGGTCCCATATCGCATACTCCTCGCCACCACTAAAGCAAATTATACCACAACTAAGGTCTCACGTGAACATAGCCACCACCAAGGTCTCACATGATCATAGCCACCACCAAGGCTTCGTGTCATTGTAGCCATCGCCAAGGCCTTACGTCATCACCAAGATGCCTTTGAATATCTGATAACTCTTATGACCATCACCAAGATCGACGACACACCATGTTGTAATGGGATTCAGTGCTCGTTCACATACCATCACCAAGGTACTGCTATCACCAAGGTAGCCTAAACCATCACTACGGTCCAGGGTACATAGGTCGAATGTGCCTATGACTCGATACTAGAACACATCACATCCCGCCCCATCGCTTCACCTTGTTGAATGTGCCTCCTCGGACATCACCAAGTCCACATGAACTTCTCACGAAGTACTCGACCTATAACGATTCAGATCATCGATATATCAAATTTTAGACCACCTCACTTGGTTCGAAGTCAACTCGATAAAATCTCACGTCATCCACCATGACTAATCCAAATATACCACTTACCATCTCATTAGTTTTTCTAATGCACATCCCCTAGAAAGTTAACATTGAATAACTACGTCATCGAAAGATTATTAACACTAACAAGCATTCATCCTACCATCCAATGTACATAGTCATAACAAGGCAAACAACGAGCAATAAACAATACAACTAATTTAATCAAAACGAACAAGCACTACCAACATAAAATATTTCAACCTTATACACCAAAATAGGTTTTGGACCAACTTCTTTTCATTTCAAAAATCCACTGTTGAATTAAATTATTTTATTTTCCCAAAATATTTTCTCAAAATACTGAACAGTATTTTATAATACATTCTTTTTTCGAAAAGAGAAATATCTTCACACATATTCACCAAAAAAATTCTCTTAAAAAATGTTTTCCCCACGTACAACCTTGAAATAAATTTATACCAAGTAATATGTTTACTTTCACCAAAATATTTACTTTCATCTTTTAAATCTTTAGTAAATTTCTTTAAGCCATTTTTACCTCTTAAATAAAACACCTTTCAAAAATCCAACATGTATATTTTTAACTATAACTTCGAAAGTTAAAATTCCATAAAATAGGCTCACTTTCTAAGGTTAGGTTTTTAATTTTCAAATGTGTGTCACTCGGTTTAAAAATAACACTTGATCCTTCCTAAAAGTGTTCATCCAATCACACTCCTATAGTATTTATTTCTCCCTTAAAGGTCACTATAAATAACTAACGCCTTAGGATTAGGTAATGGTGGGTATGCATACAATGCATACATGTAAAGCATATAGATATAAATAAGAACACTCTCTCGTTCTATATTTTCAACCTAACCAAAAGTGTAAATTAATCCATCCTAAATGGATAAGTTTATCCAAGGCTTAGGGAGTTTCTAAACTAAAGCTCTCAAGTGTCACAATCCATTATTTTTAATATTGAAAATTAGTTGCAGTGTATTTTTTAGCATTTGTAATTGATTTCTGACTTTAAAAATAGTGGGGTGTCATACCTAGGTAGTGGCAACATGTTGACATCGACAAGCTAAGTGATGTAGTGTTGATACCACAATGAGTGGAATTTAACCCATGACAATTAGTTGACGTCTTGGTTCCTCATTATAAAATATCTCCCATTGATATTGGGATACCGAGGCAAGTTCTAAAGAAAGCAGTATTGAGAGAGGATTACAAGAGTTGTCAATAAGGACACGTATCCTTCCTCCGAGAAAATTCCTGCATACAACCTTTTGTTATTTGGATACGAAGACGGGGCTCAATTCAAGCCTCATGTTAAGACGAATTAAACCACTGTAGGTAGATCGGTCTCATCTTACTCACCCTTTATTATAGGGTACAGCCGACGTGTTAGATTTTAATGCTTTTGATGAGAGAAAGGGTATTAACAAGGCCATCATGACCAAAGTTCCTACTTCCCTGTTGTACATACCACGCCTGCTGCATCTAAGACCCTTACTGCACCTAAATCCCCTATTGGGCCCAAAATAAGGAAGGTGGTTATTGATGTGCCTTTCAGCCCCATATGGTTACTCCACCCATCCACTTGGAGCAAGACCAAGAAGAGGAGGAGAGACAGGACCGGCCCACCTTTGACCGCCAATGTCACCCTGCATTTCAAAAGGTTCCTCGATATTTATAGCTTAGAGGAGCTGGCTGGGGGTAAGGGGGAAGCACTTCTGGGGTAGGTATCTTTAGACCTCAAACCATGGTGAGGATGCTGCCAACCAAGAAAAATTGTTGTCGAACTTCCAACTCATGATAGAGGCTCTCTCGTACCTCCATCAAGCCTGATCTGGCTTGAATCGGCTTCTTTATAGGATGTGATAGACTTCCAAACTCAGAATCCCTACAGTATGTTACCTACTTTGAAATTTTTTCTTTTTACACTATCATTTTTCTAACATTATCTTTTATTTAAGTCTTGCACCATTGTCTTTACATTCGAGCGGAGGTGGAGAGCCTTTAGAATGAACAAAAAGCCAAGGTAGGTGCCCAACAAGTAGCGGAGGCTGAGGCCATTAAGGCCTAGGACACAAGGGAGGCGGTCGAGGTAGCGGAGGAAGACCTCGAGGGAGAGAATGGTTAAGGAGGCCGACCAACTACGAGCCGACTTGAACAAACATATGGTTGGTGCCGATCGGATGCGGACTTAGTTGCCACCAAGAAGGGGGAGTAGGATAAGTGAGCCAACAGGCTAAAGAACATGATAAGTGTCTTGCTTAGGGAAAACATTCAATTTTCAATCTCCATCAGTAGGTTTGATGATGTAGCCTTTGCAAAGGCCTAGGAGGAGTGGTTGAGGAGAAGAGTGCAATAATGATTCCATGCCGGTTGTATTAACCAAGGAGCAGCTGGAATCCTTGACATGACCAATTGGAGGGCCAATCTTATAGATATTTTTCTTTCCTCTTTTTGCAAGCTTGGTAGGGCGGGTTGTGTTCCCCATATTTTGTAAATGAATAGAATCATTTTGCTGTGCCTAAGTACTTTGCTATTTTATCTACTCTTATCTATACATAGCTTGTAGGGTAGTGTATTTTGAGTAGTTGACACAGTCCCTTACATTGAATTGATCGATTTAGTTAATATGCTAGGTCAGTTGATAGGCTCGGATGCGAGCATTAATCGTGCAACCCAGTTGTTCGGCAACCATCGAGGTCGACATATGATAGTTAGGCCTCCTTGTGTTTTTTTGTTGTTGGACGATCCCGGCACAAGCCTGAGCATTGAGTGGCTATAGGTTCTTTTAGGTGACAACATGGTAAAAATAAGTGGCAAATGGTCCCGATTCAAACCTAAGCATTGAGTGGCTTGATGCTTCTTCTGGGTGACACGATGTAAGGATGAGTGGTAGGCTGTCTTAGCTTGAACATAGTCATTGAGTGGCTTAAAGGTTCTCCTAGGTGACATGCTGCCAGCTAATGCTGAGCTTGGCTTACTTTTATGCGTGTACACTATAGATGTCGAATTTCAGTGTCACTTAGGGTAACAATGTTGGTCTTGACAATGGTACCCATCATGTAAGGAGGATGGGTGACATAATGGGCGAGGGATATAGGACTTTTGCGGTCACATCTCAATTAGTCAATGTGCCTTGGAATGAAGGGGAGAGATGCCTCACTAAACTCACAGGGTAATGGGTAGTCCCCAAGAAAGGAAGTGGATGCATGGTGATTTATTCTTGCTGGATAGCCTGGCAATACCCAAAAAGAAAGTGAATGCATGGAGACTCACCCTCATGGCCGACAAGGAAGGGAGCTAAGGCTCGCTACGTCCTCAGTAACAAAAATCAGCAGTCCTCAAACAAGGTAATGAGCATATATTAACTCATCCTCATTCGATAGCATAGACTGCTCCATAGTTCTCCAGGTTAACACACTGCTAATTGAGAGTGGTAGGCAGTCCCAGCTCGAAACTGACCCTTAGGTTGCGATCCTTGAACAAGGAAGTGAATGAACAGTAATTAACCCTTACTGGATAGAAGACTGGCAAAGAAAGGAGTGTGACTCATGCATTCCTTAGTAACAAAGGTCAGCAGTCCCCAAATAAGGTAGCGAGTGCATGATAATTCATCATCGTTGGATAGCCTTAGTGAAGATGTTGAATAATGTTAGCTTTGTTATCTTCAACGTATTCTTCAAAAAAGGTGTTACATAGCCTTATAAATGTGGCTTGCTTCATACATGATAGGCCTAGAGGTGCACAAGGTTCCAAGTGCTAGAAATGTGGTTTCCGTCTAGGTAAGAGAGGCAATAAGCACAATTTGCTGAGATGGCTTTTATAACATACAGTTCCTCCTAGTTCGGGCCGAGTACCCCTTTGACTAAGTTTTTAGTACTGGCAAACACCCAAAACGGAACTAGGTCGCTGATAATGAATTCCCGAAGCTTTACTCTTGAGTCGCAGTGCTTGGATATCTTCCTTTTGTAGGCTTTGGTGCGGTGTTCGGCTTCAACTCTTCGTTTTTCTATAATGTCGAGTATGAATATAAGTAGCTCATCATTTTTCTTAGGCTCAAAAGTTATACGCTGAGGTATGGGACATCTATGCCCAGCATGGCTTCGTACCTATAGGAAAGAGGGAAAGGTGTATGTCTAGTTGAAGTATAGTTGAAAGTGTAATACAACCAAAGACCCAGTGGTAGTTTCCCAATTTTATTTAGCTTTGGTGAGGTGCTTCTTGAGTGTTGATTTGGTGGTTTTGTTGACAACCTCAACTTGTCCATTGGTTTAAGGATGGGCAACGGAAGAGAAGCACTTCTTAATTATGTTCCTTGCACAGAAGTCTTGAAAGAGGCTGCTTACAAATTGAGTGTCGTTGTTGGTTATGGTCTTCTTTAGCAGGCCGAAATTATAAACGATTTTCTTTATGATGAAGTTCAAGATCTTGAGGGCGGTGACTCCGGCAAGGGGCTTGGCCCAGACATAGTTGGTGAAGTAGTCAACGATGACTATGGCATGGTTGTACCCTCCCTTGGCACTAGGTAGCTTTCCTATCAAGTTCGATCTCCTATGTGTCGAATGGCTATGGGGAGGTTATAGAGTTAAGGAGGGTAGGTGAGGCTCTGGGGATTTTGGTGAATCACTGACATTGTTCTGTTTCTTGACTTAGTCCATAGAATCTTTGTCATAGTTATTCGTGGACAATGTGTCTATTTCTATTATAGTTTCCCCAACTCATAGCAAGGTGCCTCGAACCTTTAAGGGGGTCCAAGGAGTGAGTTATTCCAGGTTGCTTATTGCCATGACTAGCTGGTCGGCCTTGACATACTTCTTCCTGGGTATTTGCTCCAACTTGAACTCGACAAATGTGTTGATTATCTTCTTGGCCTCAACAACATACAAGGCTAGTGTTTTACCCTTTACTTAATAGTGCTTCCCAATTTGATTGACAAGTCGCTAAAAGCATGGATGAACTTTATATGCCATTCTCTAGTCATCCTAAGGCCGGTCAGGATAGCTTCATAGTCGGCTTTGTTATTAGTCGCATTGAAAGTAAGGCGGACAACAAAACATAGCTATCTTCCTTCAAGCATGATAAGAACCATGCTAGCTCCTACCCCTTCTCATTTGATGCTTTATCCATATATAAGCCCCAAGTTTGTTGGCTAGCAATTGTCTCTTCTTGGCCAATGTATGGGCTTGAGCACTCGGCAATGAAATTTACAACCGCTTGGCCTTTGATAGAAGTGCAATGTTGGAAAGATATGTGATATTGCTCAAGTTCAACTGACCACTTCAATAGTCGGCCCATTGTGTCAGGTTGCATAAGGACTTAACTTCAGGGGTTGGTTTTTTAGGACTTTAATAGGATGAGCCTGAAAGTACGGCTGGAGCTTCTAGGCTGCCATACGCAGGTAGAAGGCAAGCTTCTCCAACCTTTTATATCTCATTTCTGGTTCTAATAACCTCTTGCTAATATAATAGACTAGTCGTTGGAGTTTCTCATTTTCCATAATCAGGGTTACACTGATTGCATGGTTAGTTACACCTCAGTATATATACAAATCCTTCCTGTCGACTGTTGGATTCGGGCCAGCCCGCAACAGAAGTCATGGGTGAATTTCAAATTTTGTTACCATTTTGGATTTTTATTAGGCCTATGAAGTCAAATTTATTTAGAACATTTTTAAATTTAATTTAGATAATCATATATTTCATTTAAATTTATTAATTATTGATATAAATTTATATAATTTATTTTCAACTTATATATAAGTATACATATGTATCATACATATGTATGTGCATGTGTAAAATGATATTCCATGAAGGGTACAACACGCCTGTATATAGATGCTGTGATTTACATCGTAACGGACACGTTAACTCATCCTATATGTATTGTATGTTGCCCAAATATGTGTATATATTTATTGTTATCACATATATATATGTATCCAACTGAAAATTATATATATTTATATTATGAAAATATCATATATATACATACATAAAATATTATAGAATTAAATATTGAATAAAAAACACACACATATTATATATATAAAAGATACGATTTTATCTAAAAATATTATTAATTATTTGCATATATACGTATTAAAGTAACATAATTATGTATATATATATATAATATGTATATATAAAGATAAATATAATAATTAAAATGTAAAAATGAGTCAGAATAGTTTATAAACTATAAAATTAAAACTAATATTAGTACCATTATTATTATAAAACATTCCAGATCATATATACATGAAATCCGAATATAAGTATAGTTTTATTATATTAATATATATATATATATATTATGAATTACTGAGTCAATTAAAAATAATTAAACAACAGAAAATGTTTGTATAGTAGATATTTTTGAATTTTAAACTTTTAAAAAACAAGGAATTGTATTTAGGTTGCGAAATGTTTTCAGAATTTTCCAAGTCAAATTTTTTATTATTAATTAAATGCTTTTCGATCGAATTTTAAATGATTTTTTAAAATAAAAAATGGTTTAAAATTCTTATTTTTCTACCGAGGGCATAAGTGGTGACAAATTAATTTCAAAAAATTTAAAATTTAATTTCCTAAACATAATTAATTTTATATGAATTTATTAATTCATGCAAACATTAAATAATATTATAGTATATTAATACTTTTCAAAAATTTATTCCGGTTACTAAAAACCACAGTTGATATAAATATACATTTGAAAATTATTAGATCAATTATTTATGCAATATAGTTATATTGTTTAATCCATTTCGTATAAATAAATTAGTTAATATGTTAACCTATATATATATATATATGAATTAATAAAATACAAATAATCAAAATATAATGATATTGTATGTGCCAAATCTTTGAAAAAAATTGTTTTTTTATTTGATAAACATACACACATGACCAAACAATATATGTGGCAATAACAATACCTATAAGAATCTCACCTAACTAACAATTCAATAATAATAGTATATATAATTGAATAATATAGAGTTATACAAAAAATATGCAGCAGGTATAAAACTAAATACTTACCTAAACTAATGCCTTTAAGTACACCTTGTAATTATAGGTTCCCTTCCTCTTGAAAACTTCCCGATTTGTTAGATTGTCAGTCTTTGAATCATAGACCCTTTGTGAACAAATAGCTATTAATTTGAACTGATTTGAGATTTGATGGGTTTTGTAGAGAGGTATGGCTGGCCATGATATGGATAGAGGAGGCAGTCAAAAAAATCTCTAGAAAGTTTGGGTTATGATTCCTTTTATATTGGTTGAATCACAAGTGGATCATACTACTTACCTTATCTCATCAGATCTTAGCCATCTATCACATATTCTAATACCTATTTTGCCACCGCTTATATCACATAATTACTGTCGAATTGTTCCTCTAATATCATAGGCTAATAGCCTATTTAAGCTCAAATAAATATATTAAATCCAATTTCATTTCTTTGTCGATATTTCATATCAATCAATGTATTTATAACTATTATAAATATATACAACAATATTTATTCCTCAAATCATATTAAAATTTTATTATTAATATTTCATAAATATTAATTAATTTAATTAATTTATAACAATTATAAACTAACTAAATCATTTGGTCTAAAGAGAATCCATCATTTTGGTTGTGTGATTCTTGGGTGTAAATTCGATCAGTGATTAACATCGAACTATTTGAATGTTATCTTTCACACATCACTTAGCAGGTGGTGTGACATTTTAGCCAAATTTATCGCTTACTTAGTTTTTGGTAAAATCCAATTTTAATTTAATAAGTATTACTCGGTCATGACATTTATGTACACCAATTCTCTTCGTCAAAATTATCACTTTGGACTTATGGAATTCGGCAATGGTCAAAATTCCAATATCATCCATATTCAACATACAAAGTCCTTGGTTTAATAATAACAATTATTATTAGCCAAAATGCTTTGGCATAGACTTTGACTTTGTGTTGACTTGAATTAACTGTGATACTAACCCCATATAACCAAGGAGCTCTTGAATAGTGCTTCATTTCTAATACTTTTACTTAACCCAACTATAGCCACTCTATGGATTATTATGCCATGATTTGACTACCATCAAAGTGGAGCCTTCATATTGAAGATCTATAGTATTCTTAGGTCAAGAGAACTATGTAAATCAGTCGCATTGATATTTTCTGTTTGACTTAGTTATATTAACCAACCGAGAACTGTTAAGTGAGTTGTTCCATTTTTATCCAATAACTATCAGTACGTTACCTTTAGGTGCCTCTAACAGCCATGAGTTATACATTACCCAACATTTGGACAGCGTTGCGTACTCTAGTCTCAACGGATACATCGATATCCAATCTCGATGCATCTTAACTAGGAACATTTAGAACGGTATATTTATTTTCATTCTGATAAGTTAATCACGTTTACAACACTTTGTAACTACTATCACTAAACATATCATTTATGGATTTTCTATTAAATATACTTTTAATTAAATTAATTAATTAATATAACACGTTATATTAAGTACATAATAGAAAGAAAACACCTTTAATAGAACAAGATTGGTCAACGAGTTAGATATATGTAATGAATTACATAATTGCTGCTGGGGCATACCCCTAACTCTATCATTGATGGGCTTAGATAGTACCGGATGAGTAGTGAAATTCTACTTCAACCCCTCTAATGCCTTAGTGCATTCATTATTCCAAGTTAACGATTTTCCCTTCTTGACGAGGTTAAAGAAGGGGAGACACGGGTTGGTTGCCTTTGACATGAACTGACTTAATGTTGCAATCATCCCATTCAGGATATATGCTTGTTTCACAGTCCTTGGGACTTTCATATCTTGGATGGCTTGTATTTATCGGGATTAGCTTCAATACTTTTGGCGCTTACAATTTAAGTAAGGAATTTATCGAACCAGATAGTAGAGGAGTGCTTCTTTGGACTCAACTTCATGTTGTATTAGTACAGTATGTTGAATGTCTCCACTAGGTTCTGTACATGCCCTTAGCCTTCCAAACTTCACCTCATGTCGTCCATATATACCTCCATCAACTGGCATGGCGCAATAGCAATACAAGTTTGCATTTCTAATGAAGGAGGTATGTTATTGGTATGGGCCATGCATGGCAATCTGATTGTACCCATAATAGGCATCCATGAAGGTGAGAATATTATGTCCACTAGTTGCATCTATAAGTCGATCAATGTTAGGTAGGGGACAACTGTCTTTAGTGTAGGCTTTATTAAGGTCGAAGAAGTTAATGCAAGTTCTCCAAGTCCCATTTGGTTTTTCTAACAAATACTGGGTAGCTAATAAGACCATATATTCTTCCTCTCGAATGAAGCAGTTGGCTAATAGCTTCTCTACCTCTTCTTTGAGAGCTCGGTACCTTTCTAAGTGATCGATGCTTTTGACGGACATGGGTGGCTTTGGGATCATTGTTGAGTGCATGGAAAATGTCCTGGGTTCAATGTCCATAATGTCAACATTCCCCATGCGAAGACGTCTTTGCTTCGCTATAGGAATCTCCCTACTACCATGCTAAGTTCTATGTCGATTTGAATAACAATGCTGGGGTCAATACGATTTATAGAGATTGATTCCAAGAAGTAGCCGACCCTTCCTCGATGCTTGAGTCACTCACGAGGGGGTCTAATGGGTCATCATCTAGATTTGAGTTTATTTCCAAGTCGCACCAGTCTAGCCCATAAATCATGAACTCTATGACATCCTCGACTAGAACAGACGCATATACTCGAGTCAAGGTATTGATGTTGCACTCGTCTCTTATAAATGAATCTGTCGACATTGAGAGGATTAGAGTTGCTATGTTGGATGTCTCTACTTTCCAATGGGTAGTAACTTTCTCATTCCATGCCTTGATGAGCTCTGTGGTTTTCTAGGAGTGGAAAAGGATATAGGGTTCCTGCCATCCGTCTTCATTATGGCTGATGGTCTTGGCTCGACCTCGAGCAATGTTGGGCTTTAGGGTACTCTCGGATGAAATGTGGATAATTGATGCAACTTAGTGGCCTAGGGTGGTCCCAATATAACCCTGAGTATTGCTAACTTCGAGGGTACTCTCGAGTGACACACCATTGGTATTTGTATCTTTAGCAGAAAGGATAGTCCAGGCACGACCTTGAGCACTATTTAGCTTAAGGGTACTCTTGGGTGATACTTTGTTGGTTGTTGTTACATGAATGAGTAAGATAGTACTAGCATAAGGAGCTATTTAAGTTTACACTTCAGATTGGGGGTGGTCTTGGCTTGAACTAGATCACTGACTGACTGTATGGTTCTCTGGAGTGACTTACCGTTGAGTGTTATATGTCTTTACTGAAGCATGAAAACATCTTTCTTTGCTTGTTTGAAGGAGGCCCCAAAAAACTCCCTATACTTTTTTTGATAGCCCTAAATCTTGCTGATCCTGCCTTAGATGAGGAACTTCATGATGAGCTGGTTGTAGAAGATGATGGTGTCCAGTTCAGCAAGTATCAGTCATCCTATCAAAAGGTCGTAAGTAGAGGACAATCAACTACTACAAAGTTAATCTGAACCTTTTTAGCCTATGGTTCTTGATTAAATGTTATCACAAGCGATGTGGTACCCATTGGAGTAATGACCACACCCAAAAGTCATAAATAGGGAGGTGCAATGGGTGAGGCTAGAGGTAGGAGGCTTGAGAAACTCAAAAACATGATGTTGATTGAGTTGCCCTCATCTACAAAGGCTCAATGCACGTTTGAGTTAGCCATTACCAAAGCGATGACCATAGGATCGTGATGGGGGTAGGAGACTGGTTCTATGTCCTTGGTAGTGAAAGTGATGGGTTGATGATTCCATTATAAGCACTTTGGATGCTTTATGCTCTAAGGAATATACGTGGTCGGTTGATCCCACTTCCCTCAGATACTAGAACTATGCTCCCGAACTACTGATGTCTATATAAGAGCTACCACATAAGGTCAAGATGTCAGTTATTGCTGCGATATTGTCGTTGGGTTACTGGGGTGGAGTCAACTGGTTGTCGTGGTTATTCCTTTGTTACTTGATCTCGAACAAACTCCAAAAATATCCCTTCCCGGATAAGTCATTCAATCTCGTCCTTAAGCAGTCGACACTCCTTGGTGGAGTGATCGTTGATTTAATGGAACTGGTAGTATTTGTCTTCCTCCCTTCTTTCACCTTTGGAGGAGCTTGATCTTTGAAACTACACCCGGTCCTGAGTTGCGAGATAAATTGTCTTCATATCTCTGTTCAAAGTAGCATAGTTAGCATACCTGGACTTGTATTGGGCGCCAGCCTCTGTATGCCTCTTAGTGTTATTCTGCCAACCACTGGGTTGATGGTCGATATTTTCACCAGATTTAGCTTGAGTAGAGTGCCAGGTTTCATTATCAATGTTAGAGAGAAATGCATCATTTATTCTCATAATGTCATTCGCCCATTGATAAAAGTCAGTTCGGGATATAGCCAACTGCTTTTGAAGCTCCCTCCATATTCATAATTTAGACCTAAACTCCAAACAAAGGTCCACGACCAGGCTATGTGTGTTAAGACTCCTAACCTGAATGGATTCTTTGTTGAAGCAGTTGATGTATGCCAAAGATTCTAAGTTGGATCCTATCTAATATTATCTAACTCAATAGCCATCATAACATGGGTGTTTAATGTAAAGAACCTGGTCTTGAAATCCACGCACAGTTGGGCTAAAGAACAGATGCTTTGTAACAACCCTGTATTTTGTGATTATTTTAATTATTTTAATTAAATTTATGATTTAAAAGCTTTATTTTACTTATTTGAAATGGATAATTTTGTTATTTCAAATATAAACTTTGATTTTGATGTGAATTAGAATTCCAAACATGATTAAATAGAATATTTTACAAAAGTGAATTTTGGTCAATATGGTCAAACTTTGACTTTTAAAATTTGAAACTTGAAAATTTGAAAATTTAAATTTTATCTTTTATTATGAAAGTAAATAAAATTTTAAGAACACTGCTTTTCGTTTCGTTGAAATCTGATTTATAATGTGAAAGTTATGCCTTTTCAACTGTTGTGTGTAATTTGCTGTATTTAACAAAATTGTTTATTTTAAATTATATAAATAACATTTTATTTGGTCATGTAATGTTCTAATTTATGTTTATATGGGTAAAATAACATGTTATGTATATATTTTGGTTTTAAAACATTTTAAAAGTGTAACTTACATTTTCCATTGTCAGTTGTATTTTTGTTTACAATTTCTAATTTCCGGTTTCAATTAATTAAAGCAATTCTTTACTTATCTTTATATTTTTCTTAAGAACTTATTTTATTCTTATTCCCACTTTATTATGTTCCTAATTTATTTATTTATTTGACTTTTTATTTGTTTTAAAGTGAAATAGAAATTTTTCTAGAGGTAGTGGTAATTTATTTGAAATTTTCATGTCCTGTTTGCAATTTTTAAACAATTTCTTTAGTTCTTTTTCTATTTTTCTCCAATATGATTATTTATTTAATTCTAGAAATGATAAATAAACTATTTTATTTCAAATTTTTTCTTTATAATATTTTTAAAATGAAGTTGATATTTTTCCAAGGCTAGTGATGATATATTTGTAATTTTTGAACACTGTTTGGATTTTTAAGCAATTTCTTTTATTCTTTTTCTATTTTCGTTGAATTTTATTATTTATTTTCATATTATTTCACTTTGTTTCGGTTTTTAAATGTATTTTCTAAAATTATTTTGTTTTATTTGTTTTAAAAAAGGAAATGGAAATTGAAGAGACAATGACTCTTCCTTTTCTTTTGACTTTTCAAGTGTTAGACTTTTCAATTTCCATAACTCTTCATTAATTTTGTTTTTGCCGTGAAAATTTTGTTTCTTAGCCTTGTATTCATTCATTCAAAAAAAATATCATCATCGTCTTTCATTTACGGCTAGAGAAAAATATTGGTAATGGCATCATCTTTTTATGCCTTTTCTTCTTATTTTCATACATTTTTGCCTTGTTTTCTCATGTATTTGGATCGGCCTCTCTCTGATATCCACAGCTACCACCTCCTATACCTCTTCCGTGCCATCATCACCAGCTACTCCTCTGGTCTTGACCAAGGCCGAGCCATCCATGATGAACAACTCCTCGAAAACTATGAAAAATGCCTTGAAACCATGTTAGTTGACCACCACTTGCCTCATCTACTTCAACCACCACCATAACCACCATCTAGGCCGCCTTCACTCCACTGACCTGACCACCACACACACCCCTTTAGCCATTGACTAGTCGTGGTGCACCCCAGGCCGAGACCACTCACCCACATGACCAAAACTCCACTACATTGCCTAAAACTCTTCATATTCTCATGTATAAACCTCCTCTCCATGTTCCCACTACCTTGGCCATGCATTTACATGACCACACCCGAGCCATGTCATGTCCAAACCTGACCATATGCAACCCCTAGGCCGTGCATAACATATGAGAAAGTAAGGCAAAAGATTTCACATTCAAATCTCTTTTCATTTAAAAGTTATTTCATTTCAAAATAGTGTTGAATTTTAACTTTGTTTTGATTTTTGTTTTGGGTTGTAACACAAGATTTGTAGCATTGGATCTCGCTCTCCATTCAAATCCATAGTCTTTTCATTGTGCTTTTGATTCCGTTGTGTCATTTGTATTGCAATCTCTAGCACAAAGAGGTAAGTAAATCTCACATGACATTTCATACTTATGCAATTGTGGAGCGACAATATTTGAATGTGTAGAATTATAAATGATGCTATAACTGCCTGTGATTATTTATGTATGATGTTAAATCTGTTAAATCACATGTCATCTCATCTATTACCGTTATATGTTGTTAAATGTTTATTTATATCTGTTTATCACACTACAAGTTCCCTGTAGATTAGATTCACTATGGGTTGAAATGATATATACCCGAACGAACTTTAGAATAGGAAAAATCGTTATAGGCTGAAATGATAGGCCTGAATGGTTTTTATTTATTTTGTTTAACTTGGGATTACGGGTTTGAAATGATAGAACCCGGATTTTTCTTTTTTAAACCGCGGATTGAAATGATATATATCCGTATCACTTGACCTAGGTTAAAAAACTATATACAGGCCCGTGGTCATTTTATAAAGTGTTTTGGATATTTTTTAAGTATTTTAAAATATAAATTTATGAAATTTGGTTTAAATGGATTTTAAGATGTTTTAAATAAAGGACTTATGATTTTTCTATAAGTGGAAAATGTTAAATAAATAAATGGTTAAATTGGATTATTGAAATATAACTTAAGCTGGAATTTTGGAATTTTGGTAAAAAATGATATTTAAGTTATATAAATAAAATGAAAATTTAATTATATTTGGAAAATGGTAAGTATGATAATTTGATTTAAATTTGAGTTTAAATAATTTAATAAAGTATTATTGATTTTTTCTATGAATTAAAATGGTTAAATAAATGAATGCTTAAAAGTGAAATTTTAAAATATAACTTGACTTGGAAATGTGAAATTTAGGGTTTTAATTAAAGATTTAAGTTAATTAAATAAAATTATAATTTTTTTAAATTTTTGAAATGGTAATTTAAAGTTGGGGGAATTAATTTAAAGGACAAAGATTTATATATTTTTTGCCTCAAGGACATGACCTAAATATTTTTACCACAAGGACAAACATCTTCTAAAAATTATTCATAAGGACAAACATTTTTCAAAATTATTCATAAGGACAACAAAAATGCTACCGAGCTAAAATTGATACCTAAAAACTGCTACCAACTACAAACTGTTATCAATAACTAAAAACTGATACCTACAGAAAGTTGTCCTTCAAGATAAAATATTGAAGGTCTGTCCTTGAGGCTAAAAAGCTGTGAAATTTTGTCCTTGACAATAATTTCCTGTTTAAAGTTTAAGTGTTAAGTTTATTTATTGAAAAGTGAGAAAAGTAAATTATACACTTGAATTTGTTAAGTGAAATTATTGAAAATTTGGATTTTTCTGCAAAGGTTACTTTATAAAATCATAAGTTGAAAGAGTATTTTTAATGAACATTTTTGAATGTTAAAATATGATTTTTGACAATGTTTAAAGGGTTTAAAATGAAGTTTATTAATTGCTGGAAATACACTAAAATCTGAAAGTCACTTTTAATAGCATTCAGAAGTGCTATGGTTTCTAGAAATGAACTAAAAGAGCTATTATAGCATTTCTAAAATGCTGTAGTTGAACAAATAGGCTAAATTTAACTCAGGTCTATTATAGCATTTCTATAAATGCTGTAGTGGGCTGCTGTCTATGCTAAAATGAATTAAAACCCTTGTTTTGAAACTTGAGCTATTACAGCATTTCTGGAAATGCTGTCTTTGCTGTTTGAACTAAAATTTAACTAAAACTGAGTTTAACAGCAGTTTTTAAGTGCCGTCTTTGCTGAATTAAAATGTTTTCAAGTGTAACTTATAATAGTTTTTCTAAATGCTACGAAAGGCTGAAATTTTAAATGTTTATGGTTTTGACTTAGTAAACGAGCTCAGAACGACTTGAAACTTCGAAATTTGAATACTTGACTTAAAAGAATAATAACTTCACTTTTAAATGGTTTAAATGAATTAAGTAAATTGGGATATATACTATATAAAGGCAATTTGAATTGAAAATAAATGAATGTTATCTTTGAACTTTAAAGGGTGATTAAGTTTGATATTTGTATTTGAATTCAAATAATGATTTGAAAATAAAGTTTTGAAAAATATGATATTTTAATATTAAAATGATTGAAAATAAAATTTTGAAAGATATGATACTTTGATATTAAAATGATTTGGAAATAAAGTTTTGAAAGATATGATATTTTGATATTAAAATGATTTGAAAATATTGAAAGGTATGATATTTTGATATTAAAATCATTTGAAAATGAAGTTTTGAAAGGATATGATATTTCAATGTATTAAAATGATTTGAAAGGAAGTTTTGAAAGGATATGATAATTTAATATATTGAAATGGTTGGAAATAGCTTGATATTTATTTTGATAAATATTTGAATTTGAAAGATATGGTATGTTGATATATTGAAATGGTTTGAAAATGATTTAATCTTTATTTTGATAAAGATTTGGATTGAAATGATATTTTATTTTGAAGTATAAAGTATTATTTTAAAGTTATAACCACGGGTTATAGTAACGATTGGTTGGCAAAGAGACCGGGATCGGATATGGGCATACTCTCTATCGATATCGAAAACCACTTTGACAACCGTTTACGCGGTGGAGATTCCAGAATGAAGTAGGATGGTGGCACGTTCTTGAGGTATATTACGTGGACCCGACTCCCATGAGTTGGCATAAGGTGGCTAAAACAAGAGCGATCTCGGGCCAAAAGGGGTAGCTTCTTTGGTCGGACACATTTCTTCGATACCATTCTATTGCTTTTGTGATTGTTTGGGCGCCCCTCCGATTTTGGGAATGTGTTCCGAGGTGGGAGTATGTGGCTGCTGCGTTACCACCAGCCCGTGTGAGTAATTGGTATATGTACTCTGGCATTGCCTTGTGTGTCGTGTCACCTACCATATCGAGCCTTTACTACGAGTTTGGTTTTCTTCCATAGCCCATGCGTATCTTCTCGTAGTCTCCCGTTCAGGAGATATGCAGATATTGGATGGACTACTGAGACTATTACGTGTCTGGGGCTATATGGGTAACCCCCTGATGCTATTTTAAAGTAAGTTTATTTTACTATAGACATTATTATAATAGCGCAATATTGCTACATAGTAAATAGTTTAACGGATCTTTAGAGGACGGGCGGTCCCAAGCATCCTTTAAGTTACTTGTACCTTTACTATAGTTCACTTGAGTTGGTTTACATTGTATGTCCCGACTCGAGTGTTTGTATTTTTATTTACGCTCGGGTCAGTCTGAGTATTCACAAATTTGGATTTTCACTTTCTGGAGATTGGAATCGTTGGAGATTATCTACTTCTCTAGTTTTATCTTTTTCAGTCTGTTGTTCCTTTTCAGCTCTTGTATTAGTATACTTCTATGTAGTGAGACTTCTGCTATACTCTATTTCTTCTGTTGTATCTTATGTAACTCTGGTATATTTACATAGTAGCTTTATGAACTACTATTTCTTTTACTTCTACTGCACTATTATTATTCTGTGTCTGTGATATGTGATTTTATTTACTGTATACTCTGAGATTTGCCAAATTTTATTTTCAACGCAGTATTTTGAGCAATTCAAGTCCAACATGTGCGGATGCGAATGGTTGAAAATACTGGGTTGTTACATTTGGTATTAGAGCTTTGGCTTTGAGGCAAAACTTAGAATATAATGTAAATTATTTACAGAATCACTTTCGTTCGAGTTTGAATCTTTCCTCTTTGATTTGAATTTTCTTTGAATTTTGGAACGTTCCCTACGGTTCCAAAATCCATTCGTGTCCCTCACCATTCATCTTCTTTTGATTCTGGAGTATCCCATAACTCCACTTCGAATGATCTTTTTAGTGAGTCGGTGGTCTCGCCAATTTCAAATTGAATTGTAAAGGGGGAAACTCCTTTACAATTAGCATCAATTCACCAGGGATTTATATCTATCCTTGGTTTAGATTGTAATATCTTTTGTTATTCCAAACTCTATCTCTTGAGATCGAATGTAGATTTATCCTAGAAAAATCCACATTGATCTTATTCTTTAAGCACGATTGACCCGGTTAAGGTTGCCCACGATTTACTTAAGCTTACCCATCTCCTTACTCTGTTATTTAATCGTCTTATCTTTTGAATCTATTCTTCCAAACATTTTGAATTTTACTTGTAAATCTATGTTTTGTTTTATATATTGTGTTGTTTGGGTTGTTGATGTTGATTTAGGTTTTCGAACGATTAGTCTGATCAACACTATCGATAGGATTTCTAAAACACTTTGACAGAACAAAATGACACAATATTATTTTAAAATTTGGTTAGTGAAATAAATTTTGATATATAAGTAAATTTATGGAACTTAATAAACTGATTTAAATTATTTATTTGAAATGATAATACTTGACTTATCATTTACTGTTCTATAAATGAATTTATAAATAGTTGTTTATAAATTGATTTGGGAACTGAAATGAATTTAAAACAAGAAATTTGAGAATTTAATTCCGATGGTTTCAAACTTTGTATTTAAAGTTTAAAATGGTATATTATTTAAAGTATTTTCGAATAGAAATTTGTTTTCAAAGAATTTTAAAGTCTAAAATTAGTGCTCTTCTCTTGGTCGTTGGAAAATATTTTCGGTGATGACCGCGGCATCATCGACATTCATTTTCGAATTTCGAACTGAGGAGACCATTCTGTAGTTCTGCTACAATGTTGCTTTAAGAATTTAATAGACTCGAATTTCTAAAATAAGACTGGATTTATAACATATGCTAATATATGATTTAAATTTGAATGAATATATATATATACAGTATATGTGTATTTATTTATCTCTAAATGGTTTGAAGGAAATCAGAAGTTTAATTCTTAAATTTTTTTTTCTAAAGAATAATTTCAATTATAAAAGAAAATCAAAATATTTGGATGAATATTCAAGCATGAAATGATTTAACTGGAAATTTTTATTTGTATATTACAATTGCATTCAAATATAACTTACCTTAATTTCAGAAGTTAACAATGTAATTGGATAATATACCATATAAAAGATTTTATAAATAAAATTTGAGTGGTTATAATAAATGATATACACTTAAATTTTAATTAGAAAACGATTGACAAAGGTAAATATAATAAAGGGTAATTGAATAACTTACAATAAGATAATGTTAAAAGAACTAAGAATAAAATAAAGCAGTTATAATAAGTGTAAGTATATTTAACATAAGAGATAAATATATTGAGAGGAATAAATTTAATTTCAATTAGGAATAAAGAAGAATTAAATTTATTAAGTACATTATGAGTATAATAAATGATTATTTTTCAAACCCATGGTTTTAAAATTGTTAATTTAAGGTAATTGGATGATAAGATAATGAAATTTGAGATAGTTAAGATTTATTTAACTATTTAAGCTGAAATTTCCATGGTTTCAAATTTATTTCCTTATTTTGTTTTTTAAACTATCTTTTGGTTGTCCTTATTATCCTTATCTTGCTACAGACTGGTATAGACATCTTTCTATAATCTTTTTGTTTAGAAATCTTACTATAATCTTTGATAATCTTTGGTACTCATTTTGAATCCACCTTTTCGCGCTTGTGTTCTTGATTATAAAGGATCTTGGAAAGATCATCTCCACCTTGTTAAACTTACCTATAACAACAGTTATCAGGTATAATCTCAATCTTCTTGTCACATTGTCTTAATCTTATTTCATTTCTACCTTTTCTGTGCTTTTCCGTACCTCATTCCTTTTCGGTGACGAAAAGTTTTGAGTGGAGGAGAGTGTAACAACCCTGTATTTTATGATTATTTTAATTGTATATTTTAATTATTTTAATTGAACTTCTGATTTAAAAGCTTTATTTTACTTATTTGAAATGGATAATTTTGTTATTTCAAATATAAACTTTGATTTTGATGTGAATTAGAATTCCAAACATGATTAAATAAAATATTTTACAAAAAAGTAAATTTTGGTCAATAAGGTCAAACTTTTACTTTTAAAATTTGAAATTTGAAAGTTTTAAAATTTTAATTTTATCTTTTATTATGAAAGTAAATAAAATTTTAAGAACACTGCTTTTCGTTTCGTTGAAATCTGATTTATAATGTGAAAGTTATGACTTTTCAACTATTGTGTGTAATTTGCTGTATTTAACAAAATTGTTTATTTTAAATTATATAAATAACATTTTATTTGGTCATGTAATGTTATAATTTATGTTTATATGTTTAAAATAACATGTTATGTATATATTTTGGTTTTAAAACATTTTAAATGTGTAATTGACATTTTCCAGTGTAAGTTGTATTTTTGTTTACAATTTCTAATTTCCAGTTTTAATTAATTAAAGAAATTCTTTATTTATCTTTATATTTTTCTTAAGAACTTATTTTATTCTCATTCTCACTTTATTATGTTCCTAATTTATTTATTTATTTTACTTTTTGTTTGTTTTAAAGTGAAATAGAAATTTTTCTAGAGGTAGTGGTAATTTATTTGAAATTTTCATGTCCTGTTTGCCATTTTTAAACAATTTCTTTAGTTCTTTTTCTATTTTTTTCCAATTTAATTATTTATATTATTCTATAAATGATAAATAAATTATTTTATTTCAAATTTTTTCTTTATAATATTTTTAAAATGAAGTGGATATTTTTCCAAGGCTAGTGATGATTTATTTGTAATTTTTGAACACTGTTTGGATTTTTAAGCAATTTCTTTTATTCTTTTTCTATTTTCTTTAAATTTTATTATTTATTTTCATATTATTTCACTTTTTTCGATTTTTAAAAGTATTCGCTGAAATTATTTTGTTTTATTTGTTTTAAAAAAAGAAATGGAAATTGAGGAGACAAAGACTCTTCCTTTTCTTTTGACTTTTCAAGTGCTAACTTTTCAATTTCCATAACACTTCATTAATTTTGTTTTGGCCATGAAAATTTTGTTTCTTAGCCGTGTATTCATTCCTCATTCATGCAAAAAAAAATCATCCTCATCTTTCGTTCACGGCTAGAGAAAAATATTGGTAATGGCATCATCTTTTTATGCTTTTTCTTCTTATTTTCATACATTTTTGCTTTGTTTTCTTATGTATTTGGATCGGCCTCTCTCTCATATCCATAGCCGCCACCTCCTACACCTCTTCCCTGCCATCATCACCAGCTACTCCTCTTGTCTTGACCAAGGCCGAGCCCTCCATGATGAACAACTCCTCAAAAACTATGAAAAATGCCTTGAAACCATGCTAGTTGACCACCACTTGCCTCATCTACTTCAACCACCACCCTAGCCACCACCTAGGCCGCCAACACTCCACTGACCTAACCACCACACACCCCTCCAGCCACTGACCAGTCATGGTGCACTCCAGGCCGAGCCCACCCACCCATGGCTGAACCACTTTGATGACCAAAACTCCACAACATTGCCTAAAACTCTTCACATTCTCATGTATAAACCTCCTCTCCATGTTCCCACTACCTTGGCCATGCATTTACATGACCACACCCGAGCCATGTCATGTCCAAACCTGACCATATGCAACCCCTAGGCTGTGCATAACATATGAGAAAGCAAGGCAAAAGATTTGACATTCAAATCTCTTTTCATTTAAAAATTATTTCATTTCAAAATGGTGTTGAATTTTAACTTTATTTTGATTTTTGTTTTGGGTTGTAATACAAGATTTGTTCACTCTCCACTCAAATCCGTAGTCTTTTCATTGTGCTTTTGATTCTGTTGTATCATTTGCATTGCAATCTCCAGCACAAAAAGGTGAGTAAATCTCACATGACATTTCATACTTATGCAATTGTGAAGTGACAACATTTGAATGTGTAGAATTATAAATGATGCTATAACTTCCTGTGATTATTTACGTATGATGTTAAATCTGTTAAATTACATGTCATCTCATCTATTACTATTATATATTGTTAACTGTTCATTTATATCTGTTTATCATACTGCAAGTTCCCGGTAGATTAGATTCACTATGGGTTGAAATGATACATACCCGAACAGACTTTAGAATAGGAAAAAATCGTTATGGGCTGAAATGATAGGCCTGAACGGTTTTTATTTATTTTGTTTTAACTTGGGATTGCAGGTTTGAAATGATAGAACCCGGATTTTTCTTTTTTAAACTATGGATTGAAATGATATATATCCGTATCACTTGACCTAGGTTAGAAAACTATATACATGCCCGTGGTCATTTTATAAAGTGTTTTGGATATTCTTTAAGTATTTTTAAATATAAATTTATGAAATTTGATTTAAATAGATTTTAAAGTGTTTTAAATAAAGGATTTATGATTTTTCTATAAGTGGATGATGGATAACTGAGATTGCATAGTGAATAGGCCGGAAGTGTGCTCGACCATTGATCTGGTCGCATGGTAAATGGAAGATGTCTATAAAGGTAGGATGAAATATGGGCTAAGAAGCATGCCAATTGTCCCTCCGTACCAGGCACATGCATTGTGTTTAATATGAATGACGTGCTACAGGAGTAGGCATACTATTGGTAGACATGCTACAGTACCTAGTACAACTGGTGTACGACTTGTCATTTACTTTCAATTGCCTAAGTGTAATGTAGATGAATGGCTTTCTCCGGGGTGTGTTGGCTGATCGGTTTGTTGATGACACTTGAGGACAATTGGTCATTGCTAAGAACCAAGTTACAGAAAACGTGTCGAGCCGGCTGTAGGATGGCGGGATGGATTGTCGGGGACCATTTCAGGGTAGGTTGTGATGTTGTTGAGCCGAAGATAGGTCATGCTTGAGTTAGCCTTGTCTAAGGAGTTGGTTGTTAGAGCCATCTTGAGTTGTGTCGACCGAGAATAGACCGGAGTGTTACTGAGTGGATGGAATGTCCTGGAGCTATATTGGATGTAGGCTGCCATGAGTGGGCCAATTATAGATACTAGTTGGCTTAGACTAGTATGGGCTATGCTTAATTGGCACACTAATTACTCTTGCGAGCTCCCCACACACGGTAGTATACGGTCGCTTCTTGTTGAAGTTTGTTGAGTGAAGCTGAATATTTGAAGGACCAAGACACAAGGTTGGTGCCGAGACGGTGTTGCGATGACAAGACCGAACTACTTAGGACCCACCAAAGGTGGGCTGAGATAAAGCTAGGACAAAGATGGGGTTGTGCTTGAGCCAGGTCTGGTCAGGTGAGTTGGTCGGCTTTGGTTTTGGAATGTTGCTGCATAGATGGGCCGACATGGGGTTAGATTGAGTGCGTGCTAGCATGAAATGGATCAAGCATAAAAGTTCTTGGTTGACTTACTATACTTGCGTGACTTTTAAACTACACAAACAATTAATTCATCACTTAAATACACTGCTCGAATCAACTGATTAAATCCCCTACTCAATTATTCTAACTAGCATTCATTACAAATGCACCCTTAAAGTGCGTTCTTTGCCATGGCGAAAGGATATTTGAGTAGAGTATTTGAGTAGGTTATTTCTGTTTTATGATTTAGGAGAGTATTAGAAAGTTGTAGAAAAATGATTTATATTTAAATAATTATTTACAATTATTAGTTTATATTTTTAGTTAATCGCGAAGTATTTATACGACCTTTATTTTCAACATCCGCTAGAATTAGGCTAGTTTGTAACCTAACTACAGAAATAGGCCAATTTTGGCTAGCTCAATACCACATTGGCTAATACACACAATGTATTTTTAATTCAGCGTAATATAAAATAATTTCTTATAATATATTTTATATCTGATTTTATACATATATATTTTTTGGTTAAATAAAATTAATTTTAAATCTCAAATTTTAAATGTTTAGCTTACAAAAATTAAAAAAATTAATTCAGCTAAAATATATATGCATTTGAAAAATTCAAATAAATTTGATTTTGAATTAAATTGACTTGAGTATAAAATAATAAAAATGGTTTTTATCGTGTGATCCTAAAGACGTACATATATATGTGGATATTTAATGGCGTGTCTATGTGATTTTTTTGGTTTCTTAAATTCAATGACTATATGAAAAGGGAAAAAATAGATCTTGTATTTTACTTTAAAATGAAAATCATAATTCTTTAAAATAGAATTTTGTTTAGAATATCATATTTATAATGTCAAATTATTATATATATAATATTATATTATATATAAAATATTTTTTCCTATTTTTATGCTTTTGATATAGATATATAATATATTTATATATATGTATACATGCATTTATATAAATTAGAATATATATAATTAATTTTTTATTAAAATATAACATACCTGAATAGGTCTGACGGGATCAGGGTGATATTATATAAACATTCATACATACACACATATAACTAAAATTAGATAGAGGTATATCGTTCACCAAAATAGTCCTGTAGAGAATCTAACATGTTTGTTGATTGCTTCCTCTTACAACTTCATAATCTCCTCCTCCTCTTCAGTTTGCAAGTCTTAAAAGGTGGCTTTACCACTTGGGTAGATTAGGAATAGGTGGCAAAGATATGGCATAGAAAATCGTGGGTAGAAATTGGGTGGAGGCTTGGCTATTTATAGCTAAGGGTTTGCGCTCTTTTCTCCATAATTTTCTCTTGCATTTGAAGACTTGGTAAAGCTTTCTTTTGCCCCTTAATGTGGATGACCTAGGGGTTGATCAATAAAGGTGAAACGCCTCTTTTACTCGCCTTTGATACAACGTTTACTTAATTTCTAGCTCTTAAACCAATCAAACCATTGTATAACTTTTATTCATCGTTCTGTTCGATTCTAAGATTTAATTAAATAAAATAACCACAAAATATTAATGTATTAATTAGTAACATTTATATATTAATTTTCCGTTAATCAAATTAGTAAATGATTAACAATACGGTTGTGTTGACTCATCGGTGTGAACGTAGTCCACAATCAATTTTTAAAGAATTTAAATACCAAAACTTGTACGAATTTTGATGACGTACATTATAGGGTTAGGTTCAACTCTTACATACCATTTAGACAAAATCATATTTCTAGTTTAAAATCAGCTCACTTGGTAACGGTATTTTATACTCGAATAGAAGACTGTCTTAAGTCATTCGGTGATTGTTCCAAATAACCACAAATACGTAACCCCTGAATGTTAAAGGGGTATGCCCTAGGGAAAATTATGTAATTTGTAACAAATCCTAACTTTGAAACTATTTCGTTCAAAATAAAATATGTTTTTTGTATATTTTTTCGGTTACATATAATGCTATATAGCGATATAAGCAAACGATTACATAATCATTTAATATACATAAATATAAAATCTTAAATAAAGTATCATACAATTGTAGTTACATACGTCGTAATGAGAAGTATTGAATTGCAAGCCAATTTTTTTTGTTTTAAATATTCTTGGTCATGATATTTCTTGAAAAGGATACCTGTACATCCTTAAGACCAATGTATGTAATGCTTTTCAAATGTTTGGAATGTATTACCTACAACTGGTAAGTGCACTGATGGGTTACATGTAGTTATTATGTGCTATAGAATGACCCAACTGAGAGTTTTCTATTGGTCGATAATAACTAAGGTTAAATAGAAAATCCCAGTGTGACAATATTACGTAGTTCTTTCGACATGAGAATACCGTGGAACTTCGATGTGAACATTCCACTACGTTTATAGTTAAATCATAGGATGTCAACCATTGAATGACTATAGTTGGTCTTACTAAAGCATAGAAAATTAAACAATATTCAATAAAGAATTCACCTCCCTTGTTATGACAGGTTAGCAGTGATCAACTCATAAATAAAAGTCTCTGACCGAGGCAAATTGGTTAATAATAAATGTTATCATTGAACCAAGGACCTTAGAGATGCACTTAATATTTGAAATATGATTTTACCAAAATTATCTCAAGTGATGAATTCGATCAATCTGTCACACCATCAGCTAATATGATGTGTGATGTTATGATTCGAATTATGCAGTATTAATTACTAGCTAAATTCACATCCGTGAGTTGAGCAACCTAATCTAGTAGTCTTTGAAATATCACCCAATTTAATTAGTTTATAGTGAACTAAAATTTAATTAGTTAATTTATTAGATATATCAATCATGAGTACTTTAGTAGTTACAGTTCTCTCTGTAATTTTGTTAGCTTTTGAGAGTTTTTTGTATGCTATTAGTAATTATTTGTTTATGGTATAAGCATTGTACATACATGTATTAATATAAGATGCTTTATATATCTAAATGGGTTTAAATATACAAGTAAATGAACAAATTAAGGGGAGAAAAGGGGGGAAGGTTCGACCTCATTTATTGAAAGTGAAGGGATTTCTGCTTTGGATTTTACGAGTCATCGGAGGCAGGCAACTCTCCTAATAACTCTCATGTAAATGTTTTCTCAAACTCCTACATTATTCTTCTTGGATGAAATGAAAATTGAAGTTTTTCATTCCTATCCTCCATATTTATGGCCACACTTTCTCCATTCTAGAAATCTAAAAACCTTCTCTCTTTTGATGGTGATATTTCTCCTATCCTTGCAAGAAAAAGAAGTTGGAATTAGATTCCTAAGGGACATACATAGGTCATAGTACGACGGATAGCAGGATCATAAAGATAATTTGATATTTTAATAAATCCATATATGTTATGTCCAAAACCTTGCATGTGATAATATTGTCATTCATATAGTTTATTTAATAGTTGTAGAATTAACAAATAATCAATAAAAATCTTATATACAGATTAACATGTTTTAAATTATATATCATTTAAGTATGAATAAAGTTAATTTTTGGCCTATGATAAAATTAGTATTGTGAAAAGTATTTTATTTGAAATACTACATAATTTTATACATATATATTTAGCATTTAAAATATCAAATATATTTTCAATTTAAATTTATGTATACATATTTGAAGTAAATATAGTATATGTATATTTTAATTATAAGATATTTTTAGCAGGATTAATAGTTATATTCTATAAACTTAATTTGTTTGGTCTAGTGAAAAAACATCTACAAAATTTTGGACTTGTATGTAAATAAGAATTATTCAAAATATGATTTATTAGTTAGTGTAATCATAAATTAAGCAAAAGATATTTTGAATATTATTAATTATACATTTATACGTTAATTTTTGAAATTAATTTAAAATGAAACACACATAAACATATGTTGATTTATTCAAAGTTTTCACATGTTAACTTTAAAATTGGAACGTAACATTAGATCTACATAACTTTTGGTTATAGTTGAATCATTATTAATCATTCCTATTGATTGATAATAAACAATTATAATGTTAAGAGTCTCAGACTTTTCATTTTTGAATTTGATATAGGAATCACTTAATTATTCGTCCTTCATATAAGCATACAATAGTCGTAAGCCACATTAATTATACGTATACATATATTCCCCATATGATTATTTTGTCATTATGCTTTTATTTTTGTTTGTGTGTGTATGTGTTTGTGTATATCACATCTTATAATATATGCCATATACATATAACATAAACACAGTTAAATTTAAATATAAGATAATTTTAAATTATAGACTGGATTTGAATGCTTGTTAGTTATTTTAAAATCAACTTAGGGATCTTTTTGTTGAAATTTACCATACTTCATCTATCGCCAAATAGACTTGAACTAACAATGGCATCAGATACCAAATTGGTGTATATGAATAAGTTTGTCAGCTTTTAGGCTAACTACTAGGTTTTTCCATCTAACCGTGTCTTTGATGGAGCGTCTAAGGCTAGGTTTGAAGCTACCGGTTCCTTATCGTCCTTGGTTAAGAACCTGGCTTAATAGATAGTAGAAAGTTTTAAGATTGGCCCAAATGCAAGGCCTATAATTTTTTTTGGGTCTTGGGCTAATTCATATAAGCGTATTTGAAGATTATAAAATATTCTGAATATAAAATTAAATTTAAAATATGAAACTTCCAAAATTGAAAAAGGTTTTAATTTATAATTTAAAACATGTGTGTTGTAAAGGTTACTATATGCTTGTATAGTATGTGTGTGTGTGTCTGTGTATGTGTATGTGTATGTGTATGTGTATGTATATGTGTATATATATATGTATAAATATATTGAACCGTTTAAATTTTAAATGTCTATTGTAATTATTATAATATATAAATTTCCAAAATTAATAACATTCCGAACCAATTCCAACTACGGTTTCATGCAGCTTGCTCCCTCATGGTAGTTGTGGCACCTCCGTCCTCTCTGGATCCAGTCATCTCTCACTCCTAATAGCAGAGATTGGGTATGGAAAGACCGTTCCTCATTACAAAGATTGTAACGTGGATGGATTTATAGTTGTCAAGATTGAAAAATGGAAATGTGCTGATAGGCTATCATCAACCCAAAATTATTGATATGCATCAATTAGTAGGGTCAACAAACATGCTAATCAATTTAATATTTCACTTTCTAACAATCAAAGGTTTCTAGATCTAGCCAAATCATGTAGATCTGAAGGTAATTACATATCCCCTTAAACTGCTCATTGGTAAGAGCTAAATCACGAGGCTTTGTAGTTGCCGAGAACGAGGTATAGACATTTACACCAATAACATATTTTCCACCTTATGCATTCAAAGATCTAAATTTTACAAAAATAAATACTCAACCGAAAAACAAAGCTAAAGAGAATAGAATAATTTCATTTTCTATATACGATAGGTCCTAAACCATACTTTAATTATTTCACTTCTTACATTATTAGAGTTTGGAAACCGAAACAAAAGTTCAAAATCGACTCAAGAGATAACAGGTTTTACATTGTTAAATTTGACAATCCAGAAGATTGTTATAGTGTTCTAGTTAATGGTCCATAATTTTGCGATAAACGTCTAATTATGATGAAAAATGGCAACCGATAATGAAACTTACCAAAGATTTTTACGAACCATCCTTAACTAGATCAAATTTTGTGTCCTTGATATAGAGCTTTGGATCGATGAAGGTATTAAGAGGTGTATGCACCAAAAATTGGCACAAAGACCCAACAAAGATTTTATGGAGGAATAAATAAATAATAATAAATGTAAACAGAGAGAATATGGCAGTAAAGTAATAAGCTAATAACAGAGAGAACAATTTATAATGGTTCGACGTTGTTTGCCTACATCCACTTTGAAGAAATAACTTTATTAATTACTTTCTAAACTGAGTATAAGAGGGATCAGATGAATCCTTAGTTACAAAAGAGCACAAAGCAACAAGAAGGGTAAAGTTCCCAAAAATGAACAATCAAGTCTGTATATATAGAGGAAGACGGTGAAATATCTCCTTGAAATTTTGACAGATGGCTCTTCAGATCCATAAGGGCCCACATGAGAGATCGCATGGCCTAAATCCCAAGAAATAGGATCGGGACCGATCCCTACTTTAGAGGAGTTGGGGCTATTATAGGAGCTTCTTCATGTTGTATTATGCTTAGCCTCCAAGTTTCATGCTAATTGGATTAGTAAAATTTGAGTTATCGATTAATCTTTGTTGCAACATGTGATCTTGTCTGATTTAAGCCGATCTCTTTAGAGGGAAGAGGGTCGATCCCTCTTTCTTATGCTATTTGGGGGTACAATCCCTAAGGTAGACTCCCTAGGGTCCCCTCTTCTTATCCCTAAAGTTTCAAGTGTATTAGACTTTTGGATTTTGAGATATCGATCATTTTTCGTTGATTTGCATTGTTGTGCTAAACACGATCTGATCCCTTTTATACGATCCCTGTAATTTTCCCATAACTTGACAAACTCCAAATGACTTCAGATTTTAAATGTAGCCTCATGGGGTCTTCCTTGTCATTCTATATCGATCTAACTTAGGGTGGGATAAAAATTGAGGATATGTATCGATCCCCTAGGAGAAGGGATATGGACCAATCCCCTACCTGAGGGAGTTACTAATCTGTACTTAGAGAATATTTTAGAGATTTGCCTGCACTTGATTTTTGGACTTCACAATCATCGCTATGGGCTACTGGCCTTGATGACTATCGAGTTTAATTTGTCCAGTCAGTTCGGATATAGCCGGGTCAAAATGCTGGATAATAGGAGAATTACCTCTCTCCTAGGTAAACCTATTAAGCTCGACCAAATCACTAAGGGCATAATTCAAATTTTCAACGCTAGGGCTTTAATGGAAGTGGACTCGGAGTTTAGCTTTTCGAAAGCAGTATGTAACGACCCATCTTTTCGACCTTAAAAATCGACATTAATACATCATCGCTATTCACGTGCCATAAAGCCAAGTGCCAGAAGGATGGATAGTAAAGGGTAAAAATAAAAATAAAGATTTCATCAAGAGTAAAAAGAAATAACGGATGGATAGAAGGATGGATAGCCAAGCTAATAATGGATAAACCTTTCGTTTTACGTAAGAGGTGTGTTTAGCAATTCCGGGCCAAACCGAGATAGTTCGCTGAATTTATTCAAGTATTCATCAAACGATAAACTTCCTTGTTTCAAATCCAGAAATTCGCGATACATTCTGGAAACTCCCGCCGACGGCATGTAACGTTTCTCAAACACTTCCTTAAAACGATCCCAAGTAAATTCTTCCTCGGGTTCATCTATAATGATGGTTTCCCACCAAGCTGAAGCTTCTCCTTGGAGTTGCCAAGAAGCTATAAGTCTTTTCTGCTCATCCTGCAGTTTTAGCCCTTTAAAAATCTTTTCACACGATCTTACCCAAGCTTGAGCGTCAATAATTGACTCCTTGCCGATGAACGGTTTGCCACCAAGCTTTTCGAACTTCTTATATAAATCAGCCAAGTCCGGCTGCTGCTGAATTTCTATTACTGCTTCTGCGGCTGGGGGAATTTGATTTGGTGCTGTGGCATTGCCTTGACCCCTAGCTCTTCCTCTGCGTCCACTCATTTTCACTATCTGAGATTAGTAAGAAAATTGATTTAGATATACAGACGAGATATCTTAAGGAATATCAGCAGTAAAAAGAAATAGACTAAGAAAAATTTAAAGTTTCAGTCTTGGTTATACTCATTCTAGGGTATACTTCACCCTATCTCTAATGAGCCATCTAATGTGTTATACTCCGTAGCTAAAGTTCTTACTCAACCAACAGCTCTGATACCACTTGTGACGACCCAAACTCGATGTTCGATAAACAACACCAAATTTGCATCGCCGGAGCTTATAACAACAATTAGATGAATATAAAACAGCGGAACAGAATCAATATCATAAATATCATCACAATTACAACATCAACATAATATCCATACTGCAACAGAGTACATAATACATACACTACAACTCCAAATACAACATCATGATTAATATAACAGAGATCATATATCCAAAAGTCCTCTAATGAGAGAGGTGATAACGAACTCCCTAAAGCTAACACCTGAAATCTCCAATAGCTCCTAAGATATCTCCAAGATAAGAGCTCCAAAATACTGCTACTCCAAAATACAGAAACCTGCTACTAGGCTGCCCGTGTGGAAATAATGGGCACCCAGAGTTTAGGAAAGAAAACAATAAACTCCGGATCAGTCATGGGACTGGTATGAGTAAATAAAAACAGTTGCATTTAAATAAAACAAGATTTATAAAAGAATTTTCGGAATGCTTTTAAAAATGGAACTACCATAAGACCTCCCGCCACACACATAATGCAAACGCAGAATTGGAGGAGATTTCTTCTTATGATAGTTAAATATGCTTGGTACGAGAAAAGAAATTCTTTGATATTATTACTAGTGCATAGTGAAGAAAACATTTCAAAAGTAGAATATTAATCTTAGCCAGCATAGGTACCATTATATTATGCCTACTATAGCTACCATATTAAATGGCAGGTTCTACAACTAAAGCCGTACATGGCTCGTATTGTTTCTTTGGATTTCCAACAAATGGTCAGGCCAAGGAACTTCCCATTGCCACATGGAAACGCCTCTGGAAAGACGCCCCGAGAACCTAACCGGATCTCTGCCAACACAAGGCCGGGTTACCCTTCAAACTGGGTAACAACTGACACGAGTATGCCATCTCCCAGTTGTAAACAACCTTTAACCGGGGCCCCAGCAACAAATCACAAAGTAATATATATATATATATATATATATATATATATATATATATATATATCTGCGATATCAACATAAGTTAAGTATCTGGGCTCCGTACCATTATACCACTTCTATCCAGAAGGAAGTGCACATACCCTAAAGGGAGCTACCCCTCATAACCCTGCTGCATCTTTCCTGTTTTGACCATTCCGGGGTGTGAGGCTCGACGAAGTCTCGTCCACAAAAACATGCTTTATACAAAAGCTGTGCTTTGGGTCAACAAATGATCATAGAAATGATCACAAAGATAAACGATCAAACAAATGATCTTATCACAAATGATCAACACAATGATCATTTCACAGCAACACTCAGCATGTCACATTACCAAATTGGGAATATATCGCTGATAACCTTCAACTACAAAACCTCTGAGCTCGTACGTCTCAGAGAAGGGTGTTAAGCTAAGAGAATAAATTCTCCGCCACCAACAGAAATATATTTGAAAGAAATCTGCTTTATATCTCAATTTGTAATGTCAGACATACAATCCATACAAGTCTGTTCCGGGCTCGAACAGAACCGAAGGCACTTCCAAAGAAGTCCTTGCAATCCGGATATCCACAATCCTGATCGGATTCCCCATCACATATGGAGAACTCTATACCGGAGCAACTCGGTGTAGAGTCAATCGACAGGTCATCCTATCGCTCTCGCAAATACCCGGACTTCAACACCGGTCTTCAATTGCTATCCACAACGTCGAATCACATATTCGAAACGGGTTATATGACACAACGGTCCCTTCCCGGCTAATTCAAATAGTGAGTGTCAAATTTAAAAACATGTGGATGTCATTCACAAATATTCACAGGTTCGATGTGGGTTTCGGATAACCAAATGAAATCCGATTCCCTGTCGCATCGAAGTTTAAATGCCGTTTTACGGGCAACAGGGTTTTCACATCAATACAGAACGAATCACAATCACAATGCAATACATGGCAATTTATATAACACAGCATCACAATCAAAACAGAAATATTAATATAGTACACAGCGATAGTTAATCGTTTTCCAATCAAAGTGAATGAGATTTAATAAATTAACCATATAAATATATTTTTTTCTTGATTACTTTAAATCGATGATTTATTATTTATAATTACAATTTAATTAAATCTCAATTGACCATATTAATTTATTATTCCTTAATAAATTATTTTAATGTAACTATCAATTTTGAATCAATCAACTTAAATTATCAAATTAACGATTCTTAATTTACAACTTTAATTTTAATTGCTTTTATTTATTTATTATTATTAATTACAAAGTAATTATAAATCATAAATTATTTAATCATTGTTTAATTAACTTCACATTCTATTAACAAACAATCATCATTTTATAAAGAATGCTTATAAAATTTGTTTAAACTTAAGTTTTTTTTTTTGACAATTTCAAACTGAATATGTTGTTTCAGGTGGCCAACCCGAGGCTCCCCCGAATCACGCTCGAGTTTGAACGCTCCCTACTTCGAGTTTCAACCCAATGCTACCCGTGTAATAATTTTTTTTCAAAATTTGTTTTAGTCCAAATTTTGTCACGACACAACGCTGAAATCCCCGAGTCTCCCTTCGAGTTCTGCCCTGTTTTCCACGAGTCAAGCTTCGAGTTCTGCCCTGTTTTCCCCGAGACCTTCCCTTTCTCTCCTCATCCCTGTTTCTTTTCTTCTTCTAGTTTTTTTTATTTTATTTAAGTTTAAAACTTGATTAACTCAGGGCCGAAACATTCGAGCCTAAAGAAAATACTCACGTCCATTCATCGTTCCACTGCATTCTTCTTCTCCTTCTATATATATTTTTTTCTTAAACTAACGTACTGGCACACCATCACCATCGTGCACGTGCACGGTGGTTCGCGACCACTCCGATGGCCATCGCGACCATCAGCAAGTCGTGCTTCATTCCCCAAAACGATTCGAACACCCACACACTTGAATTTACCCCGAGCATAAAATCGAGTCATCTCGATCAATTGAGCCCAACAACACGTCACCAGGAAATCCACTCGCGCCACCTCCTCTGACCATCAGAGGTCACGAAAATTTAACTGAAGCTTCATCGAGATGTGACGCCTCGACTGGCATCGGAGACGTGAATTCCGATCACCCATAGGCGGAGCGGCGATCCCGTTTACAACGTGAACCGGAAACAGTTCTTAAACCCTAGTTTAGATTCGAATTCACAATTTATGCAATAGAAAATTTCTTCAACATTTTTCCCGAACTCAACGATGATCAATCTTGCTTTAACCAAAATCCTAGCATTCGTTTTCGATTCGATCACCAGATAATGATCAAAGTGCTATTTTTGTTCATATTCAAACTGCACGTGAAATACTCAATTAAAAATCACCCAATTTGTTTTAAAAATATTGTTTTTGATTGTTAATCTGAGCTATATAACTGAATCGAGATTTTGCAACATTTGAAATTACCCAAAAATTTATATCTCTACTGTAAATCAGTTTACAGAGTCCATTGTTTAAATAGTAAGCCTAAAATAATTTCCAGGCTTCAAGTTAAGTTTAAATGAATCTATCATATTTGAATTTCCAAGCTAAATATGGTTTGTATGAAGAGATGTTAGTTTTTTTCCCATTTCTTTTACTCTGTAACTAGAAAACAGGAAGAACAGTATATAGGATACCCTGTACATCTACACATATATTTACTAAACCATGTTCAATGATAAACATATTCAATATCAAGAAACAGAGAATCATTTCAGTTAACTAAAAGATTTCAAGTTTAATGCTTACTCACCTGACAAAGGTTTGAAACAGAGACTATATTGGTTTTGTTTTGATTCTGCAGTTGAAACTTCCTTCAGTAATTTGTTTTCTTGAACTTGTATATATATTTTTCTAAGTTTATTTTCTTTTCTCAAGTTTAATTGAACGAAATAAAACAACTACTACGTATGTATATAAGAAAGATGGTGTGCAGGTGAAAGGATAGGCTGAGTCTACCAAAGCAAGTACAAGTTGAAGTATATAAATAAATAAAAACTAAACCATGCTTTTAGATTTGCTATGCAGTAATAACATTAAATGAAAGTATGTTACTTTGTAAATTTATAGCATGCCGTGTTTCATGCTTCCCTGTTCTCTTCAAGGTGCTGATGTGATTTGTGGAGGCTTGCATTTAATGCAAGTATTTTTCTTTGCTAAAGGTGATGGCATTAAATGAAAGTATGTAGTGTAATGTTCATGCCCCCTTTTCATGTTGCAGTATGTTCTTGTTTCTTCTTTTATATGTATGTGTTGTTTTGTTTAAAATTTTGTTTTTCTTATGTCTACTTATTTGTTTACATAGCTAATTGAAAGTGTTTTGCTTTCTTATGTCTTCATATTGGTTTATGAAAGTGTGTGTTTTCTTTTACAGTTTTATATTTCTTCATACAAATTTGTTATCTTAGTTTATTTGTTTATTTGTTCTTTTGTTTAATTATTTGTTCATTTGTTCTTTTGTTTAATTATTTGTTTATTTGTTTAGATGTTAAATTATAATTATGTGATTTAAATTTTATAATTTCATCATATCTTACCTTAACAATTTTATTTCTATTAAAAGCACATCTATCACAATTTATTATTTTACTTTGTTAAAAAGAAAAGTTGTTTTAGTTATTAACATTAAATAACTATGAAATTTTATTTCAATATTTTATTTCTTTTGAATTTCTCAAATTTACATTTAAAAGTTCCAATAAATTTCCAAATTTTTAAATTCAAAATTCCCGGGATGTTACACCGGGTGCAAGGATTAAGATATCGTTTTACCTTTTATAGAACAAATACTACTTTAAATGACACATTGCTATTTCCAACAATATATTAATTGATTCCCATAAAAGTATAACCTCTGAGCTTGTACATCTCAGAGAAGGGTGTCAAGTGTTAGAGGGGTTACCTCTTACACCACCAGATAGAGGGACGTCTGTAAAATCAATGTACGTGGTCCTTAGAAATGCAATGTCGGACATTCGTACATATAAGTTGTCTAGGAACATGACAAACAAAAGGCACTCTAATACATCATGTTTTGGGAATCACCTCTAGTTTTAGTAGCGAGGAGTCCTTGCATCTAAGATTTTCAAAATTAAGTACTACTGCCACTATATGTACATAATATAGAAATCGAGGGGCTAATGGCAAGTAGCCTTTCGTTATGAAGAACTTCGTCTTCAAAATCATTCCCTTTATCATATTTTCACTTTCGAACATACATTGGTTCAAAGTGGTTTTGGGATGGGAATCGCCCAAATCCGGTCCCGACCTCTTTGAACCAATTATTGATAAAACATCTTTTAGAGATATATCATTTATTTTCCAGTATATATGAGATTATTAAACCTCTCTTCAACTTTAGAAAATACCAAATCATTTTCATAAATCATGTTGGAAAATATTATTGAGTAAAAAAGGTCGATAGAAAATATACTAATTCTTCTCAATATCAATTACCATATTCAACCTTTACTATCCATCGAATAACGGTGAAGTCGCCTTTTAATTCATATGGTTAGTATGAGTTCCCTCCTCGAAACTTAATACCAAGTATAAGAAAATTATTTTCACACAAACCAAGTTGTATTAAATTTGTAAGTTTGAATCTTTTATACTTGCCTCGTTTTCGACTTTCCGGCCTTATCTATTTCTCATCCAGGAAAGAGGCCAGGTGAGCCAGGGCACTGGTTGCTCCTAAACATCTCCTTAGTTTAAGTACCCCGCATTTGCATCTCACGGATAGAAAAATCCAGCCTATTCATCGGCTTTGAGAGCCAAGATTAAATCATTTATTTATAACAGCTTTTCTTTTAACCACTTATTTAAACTTAGATAATTATAAAACCAGCAATCAACTTTAAAATACTTAATTATTTATTTGAAAACATTTATAAAAGATTTGGGAAAGAATAATTAAGTTTAAATCTATATTCCAAAAGTTATTAAAAACCACTGCAAAAAGTGCTACAAATAGTGCTTTTAAGGCTTATTTGATCAAAATAACTTTTCTACCCTTTAGAAATCCATTTTTATAACTAAAATTTTTCTTTAAATCATTTTGATATATTTACATAATTCATTCCATTTTTTAAAGAATTAAAAATATCAAGAATTTATCGCTTTAGTTTCTGAACTGCTAAAGCACGATTATTTTGAAAACTGGATTTGCTTATATTTCAAAATCTACTAAATTCTCGATCGTTTTCTTTTATTTGAAAACTATAATTATAAGAGTTCGGAAAATTATTTTTTAGAAGAATTCCAACTCGGAGTCCATCATATAGATGGATTTAAACTTTTACGGTGCGAAATCGCGAACTATAGTTACGCGACACACCTATTTTTGACTGTAATTTCGATTCTTTTCAAAACTTCACCAAATTGAGTTTAGTGATTATAAATCATTTTAAAGAAGTTTAACCAACTTGTAACACTTTATAATTTATAACGAAAAGTGATTTCCTTCATGTAATTTCAACGTGCGTTAAACGTGAATATTTCTCATAACCAAACAAACATATTATTATATTCAAACATAATAAACAACCATCATAACTAAGCATATAAATCATCTGATATAATATATATAATATAGTTTCTCATAATTATTCAAATCAACACTTCATTAAACAATTTCTACTTCACTAACATATCACCTAAATAACTCCTCCATCCTTTCTAAGTGCTCGGTCATCACCCCCTTCTTCTAAGCTCACGGCGTAGCCTTCCTAGTACCACCAAGCTTACGGCCACAAGGCCAAAACTCCACCTCTTTCACTTAACAATGCTCATGACCACCACCACCTTAGCACTTCACTTCCTTGCTCACGGTCTTAGGCTATTCTCCCATTAAGATACTCATGGCTTATGGCCTTTTGAAGAGAAGAGAAAGAATATATGGTTTTAGAAGTGGAATGACATGTGTACATATATGTATGTATTTTATCTTTTATTTTCTCCCATTATTACCTTTGTATAGAGAAGCCATTAGAGGCTAAGGAGGAATGTAAGGACCTAGATTTTCATACCATACAAAATCGTCGAAAAACCCATTCGTTCTAAAACTACGAATGTAAACTACCAACTTAATACACAATATTTGAAAAATATTCAACGATACAAAATGTATAAAATAAAATTTCAGCTATACACATTATCAGAGTAATCAGTTTAATATACCAGGTGTGCTTTAATACATACTAAATAACAAATACAAATAAATATATCGCTGCACAACTCTGATGAAAGAGACATCAATAGTCATTCCTGTTAACTCAATAAACATGTCAAATGCGGAATAAAATAGTGAGCAGGAAAAGTACAACAATACACATATATAGCAAACAATAAAAAGAAAAATGTTATGTTATTATTGGGGTGCTGCATCACTACCACTTATGACTACCTACGTACCCCTATCTAATTGGGTAACCAATTAGATACATGATCAAGCCAACGTAGTTCTCCTACCACAAATAGGATTAATGGAGCCCACGATGCAACAAACGATATGCAATTCCCAAAACTACCCACTTAGGCTTAATCTTTACATTTAGATTTTTCAAAATCTAATTAACTTTACAAAATTATCTCTTTGGACTTTATTCCCTAATTCTTATTCCAAAACTTTTGAAATATATATATATATATATATATATATATATATATATATATATATATATATTCAAACTAGTCATTACTTAGAAATCTGAAAATAAATCACATTTTGAAACGATACCTATATACAAGTATACAAAACTATATGCCATCAAATCTCGAGAGGTTTCTAGCCATAACCAGGCCCCTGGGTCTAGCCTTCCGAATAAATAATTGATTGGTGCATCCCTCTTCTCCAATGGACTACACCAAGGCTATAGAACATCTGGACCTCTACTGCCTATGCGTTTCGTAGATTATGGGTTACCCGAATCTTTGGTAACATAACAAATCACTTTATATCCCCAAGTGGCAAAAATAGTTTACACCAATAATTACAAATACTTCTAATGTATAATAATTTCCATTTCCAAATCCTTTCAAAAATCATCTTAAAACCATTGGGTTTAGTCCTCGAAATTCTTTTTGTTTTATAAAACACTTTTATAGAACCATTTTTTATACAAACCGCTTTCATATCACTTCAAAATGTTTATTCTCAAATATCTCCTTTTTCCTCTTTTAAAGGAAAACATTTCATAACATTTCAACTTAAAAACCAATTTTGAAAAGAATTCATTAAATTGAAGTGAACCAAATATTACAGCTAAACACTTTTTATCAAATCATGAAATAAATCACAAGGTGTTAGTCTACAATTTTTTGCTAACTCAGCCCATGCATATGGATAATTAATTACTCATAAACTACTCAAGCAAAGTCAACAATCAATAAATAATAATCAGTGCTCATAACTGGCCGAGCCTAATTCAAACAATCAATCAATGAAATAAACATAATAAATGATAAGCAATGCTTCATTCTATAAAATATTTTTAACACCTTTTATTTTATCTTGGGTTAAAATAGTTTTATATTTATTTTGGAGCATATGGGCTTTCCCTTTGACATATTTCATCTCTCATCCAAGTCTCCTTGGATCTCACAGACGAAACATGTGTACTAGTCGTTTCCGCATACCCCATTAAGTATTTAACTTCTATATTTTAAAATACTTAATTAACCATCCAAATAGTCAAACAAGAAAATAAAATCATTGTTTTAGCAAACAAAGTAAATAAGCATTCAATAAGGATTTTCAAACAACACTTAAAGTTCTTTCAACTTAGCAATGATTTTAATGAACTTAAAGGAAGGAATGACTCATTTTGGGTTCCACTCCATCAAACTTTAAGGGAAAAAACTCCAGATCTAAACCATATGTCCTACCAATTTTGATAACTTTATCACTATGGATTTTGACTATAGCTTCGTTAGTATTTCTCGAAACTGCTTAAAATCCGGGTATAGCTTCGCTATCCTAGAAGTTGATATGAAAAGAGGTAGCGATGGCTTCTAGGTGGCCTAGCCTTGGGTGGATGGATGAAACTTACTAGCTTGAACATGACTTAAGTGATAAACTTTTTCTGTCGATTATAGTTGCCATAACTTTGTTATGCTTTTGGAATTTTTTAAGAGAGGCATGAAAGCCATTAAAGAGTGGAAGAAGAGCTTGGAGAAGAAAGGAATGAAAAAAGTGAGAAAGTGTGTTGGTATTTATAGGAAAAAAATTGGATTAAAATAATATTTTGTAAAAAAACCAAAATACCATTTGCTTATAATTTAAGCAAATTAATTTTTTCAACGCTTAACATCACATTTCAAATCATTACTCTATGTCATTTTCACTTAAGTATTACGTAAAGAATATAATAATTATGCTTGTTTGATTTAATGTTTACTTTTTGACCTTTATAACATTTTTTGTCTTTTTATGCTTATTTTTTGTTGATTACATTTTAGAATTTTCTAAGTATGTTTAATAAAAGTAAACTTGATTAGTGAATTAATTAATACTTATACAATTTGAATATATGTTCATAAATAAGAAAATAAAGGTGCAACAACGTTGCGACAACTTTAAATTGATAAAACGTTAATTTTCGATAAAATGTTTTACGATCACATTTTGACGTTTTAGTTAAACTATTTATTTATGTAAACTAAATTTAAAAATAAATTTGTATGATGTTATTTAAAAATATAAACACTCATAAATTAATTAAAATAATTTAATTAACCAGTGAAACTTGCTTTTCTGAAATCAGGATTTTATCACTTTTGTCGAAATAAACAATCATTCCTATTTTTGTGTATATTTCTATTTGCAAATCCTATCTAATATTATTTAAATCATAAAATGTTATATATTTTATATTTAAAATCACTTTAAATAGTATATTTTAAAGTGGTCAAATTCTGGATCGTTACAAGGAAGAAGAGAAAGCTTAAGAGTGTAGGATAGATTATGAAGAATATCCCATATTTATAGGAAATTGTTTGAAAACAAATATCATGATATTTTCACCATCTTTCACATCAGCTTTACACCTTACCAACATGTGCCACCACCCCCATCACTTCATCCGTCCTTGCCCGCCTTCCATTCCATCATTTCCATCACCTTCATGCCATTCGTTCATGTCTCCTAACATGATTATTTTGACTTTAAGGGAAAATATCTAGATATTTGTTATATAGATATATGCATATGTGTATGTCATATGTATGTGTATATGGATATTTTATGTGTGTCTATGTGCACATATGTGCATATGTATGTATGTATATATGTATATATGTGTGTGTGTGTGTGTGTGTGTGCATAGGTGTAGAACCTTAACCCTTAAGTTACTTAGAAAAATACCTCTTCCTCACATCATCCACATGCATCACCCCCTACATCCTCCATGTTCACCCATCACATCACTTCACTTTTTAGCATGTGCATTGAGTTTAAGGATGCTTAAGTAGTAGGAAAATGAGAATATCTTAGATATATTTTTAATATATATATATATATATATAAGTATGAATATATATTTGCATGTATATATGTGTTCATGTATATGTTATGGTGTGCAAGTATATGCTATATATGTGCACAAGATATATAAATAAGGTTGTAACAACTTTGAACAACTTTCGTTCGTTAAACCATTGAAAATCTGAAAACCGATTCCCGATCACATTCTTATTTATTAATTAAATTACATATAAATGTAAAAAAATTTCAAAATATAATATCCCTTATTATTAATTAATAAAAACGATCTCAATTTAATTATAAAACCATTTAGATTAATATTAAATAATTGTCTATAAAAAGTGCTATTATATCGGTAAGGAGATATAAATTTTCCTTATATTTTCAAGTCAAATATATGCCTTATAAAACTATTATAAATGATCTATTATCACTTCATAACTAAGTAAAATTAATCATTATCATTTAAAAACAATTATTTGAATAATTGCAATAATTTTTAAATCATTAAATCTCAATTTTAATTCATAAATCAATTATTAAATACGAAGCCATTATTGAATGTCATAAATACATTTTATTTCCGAAAATAAAATAATTTTTTTATTTCATATTCTTGTATATATTGATATGAGTGTATGTATCCAGCTCGGTGCACTATTTCTGATGATTATAAAGCTGTTTATTGATAAAACGATTTTCGGCCATTTTATCGATATTCCTTCAAAGTTTATATTTTTGTAAATACTTGTTCAAAATAAGATTACCCTCATTATTGTTCAAAATATCATAATCTATGTTTTTAAAAAGCTTATATTTGAATATTTAAAAATAAATATTGTTTGTCAAATTGATAAATTTGCGGGCCGTTACACCTTGCCTATTTTAGATACGGATGAACCTATTACATGGTAAGAAGTGTTTTATTAATGGAAACCTACACATTGCTCTTCATGCCATTGTTTTGGGCACTCAAAGAAACCGTGCTCATTGATCAACAAGTGGATTCCTAAAAATCAAGCTCTAGGTCCAAATAATAGTGATGATATGAATATAGATGATAATCAAAACATGCAATAAAATAATAGTCCATAATTCCATTTGGCAAATACATAGTTACAACCCAAAGCTACATCTGAGCATATTAACAGTAATAACCATAATAATGCAATGTGCTCTCATTTATAGTCCAGTTATGTTCAACGGTCTCTTATGTTTAATGTACAACCTGTTCTAACATCAAAACGAAAAGATAAATGTAGTGAAACTACGCTAGTCTTCCTTCCAATCCATGTTCCTTCGACATAGGATAATAATTAATCTGTAGATGCTCAAATGAGATATCAGTTTCAGGTGGACTCACCGCCATATGCCATAGTAGATATTGGAAAACAAGGACAAGTTGAAACATATGCTGTAGTAGATATTGGAAAACAAGGACAAGTTGAAACAGACTACTTAAGCATAGCCTACTTATAAGAAGTGTTTAACGACAAATTTTCTATTGAGTTAGAAAAATGCCAATAAATTTTGAAATAAAAATAACCGCAAGCGCACAACGTACAATTCTAGTATGTGGCGAGTATGGGTCGATCCATAGGAAATTGTTTAAATTTGGCAATTCTATTCAATCAAATTAAACCAAAGTTGAAGGATTGTTAACTAACTAATTAACTAAAAAAAGTAAAAACAAACTAAAACTAAGGAGAATATAAATATGAGATTAAAGATCAATTTAGAGGCAAATCCCCTCTCATGATCACATAAATCAACATGATGAAATTATGATCTCTTTTTGGTCATTTGTGAGTTTAGTTGATGCATTTATCATAAGCATAGCCTAATTGTGTTATTAATTAACACACTTAAACCATCAAACTTTAATGCACCCTCCAACCCACTTACTAACTTTAATGAAAATGACAAGAAATTAAAAGTAGAATCTATAATAAGCATAGCTTATTAACTATTGAATTAGATACATAAACCATCAAATTTTGATTCTAAATCCACTTCCATTACCATGATCATATGTAGATGAAAAGGTAATTAGCGATTCATATGATTAAGCATAGTCTATTTGTTTTGAACAACATAAGCTATCAAACTCAATATTAAACACAAAATCACACAAACTTCTAGCTTTCCATTAATCACAAAAGAGACATAAATGAAGAATTATGTTGCATCTACATGATTCAAGAGAGCTTCATTACCCCTAAATTGAAGGGGATTAGCCTCTCATATTTGTTATAACAGCAACGAATGTAGAAAGCAACATGAAACAAGAAGAAAAGAAAAATGAAAGCTAATGGAAAAGAGAACTAATCTAATTGCATAAAATAAAATCTACACTACTAGCATTAAAGAAAGAGAGCATATAAGTAAAATAAAACACTAAGTAATATTGCATAAAAAGAGAAAATTACATGAGATAAAAATGACTAAGTAGCCACCAAGTAATCATTAGCATGTCTTAATCCCCCACTTAAATGTACATGAAGCTTTAATGGCCTTTTATCATGTGCATTAGCTCCTAATTGAAAATTAAGGTAAGTGGGTAGGTGGGGTCCTCCATGTTCATGAGTTTGAATTATTTTCATCTTCATTTGCTTTGTTTCCTTTTTGTGCATGCATATCCTCATAAAGCCACTTGTATTTGAATTTAAGTTCCTACAAAACAACATAGAAATTTTCAATTAAATTTTAAAAAATTAATATATGCACAAAAACGATCATTTTGCCCTTGGATGAAGATGAATATGTGACGATTTGAAATAATTTGAATTTTTGGTTTAAAAAAGTTAAAATACCAATATAATCATTTATTTAATTTAAATAGATTAAATATGGTGGTAAAAATATATGCACATTTACGTGCACATCAAATACCTCCACACTTATCTTTTTATTTGTTATTGAATAAACTAAAATTAAAATAAATCCGTTCTCGTAGGGAGCACGATTGCATTGTGCGTATGCAACAAGCCATTAAACCTCTGGGTGTCCCTAGTGGGACGAGTGTTGTCTCGTGAGGGTTTTCAGCAGATACTACCTATAAAATCCGAATGCGATAAGAAAATATTTACAAAATGCAAGATTTATTTACAAATACATTAATGCAAGTTTTTGAAAATATGTACAAATGAAGGTTTTACTTTTAAATCGACACAAATACGTTAAATATAGGTTTTGATCATTATCTTGAAATTTAAGTCATTTACTCGTCAAAATTTTTCATAAAAATCAAGTTATCATAACAAATAGACTATGGTTTAACTCGTTTTTTTGATTGATAACAAGATGTAATTTTAAAATGGATCCTTAGTTGATTATCGACGTTTTTCAAAGTGATATTTTCATTTCTTTTTAATAAGAAGTCAAACGAAACAAGTTAAAATAGTGCTTGGATTTCAATTGCTTACTCTCTCTCTAATTTTTTATATTTGAAAATTTAATTTTTATTAACAATGTTTACATATGCCTAACTCAGATAAACTCAGGCCAGATATATTACCCATGAACTGCCTTGTGGTCTGATGTGAGGGGAATACAGAGTGCGATTAGTGAACACACAAGTGTGAAGACTTATTGACTTTAGGCGTTGTTAAAAAGAATTTTTATATATATACACCTAATTCAGATAAAACGAGGCCAGATATACCGATCGTGCACTACCTTTCGGGCTTACGTTAGAAGGTTACAGAGCATGGGAGTGAACACACGAGTATGAACACATGACTCTAGGTGTTTAAAAAATATACATATATACATGAAATATATTTTTTTCTTTTTTGTTTTGTTTTATTAGAAGAGAGAGTTTTGCAAAATCATCTTAGCACCATTTAACTTAGAAGACAAAAAATATATTATATTCATTTATTTGAATTCACCACTTTTTGAAACAAAGATTTTCAATTAGGATATTTCATAATTAACACGTATGAATCTTTCTATATACTAGTTAAACCATCATTATTTATAATAAAACTTCATTTTTATTTTTGTTAAGACGAATAAATTTTCAAAAATTTCAATTTAATAAACCAAAACTATATATTTATCCTATAGTGTTTCTTTAAAAATAAATCAAAATGCTAAAAAAAATTATAATTTTTTTGAGTTTTGGAAGAAAAATGAAAAATTAATCATGAAAAATCAAAAAGAAGATGAGTCTCCCCCCTCCACAGTTGATTTTGACTGTGTCCCCACAGTCAACCCAAATGAAAGGAGAAAAATAAAAAATGGCCTTTATTTATATGAAAATGAACGACATTTACACGAGATCAGAAATTATATCGTCAAAAAGTAAACGAAACGGTCTTCCAAAGACCGATTCATTTGTCTCGTCAAGTATACGAAACACAGCTTAAGCTTGGAAAACCAAACCATAAATAATTTCAAAGTTGAATGTTGATTTGGGAAAACAGATGCCGATAATGCCGATTTATTAAAAACCTTACGAGTCGTTTCCTTTTCGATGATTTTCGAGGTTGATAAAACGAATAATTGAAGTTCAAGTTTATTTTTAGCAAATTCAAATTCAAATTTATCATTGAAAACTTCCTCAAAATTGTTGATTTCAAAATCAAAATGGTGATTTAAATATTCCCCATCAGAATTTAATAATTCTTTTTCGAAAAGTCCAAAGAAATCGTGTTCGTTAAATTCATCTTCCTTTGTTGGATTATAAACAACTTCATTTCGTATATCATTTTCAAAATCCAACATTGTTGTATCCAAATTTTCAAAATCGGTAAAAGGAAGATCAAAATTTAAATCGAGTTTCTCACCCTCAAAAGAATTTAAATCCAATGCAATTACCGTTTTTTCAACAACTTCATTAAGATTGTCGTTTTCAATTTCAAAAGTTGTTGTTTGAAAATTGTCAATTTCGGTAAATATGGATTATCATTTGACTCGTCAGATGTTGGGATTTGATTTTGTTTTTCACATTATTTCATATATGTTTCGAACAACAAATCTATGTGATCATTTTAGATTTCCTCCATTTGGTCAATGAAATCCAATTTATAATTATTAACTTGAGGATTTTCACTTTGAAATTGTTGAGAACAAAGATTTTCAATCGTAACGTGGTTAAGATTATTCCCATTGCCAAATTCATTTGAAAAGTTGTTTCCATTTTCATTTTGAGTTTGAAATTCATTTTGGAGTTCGAAATTGAATTTTCATGGGTTATAATCGAAATCATTTGACTTTTGAATTGAATTCAAATTTTGAAATCCTTGACTCGAGTTATTATACAAATATGAATTACATAAATCATTTATACTTTGATTTTATTGTGTAGAGAGTTCAAGTAAAGATGAAATGCTATTTTCAAGAGTCGAGAATTGGTCATTATTTTGAAAACTTTATTGTTCAAAATTCGAATTGTTTATAGAATAATTGTTGTTCAAATATCCATATAAATGTGGAGTGAAATTATATGGATTATATTGATTTTCAAACTATCGTAAAATTCACGTGAGTACGGAAATTCGGACATTTTCAAGAATGTTTTTTTTTTGCTTTTTTTATAAAGGAAAAATATTTACAAATAGAATTTATTTTTGTCAAAATGGAAAATTGATTTTGTTTTGTATTTTGGTTTTTCAATTTTTTTTGGTTTTTGAAAATATTTTTGGCAAAGCAGAAATTAAACATGTATTAACAATGTTAAGTGGCAACCTGAAATAAAAACACGATATATACAATTTTATACAAGGGTGGAATTTAAAAACACAAATTTCATTTTAGGATAAAACAAATGAAACAACACTAAACTAAAAGGAAAAAACTAAACAAAACAAAAGATAACACTTTTTTTTTTATATAGAAAATGTACAACAAACCAAAACAAAACAAAATGAATGAAAACAAAACAAATTGAAACCTCTTTTTTGTAAGAAGCAAATAAAATTAAAGAGTTAAAAAAATGTTAAGATCAGCCACTATAAAAACAATTCACAAGCCCTCTTCTGTCCTCAACCTACAAAAAAACATATTATCAAACCTGCTTTATTTCTATTTCCACATCAAATTTCAACTACCCGATTAAAATTCACTCCAAATTAAATTCATTTATTCCACCCAAAATTACAGTTCACTCAACTAAAAATTCGATTCTTACGATTGAAACTTGATTAAAACTTCAGCAAAATCAACTCGTATACCCGAAACTCGATTCTAGCTATGAATTCAGAGTGGAGATGCGGTCGATTGTAGATGATAGCTATTCATTCTGGTTGCGATGGTTGTTCTCGAGGAGTTGTTTTGGGTTCGAGAATTGCAGGAAGTGGTGAATGGTCGAAGTCGAGTTTGGGGATTTTTGTAGTTTTGGCTCTGGTTGTGATTGCTAAGATTTTCAGGTATGATTTTTGGTTGTGGGTGTTGCTGATGTTGGCAATGAAGTTTGGTTGCAGTGGCTAGTTAAGTAGGTGATGATGTTTGGAGGTGTTGTCAGTGTAGTGGTAGAGGGTGTAATGTAAAGTGTGGCATGCAGTGGTCGGTGAATGGTTTTGAATGGTGGTCAGGAGTGATTGTCAAGTGATGGTCTAGTGTGGACTGCAGGCAGTGATGGAGTGGGGGAATGGGATGTGGATGATATGTGTAGTGAGTAGTGATGATAAAGGCTGATGGGCAGTTGCTTGTTTATGGTTTGGGTGTTTTTTTTACTCTTTTTTTTTTGACAGAGGGGATAGGGTGATGTGCACAGTGGAGGATGATGATCAGGGGGGAGGATGTGTATGCTTAAAGTTGTATGTAAATGAATTTGATGGCAATAGGGCAATAGCACAGTTTTGTACCATGCACAGTTTTGTAGAAGTGCAATCTGGTCGATGTCTGTCTGTGCACAGTTTGATGGATTGTGGATAGGTCAGAGGTGATGTGGTTAGGAGGGTTGGCAGAGTTGTAGCTTGATGGTTGTACAGTGAAATGCAGTGTGTTTAGTTGAAATGGTAGAAGTTGCTGTTGGTGAGGAGAAGGATGGATGCAGTGCACTGGTGTTGCTGTAAAGTGATATGGTTATGGTTATGGATAGCTATGTGGTACTGATGGTCAGAGAAGGGTTAATTGCTTTGCAGTTGAAAGTGGCATGTTTGAAGTGGTGAGTTGAAGTGCTATGTTGTTGACTGGAGCACTGTTGTATTGTGTGAGCAGCAGTTTGAATTGCTTTGTATCAGTGATGTATTGGTGTGGTAGTCAGGGTTGCTTGACAGTGGAGGAACAGATGTGCAGAGGTCAGGTGAATGAAGTGGGGAAGTAATTGTAGTTGTGATGGGTTCAAGTTTTGATCAAGTGGATGGATGGTCGCAGTAGCTTGGTTGAATGAGAGTTGAAGGATGATGACTGCAGGGGAAGATGTATGATGTTGCAGCAGTTATGATATGGTGAGTTTGAAGTTTTGTGGAAGGCACAACAGTTTTAAGTGTGTTGGCTGAAGTGTTGAAAGTGGTGGTTGGTAGAGCTTGGTGAAATAATGGCAGAGGATGATGTATGGTGCAGGACTGTTGTATGGTTTGTGGGAAATTGAATGTGGCTGTGATGACAAGGAAGTGAAGTGGTAAGTTTGATGTAGGCAGTTGCACTATATAGAAGTGGTTGGTTTGTGTGTTTTTGATGTGGTCGGGCAGAGTGGACAGAGAGGAATGGCAGCAGTGGGTTGTATGATGATAGGCAAGATGTTGTGGTTAACAGGAGTGATAAGTGTGGCTGTGGATGTCGATTAAGACGTGGTGGCTGTCAATTTCAGGTGTGCACTTGCTTGCTCGGTGATGAGTTGTATCGTTTCAGACAAGGGCAGTGAATGTTGATTGAATGTTTGATGGTGTTTGGCTATAGCAGTAAGTGGATGGTAGTGTCAAATGTGGATGGTGAGTGGTTAACGGGGGAGAGGCAGTGAAGTTGACAGTAGTTTGGATGTGGAAGTATGTCAGCAGTGCAGAGAACATGGGTGACGGTCGGGAAGGGCGACGGGTTGTAGCAAGGCAGAGGTGAATGTTGATGGAATGATGTGGATGTCAGGCGGAGGTTAAAGTGCACAGTAGTGCACAACAATGCACAGAACTGAAAAAAGAAAAAAAGAAACCGGCAGTTTGTAAATGTGAAGGAAAATTTATAAAAAGAAAGCAGAAATTGTAAAATGAAATAATTTTTTTTTATAAATTTTGCTTATGTTTTTTTTAAGAAAATAATAGAAATGCAATTGCAAATGAAAAGAAAACAAGCACACAAGGAAAATGCAAACAAAAATCATACACACAAACAATTTTTTTTTTGAAAACACACAAAAATCAAACATTTTTTTTTTCAAAGAATAGAAATTAAAAATCAAAGCAATTCCCCGGCAACGGCGCTAAAAACTTGTGTAACGACAAATTTTCTATTGAGTTAGAAAAATACCGATAAATTTTGAAATAAAAATAACCGCAAGCGCACGACGTACAATTCTCGTACGTGGCGAGTACGGGTCGATCCAAAGGGAATTGTTTAGATTTGAAAATTCTATTCAATCAAATTAAACCAAAGTTGAAAAATTGTTAACTATCTAACTAAAAAAAAAGTAAAAGCAAACTAAAACCAAGGAGAATAAAAATATGAGATTAAAGAGCAATTTAGAGGCAAATCTCCTCTCATGATCACATAAATCAACATGACGAAATTATGATCTCTTTTTGGTCATTTGTGAGTTTAGTTGATGCATATATCATATGCATGACCTAATTGTGTTATTAATTAACACACATAAACCATCAAACTTTAATGCACCCTCTAACCCACTTAATAACTTTAATGAAAATGACATGAAATTAAAAGTAGAATCTATATTGAGCATGGTTTATTAACTATTGAATTAGAAACATAAACCATCAAATTTTGATTCTAAATCCTCCACTACCATGATCATATGTAGATGAAGAGGTAATTAGCGATTCATATGATTAAGCATAGCCTATTTGTTTTGAACAACATAAGCTATCAAACTCAATATTAAACACAAAATCACACAAACACCTAACTTTCCATTAAGCACAAAAGAGACATAAATGAAGAATTATGTTGTATCTACATGATTCAAGAGAGCTTCATTACCCCTAAATTGAAGAGTTTTAGCCTCTCATATTTGTTATAATAGCAACAAATGTAGTAAGCAACATAGAACAAGAAAAAAAGAAAAATGAAAGCTAATGGAAAAGAGAACTAATCTAATTGCATAAAATAAAATCTACACTACTAACATGAAAGAAAGAGAGCACGTAAGTAAAATGAAACACTAAGTAATATTGCATAAAAGGAGAAAATTACATGAATAAAAATGGCCAAGTAATCATGAAAAGAGAAAGAGAGATTGTCTTTTATTTTTGATTCTAAACTAAAAACTAAGAGAAAGAAGAGAGTTACATGAAGATATAAGGTATTTATACAAGTTAGAAACACAAATTCATTTTTTTGGGGAATGCCCAAAATGCCCTTGAGGTAGTGTTGCCTCATAGTAATCATTAGCATGTCTTAATCCCCCACTTAAATGTACATGAAACTTTAATGGCCTTTTATCATATGCATTAGCTCCTAATTGAAAATCAAGGTAAGTGGGTAGGTAGGATCCTCCACGTTCATGAGTTTGAGTTATTTTCATCTTCATTTGCTTTGTTTCCTTTTTGTGCATGCATATCCTCATGAAACCACTTGTATTTGAATTTAAATTCCTGCAAAACAATATAGAAATTTTCAATTAAATTTTAAAAAATTAATATATGCACAAAAATGACTATTTTGCCCTTGGATGAAGATGAATATGTGATTGAAATAATTTAAAATTTTAGTTTAAACAAGTTAAAATACCCAATATGATCATTTATTTAATTTAAATAGATTAAATATGGTGGTAAAAATATGCACATTTACGTGCACATCAAGAAGCAATCGAAACAAGACCTAAATACCCCCTTCGACCAGTATACAGCCAGACACAACAACAAGTGCTCCCTAAAAATCCTCCTTGACAAATGCACAAAAGACAGAGATAGTGTTCGGCTAAGAACGAGACAATCCAAAAAGTAGAGGATAGAAGATACATTACTTATCCCCAGTGCCGATGTTGATAAGGATGTGGTAGATAATCTATTATGGACCAGTTATGTAGCACATCTTAGTGTGAAGGCTAAAAAGCTTAAAAAGTCGAAAAATAGGTCTATAGCTTCAAACTACTTATAAGTTAGGAGCAACAAGTCTGAATAATGTCATTATTAGTGTGGAATGTGAGGGGTCTCAAATCCCTTACTAGAAATAAGATGTCAACCACCATCTTATTTCCTACGATATTAATATTGTAGTACTAGTAGAACATAAAATGTTCAAAGAGAATATGGCAAAATTTTGCAAGTTTATTAGTGACGATTGGGGGGTTATACACAATAATGATTTTGATGCTAAAGGTAGAATTTTGCTAATTTAGAACAAGCACTACTCATGACTAGCATATTACCTACTGGCTTACTGGTAAAGGGGGATTCTCTTGCTTTCTATCTGTTGTATATGCAAAAAATACAATTAATGAAAGAACTCAAGTTTGGGAAAAATTATCTGAAATAGCAAAAGAATATCTTTACCATGGGTTCTTATTGGAGATTCAACTACGTTCTTAATAGTTGCAAGAGAAGTTCAACAGATAATTCGTTAAATTCAAATACAGATTTTCAAGAGTTTTACCGCAAACTGGGGCAATTTAAGGCTAAATGCATGGGAAATTTCTTCACCTGGAGAAGGGGATTAAACTTTTCTAGCCATATTAAATTGGACCGGGTCTGGGTAATTTCGAATTTCTAGTTAAATTCCCAACTTAAATATCTTAATGCTAAATCACTCTTCCAGTGGCCATTCTCCCCTGCTTATTAGTTTTATTGATAGTTCTATTAGAGGTCAAATTAAACCTTTTTAATTCAATAATGCCCGGCCTTCAACCCCCAACTATCAACATATTACAGAAGGTTGTTTCAGAATAAATGTTTCAGAAACTCCTATTTATAGACTTATTAAGATGCTTAAATTGATTAAAACAAGGTTAAAAGGATGGAACAACAATAATCACAACATAAGACAACAATGTGATAGTATAAGGGAGAATAATAATAAGTTATACTTACAGTTGATAGATAATCCTTGTAATGACAACCTTATACAGATATACAAAGCTAATTTGGCACTGCTATAGCCACTGCTATCCACTGAAGCAATTGAAAACTAGAAAAAGGCTAAAATTGGATGGCTTGCTAATGGGGTCAACTTAGTAAAATTTCCCATTCTAGGATGACTTCAAGATGGAATAAGCCATCACTACATAGTATTATAGATGAAAATGGTCTTCCCATTTTAGATCCTAATATGCTAATAGAAGAAGCAATTCATTATTTCACTAACCTTTATAATATAGATGTCGATGATGGTCAGTGTAGAAATCAAAATTTGATTTGCAAGAAAATTTTCACTGCTAGTGCACAAAGGAAGCTTATTCTACTTTTTACTATGGATGAGTTGAAAAGAGCTATTTTTCAGATGATTGGTACTATCACTCCACGTCCTGATGAGTTTAATGCTAACTTATTCAAGTTTTATTGGGAGCAAATTAAGGAGTTACTAGTTGCCATGAATTTCATTCTTTCCAAAGGGAAGTTCATTATATAACATAATCATACTTTTATTACACCGACTCCAAAATCTCAAAATATCGGTAATATTAGGGATTATAGGCCTATATCCTACTATAGTGTATTAGACAAAATTTTAACTGATTTAATTTGCAATAGGATGAAAGGCCTAATGTATGATCTTATCTATATTAGCCAAAATGCTTTTATTCCAGGTTGAAACATTTTTGAAAGCTCGCTTCTAGCTTATGAGATGGTTAGAAGCTTTAACAGAAAATCCAATAAAAACCTGTGGGTCAAAGTAGATTTACAGAAGAAGTATGGTAGAATTAATAGGGATTTCATAGTTAGAATTTTGGAACAAATGGTTTTCCTCCTCAATTTAGTTCTCTTATCCAATGATGCATCTCTACTCCCACATTCTCTATCATCATTAATAGAACTCCCCAGGGATTTATACCGAGTAATCAAGGTATTAGACAAGGCGATCCTCTTTCCCGTACTTTTTTCTACAGCTATGGAATATCTCTCCATCATGATGGATAGTTAATTTTTGCGAGGTAACTTAAGCCCATCATACATAGACCCGGTGTTAACACACTTGATCTATCCTTATGATTTGCTAATTTTTTTGAAAGCAAACATAGAGTGCTCTAAATCATTTAAATATGTTTTTGTAGACTTGGAAGTCTATGCGGGCCTAATTGTTACCACCTCTAAAACTAAGATATTTTTTGGGAAAGGTGTATCTTGGTGTACAGAGCGAAAGTCTACCCATTAAACATCTAGGAATTCTCCTATCAGCTAATAAACTTAGAATTCTAGACTTTGGAGAATTACTAGATAGGATTAATGGCATAGTTGATGCCTGGAGTTGTAAGTTCCTAAATACTAGTGGAAGATTGGAGCTTAATAAGTGTACAATCTACCATAACATCCAATTTTGGATGCAAACTTGTCTAATTCTAAAATCCATTCTACGCAAAATAGAGCAGAAATGCGCTAATTTTGTTTGGAAGGGAAAAAACATAAAATAAATTAGACCATTGTTTGTAAGCAAAACAATATGGGTGGCCTAGGGTTGCGAAATTGAGAGGAATTGGAACAAGCCTATGCAATTAAACTAGTCTGGAACTTCATAAGTGAAACCTCTCTTTGGGCTAAGTGGATTCACAATAGATATTGTCCAAAGAAAAATTTCTGGATAGTAAATTTTGAGGATAATGCTTTGCATACTTGGAAGTTTATGTCAAAAACAAGAAAAATATGCAATAAACTTATAAGAAGAAAATTTTCAAATGGAAAAACATTGATTTGTGGTTTGATACATGGGTAGGAGGTAAATCCCCATAAGTACAATTGGCTGGTCATAGATGGCACTATTCAATATCTGGGAAAAAGAAGGTAGCAGCTTAATTAATCAGGGGGTGAGGGATTTCATTGGATCGAACTTAACAGCTAGCGTCTATAATTCGATTCAAAAGATTAAAATGCACAATAACATCTATAGTGATGAATAGGAATGGTTAGCAAATGGCAAAACTTTCACGCTAAAATTGGCTTAGGAATTATCCAGAACTAGAGGAGAACAACTTTCTTAGAGTAATAAGGTTTGAAATCATTGTTGTACTCCTAAAATGTCTCTCACTACTTAATTTTCTACTCGAAACATGCTAAACATTAAAGACCGAATTCTACAATGGGCTAACATTGAACACCCACTCTGCTTTCCATGTAGTGAAGAAATAGAGTTGAATAAACATCTATTTTCTAACTGTTCCTACTTAAATAGTTTGTGGAGCAAACTTAACTCCAGTCTTAATCTTCAACTTATCATTACTAATAATTATGATTTATATCATATTATCGAAGACTATGCGTGCACTAATCAGATTAATAGCATGCTCAATGATTTAAGAGATATTATAATAACAACTTCAATATGGCATGAGTGGCAGGAGAGAAATCAAAGATTATTTTTTTTTTCTAGAAATTTACCAAAGGATATCAGATACAAACTACTATTAGTGACGTTAATATTATCTTGTAGAAATTAAAGTTTATGCATGATAGCATCACTGGAGAAACATCTGTTGAATATGCGTTTATATGATTTTTGTTTGATGATAATAAACATATATACATTCGTTTAAATGTATTTGTTAATATACTATTTTATTTTTCACAGATTAAATAAATATTTGCTGAATAAAATAAATAACACGGAATTTGAATTCAAACGAATATTTTATTCAAACAAATATTTATTACAATTTTGATAGTAAAATTTCAAGCTCTCACTATAACTATACATTTTAAATTACAAAACAATTTCTGATTACATCACAATTCTTTTCTACATTCAGAACCTCACTACATATCACTCACATTCGTATTTTTATCTTCAACTTCTTTCCAGTTTGAATCCAGCATCTGAGCAATCTGCAAAAATATTCACTAACGCGGTAAAATTGAAAAAGAAATATTTTTGCAATATAAAATAAAATATGATTTTTGAAAATATTATTTGTCTCAGTTATTTGGGTTGTTCGTCATGATTTATTTGAATTCATCACACACGAACAATGTGACATGCACAGTGTATCACTGTACATGCCACAAGGCCGTGCACACCGATATACACTTGATAATGCTACAGGACAGGTACGCACAAGGTCAAACCCAAATATACAGACAGGTTCAACTCAGGTGCAATATATTCAAAATCTCGTCAACAGCACAAGGTCAAACCCGAGTTTTTGAAACTGGATTCAACACAAGTGAAATTTCAAAAATCAACATGAACGGATGCAAAGACCAGTAATGCAACAGTGATATGCACAGATGCATTCAAATTCAAAACCAGTTGCAGCATGAATGTCACAAGCAAAGACCAAGTGAACAACTACATGTTGAACAAATGAAAACATTATGCAAGCTCGAGCACAAACTATGAGTACTGCAACAATATCCAGTATGAAGTATCAGACTCAATAGCAAGTTCATAATGACACAAAGACACAGCAGCGACCGAAGACAAGATGTAGTGAAGCATGTACATAGGCCACCAGTGAAACGACTCAAAACAGATAACCAGTGATATAAGTAACATGAGCAGACCCAAACAATACATACAGCAGCCTCAATAATGAAGATACCAAAACCAGAATGCAAGTGGATGAACAGAGAGATATACAAAATGAAGGCAAGAACAGTAGCCTCGACACAAGTACACATAGGTGGTGAAATTACAAAGACCACAACAAACTTTAAATGACACAGTGTACATGAAAATTCGACAAGCACATGAGCAACTATTTTTCACAAGCAAGAAGCTGACAGCAAGGATTAGAATGCATCAGTGTGCAAAGAGCTCGAGTAAAAGATACGGCAACTCAACAATACAAAAACTACAACAATCAAATGAAGACAACATCTTGTACAACTGAAATGCAAGTAGATCAAATGACGTGTTAAGAGCTACAACCAAACAAGTATACAAGCAACTGAAGACAACATGGCCAAGGTCAATGAAGCCACAACAATCAGATGCCATCAAAAACCAACAAAGACCAAGGCTACGGCATAGTGCACCAGAGGAATGCAACAGTATAAACAAACAAACTCACCAAGTAAGTGACAACGAAACCAAAATGAAATCAGGGATTCACAGAAGCAAGAAAATGCAAGAAATCAAATGGCCGAAGTAAACACTCAAGTCAAGGCCGAAGCAGAATCAAATGAACAAGTGAATGTGCAGCCCCAACTGACTACAGCAAATATGTTAAAAACATATGAACCAGCAAAGGCCAAAATTTAACAAAGGAAAATGCACCAGAGAATCATATGTGCAGAGGAACAGTGATGATCGACTTAATGCAGAGTCGTGGAGTGGATATGATTCATGAAGTCAACACAGTATAAAGATACAAATCAAACCGAAGTCAAAAGTCAGGTGCACATCTTTGAAAAAGTCAGGAAGTAAAAGGGGAAAGTTGTTGCCGTATCAATCAAGTATCGAATGCATCAAAATCAAGGCCGTGAGTAACAAGTCGCAAAAATATCAGGAAAGTCGTGTGCATCAGGAAAGTGAATTTCAGGAAAGTATCGAATTAATTAGTGTATTCGAATTCATATAAATACCAATACCAAAGTATCATCATCGGCAATGAAAAACCAATCAAACTCAAGCAATCAAACTTGAAAGCAAAAGATACAAATAACATACCAGAAGAAAAGGCGAATTCGATTATCTCGAAGCAACCAAGCCGAACCCTAATTTCATAAACAAATCAAGAGAAGCAGCCGAGCGCGACTCCAAGCAAGCGGATCAATAGAGCATCAATGTCAATCGACGAGAGCAACGAGATAAATTGGCATCCGAAACCCTAATTTTTATCGAAGAACAAAAGCCCTAAATTATGATCGAAGAAGCCGCCATTTTCCAAAGGAACGAATAGAAAAGGATCCGGTCTAAATAATAAAAGGGGCTGTCATTAAGTATTAGGGTTTTAGTATTTTTAAACAAGGGCTTTAGTTTTTAAATAAGGGTTTTATCTTATTATTTGTTTTAAATTTGTCTTTAATTTTAAATCTCTTTTCAAACCGTTGTATTTGCTAGTAGTGTGACTAGGGGACAAGCTACGTGGCGTAGCTTGAGAATTCGCAACTCAGTGGCTGAGTTGTGGCAGGGTTTTGAGCGTAGAGTTAGGTTAGTCAGTAGCGGGTGTCGCGAGTTTACGTGTGTAAGCGTGTGACTATCTAATTTCTAGTAGAAACCTTAGGGGCAGCACGTATGCAGGTTTTTGCCGAAGCTGGGTAAATTCTGTGTCGTTCTATTTCTGCATTTATTATTCTGCTTTTATCCGTGCTGCTACTGTTCTGTGATCTGTGTTGAAATTATTTTATAACTTCCGCAATTAATATTTATAATTAATACTATCACCCTATTCACCCCCCTCTAGGGTGAAATCGATCCTACAAGTGGTATCAGAGCTAGGAACAAAAGCCGTTTTTTAAAAAAATTTGATTTGTACAAAACCAATTTTTTGTTTTAAAAATTTGAATTTTTAAAATGGCTTCTTTTAATAATGCTTTTGCTGAGGGTCAGTCCATAGTTAGACCACCAATGTTCAATGGTGAATATGCTTATTGGAAAAATAGAATGAAAATTTTTCTGAAAACCATTGACGCTTGGAACATTGTTGAGACAGGTTATAGAGCACCAACTATAATTGTAGATAATCAGGAAATAGATAAACCGATGGATCAATGGACAGAACTAGAAAATAAATTACAAAATGCTAATGCTAGAGCTATGAATTCTATTATCTGTTCATTGGATCAATTTGAATTTAATCGTGTCTCACATTGTCTAACTGCACAAGAAATATGGCACACACTAGAAGTGACTCACGAAGGAACATCTCAAGTCAAAAAATCTCACCTTGCCATGCTAAGCAGCGAATACGAGAATTTCACAATGGCAAAAGAAGAAAATGTCAAAGAGATGCATGGACGACTTTCCAATATCGTATACAAATCAAAAGCCCTTGGAAAACCATATACAGAGTTGGAGATAGTCCGAAAAATCCTCAGAGTCCTTCCATGAAGTTTTGAAGCCTAAGTGACTGCCATTCAAGAATCAAAAGATTTGAAACAAATGAAAGTCGAAGAACTCATCGGAAATCTCATTGCTTATGAGCTAGAAATGAAATTCAAGGAAGAACGTGAAGGAGGTGATACTCGAAAGAAACCAATAGCTCTTCAAGGAACAACAGAAAGTGATAGTGATGATAATGATGACAGAGCAGCAGAATTGGAGCTAATAATAAAGAAAGTCAAAAGGTGGAATTACAAATACAGAAATTCAGCTCTAAATCGAAAATTGAAAAGCAGAATAAATAAAATATTGGACAATCCAGAAGAACAAAAGATCATCTGTCATAGGTGAAACCAACCCGGACACATCAAGCCCAATTGTCCTCAAAATCGACGCGACTTTGAAAAGAAATCAAAAAGGAGAAGTTTTGCTGCCACGTGGAATACAAGTGATGAAGATAATCAAAGTGCTAACAGTGAGGATGAAAAAGCACACTTGTGTCTTCATGGTGAAATAACTGACAGTGATGATGACGAGCCAAGTGAGGTATCAAAACTTTCTCATTCGGAATTACTTATATATTTCCACGAAGTGAATGGTTGTTTTGAACGACTTAGGGAGAAGTATGCCAAACTTGAATCACAAAAAGATACTTTGATAGATTTAAATAAACAACTTGACCAATTAGTTAAAACCTATCAAAGTAGGATCCCTAAGTGTGATAAGTGTCCAACATTCGAAGAAGAAATTAAAAAATCAGAAATTAATATAAAATCACTTGAAAATGAAATTCTGATTTTGAAAGAGAACGAAAATACTAGGAGAGAAAATTCTATCAAAAAGTGCACGCAATTATTGAACGAAAATGAATCTCTCAAAATACAAGTCCAATAATTGTCAATAACTTTAGATAAATTTTCAAAAAGTGAGAAATCGTTGAATCTGCTATTAGGGAAGCAAACTGTTAATACAGCTAGACAAGGACTTGGATATAATCAATCTGAAAATGTTGAAAGCGATATTAATCAAGAAAATTCCATGTGCACAATTTGTAGAAAATATGGACACGATCACAATAATTGTTGGTATAGACCCAAACATGTGAAAACCATACCAATTTGGGTTCCAAAAGGCATAAATATAAAATCTCTCAAAATTAAACAAATTTGGGTGCCAAAGGGAACAATTATAAACAGTTTTGGGTCTCCACAAAATTATTTTTCGAAATATTCTGCCACTAACAACCATGGACCTATAAAAACAAATATGTCACATAAATCTTTTCCCGTGTAGGTGTGGTGGCAGGCTAAGAAACAACAACAGTGTTTTCTGGATTTTTGGCTGTTCTAGAAAAACAACGGGCGACAAAGCAAAGTTCCTTAGCCTAGTATAAAGGTGACAGAATCACAATGGACAACAACGAAAAATATCGTAAAGGTAAAACAGGTAATGGTATATTTATTTGAACGATATATTAAATGTGATAATCAGCACCATATTCTGAATTAAAATCAGCCAATATCGAGATGATGAAAAGATGATGACTTTGATTCTGACTTATTTAAAATAGTTGACCAATTACATTTATGCCAAAAACACTATTCTTTGATTTACTTGATATATATTAGTTTGGATATAGTGTTTTGTTGGATGATAATATTTTTGGTTATAATACGGCTAACTCTATATTCACGATTTTCTGATTATTTACACGACTTCAATCCAAATTCAAGTGAATGCCATTTAAAATACTGTTTGAGTTTTTCATGCACACTTCATGATCTGGTCTATCAAATATAGTTAGTGATATTTTGGAGTAAAAGAGAAATTCAGATGCAGATTACACTGGTAATCTAGTTGATAGAAAAATTACTCGTTGAATGTGATTTATGGTGAGACATTTAGTAACTGCATCGTTTTTCAAAGAAATTATCTGCATATTTTTCATTACAAATAATTTTCAATTAGCAGAATTTTTTTCTCTCATATAACCTCTTCAAGAAAATCATTTTTGACCATATTTTCAGATTAGTCATTTTTATTTGATTTTAAATGACAAATTTTTAACTAATCTGACTCCCTGCTAATTATCAAAAAGATAAATAGTGATTGAAAAGGTAATAAGTGTTGATATTTAACATGCATTACTCAAGAGAGTATATTTGAAAAATTTCTTTAGGAATTCAAACAAGAGTTATAAAACTTTTTATTGGGTAAAGATTCCATGACCATTTCTATATCTATCACATTTATCGACCATGGTTTATCGAAACTTAAATATAGTTGGTCGATATGTGGTACTATAATCAGGGATCATTTGTTTTTCATTTCATATTTTTTTTGTAAAAATAAATAAACATCCAAAGTATTCACTCTCATTTAAAAGTCCTCACGGTTATGCATGGGTGAATTACTTGGATTTTTGATTATGTGCTTTCATGCTCATTTAAAAGTTCTTACGGTTATGCATGTATGGAACGCATATCAAAATTAATTGATTAAATAGACAAGTTGATTCTAATCCCATTTAAAAGTCCTCACGGTCATGCGTGCTTAGAAGATACTTGATTTCATTTTTAAAAAATTAAATTGGAATACTACTAATCTCATTTAAAAGTCCTAACGGTTATGCATGATTAGTAGATATTCAAATTCCTGATATAAACGTACCACAAGTTGATACAATTGTATGATTTTATATTAGAACATCATTTCCATAATTCTAGAAGTGGAATATGCGCCCAACAAGGGTAGTTATGATTTTTGTTTGATTTTTATTGAAGTTTAATATTTATATTCAATTTGAGTTTAATGTTGGATTAATATTGATCACTTTATCTCTATTTTTTTTCTAACACTGTTATTCTTTTGCTGATAACAAAAGGGGGAGAGAAAAGTTAAGATTTTGTCAAATAGAATCAAGCAAAGGTCAAATAATTTTCCATTTGCATCCAGGCTCATTTATATATTTCTATTTGTATGCATATATGTAGGGGGAGCATCATGTAGAGAGGAAGCATTTAAATAGGGGGAGCAATTAGAGCATATCAATGATCAAATACATTTACTATATTCAAAATCTTAAATATATGTTTGTTATCATCAAAAGGGGGAGATTGTTGAATATGCGTTTATATGATTTTTGTTTGATGATAATAAACATATATACATTCGTGTAAATGTATTTGTTAATATACTATTTTATTTTTCACAGATTAAACAAATATTTGCTGAATAAAATAAATAACACGGAATTTGAATTCAAGCGAATATTTTATTCAAACAAATATTTATTACAATTTTGATAGTAAAATTTCAAGCTCTCACTATGACTATACATTTTAAAATACAAAACAATTTCTGATTACATCACAATTCTTTTCTACATTCAGAACCTCACTACATATCACTCACACTCGTATTTTTATCTTCAACTTCTTTCCAGTTTGAATCCAGCATCTGAGCAATCTGCAAAAATATTCACTAACGCAGTAAAATTGAAAAAGAAATATTTTTGCAATATAAAATAAAATATGATTTTTGAAAATATTATTTGTCTCAGTTATTTGGGTTGTTCGTCATGATTTATTTGAATTCATCACACACGAACAATGTGACATGCACAGTGTATCACTGTACATGCCACAAGGCCGTGCACACCGATATACACTTGATAATGCTACAGGACAGGTACGCACAAGGTCAAACCCAAATATACAGACAGGTTCAACTCAGGTGCAATATATTCAAAATCTCGTCAACAGCACAAGGTCAAACCCGAGTTTTTGAAACTGGATTCAACACAAGTGAAATTTCAAAAATCAACATGAACGGATGCAAAGACCAGTAATGCAACAGTGATATGCACAGATGCATTCAAATTCAAAACCAGTTGCAGCATGAATGTCACAAGCAAAGACCAAGTGAACAACTACATGTTGAACAAATGAAAACATTATGCAAGCTCGAGCACAAACTATGAGTACTGCAACAATATCCAGTATGAAGTATCAGACTCAATAGCAAGTTCATAATGACACAAAGACACAGCAGCGACCGAAGACAAGATGCAGTGAAGCATGTACATAGGCCACCAGTGAAACGACTCAAAACAGATAACCAGTGATATAAGTAACATGAGCAGACCCAAACAATACATACAGCAGCCTCAATAATGAAGATACCAAAACCAGAATGCAAGTGGATGAACAGAGAGATATACAAAATGAAGGCAAGAACAGTAGCCTCGACACAAGTACACATAGGTGGTGAAATTACAAAGACCACAACAAACTTTAAATGACACAGTGTACATGAAAATTCGACAAGCACATGAGCAACTATTTTTCACAAGCAAGAAGACGACAGCAAGGATTAGAATGCATCAGTGTGCAAAGAGCTCGAGTAAAAGATATGGCAACTCAACAATACAAAAACTACAACAATCAAATGAAGACAGCATCTTGTACAACTGAAATGCAAGTAGATCAAATGATGTGTTAAGAGCTACAACCAAACAAGTATACAAGCAACTGAAGACAACATGGCCAAGGTCAATGAAGCCACAGCAATCAGATGCCATCAAAAACCAACAAAGACCAAGGCTACGGCATAGTGCACCAGAGGAATGAAACAGTATAAACAAACAAACTCACCAAGTAAGTGACAGCAAAACCAAAATGAAATCAGGGATTCACAGAAGCAAGAAAATGCAAGAAATCAAATGGCCGAAGTAAACACTCAAGTCAAGGCCGAAGCAGAATCAAATGAACAAGTGAATGTGCAGGCCCAACTGACTACAGCAAATATGTTAAAAACATATGAACCAGCAAAGGCCAAAATTTAACAAAGGCAAATGCACCAGAGAATCATATGTGCAGAGGAACAGTGATGATCGACTTAATGCAGAGTCGTGGAGTGGATATGATGCATGAAGTCAACACAGTATAAAAATACAAATTAAACCGAAGTCAAAAGTCAGGTGCACATCTTTGAAAAAGTCAGGAAGTAAAAGGGGAAAGTTTTTGCCGTATCAATCAAGTAAGTATCGAACGCATCAAAATCAAGGCCGTGAGTAACAAGTCGCAAAAATATCAGGAAAGTCGTGTGCATCAGGAAAGTGAATTTCAGGAAAGTATCGAATTAATTAATGTATTCGAATTCATATAAATACCAGTACCAAAGTATCATCACCGGCAATGAAAAACCAATCGAACTCAAGCAATCAAACCTGAAAGCAAAAGATACAAATAACATACCAGAAGAAAAGGCGAATTCGATTATCTCGAAGCAACCAAGCCGAACCCTAATTTCATAAACAAATCAAGAGAAGCAGCCGAGGGCGACTCCAAGCAAGCGGATCAATAGAGCATCAGTATCAATCGACGAGAGCAACGAGATAAATTGGCATTCGAAACCCTAATTTTGATCGAAGGACAAAATCCCTAAATTATGATCGAGGAAGCCGCCATTTTCCAAAGGAACGAATAGAAAAGGATCGGGTCTAAATAATAAAAGGGGCCGTCATTAAGTATTAGGGTTTTAGTATTTTTAAATAAGGGCTTTAGTTTTTAAATAAGGGTTTTATCTTATTATTTGTTTTAAATTTGTCTTCAATTTTAAATCTCTTTTCAAACCGTTGTATTTGCTAGTCGTGTGACTAGGGGACAAGCTACGTGGCGTAGCTTGAGAATTCGCAACTCAGTGGCTGAGTTGTGGCAGGGTTTTGAGCGTAGAGTTAGGTTAGTCAGTAGCGGGTGTCGCGAGTTTACGTGTGTAAGCGTGTGACTATCTAATTTCTAGTAGAAACCTTGGGGGCAGCACGGAGGCAGGTTTTTACTGAAGCTGGGTAAATTCTGTGTCGTTCTATTTCTGCATTTATTATTCTGCTTTTATCTGTGCTGCTACTATTCTGTGATCTGTGTTGAAATTATTTTATAAGCTTCCGCAATTAATTTTTATAATTAATACTATCACCCTATTCACCCCCCTCTAGGGTGAAATCGATCCTACAACATCATCAATGCAACAATCGAGAGAGAGAGATCAGATCTGTTTGTGGTGTGAATTTCATAAACACGGGATGAGACGCTCGTGAAACTACTTTTGAATTCGAGTCCTTTGCGACTTTTATATCGCCTTTTGACCAAGCAGTATGTCATAAAAGTTGGCTAAGTGACTTCTGTGATCATCAAGACAGGAAGCCCGGAGAGACAGTTATCAGGCTCAGAAATCGATGATATTTGGAACTATGGACAATAGTTGGGCAGATTTGAACCTGATCTCAATCATGGTGCAATCAATATGAAGTGATAAGGAAGGCCTCGTGAGGTCACGTTTCAAATTTTAAGTCAATTGGAGTTCATATGGTCAAGTTATGGATAAATGAGAATTTATATGGATTGATCCAGAACGACCCATAAAATAGCGTAAATCGATGAAGTTCGATTAATATCTCAAAATCTACAAAACCAATGCATTTAAATTTTTTACAGCATTAATATATTGAAGAGTTGAGCTCATAGAAATGGTCGCATGACAAAACTCTCAAATCTTGGAAAAAGAGGCCGATCGTTATTGGAATGATCGTACAAATCATCCAGAACGATCAATAGTTTCACAAAAAATGCGACACCTCATAGAAGGTACATTGGAATTAAATTTATTAAGAAATTATCTTACATTATGGAGCACGCCCATGATAAAAACTTCTAAATCTTGGAAATAGGCCGATCGTTATTGGAAGATCGCACAAATCAGCATAACGATCCATAGTTTTATGGAAAATGCGATATCTCATAAATGGTAGGTCGGAATTGCATAAAATTTGAAAAGAAAGTATTCTACATCATGGAGCACCACCATGATCAACCGTAGCTCAAAAATCCCAAATCTTGGGAAAGAGACCGATCGTTATTGGAACGATCGTACAAATCAGCATAACGATCCATAGTATTACGGAAAACGTGATATCTCACAAATGGTATGTCAGAATTGCATGAAATTTAGAGAGAAAGTAGCTTACATCATGGATCATTCCCATGATTGATCATATCTCAAAACCATCAAATCTTTGGAATGTAGCCGATCATTATTGGAACAATCGTACAAATCAGCACAACGATCCATAGTTTTGCGAAAAATGCGATATCTAACAAATAGTACATATGAATTGCACAAAATTTAGAGAGAAAGTAGGTTACATTATGGAGCATTCCCATGATTGATCGTAGCTCAAAAGGATGAAGCATGTAATGATCCTCTATGGTCCAATTTCTAGTCAAAATAACAAAGATCGATTGATATCTCACAAACAACAAGTCGGAATGGGATGAAGCTTTAAAAGCAAGGACTAGAGGCATGAGGGACCTTATAAAAACGATTGCAGACCCATTGGAGTTAGTATGGAATGATCGGCCTAAAAAAATTTCTGTTGTCCAATCGATCCTAAAATTTATGGGTCGGGTCGTATGGGCCTGAAGGTTCTGCACTGAAATTTCAACCCAATCCATGCACATCTTCACCTATAAATATAATGGACTTGGCTCATTGCGTGGGACTTTTCAACTGGCTCTTCTTCATCATTTCTTATCTCTTCCTCTATTAATTTTCTAAGGCAAAAATAACTGTACTTGTAACCTTACAGTATAAATAAAAGATTATTGGAGTGAATGTAGGCCGAAGTTTGTCGAACAACTATAAAACTCGTGCGTTCCTTTACTTTTTCTGCTGTTTATTCTATGATCTGCATACTTATCTTCCTATTTGGATATTGTTTTTGGAAATTGATGCTTTCACATGCAAGTGGGTGTTTGTGACCATTTTTGGCGCTAACGGGGACTTAAGGTTTTTGTTCTTGACGTTAAAGGCAATTTTAAAAACCAGCTTTATTATTTAATGTAGTCCAGTTTAGTCATTAAGCTATTTTTTATATTTATTATTGTCTCCTAATAAGATATGATAGCACGCATCCCTATGAGTAGTTTTTTTCCATAGAGTTGTTTATTTCGGTCTTATTTTGGGTACCACTATTAATTGTGTCCAAGCTCTTTGTTTCCTCTGTTGTTTGTTAATAAAATATCGCTTTCTAAAAAATTCCAAAATTGTTTAGGAATTTTGAATTTAAATCTAAAATTTTTGCAATACAAAACAAATTTGTTAGCGATATATTAGTGACGTATAAGAACCAATAAGGAATTCTCCTCTATAGGGCAAATAAAGAGATTCTGATAACGAGATTCATGTATTATATAAGTTAATTACATTCACTACTAGAAAAGTGACTACTAACATACTTGATATTACCGATCCCCAATTGGAACGGTGTCGATGTAGCATAGTAAGAAATAGGTAAATCATTACTTACACAACATTATCGACGGCATGTTGAAGCTTATATAATAGCATCAGCGAGGCGTCAATCTTGCATCTGCCCTCTCCATAACTCCCCCGTCGATGCTCCCTTTCCTTATTCAAAACTTATTTAGAAAAAAAACCCTCTCTATGCTTCTCCTTTGGCCATGTAAGGATCCACTCCTCCATGCAAGCCTTTGTCTACCGGCTTCCCTCCCACACACAAGCCTCCATCCGCCTCGGTCACGCCTCCCCCTCGGCCAGCCCCCACCAGCCCTATCATAAGCGCCAACCCCATATCAGTCTTGGGGTTGTTTACATCAGGTCGAAGATGCATGATTGGAGACGTGCTTGGCAGTGACAGGCGATGCAATATAGGGCTTTGAAATAGTGAATTTTGGCGAGTGTTTCATTTTGATTTATGGTGAGTTAAAAACTTCTTCTACTTGATACACACACACACACGCCACACACACACATATGGTTTTATACCTTTCTATCATATAAAAAGATCTGAAATTGAATTATAACAATCGAATTTTATACAACACTGATTAAAATATTATAAGTGAGTAATTCTATCACTATAAAAATATATATCCATATATGCTTGATTGGTTGCAAGTTTGATTTGTTACGGTTAATATATGATTTGATCTTATACATAAACATGGGTGATGAACATATTATAGAGTATACTTTGTTGAATTGAATAGAATTTATATCGATCGATGATGGCTTGGTAGCCTATCGCGATCGAATTGCTTGAGATGATTGATTACTGGGATTGAATTATATATAGTTGTATGGTATACTGGTATGCTATATATATTAATATTGATTGTTTTAGACGATAGAAAATCAAATTAAAATGAGTGATTTCAATTATTTATATGAAAAATAAGACATGAATATTTAAAACTAGCATGGTGTTTGAACATAATTATATTTTAAAATATTTTCGAACATAATTTTGAAAGAAGTTGAAATAGATTATTTAAAATGAAATTTATATATATATATATATATATTTATGGATTTTTATTAAATATGAATTATAGTACGTGAATGTCATGAGTTGTAAAGGAATTTTAATGTTTTTATATAGATAAAACAATGTGTATGTATATGTATATATACATGTGTGTGTGTGTGTGTGTGTCGATTTCAAAAGAAATTAGAAGTGCAAATATTATTTGAAATGATTTCTCTTTAGTTTATAAATTTGAATTAAATATTTTTTATCGTATTGTTCTATGAAAGAAATGTTATTATTTGATTTACTTTTGAGAATTTGAATTTGTGTTTAAATTATTTTCAAGTAGAAAATAATGGATTTAAATTAAAATTAGATTAAAAATTTTATATGAATATTTTGCTTTGGATTTTGAAGTAGAAATGCTCTTATGAAACGAAGTTGCCTTATTTTTGAAATAGTTTGAAATTGAATTTAAATCATAAAGGTTAAATGCTTTATTTATACAAGCTTTTTAATAAAAGAAATATTGGAGAATTATTCGAATGTTTTTTTTATAGATTTTGTATAAATAGGCCAGAGGTATTTTAATAGTATTTTTACCATTGAAAATTCACAATTTAAAGGAAATAAAATTATATTTTTGTGTATTTCTCCATTCTGTAAATAATTTTTGGTGATTTTACCTTTTAACACGGGGTTGCTACTTGTATTATAATCCATTTGGATATTATTGCTTTTGATATCACTCAAAAGTAATGCTCCAAGCTGGATCATAATAAAATTAATTATGTTATCTAAATTAATAGTGTTATTTAAATTAATTATAAAATTAATAGTGTTATTTAATGTAACACTAAACTTAATAATGATATTTGAACTAATAATACTATAATGCGAAAGATAATGTGAAATATTTTACGTATAGAATATTGAAGATGGATTATATGAAAGATCGAAAATGGATGTACATAAGAGGTAAAAATAGAGGAACAATTCCATTACACTTTAGAAATGGCGTGGATGTACTCATGAAAGTGGCATCGGCTTTTATCCAAAAGAGGACACTTTCCTCCATACCAACATTTGAAGATTCTAATAATATTTCGATTATATCTATACCATTGTAAAAAATGATACTATTGATGTAATAACCTACCCCCTCGGACATAACAAGTCAAAGCGCAAAAGTGGTTTTTGAACCGCCATCATGCCAACAAGTATGAATTGTTAGGGTTTTAAATGGTTTACATGATATAAAGATAATTATTACTTTACATAATTTTACATCTTCAGATCTCATGACAGAAGGAAATAAAATATGAGTACTAAAAATAATCCAAGTAACACAATCTTAGAATAAGTGCAATCCATACAATAAATGACAAAACAAAGTCCCCAAATGCCAAAACAACATAAGTAAAATAAAACTAAAGTCTCATAATAATAATACTGTAATGATAATCTGGTTAAAAAATATGAAAGGCACATAAAGAAAAGACTACAAATAAACAAATCTCCAATTTCATGTCGTCTTCTCCATACTCCTTAGCCAGATCACCTCACTTACTGCTTCATCCTCCTGTAAAATTCAATAATAGGGAGAAATGGATGGGGTCAAATAAAGTCTGACAAATGAATTATATCAATAATGGTACAGTGTGAACTAGTGATTAAAGTTCAGTTATATCTTAGGGTATTCCTTAGTGTTATATGTATACACTATATATATATATATATATATATATATATATATATATAAGGTGCTAGTTATTTTACATTTCAAGTTGACCATTTTAGATGATCAATTATAGTTCTGTAATGACCCGTAATTTTTGTCACTCTTAAGTGGAATATTTAATTAACTTTTATTATTCAAATATAGAATTTTGAAACTTAAATAATCATGTTTTATATGATAAATAAAAATGATAAATTTATTTTTGGAGTTTGATTACAAAATCAATAAGTTTGGATTTTCCTCGAAAGTGACAAATGCCGGTTTTCAATAAAATTAGATATACGTTCAATCTTGTTTGTAATGATAAATGATTCTTTTTTAAAATTGTTACATAGTGATAGTAATTGGTTGATAAAAGTTTTATAATATATAAATACTTTTTTATAATGTTTGACAAGTTTCATCGCATTTTGACAAATCAACGTCGTATTTTTACAATTGAATTTTAATATTATTAAATACGGTTTTATAAGTCAAATATAATTGTTTTAATTATTTAAGGAGGATAAAAAATCAAGTTTCAAGTTTTGTTTACATCAATAGATAATGTAACAATAACGTCAAAATGTGACCATAAAATGTTTTATCGAAAATCAGCGTTTAGTTCAATATAAGTTATCGCAACGTTGTTGCACCTTTGTTAACATGTTTTAACATATATATTTAATACATTTTTCAACCAATCAAGTTTACTTTTACTAAGTATCATTAGAAAATTTTAGAATGTCATTAGTAAAAGTAAGTAAGGTAATTTTAAAAGTCAAAAGTAAACTTCAAATCAAATCTCACCAAAACCAAGGCAAATCTTCACTTTAATCAACTTTTCCATCCAAATTCATTTCTTAAGTATCAAGTAATAATGACATAAAATAACGAAGTGTTGGATGATGGTAAGTGTTGAAAAAGAGTAGGTTTACTTTAAAGTTAAGGAAGAGTATCTTGGTTATTTCGTAAGGGGTTAATTTGATAACTCACCACTTCTTTCTTTTCCAATATATACACAAGTTTTCTTCTCATTTTACAACGTACATTCTCTTCTTCTTCTTCTTCTTCTTCTTCTTCTTCTTCTTTCTTTAAGGTATTTTAATGGCTTCTTCTTCTTTTCTTCTTCCTTACTAACTTTCTTAAAATCATATCAAACCAACACCAAACTCCACCAAACTTTGCCAAAGACCTTAGAACATCATTAAAACATGGTTATCATATAATAAGTGAAGAAATGATGGAGGAAGGGGTGGAACATATGGTGGCCGAACCTAGGGGGAGGTGGATGGTGGAAATGGATAAGATCAAGCAAGAAGGAAGTGGCCATGATTGTGGAAGAAGGATATGGAGCAAGGCATGTGGTTTAAGAGGAAGAAAGGATGGTTTTAGTGATGTTTGGTGGAAGTTGAAACGATAGTGAAGTGTTGGATTAAATGAATATTGGTATGAAGTGAAAAAATTTGGTCAAAGGTGAGTACTCAAGTTATCTTAAATTATTCAACTCCATAAATATCGTTAAGTATGTTCAGTTAGTGAATTTATATGCTTGCTTGAGAATTGATTAAGAATTAGATAATTATATGGATGTTAAGATGGTTGATAACTTAGTTCTGAAATTCTATATCTGATTGATGTGAAAATAATATTCAAGTTAAGTAATGGTTAGTAAACTAACCCTAGTCAGTTAATAAATCCAAATGAAAAGTGTATGAAGTAGTTTAGCCCCTTTGATGATTAAAATAATAAAATATTGTTTTAAATAAGTTAATATAGTTTTAATAAGGTTTCAAAACATATTTAAAGTGTTTCAGACAAGTTTTGAAACAATTCACCAAATGGTCAAAAAATCGAGTTCATCGCGTAGTGGTAGTTCGTATTATTCGACTCCTAACTTTAAATCAATGTTTAGGATTCAAACTAAGTCAAAAATATTTCAAATAAGAAATTTATAGATCCTTGTAACAATAGTTTTCAAATGAAAAAGGAAAATCAAGGTTTTGATTAATAGAGTTTGAGTTATGTCCAAAACAAGTTTTCAGCCAGTTTCAGTCGCTTAACGACCAAAGTAAGAAATTGTTTGAAACGATCGCTTTTAATTCTTTAAAAATATGAAATAAATTTTATAAATCTTTTAAAATGTTTTAAAAGTGGTTTGCGGTGGAAAAATGAATATGTGTGAAGTAAAAATGTTATTTTGATCAAAGAAGCTTTAATACACTATATGTAGCACTTTTTCGCAGCACTTTTATAACTTATGAAATATGATTTTTAAAATTAACCATTATTTTTCATATCTTTTATAAATGGTTTTTAAAAATAATAATTAAGTGTTTTAAATAGTGATTTGGAAGTTTTATAAATCATTTCTAAAAATAAAAGAGTATGCGGAAACGACTAGTACATGTGTTTCGTCTATGAGATCCAAGGAAACTTGGGCGAGGAACGGAACATGTCGAAGGAAAATCCTGGATGCTTTAAAATAATTTTTTCCAATATGAGATTTAAATAAATTGTTTTAAAATGTTTTTCCTAAGCAAAAAGGGTGAAATTATTTAGAACTATTCCAAAATTTAAAAGGTTTTAATTAACCAAAGTATTTAATAAAATGAGGCTTAATGATTCCATATACTTTGAAAAAAATAGAGGAATAATTTAATGAATCTAACTCCTAGAGTAATTTAATTTGGATAGAAAAATTAATTAGTTTGATGTTGTTTGAAAAACACCTATATACCTGATATCTTTTTATCGATGATTGGTTCGAAGGAACCGAGGTCGGATTTGGGTAATTCATATCTAAAAACCACTTTGAACCATTGTGTACATTCGGAAATGAAGATATCTTGATGATGAATACATGTTGAAGATGATGATTATTGAAGACTAAGATCTTCATGGTGGAAGGACAGCTTATTGATATTCTCTAGGTCGCTCCCAATATAGAGATAATTATTATCGCCGTGGTCTGTCGTGTTTTGAAATCTTCGTATTGCAAGGGCTGCTCGCTACTGATCTTAGGGGTGATTCCAAAAAGCATGTGGTAGAAGAGTGCCTTCGGTTTCGTTCAGTCCCAAAACGAACTTATATGGACGAATGTCTAACATTGAATTTCTGAGATCATAAACATTGGTTTTTACAAACATACATCTGCTTGGTGGCAGAGAAGGCAACTTCTCTTAGCTGAACACCTTTCTCTGAGACGTACGAGTTCAGAGGTTTTATATTTATGGAAGTCAATAGTAATCGAAGGAATGACAATGTGGCATTCTAAGTGGAATGTGCTTTGTGGAAGAATAAACCATGGCTTCGTGGAAAAACAAATATGGCTTTATGAAAAGAAGAGCGTAGCCTCTCTGGCCTCACAACTCGGTAATGATATGGGGTACTATGTTGTCTGTAAGACACAATTACAGGCTGTTGGATGAAATGCAGAAAAGGCTACAGCCTTTCATAGGTAGAATGTGGCTTTTGAGACCTTGGATGAGTAGCCATTGATATTGATTCCCATCGGTTGTTGACAGCATTATAGTGGCATCTGAGTCCTCTGATGTGTAACCATTGGATATATGCTTTTTGCAACCAAAACACCACATCAGGCCACTAGTTCCTTGTCATGTTTGAAATCCAATCCCAATACGAGCTTTACTGTTATGATTGTAGTCCCAAAATAACCGTAATGCTTTGCAAACATTTCAGCTACCCTGTGGTATCATATATTCCATCCAGGTATATTCCATTTGACTTTGTTCGGATTTTTTACCATAGATTTAGTCCGGGTATTGATACTTGTTTTATATATATTTACTTGGAAAATGTTTTCAAAACCAATGTCATTAAAGATAATATCAAAGTATTTTCAGTATAAATTATTTTTGTTATCATAAGATAAAACCTATCTATATTTATGTGTGAGAATGGTCTTATGAGGTACCCTTCTTTCAAAAGTTTTGATTAACATCTGCATGATCTATACATTTAAAATTTCAAATATCTCACGCTAGTTTACAAGCCCGATCCTGATATTTTTAATACCTGAGTCAGATTTGAGTAGTTTCAGTTTAGTTGAAGACGCTTGGAATTTTCAAAAGAGAGCTGGTGATCTTTATCTGCATATAGACGTATTCTATTATCCGCTGCATCTATTGCATTTGTTTTTATTTTTCAGAATTTGTAAGGATAGAGGATTTGTGACTATCCAGGCTAAATCAAGGCTAGACTCCTATATTATAATCAAAATTTTCCATTGTAAAGATTATTGTTGAAATAATATATGTTATTCCATTCGTGTGAGATTCTATTTTTTGTTTTATTATGTCTTATTTTATTTTTCACCCTTAACTATCTGCCGGTTTGAGTTGAACATGTGTGGATTATTGTCAACTTGAACTATATAGAAAAGTGGGTCGTTACAAGTTCAGTCAAAGTTCCACTTATAGGTAGAGCATACTAAAATAGAGTAATTCCTAGAGGCATCTCTAGTGTATGGTCCTAATGGTAGACCACCCAACTATACATCAATTAACATCTTTAATAGCAGTTGCTAAGGTTCCCCATCTAGATATACACTCAGAGCTCAGCCCGTTCGTCGAATCACTATCCTACTGTTCTTGCATCTTTGCAATGGTGCTCCTAATCGAATATACATCCAATGTCTGTCCTATTCATCCAATTAGAGTTAGATGATTCTTGTCATCTTGCATTAGTATATTAAGTGGAATACGCATTCAATGCGCGATCCATTTGTTGGATCACTGTCCAATAGTTCTTTCCATCTTGCATTGGTGCATCTCCTTGCTAATCCACATTCTAAGTTTTATATCATTATATAAGTAGCAATCAAGGGTTGATTTGCCCCTCTTGGATTCATTGATGCTTTTCTGACAAAAATCTTTGTTCACTCCAGCTTCCATAAATATGTGACTAGGACTGGGTATGAACAATACGAACTTCTACACACCATGTTGAGTATCACGTTCCAACTTCATAAAGTAAAAGCCCAGGACTTTACCTAAAGCGGTACGTTTCCAGCTTGCTACCCGACTCATTCAGCTGCGTACTCTCCCGAGTAACTAAGAAGTGGGAAAAAGTTTCCCCAATCTATTCTACTTGGCCTGTACTAGGTCCGCATTCAACCTGGTCTGATGCAGTAGCTCAAACCACTGATTCTACTAATCAAACGTCCGACCCTGCATTATTTAAAAATAATAATTCCAAGGTATTTAGACGTCTCGATCTTTATATCAAACATCTGTCTTTTTTTTCCAGATGCCTGGTTGGGGTATTCGGACGTTTGAATCGAGTCTATTTTGTACTATTTTCTTTCTGTTCGAAAAATATACATATTTAGTAACCTACAATTGCCTTTAGTCGAACAATTCAAAAGTCTGAACGTGATTTTCAAAAAATTTAAGATTTTTTTTGTTCATTTTGCTTGTCTCCTTTGTTGATTCGAGTATGGATTTCAAATTTTATCTTCATAATGTTTCTGATATAGTTTCTACTATTTTATATCTAATTTTAAGTGATTTATTCATATAAATGGATTTCTTATTAACTATATATCGTTATATAGGCAGAGAATTTTATATGTACGCTCAGATTGATTATTACACATTCTTCAATTTAATTTGAATTAGATCTAAGTAAATTCCAATAAACATGTTTATCATATAAAAGAATTGATTCAAATCCATCATAAAATTCAGGTTTATAAGGTTAGAGAAAAAAATATATTTCATTATCCATTCAATAATTTAGACCTATAGTCCCCTAGGATTTTTTTTCGATTTTTTTCAATTCAAAAACTCAGAATAAAAGATAGATTCAAGAAGAGAAATCATTTTTTTACTAAGAAGGTATATAATGGAAAATCAATTACTTATTCCCAACATATGCATGTCATAGATAAAATCCACTCATCCTTTTAGCCTTTCATCTTCTCTTTTCCACAAATTCTCCCCTAGCTTTAGTTGTTGAATTCTTCTTTCTCTAATCCCTTTTCTATTTCATTTGACTTGCTTTTTTTATTTTCTTTGAAATTAGAATGTCTTTTTGAGAAAGAAGAAGAGGAAGTTGAAATGTTTAGGAGGCGGAGGCTAGGGTTTCGGAATGACGAGAGTGGAGGCTTATGCCTTTACCTATAGTTGAGAATTAAGGTTTCTAGTCCAATTTCAAAAATCAATAATTAAGAAATTGCCACTAGCTACATTTCTACTATTTTCGCTCTATTTTATCAAACTTAGCAAGTTATATATAGTTCTTTTTTACTATAAATGACGTTCTGGATGCATTAGAATAAATCTCGTGGCCTAATTCCAACTTCTGCAAAAAAAAATTATTTTGTCAATTTATGTAAAATCACAATCTTGTCCTTATTTTATTTTAATATATTATTAAAATATTTGGATTGTTACATTCTCCCCTCCTTAAAAAGATTTCGTCCCTTAAATCTTTAAGGATGAACAAAAATGTAATTCGCTATGCAACCAATATCTATAACCATCTAATCAACCATCAACCACTTACAACCATTGTCTTTAGTTTTAGATTTATAATGCAACATGTACATATAGGTATGTAATGCTTATAAATACAAGCCCAAGGCCCAAATGCAAATGCATACAATTATTTTTTTCATTACTACTTGTATGGGGCCGTGCTTCGCACACAGGCTGTTTGTGTTATTATATACGTTGATAATTTGTTTGAGCGCAAATATATAAACAGAAAGCAAGGGCATTTTTGGAATTTCAAAAAGACACCGAGTAAATTAGTTCAATGAAATCTTTATTAGTAGTAGAGATATATGTAATGCAAGAAATATAAGTGTTTATGCCATGTATCCAAAATTTATGCAACATCCTAAATACTTGCAATTTTATATGAATGGGCAACCATTCAATACCAATGCAAAAATGCAACCACCATATGCATATAACTAATAAAATAAAGTGGATAATGTGATGTGTGTTATTGGACAACATAGACAACAACCTATATGTGCAATACTTGTTAACAAAATATATTCTTTAGTAACCATCATCTAAAACATGTCCTAGTGACATGTTCATATCCATGCCTAGCATCCATATACCTACCTACCTATGGAATACACAAAGCTAAGTACCGTGTATCAGAGTAATTATACTATTTCAAATGGAAACTTACTTGAAAAGTGCCTTAGATTGGTAGCTCGGATCCTCTCCTGTGGCTCCAAAGTGCTCTTTGTTGGATCATCTCCCCATTGGAGTCTAACCAGTTTGATTCCTTTATTGTGGAGTCGCTTCGTTCCATGCTCAATAATATGGGTAGATGCACGATGAATAGGTGACCCTTTTTTGACTTTAACTTCTTCCAACTGGCTCGGCTCGACCGAAGTAGCTGATTCATGTAAGTACTTTCATAAGCATGAAACATGAAAGACATTATGAACCCACGATAACTTTTTAGGAAGCTCCCTTTGTATGCTAACTTCCCTACTCTCTCCAAGATCGAAAAATGCCCTACAAATATTGGTGCCAAATTTTTCGAACTATCAAACCTCGTAATATATCTAAGTGGAAAAATCTTCACAAAGACCATGTCGCTCATTAAGAACTCCAACTCCATAGGTCTTATGTTAGCATAAGATTTTTGCCTATCTTATGTTGTCTTCATTCTTCTACGGATTAAATATACTTTCTCAGAGGTCTCCCTAATCATATCTAGCCCAACTATCAGTAGTGTCCCACCAAAAAGATGGAGATTTAGATAGCCTCCTTTACAATACCTAGAATGGTGCCATTCCAAAATCTGCCCGTATGTAAACTCCACTAATGACAAGCGATCCTCCTAAGAACCTCCAAAATCCAAAATACACATCCTCAACAAATCCTCCAATACTTGATTCACCTTCTCAGTCTACCCGTCCATCCATGGGTGATAGGTTGTACTAAGATTTAGTTCATTCCCAAGGCCTCCTGAAGACTCCTCCAGAGATCACCCATGAAAAGTGGATCTCGATCGTTGATAATTCTAAAAGGAACTCCACATAATTGAACCACCCCCATTGGTATATGGTCATCAAAAATACAACTATCCTCATACTCTTAACTGGAATTAAATTAGTGCATTTGGTCGATCAATCGATAATGACCCAAACACTCTCATTCTCCTTTTTGCTCCTAGGCGGTCTATTAATAAAATCCATAGAGATACCCTTCCATTTCCGCTGTGGAACATCCAAAGGCTGTAACAATCCATCGGGCTTCTTCTACTCTGCCTTTATTCTCTAATAAGTCATACACTTGGAAACAAACTCTGCTACATGTCTCTTCATTCATAGCCAATAAAAATACTCTCTTTATATCATGATACATTTTGTCACCACAGGGATGAATAGTCATCCTAGAGTGATGGGACTCTGTTAGCACCGTGTCAATCAATTCCTTAACGAGAGGAATACACAACCAACCATCTCCCCTCAACCATCCCCTCGAATTAATGGAATAACGGTCCAAATGACTCGAATGCTCTCCTTGGTTCACCTTTTTAATAATATCCAATAATTCTTCATCATGTTTCTGATTTGAACCAATACGATCCATAATTGAAAGCTAAACATTTAAAGCTGCTAACAATCCTTATGTGATGTCCGATGGAGGTTGAAAATTGAATGCAAAAACAAACACCAATTGCTTCCGTTTCAAGGGTATAGGACTTAGCATCGCATGCTTCCTGCTAAGGTATCAGCTACAATATTGCCCTTGTTCAAAGTATATGAAATACCGAAGTCATACGAAGCTAAGAACTCCATCCACCTTTGTTGCCTTAAGTTTCTTTTTAGGAGAATAAATACTTAAGAGTTTATGATCTGTGAATAACTCAAACTATTCCTCCAAAAGATAGTGCCTCCAAGACTTGAGGGTGAAAATAATGGTTGCAAACTCATGATTATGGGTTGGATAGCTTCTCTCATGAACATTTAGTTGGCAACTGGCATAACAAACAACTCTATCTTCCTGCATCAACTCATTGCCCAATCCTCTTCCACAAGCATCGGTATATGCTATAAATACCTTTATACCATCAGCAAGTACTAAAATAGTTGCACTTGTCAACAAACCCTTCAGCTTTATAAAAGCATCTTCACATTCCGACTTCCATGAGAAAACTACATTATTCTTAGTAAAGCGGGTTAAACGGTGTATAAATTCTAGGAGAGTCTTTAATGAACTTCCTATAGTAGCCAACCAAACCTAGAAAGCTTTTGACCTCCGTGGCATTCTTCAGTATGTGCCAATCCTGTATTACAACATCTTTACTAGGGTCGACCGCTAGTTCATGCTCGAAGACAACATGTTCTGGAAAGCAAACCTCCATGTGCCAAAAGTGACACCGGGAAAAATTTCTCCTCCACCTTATGTCTACAGAGAGTGTTTAGGACTTCCTTTAAATGCAACTTGTGCTCTTCCTTGCTTTTTAAATAGACAAGTCTGCCATTAAAAAATTCCACCATGAACTTATTCAGTAATCCTCTAAAGATGACTCATGAGGTCAACAGAATATGCTGGTGCATCGGTCAGTCCGAATGGCATGAGTAACCACTCATAAAGTTCATCGGGTATGCAAAAAGCGATTTTCTGAATACCATCGTTAACTACATGTAACTGATGGAACCTGATAGCCAAATCAAGATGAGAAAATACCTTTTATCCAACTATTTGATCAAAGAGATTGTCCATATATGGTAGTGGATAATGATTCTTCTTGTTAGTTTATTTTGCTCGCCATAATCAATGAAAAGCCTTATGGTCTGCTTTAGTAGCAAAGGCAACTAGTGCTCCCTATTTTGAGACACTTCTTTGAACGAAGTGCTTCTCCAATAATTCATTTATTTGCTTCTTTACGTGAGCCTTTCCTTAGGAGCCATGTGCCTAAGAGGTAAAGCAATGGGTCTATCATTCTCCTCAAGATAAATTTGAAATTCGATCCCTCTATGGTGGAAGACCGAAGACTTCAAAAAAGACATTTAGGTAATCTTGAATTATAGGTACAGAAGCCAACCATTATGTGACAAATCAAGGGAATATAGCAACTCAATGTATCTAAACTCTTAAGATAGCGGTAAACCTCTAGGCTGCATCCTCTGCAAATACTCAGGTGAACCACCTGCCCATCACAATCTAATACTGCTCCATACATAGTCTTCTAGTCCATTCCCAAAATTAACCCAAACCTAGAAAATCCATAACATATGCATCACAATCAAATTTGATACCCAAAATATACAATTTCAGACCCCTACAAATCCTGGACAAATGAATTGATCTTTCCATAATTTTTGATACTGTAATAGGTTCTACAACTATACTAGTCTCTAAGTTTAAGTTAGTTACTAGTTTACTTGAAACAAATGAGTGTGATGCTCCAGTGTCAAATAGATTATGAATAGATAAATTAAAATGAGTTAACACACCTTCATTAATGGCTTTCTTTCCCTTATCCACGATTGGGTCTATACTCGAGCTTGGAACAATGTATACGTTGGAATCGCTTAGATAGAACTCTTGGAAAAATTCAGACACTCGCTACAACAAAATACCCATTTCTCAACTGGCAATGCCAGTTGTAATAGGCTTATTACAACTATAAGCTGCCAGTCTTAATACGTGAAGTTTTAATAGGATTGGACCATTTTACAACTAATTTTGACTTTTGCAGGTGCCCGTTATGATAAAGCCTTTTACAACTGTTTTTGCCTATTGTGGTAAGCTTTTACAATTAATAATGACCATTGTAATAAGTTATTTACAATTGTTTATGCCAGCTGTTAAAAAATGCAAAATAAAAAAAATTAGACACCTAAATAGCACACATCTGTATATTTAATATCATTTTGCAGCTGAAACCTATATTATATTAGTAATAATCAAAATCATTAATATTTATTAAAAATAACATATTTTCCTGATTTCAGTAGTACAAACTAGTATTGCATTATACATCTACTAAAACATTAAAAAAAAGATCTTGTAATACGTGTAAGCAAATAATAACAATGATAAAACATATAAAAGTAAAAAGTAACCATAAGTTCATATACACTTATGTTTTTGCAACCATAATTTATCATCACATTAGGGGACAAATTTTTAATAACCTTACTGTTATTAAGTAAATAAATGACTACAATTTTACTACAAATACAATATAATGCTTGCTTGTTTTCAATGAAATGATTATTTTCAAGAAAAAAATCTTAACCAAATAACTTAGTAATATCAATTTTTCAATTTTTTTTATAAACTTGGGGAATATCAATATTTACAACAGTCAAATCAATAAGTTGTTATAGATTTCTATTACAACTGGATAAAACAAGCAGTTATTAAAAATACATTTATTACAACTGTTAGGACAAATGAGTTGTTAAAAATACGATTATTACAACTGTTAGGAAAAAAGGTTGTTAGAAATATTTATTACAACTGTCACGAAAAACCAGTTGTTAAAAACCTTTTATTACAACTGTCGTTTTGCGGACGTTGTAAATAACTAGTTGTAATAGGGTCATTTTCTTGTAGTGACTTCCTCTTCGTGTGAGTAAGTTGGTTGCAATTGTAACACTTTATCCTTGCTAGATTCGCCTTGTAGTTTCTAACAAAGTGTCCTCTAAAACCGTATTGCCTACATGTGAGCTCTAGCTTCTGTATCTTGCATAAATTTTGCGGAATCAGCTTCCCTCTGCCTTCTTTGATTCACCCTTAGCTTCTTCCATTTTCATTAATCCCTCATAAGTGGCTCTCATCAGAATATGGCTAAGGACCAAATCTTGAAAGGTTGCTTCAGCCCCTTTGTGAAATTCAAAGCATTTTTATGTCGGGTATTTATCAAGTCAAACGCGAACTTAAGCCAACTCATTAGATTGGTTTACTTATTCTTTCACCATTATAAATCCCTACCGTAGATGTATAAATTTCTCCAACTACACTCCTTGCTCGGTTATAGAAAGAAACTTAGCATTAGAACATCTTCTAAAATCACCCTGAGTTATCTCTTCTTCATTGGTCTTTGCCTTCACAATATCCCACAAATTTAGAACTTCCCATTGTAAGTGCCAAGAAGCCAACATCCTTTTACTTGCATCATCCAGGCCCAACAAATGAAAAATCCTATCTAAGCATGTAATCATGCATTTGAGTCCATGAAAGATTAAATTCCTACATAAGGCTTTCCTTTTAATCTCAAAAAATCTGTACATAGCTTAATGAAATTCGCATCCAGTGGGTTGAGTATCAAGGCACCATGTGCTTGTATCGTGGGTCCCCAATCGAGGTTAAGTTTGATTTGACCTCTTGCTTGTAGATATCGACGAAACCATATTGGAACGTTCACGTCCAAAATTTCAGCTGCTTTGCCCATACCACCTCCAACTTGATTGCTCATTCTCACTGTCCGTGATTAGCAATCGTAGCAACTTTCCTTGGAAAGTATTAAGCATTACTGGAATTTAGTGTTTCTATTGGTGTTATATTTACATATGTATATATATATATATATATATATATATAATAATAATAATTTTGAAAATATACGAGTATGTTCTCTCAGGATGTACCTAATCCCTAAGAAATTCTGAATCTAAGCTCTAATAACGAATGCAACAACCCACACCCTCGAACAAACCGATTCAAAGGCTAAAGTGGCTTCTGAACCATCGTCATGCCATCGCTAGGTTTTAGAATGGTTTACATGATACAGAGACTATTATAACTTCACATAATTCTACACTTTCAAATTTCACAATAGAAGAGTATGAAATTAAATACTGAAAATAATCCAAGTAACACAGTCTTAGAATAACCGTGGTCCCTACAGTAAATAGGAAAACAAAGTCTCCAATGTAATACAACATAAGCCTGATAAAGGTAAAGTCTCCCAATAATACCATAAGAATAGTCTGGCTAAAAGATACAGTAAGATATGAAGAGAAAGACTGTAAATAAATAAAGCCCCAACATCACGTTGTTTCTTCACACATCTTGACCAGATCACCTTACTTACTATCATATCTTTATGTAATAGGTAATAAGAGGGAGAAATGGAGGGGATCAGACAAGTATGGTGAATGAATTATATCACTAGTGGTATGGTGTAAAGAAATGATTGAAGTTCAGTTGTATCCTACATCTAGGTGTATTCCTTAGAGTTACACACACATACATACTGTAACATCTTGATATTTTCAACCATTCGCATCCCCATATGGCGGAGTTGAATTGCTCAAAATACTAGATTGTTAATTTATATTTGGCAAAACTCAGTATATACAGTAAATAAATAAATCACAGAATCACAGACACTGAATAATATAACAATAATGCAGCGGAAACAAGAGAATAATAGTTCATAAGGCTACTATATATATAACAGAGTTAAATACGATAAAACAGAAGTCTTGAATATAATAGTCAAATACAAGATCAGAATAAATCACTAGAATCAACTGAATATCTAAAAGCTGGATAGATAGTCGGATCTCCAAGCGAAGCTCCAGCTCTAAAGGTGAGTCTCAACTCAGTCTGACCCGAGCGTAAAGAAAAACACAAAACACTCGAGTCAGGATTAACATTCTTATATCAATAAATCCAACTCAAGTGAATTAACAACTGAAATACAAGTAAGTCAAATGATGTTTGGGATAACCATCCTCTAAGGATCTGTTAAACTATCTACTTGTAGTAATATACGCTATTATAATAATGTCTAAAGTAAAGTATAATATATTTAAAAATAGCGTTAAGGCGTTACCCATATCCCCCTTAGCACATTTTATAGTGCCAATAGTCTATACAGTACCATCGTACCTCCAGATCGGGAGGCTACCATAAATACCCATAGGTACGACACAAATCAAACTCATAGTAAAGCACGCTAGGGTAGGTGACACGGCACAACTAGGTAATGCCATGGTAGATATACCAATTACGCATCCGGGCTGGTGGTAATGCATAGTAGCCACTACCTCCTACCTCGAGCCACACTCCTAAAATCAAAAATCAAAAGCGGCCACCAAATCAATCACAAAGCCAGAATATAGTTTCGAAAGAGTGTGTCCGATCAGAGGAGCTACCTCGTTGGCCCGAAATCGCTCCTGTTTTAGCCACCTTATGCCAACTCATGGGAGTCGGGTCTACGTATATACCTCAATAGAACGTCGCCACCATTCTGCTTCGTTCTGGAATCTCCACCGCGTACACAGTTGTTAAAGTAGTTTTCGAAGTTGGTAGAGAGTATGACAACTTCTGATCCCAGTCTCTTTAACAACCAAACGTTATTATAACACCGTGGTCATTTCAAAATAGTTTATACTTCAAAACCAAAATATCATTGCCACTCCAAAACCATATAAATATGATATCATTTCCATCTCAAATATATTCACTTCCAAAATCATGTTACTTCAAAGTTATAACACTTTCGAAACCAAACGCTTGAAATTATAATACTTTCAAAACATAGTACTTTGAAATTCATGACTTTGAAAACATAATTTCCACCACTCAAACAGTTTAGATATTAAAATAGTATATATAATAAAATAGTTTATAAAGTAAAATAGTTTATATAAAAGAGTTATAAGTTAAAATAGTTTATATTAATAATGATTTATATTAAAATAGTTTATATTAAAAATGATTTATATTAAAATATAAAATAATTTTAAATATAATTTAAAAATACTTTATATAAGAATATAATTTTCTCAAATTTCACAAATCGATTCTAAATCAACTCGAATTCCAAAATTCAAATTTAAACCAAATCTCATTTCATATGTTTCAACTCAATTTAGTTCTCAATAAACCGTTTCAAATTATATTGATTTCAAATACAGATTTGAGCCTCAAATAAACCATTTCAATTACCATATATTTCAAAGCTTTAAATATTCCATAATTTCAAACTAAAAGTTGATAATTCCATATATATCAAATTCAATTTACTATTATTTAGTTTGAAATATTTAATTAATCAATCCAATATCATTTAAATAAAAATTGATATATTCAGTTTATTTAAATTTGATATATTCATTTAAATTAACTTGATATTTTCATTTAAATCACTTTAAACCAGAATCATGCTATAAAAATCATATCCTTTAAAACCTCAAATTTGTTAAAATTCAAATCAAATTTATTTGAGTTTAATTCTTAAATAAATTCAATTTCAAATCAGTTTCAAATTTATCTTCTAACCTTAATTTATTTAAATCATTATAAACTCTATATTAAAATAAATATTAACCATATTATATTTTAATAAAATCAAATTTTATTATTAAACTTGTTTTATATTAATTTTTTTATACATAGCTTAAAATTAAGAATTTAACAATATATAAAATAAAATTTATATAATATATAAAATAATATATTTCTTTCAAAACCATAGAAATCATTTTCAAAATATTTATATATAGAGCAACTGTGTTTGTTTATAATTTTCTATCCTATGGTCAAGTGATACAGATATTTATCATTGCAATTCGTAATTTAAATATATACAAATATATATTATTTCAACCCGTAATCCCAAATACAAATCAATGAAAATCGCTTGGGTTTATCATTTCAACCTATAACAATTTTCTTCTATTCTACAGATTGTTCGGGTATGTATCATTTCAACCATAGTGAATTCTATACTAACAGGGAACTTGCAGGGTGATAACAGATATTATAATAATATAACATGCATATATCATCAACATAGATAATAGATAATGGTGTCACATGTCATAGGTGAACTGATACAGATAATAACATATATATAGAAATGTAATAACTAACATCAGCATATTTCAATTGTCGTTTCAATTGAAATCAAATTTAATAAATATAAGAACATTTATCGTGAGTGATTGCTCACCTTTCGAGGCTATAAGGATTTCATGACTCATCAAGATGTGAATTGGATCATGATCTATATCATCAAATAATCCAAACAACAACTCAAAGTAAAGTAGGCTGAAAGCAGATTTTGATGGACAAAGCTGAAAGATAGGAAATCGATGAGAACAAATCAAATCAATTTTTGATATTAAGTGAAAATATATTCATTATTATATTGTTATTTCCCTAAAACCAATATTCAATTGAAATATTCAAATAAATATTCAATTACCTTATCTAAGATAATTATTCATTAAATTCCATCTTGATATATTGAAATCAATAATATATATATATATATATATATATATATATATATAACCGTAACAGCTAGATATATGAAATAAGCTACTTTCAATAATATAATATATACTAACTCAACAGATAGCATAACTAACAGAATATATAGACAGATTTGCATATACTAACTATAAAGAACTTTATAAACAAAACCTTTTATATATAACATAACATAATATATACAATATTTATACGTAACAATATATCAAAACTTTTATAAACTGAAAACTTGTAGCTATATAACAGAGGACACTTATATATATCAGTACAAAACTAACTCATGAATAAATAACAATTAAATATATACTATACAAAATATTGCTGACATACAAATATATAACATATTATACCAATTGTAAAGACATATATACACTAGCAAAGATATGTTTGCATATAACCCTTTTCCTACTTCAATATAACAATAGAACAATAGGTTGTAACTTGTAATAAAATAAAATGTAATATGGTATAATATAATACATTATAATATGATATAACATAATATAGTACAATATAATACTATAAATGTACAATACCTTCAAAATATGTAAAATTTACATAAACTAACCCATACATTATATACAGTAACTATATATATATATATATATATATATATATATATATATAAAATTCCAAATCAAAAAGACTGCAAGCTTTACAAAATAGATATATGCGCGGATATATGTAGGCTATTCACAAAATTTGCAGACGTATGAATATATAGAAGTTTTAACACATATATTTATACTATCATATAACTTAACAAATATATCTATAATACTTATACAACCCATATGTAATCCCATACTTGAACAACAAGATGATATAAAACTTGTATAAATTTCATACTCATGAAGACAAATAGATTTATGTGAAAACTGATGTAAAATTTACCTACTTTTAAATATACAAAACTGTCATATAATAACTCTTTCTTTATATAACCATAGACCATAATATATACAGTTATATAGACTTATAGATTGTTATATATATATATATGCAATATGTTATACTGTAAGCAAACGAAAACTGCAAAATATATACAGTTACTATATAAATATATACAAACAACATAAGTCCAATAGTTGTAAACCAGATATGAAACAGAGGATGTAATGCCATATGTACAAACAAATAAAATAATATATATATTATTGTAGGAATATATATATACTATAAAACAATATACAAATTTTTTTTTATAAAATACTCTACTATCTTATGTATGCAGATAGTAAAAGAAATGTAAGAAAACTTGCATTAAGTCATAGATAAAGGCCAAAGTGGTTGAGGTGGAAGGCTCGAGGTGTAGCAGTGCCATTGGGGTTGCTGCGCCTTCGGCCAGTCATTGGTTGTCGCGAGAAAGGGGAAGAATGGCGAAGGTGGAGGGGAATTCGTGATGTGCAAGGGAGTGGCTACTGCATTGTATGCAAGGCAGAAGTGGGTTTGCATGGATCTGAGGCAAAAAATTAGAAGAGGAAGAAGAGATTGAAGGAGAGAGAGACGTGGGTTCAAGGCAGCCAGGGTGGAGGGTAGAGAGAGGAGAACAACATGGACCAGATACATATTTCTGATGCTAACAAGAAATGAAAATACAAGGGGAAAATAAAAATGAAGATGGAGGAAACTAACAGGATAGTAAAAAGTGAAAGGGTCGAATGGCAAAAGTCAAATGCGTAAATTCAAGAAAAATGAATGCTAGTGGTTGTTGATTTTGTACGGTAGAAATTTGAATGGTCACGTGAAGTTTAAAGATTTAAACGGTATCGATATAGAAACCGTTTTACCGATTTCACAACATAACAGGGTTCGAAAAACAGAAATGAATATACCGCTGTGCTCAGCGCGATGAGATGATCAAAACGGTATACAGATATCAGTGGTATGATCATTCGATCCAAAGTCGATATTAGTATCGAAAATGCTGCTAATTTGCCAGAAATAAGATAAACGGAGCAATAGCAGTCCAATTTAGAAAAACGAAAGATGACGTCTCACTCAGAAGATGATTTAAAATTTCTATAGAAAAATATTCAGGTTTGGAAAACATTTTATTATCATCAATATTAACTGATTTTAAATTGAAATAAAAGTACACAAGAAAATAAACTTCAATATTATAAGATGAAAATTTACCATATGCTATGTTTAAGAAGACGTATTCCAAATATTAATTTTTTAATTCAAAATTTTATTATTTAAAATTTCACGGAAATTCAATTAATTGTGTTATTAAAATCTTTAAAATTTACGGGTCATTACACTACATATATAATGAGCTAGTTATTTTACATTTCAAGTTGACTATTATAAATTTCTAATTATAGTTTAGTCAAAGTTCCACTCATAGGGGGAGCATACTAAAATAGAGTAATTCTTAGAGGCATCTCTAGTGTATGGTCCCAATGGTATACCACTAACTATATATCAACTAACATCTTTAATAGTGTTTGCTAAGGTTGCTCCTATTTGAATATACACCCTGAGCCCGACCCGTACATCAAATCATCGTCCGATGGTTCTTTCCATCTATGCAATGGTGCTCTTAATCGAATATACATCCATTGCCTAGCCAGTTCATCGATTCATAGTCTGATGATTCTTGCCATCTTGCATTGGTGTACTAAGTGGAGTACACATTTAATGCCCAATCCATTCGTTGGACCACCATCCAATGGTTCTTGCCATCTTGCATTAGTGCATCACCTCGTTAGTCTGCTTCCTCAATTCTATATCATTACATGAGTAGTAATCAAGGGTTGATCTGTCCCTCATATAGGATTCGCTGATCATTTTCTGATGAACATCTTCATTCACTTTTTTGATCTTTCACTAATCCATGGCTAAGATCAGCTACGAATGATATAAACTTCTAATTATGATAAAACCACACGTGTGACGCCCCACCTCTATACCCACGCTAGCCAAGAACACTACGGTGTAGTGCTGTCAACTAGCGCGGAGAATAAGGCTGTTGAGGAGCGACCATCCGTGTAATTTCTTATCACACGGTGGCTATAAAATAATCTTCGGAAACAAATATAGAAGTAAGCATAACATGCGAATCAATCACAGATATCCATATCACAAAGGCGGAAAGAGATATGAATATATATCACGTAAAAGTGTATATCAGAGTAGTGGTCTAAAAAGATCCACGATAATACAAAAGAATAGCAACGCGTGCTATACAAAAGAATACAACTATGAGTCTATATCTCAAGTGTAAACAACAAAAGCTGCTAATCTAAACAAGTAGCCAAAAGTCTGAGTAGTGAATCACTGGGGGAGGAGTCAAGCAGTAGCACCTGTAACATCTCGGTCTGACCCGAGTATTATTTATAAGAAAATAATAAACGGATCAGTCTAACTATAAATATCAGATGACATGATATAAAATAAAAGATATGGCATAAACATAAAATATCCATACTGACATACTACTATAAGTATGCAAATAATGATCAACAGGAGATCAACCGATAATAGATAAATCAATATCACAAGAATCTTCTCAAAGATCCAAAGAGGGCATCATACCCTAAACTTGTACTCATGACAAGTCAAAGAGATAAATTCCAGAAATCAACACAAGAAATCCAGAAATCATAAAAAGGGAAAGAGGCCTATCACATGACGGTCCGAAGACCATGGGGAGCTACCCCATATGGATGAGTCTGAGTCACCCGAATGAGGTCAAGGCTAACCAAAAAGCAAAAAGGTATGTGTGAGTGGAATCACACAAGTGGTGTCTAGCCTAACCTTGCAATGAAAGAGACATCGCGCAATTGCTAGTCTAATTCATAAAGCGATCATCAAGATCAACGAGAAGTGTCAATTACACTAAGCTAGTAAATATAAAAGTTTAGCTTCATGTCCCATAACCACTTGCTTAACTTAAATATTTACGAACAAACTGTAAATCTTCACTAATAAAATTGTCACAAGAGGTTCAATCGAACAAGTCCAAGAATTAACCGACGAAGTGAACGCAAGCGTTTCATACCACTTGTTTTACTAAGCCGTTTAATTCGATTTCTCATCCGAGTGAGGTAAAAGTTTGTATATACTAGTAGATTGGAAAACGGTTTAAGAAAAGAGCTTTGTTATTGAAAATAGAGTTGAAATCATTTTGTTGAAAGAGTTTTGATATTTACTACTAGTTTTGAAACCTTTATATTTTAAAGTGACAAATCACAGAAGCGATTGTAGAAACAATCAATCACAAAGGTCACATTCGAAGATGTGATAAAAATCCAAGGAAATCAGCTCAGCAAGTTCTGTTGAATATTTTTCAGATAAGATCCCCTACGGAGGGGGGGTCCGGGGGGGGTGGCAACCCCCCAAGGTGGGGGTGCGGGGGCAACGCCACCGCTTACGGGGTTCGACCTGCCCGGTCAGGTCGCGGGGGTCCAGGGGGCAGCGCCCCCGGCGGGGTGCGGGGCAGCGCCCCGTCCAAAACGGTACGACTTAGTGAAGACAAAATGAGGTCTAACGACCTAAGAGGGATAGGGTCGAGCGACCTAATGGTTACAACCTAGGGGTCTAAGGGGCACGACCTAGTGGTCCAGCGACCTAAAGGGTATAGGTCATGCGACCTAAAATGGGTTCGCGACCTAACATTCAAACGATCTAAAGAAATTAAGGAGCCGAGCGACCTATAAGAAGCAGCGACCTAAGAAGAAACTTGGCCCAACGACCTAGGGGTTAGGTCATGCGAGTTAAGAAGGTCAGCGACCTAACAAAGACACGCGACCTAAGAAAGAAACGCGACCTAAAGGCACGCGACCTAGCGACTTAAGAGGAGAGCGACCTAAGTGTTACGACCTAAGAAGAAACGAGGCCCAACGACCTAGGGGTTAGGTCATGCGAGTTAAGAAGGTCAGCGACCTAACAAAGACACACGACCTAAGTGTTACGACCTAAGAGTCGAACGACCTAGCGTGGAAGCGGCCTAAAAGCCAAACGACCTAACGACCTAAGGTCATACGACCTAGCGACCTAAAGCCATACGACCTAACGACCTAAGGTCATACGACCTAGTGCAACACGCGACCTAAAAGGTACGCGACCTAATGCGGCCGAGTGGTTTAAGGTCGGAGACGACCTACGACTTATAAAGGTAGACGGTTGAGCGAGCTAATGAAGTCCAGAGTCGAGCGACTTAAAAGAGGCGTGACCTAAAAGAGCGCGACTTAATGGGTTATATGACCCAACGACCTAAGCCACTAACTCGCGAGCGACCTAAGTCCTAGGTCGTGAGCGACCTAACTGCGAATGAGCAAAAATGGCCAGAGTCAAAGCAGAGCGACCTAACGACCATACGACCTACGACCTAAGGTCCTGAGCGACCTACGACCTAAGGTCCAGAGCGACCTAACTCCGAAAACACGAAAATGGCCAGAACGACCTAAATGCAAAAATTTCACCAAAACACCAAAAATCGGAGTTTTTCGCCAATCCAATCCAAACCAAAAGCAAATATGAATGCTAAAGTGATAGGGAATCATTCCCAACAATCCAATATAGTTATAGACTAGATTTGTGAGATAAAAATCTCACCTTTGCTCCAAAACCCAATGAAAATGAAGAACAAAGCTTGAAGGCAAATGGAGAAGCAACCACAAGCTTGAATCCGATGTCTTCTTCTTGAATTTGGAGTTGAATGTTGGAGTTGCAATAAAACAAAGACTTTGGAGTTTTAATTTCTCATTCCATTCACCATTTTTGTTGAAGCTTTAGTGTTAGGAAATGAAATGAAGCAATGAAGAAGAAGGGGGGTGGAACTTGGGCCTAATGGGCTAAAAGTCCAAACCAAAGGCTCGAGTGAAAAAGTGGTGAAATTCCACTAACCCCAAACATATCAATGTTTATACTTAGAAGATTGCAATCGACATTTCGAACTCAATGGAAGTGGTCTCGAGTCCTAATTTGACCGTTTGCAAAAAGTAGCTTCGGACCAAAATCCGATTAACGATAAAATATTTAAATAAAATATTTAAATATAAAAATCGATAAATATGCGGGTTGTTACAACACGCCATGTTAAGTGTCACGTTCTAATTTCATGAAGTGAAAGCCTAAGAATTTCCCTAAGGTAGTGCGTTTCCAGCTTGCTTTTCGAATCCATTCAGCTGCATGCACTCTCATAACTAAGAAGTGGGAATAAGTTTCCCCAATCTATTCTACTTGCCTGTACCAGGTCTAGGTTCAATTTGGCCTGCTTTAGTAACTTAGATGTTTGTTACTACTAGTCAGACTTATGACCTCATGTTATTATAAGAAAATAATTTCCATGTATTTAGACGCTCGAATCTTTAATTCAGACATCTATCTCCATCTCAGATGTCTGGTTGAAGTATTCAGATGTCTGAATCGAGTCTATTTTACACTATTTTCTTTCCGTTCGAAAAATCTACCTATTGAGCTGTCTACAATTGCCTTTAGATGTCTAATCGAACTATTCAGATGTTTAAATATGTTTTCCTAGATTTTTAATATTAATCTTTCTTTTTTATTTTGTTGGTCCTCTTCAATGATTCGAGTATGGATTTCAAGTTTGACCTTCACAGTATTTTTGATATAGTTTCTACTACTTTATATCAATTTAGAGTGATGTATTCTAACATTTATAAATAGATTTATAGTCAGTTATATATTGTTATATATTTAAAGTATGTTATATGCACTCTCTAATCTTCATAGATTAGAGACTTGTGCCATTATTTGTAGTTGAGGATTAGAGTTTCTAGCCCAATTTTCAAAATCAACAATTACGAAATTGCTGCTAGCTACATTTTTCACTATTTTCACTCTATTTTATCAAATTTAGCAAGTTGTGTTTGGTTTCTAACTATAAATGACACTTTAGATGCAATGGAATATGTCTAGAGGCCTAATTTCAATTTCCATAAAAATTTATTATATTGTCCTTTTATGTAAAGTTACATTCTTGTCTTATTCGTATTTTAACTTATTATTTAAATTTTCGAGTTATTACAATTGATATGATCGAAACATTGATAAAATCTACGAAAAAGGAGCGATGCCCATCATTAGAAAAAAATATCATTGTACTAGATGGTAGAGAACTATCTAAACCTGTGAGATAGAAGATATCGATTTCACTACAAGGCTAAGACGGTCCAAAAGCCATAGCACATGTACATGGTATTCTAAAAAAACTGTAATGTTTTTATCCATTGACATTTTACAGTATAACCCATATTACCTACTATATTCCTTTAAACTTTGCGATGTATGCATGTTGCTATATTTGTTTTTATTGGAATTGAGAAAGTGTAGGGCCTAATTTTTTTTTCTTATCATCAAATTACTGTCACATGGCAGTTAAATATATTATTTTGAAAGGAACAATTAGGGCGTTTAAAAATAATTGGAGTGAAAGCAGTCACAAATGGAAAACATGATATGGTTACCAGTTTTATATTGCATTAATTTTTATAGTATATTGCATTAACAAGAGTGGAAGCAATCACAACTTAGATTTATGGTATACTACATTATTTTTTTATAAGTTTATATATTTTTTATTCATGTTATTGGCGGCAACCAATTATTAATTAGATCTTACCATTTTGTATACTAGTATAAATGCATGGGCTCATGTGCGTCTAATAATGTAGGGGAACAATTTTATTATATGTTGTTTTTACTATGTGTATGCTCTATGTAATTTTGAATAAAAGGTTTACAAATTTTGATCTTGAATATAAAATAAATTTAGCTTTCTAGAATAAAAGATTAATGCATAATTTGTGTTATTCTCTCAACATTCTTTGTTACATTTTTCTTGCTAGAACTATTTCATTTGTTTAGTTAATTAATTATTTACTTTGATTTTTTATAGGTTGGTTAAGCCACATGAGTTGGTATGAAGCTAGGTGGCATGGTAGTATTAATAGTGGAGAGATATGACATGTGTAATAGTGCAATTATAACTAGTAATGTAGTTGATACAGTGTTGGGAGGTACTATTAACACTAGAATCGTTAACTGTTAGTGATGATAGTTGTCACCACCAGTGGTAGTAGAATCGCCACTAGCACTGCCCCATCTACCATCACCATTTATAAAAGCATTGCCATGCATGTTCTCTAGTCTCCTCCACTATCAATACTACCACACATGTTTCTTTGGAAAGAAGCTAGTAGCATCCTTAAGAAACTCAAACACCCGCCTTGGTTACATGGCATAGCAACATGGTGGTATTAATAATGGGGACTACTGGGCATGCATAGTAGTGCTGTTGTAACGGGTGGTGGTTAGTTGAGATAGTGTTGGAGGGAATACTATTAACACTGGAGTCCCTGACTCTTAGTGATAGTGATGTTGCTACTGGTGGTAATATTATCACCACCGACACTACCATAATCGCCACTACGATTTATACCAGCACTATCATGCGTGTCTTTAGGCACCTCCACTCTTAATACTACCATGCTGCTATGCCATGCAAATAGGAGTGTGAGTTTCTTAGGAGTAAGACTTGTGGAGTGAGTGGGACGTAATTTCGAATGGTGATCCAATGTAGGAGATGATTTGCATTGCCAAAGGACATGATGATGGATGCCAATGTAAGCTGTTTTCTTGTAAGATCATTTATGTTTGTATGAATTTGTGTTTGTGTGGTTGTAAAATCTTTTGTATGATTGTTGACATTTGTGTTTGTATGATTTAGTCTATTTATGATATTATGGTGTTGGGTAATATGGTTTGGTATATGAATCTAGTAGTATGTGATATGAGATATATGATATATGAATCTTTTGATATGGTTGATTATATTTTATATATATTCGAACGTGTGCTTGAGGCAAGAAATGCAGTATAAATGGTGCAAATATATTTCACTAAGGAATCAGTAAGGCATCTGCATGACATTGGAAAATCCAATTTTTACAATTTAAAAAGTTGTCAAGATGGCATCGGTAGTATGGCAATAGTATGTTGTCGATGAATGTCGTTTGTAGGGCGTCAGTAACAACCCCATGAGAGACGTCCTCTAGGCATCAAAACAAAATTTCTGCCATATTTTCTACCGGTGCCCTTTATGGCATCGATAGGTAATATACCGATGCCACACCGATGCCTTTTTGGCATCGGCAAATTATCTTCTTTTTGTAGTGATTATAAAAGATTATAAATAAATTGGACTTATATGAATATATGTATAATAAAATCGTAATTGTTATAATTAAACCTGTATATAGATTATATATTTTGTAATATATACATACATATATATATAATTATATATGTTATAATTGAACATATTAATTCAAAATTGCTTCGAATTAATATTTAAGATTTTTCGAAATCTTGAATTAATTGATTAATTTGAATAATTTAATTAATTACTTAACATACATACGAACTTATGTATATATTATAAGTATTAACTGAAATTATAAAAGTTATAAATAAATTAATATTATATGTGTATATAAGTGATATGTATAATGGCCGAAACAAACCCAACTTAGATTTTTGGAGTAAGTCCGTATGTTCGGTAAGTGTACAATGATATAAGATGTGTTAGAAACTCGTATTATGTGCTTTTTTATAGAATACATTGTTCATTAAATTGATAACACTCTTAATTATTATAGATTATGAATCTTAATAATTCCACCCTTTTTATTTATATATTAGACAGATTACTTGCATACATGTTGGTTGTTGAGCAAACTCAAGCTTTGACTGCTATATGTAGTACTATTTAGTCATCTCTAGATGGTTTAGATAATTGCTTGTATTTTTTTTGAATGAACTCAAAGTATGAGCATCTATACTTAGGCCATTGCAAAATGATAAGTTAGAGAGACTAATATCTCTTGGCTTGTTGGGAAAAGCCAATGTCAAGATTGAGATTGGGGCAAAGACGATGGTTAGGAGCTATATAGAATCTAACCGATAAAGTGTTATCCGCCACTTTTGGGGCTATGGATTGTTGAGCTAACTCAAGTTTGGATCCCAAAACAAGTGGGTATTAATAGCTATTGTATAAATCAAAAGGTCTCAGGCTTTCTCTTAGGGTTTAAGAAATACCAAATCTGACAGGACCTTATTAAATAAATGAAACGAATCACATTTAACCAAAGTATAAGAATTTATGTAATATTATAATATCTACTGATATAAATTTGCATAAAATAATCAATAAAATGTTCCTTGATTAAGGTGTGCATAATGAACTAAAATTGAAGATCTAAAAGAAAAGCATATTCACTTAAAATAATTCTTTTAGCATGTAGTCACTTCAATGCCCATAATAGCTAGTCAAGTGTACAATCATTCAAATCTTTGGAATCTTGGTCCATTTAAGTTTTAACTTGCCTAGTATTGTTTATTATCCATAAGAGTATGGAATTTGTAGATAATATGGAAGTATGAGTATTTGATCTGTATTTGATGAACAATTGTTATTTGAATGAAGAAAATTGCAATTTAGTGCGAGATCATATACTTAATATGATTTAGTGTATTTTGTTCATTGTAAATAGTTCCTATTACATCCAAAATTTTCAAAAATGGATAAGGTATGAAATTATCAAAGGGTGGAAATATGGAGCTACCACACTTTGAAGCGATTGCACTTTGAAAGCTATCGCACTTTGAAGCTATCGCACTTTGAAAGCTATTGCAGTTCGAAGCTATTACACATTGAGGAATGAAGGTTATCGAACATTGAGAATAAGCCATTGCAAGGTGATGTAATAAGCCATCACAAGTTGATGCTATAACTCATCGACATACGTTTTAGTATGACTAGCAACCTCGTAGGGAATATTATTTAAAGAATAATCAAATTTAGTCCCAGTGAAGCAAAGTTGGGGAAGGTTTTCTGCATTTTAGTGTGGTGAGGACTTAGAATAGGTTCTGAGACCGCTATACATATGTGCACAGGAGTAGGTTCATTGTCGATCCTTTGTTGAATAAGCTCAGAAGTCGTGGAGCCAGCAGGTTGAGAAGTGTGTTTGGATTCGTAGGAAGAAACTAAAGGATGAGAAGGAGGCAGTGAAGCAGAGGAAATAGGACCCCTAGGAGTAGGAATAGGATTGAACCTTCATGAATATTGGTCAATTTTCTTAGTGAGAGGAGTCATTCATGATGCTAAGGAGGAGATCCCCTAGCTGATCTAGAGTGATCGTGAGACTCCCGCTCATGATCATCTTTGCATCATTGTTCTTCCTCCCCTGCCTTTCTTTCTCTTTTTTGGAACCTTCCCGAGTCAGAATCATATGATGACTTACACCTTCGACGCAAAGATTTGCGCTTGTAGTAATCCGTGGATAGGAAATGTAGATCATCATAAAGGTTTGGGTGTCTTATTATACTTAAAGAGAAACATGATTGAGTTAAGATTTGGAAGTCAAGGAATAATGCATGTAGTGTGAATGTGTTATAACTTTGGATATCACGTGGAGATCAATGTGCTCTATTAACCCTACAAACCATGCTCATGTTGTTGGCTGAGCGAAGTTATCTCATCCGCGCCAGTTAAAGGCTTATTTGTAGCCAAACGAATAAGAGAGCCGCGGTCTAAGAGATTGGGATTAAAGAAAACGTATGGAGGGATATGATCCAAGATTCTCCTAAGAACCAAAAATACAATTGTTCGAAGGAGCTAGTGTTGCATCCGCAATTAGAGTTTATTGTGGCTGTGAAATAGGATGAGGTGATATTATCATTATTCTTGAACGGCGAGTGAGAGGCCATACCCATTCATCTCCACACGTTTCTCTCATGGATTCATATCCAAGATCCACATCATCTTTATCACCCTCGTCCTTGATCTTATCTTCATTATCATCATTGGCGTCATCGTTATCCCTTTAATTTGGGGGAGGGTCTTGTATCGAAGGTTGGGCTTCTTTATTTTAAGCAACCGATGGTTCAACCGTGGCCTCTTGAGCTAGCCGAACACCTCTAAGGATAACAGAAAGAATACCAAGACCGTGAGCATTGTGTAAATGTTGGAAGTGTTACATTTAACGATCGATCAGAAGAAACTTCATCCTTTTGTTAATCGATAGGTATGTCTTTCAGAGCTTGAAGTGTATACACTAGAATTGAGCTAGCAGATCTTTTTGGTATATCTGTAAATTTAAAGTCGATGATTTGGATGGAACATTCCATAAAGTCAAGGAGTAAAGATAGAACTTATGTCCTAACAGCCACTTTTGAGCGAAGCTAGTTGGACAATGAATAAAGAAGTATCCATCTTTGAAATGACTGGGTTTGTTCCATTAGTCGCTAATTATACAATGGCCTTTAGAAGTCTCTAGACAAGTTAAAGCAGATTATCCTTCCGCTTCTTGAAACTGTATAACTATCTAATCTCTTTGAAAGTAGGCACCCTGCCCATGTGCATGAGAAAGGTCATATAAGTGCAATTCAGCGAAGCATAGCCATTTGGATGAAATTGGGCAGAGGCAAGCTTAATGAATTGAAAGGCTTCTGGAGTTTTTAAAGGAATACCATGGTGGTCACACAGTCTTCTAACATTTTCCTCGGTCAGAGTAGACGCTAGAGAATCCGGAGGATTGTCGAGAATCATGACACCCTCTGAATTGGTATCAAGAGGCAATCCCACTGTGGGATTCATCTTCCACGGAAAAAGAAACCACTTATAAAAACTGCCAAGCTAATGATGAGATGGTCGAGGTCTAGAAGGTATCGAAGTAGATGGTGAGGCAAAAGTTGAAGCTGTTTTGGGCAGATAAAACTTTGAAGTAGTTGGACCTACACCCATAGTAGAAAGACATAAGGAGCGTCTGCAGTCATAACGTGCTGAAAAACCTAATACACAAGCAAGGTCAGGAAAGATTTAACTCTGATCATCGTGCTATAACTAAACTTTGTGTAGCCGATGCATAAGGCCTAATGGATGTCAGCATGCATTGACCAACCAAATCTCATACATTAACGAGCGCAGGAATGTGTAGTTCAATCTATGTAATATATGTCCTGTGTCAAGAGCACGATGTATAAGAACACTTTATATAGATAGCTCGCTCGTGTTGACGAATGAGCTCCGTCGTACTACGAAACTACATGTTGGATTTTACCTGTTGTCGTAGAATTTACGATAACGGAACATTGTCTGGAGTAACGTGTAGCAGGGACACAAGAGTGAAGTGTTTGACCCATAGCATGATGCATGTTTCCATTAGACCCCGAGACATGTTCAATGTGATCGTTTTATGAAACCATCCCATTGGAACTAAGCCACCAATCCATATTCGACCAATAGTTGATAGAAATCAAACATTCTCTCTTTGGACTTGCAAAATTGTCAGGAAATGTAAAAGTTCCACGGTACCTAAAAAACCCAAAGCAAGTCTTAAAAAACTCGAGATTGGTACCAAGTGCTCAATACAACAAACTATTGCTTTACTAGCATTTGAAAAATGCTATAATACGTTACCATAACATTTCAAAGAACTGTTAGTTCCTAAGATGATGGTTTTGATGACAACAACCTTAGGACTTGTTATAAAATATAAATACTAATATCTTTGTATGTATATATATATATATATATATATGCAACTATTGAGAATGAAGACTGTATAGTATAAAAATTCTAAGATTGAGTATAGATATTCAAGACTGACGAATTCAAGATTGAAGAAGCCAAGATTGAAGACTCATGAGTTTCAAGAGTTCAAAATTTCAAGAGTTCAAGATATCAGGATAAGTAATAGTGTCTAGATTTATGTTAAAATTCATAATAGCACTAAAATCTTGCTTGGATTTTTAACTATTTTGGAGTTGATTATATGAGAGAGGAGTTTGTTACTCGAAAAGTGTTTAACCATGAAAATATTTCTCTTATAAAAATCCCACTTGTATTTAAACCATTTGAAACACTTGCTGAAAAAGATGAAAGGTTGGTTCATGAAGAAATAAAAGAAGAGGAGAAGAAGGAGGAAGAAGGAGATTGAAGAATAAGGAGAGGAGGAGGAAGGGACATCATTGGAAAGTATTGATTATCCTATCACTCCTAACAATCTTCCAACAAGACACTTCTCAAAAACCAAAAGATAATAGTGGAAAACCAACGAATTCTCAAAAGCTCCGTTAGGAAAAAGCTAGACAAAATTTGCACCAAAATGAACAAGTTCGTTGGGAATGCGAGTCGCAAACTTGGATTATCATCATCTTCACCATCCTCTATCAAATTCTAGTTTTCATTTCATTTTATATTAGTTTGTATCTTTCGGTTAGTTAATGTTATATATTGTCTATGTAATGTTAACTAAAATTTATCAATGAAAATCGCTTATTTATGTTCATTAGCTTTAAATTACCTTTGGAATGCTTGCTTTTATATTATATAAGTTTATATATATAGACTTGTATATAATATAAAGAAAAAAACATATTGCCAAAATCAACAGGTGCCTGTCGACACCCCCGTATCCCTCATGTCGACATGTAACGCCAAAAAGTAATTTTTGTTTTGAATTTGAAATTGACATAACTACCTTATGTCTTTTCATTTCAAACAACTTTCTAACCCTATAAATACCCATTTCTTCTAGAAAAATGCATATTTTCAATTCTCCTTATTTTCTATTGAATTTCTTCATATTTACCAAATAATGGCCTCTCCTATTCATAATCTAAGTGAGAATCTTGAAGAAACTCTCAATTCCTTCAAGAACATACTTACTTTTATCTTTTGCAATCAGCGTCACTTAGAATTAAGCCAAATGCAGATGATAAAGGAACAAGAAAGGCACTTCAATTTCATTCGGTGGATGATTTTAGCCCTCAACAAAGAAGAACTCAAAGCGAATCTAGGATGAACTCTGAACAAGGATAATAAAGAATGGGATGCTATAAAATTAGATCCTATCTACGGTGAAGAAGGATGTGTTGAAGTTCCAAGAAATGTTTGATTTGACTTGTATGGTTTAATTTACTTTGATTTTGTTTGATATGGTTTGAATTGTTTGATTTGACTTGATTTGAATTGTTTTAATTGATTTGAACATGGTATATAATATATGATTGAAATAGTGTGGTTTGATAAATATACTGATTGATTATGTTTGAAATTTTCATATCTCCCACATTTATCTTACTATATTTTACTCATATTATTATCTTTTTCATTTATATTCTACTATACTATATTATTATCCTATATACTGCTATAGTATTAGTTTATGGGGGAGTTGTGTAGTTTAGGATTAGTTTTTTTTGACGACAAAGGGGGAGAATTATAAAAAAGATTAGATAGGCTTAGATTAAGGGGTAGTTAGCAGATTAAGGAGGAGTCATTGGAATAAGGGGGAATCAAAGGAGAATAAGAGTTTGGTGGAGCAGATTTTATAAACAAAGGTTGTCATCATCAAAAAGGGGGAGATTTTTAGTTCTTTAGATGATGGTTTTGATGACAACAACCTTAAGACTTGTTTTAAAATATAAATACTAATATCTTTGTCAAGATATATATGTATACGCAGGATACACACACACACACACATTGAGAATGAAGACTATACGGTATAAAGATTCAAGACTGAATATAGAGATTCAAGACTAACGAACTCAAGATTGAAAAAAAAAGACTGAAGACTCATGAGTATCAAGAGTTCAAGATATCAGGATAAGTAACAATGTCTAGATTTATGTTAAAACTTCATAATAGCACTAAAATCTTTATTCGAATTTTAATTATGGAATAAAATCCACCTTCTCGCTTTAATAGTGGGATGGAACCCACGACCTCTTTAGTGGGATGGAACCCATGACCTTCCTTAGTGGAATGGAATGCACGAAATTTTCAAAATGGTTTATTTTAAATATTTTTCCAATTTTTTTTAAAGTCATCTCTCTGAGTTTAAATATTTTAGCCTTAGACTATTTTATTATCTTTTATATTTTGATTTCAAAATCATCATTTGTTTTTAAACTATCTCCTGGTTTTAATATTATAAGCTTTAAATCTCAAAAATATATTCTATACTTAGTTGTTAATATCGCTTTTATATTATAGATTATATATTTTAGATTACTTTTTAAATCTCTTTTATAAATTTAAATTATATTCAAAATGGTTTATAAACTTCAGAAATTGTTTTGACAAGTTTTAGAAAGAAAATCTCTTTTAAAAACAAAAATCAATTTTCAAAATATACATAGGCATGTCGACATACCCCATCCTTGCATGTCGACATGGTAGCCGTAGAAATTCAAATTTCATATTTTCAAATGAAGTATCTATCGTCATAACCTTTCATGAATGGACATGACTGTTGTTCTTCTATAAATACCAGTTATTTTCAACGAACTTTAAGTTAGTTTTTCTTCATTTCTTCACTCCTTCTCCACTCAAATATTCTCTTATATTTCAAATGTTTTAATAAAACTCTATCGAAATCCTAAGTGAATCAAACTCGATCGTCTCTAGTTTGATTCTCTGTCACACTCTCTCAAAGATCTCAGTGCTATTCAGAGTTATATGACTATTTGTAATCAAAGATCGAAGTTTATCGAGTCTCTCTCTATCAAAGTATGATTGAAAATGGTGTGATTGTGGCCCGTAAATCAATTGGGTGTGATTGTAGCCCGTAAATCAATTAGTTAATCTCGGGCCTGGTTAAATCAAGAGAGTTTGCCCTAGACTCGAAGACAGGAGGGTGTATCTCGTGGTATTAAAATCGAGGTTGTAATATGGACATTATATTTGACAAGAAATATGCATAAGAAATTGTGTGGGACTGGATGTAGGGTAACTTCGAACCGTATAAAATTCTGGTGTGTTCTTTCCTTTACTTTTTTTATTTACTATTTGCATCTGTATCTGATTCTGTAATTGTCTCTGTGTTTTCGAATTGCATATATCTATGTTTAATTTCCAAATATTTCAAAAAATCCATTAAACACTATTCACCTCCCATTTAGTGTTAATCCAACCTTAAGATCCGTAATCCACATTTCCTACAAGAACGCTGTGAAACGACATGCTATAATAGACCGTAAACTTTAAATAGCAGTAACAAAAACACTTTGAAAAATAATTTTTCTTTAGCATCTATTTAATGTTATTAACAAAAATGCTATAGATAATAAAGCTATAGCACAATTTTTCTATGGCATTTGTTATGCATATTTCTATAGCACGTAAATATTATTCAACAGTTACTTTCTATAGCACTTGATAAACAATAACATTTCTTAAACGTATAAAGCATATATCAATTTATATGTTTTATTCATCGTTGATTAAGCTTTTTTGCATAAATAATATCCACTTACCTATTACTTCATTACATAAGAATATAATATAATTTCACAAACAAAAATTTGTAAATTAAAGAACAATATTTCATACATAGTGTTTAAACAACATTTTTCATGTCCATACATAATATTTCATACATTTCTTTCAAACAACTTTTTTCATATCCATACATAATATTTCATGCATATAGGCATCAATAATTTACTTATAGACCAGTCAAATAGTTGATTTATTTTTGATAAACAGAAGTAAATTTTTAATTTGTTCTAAATATAATTGAATATATAGAGTGTAAGTATATAAACTTATCTGTTATTTTAAACGATTTTGGATAAAACCCGGTATTTAATTCTTAAGTTTCCATTAATTAATTGTTTCATTTACTAGAGTGAATTGGAACGTAGGAAATTAATAAACTAAAATAAGGAATTTAATGCTAGGTTATGAATGAAATTAAAGGTAATTTGAACTGTACCCTATGATACAAAGAGTAATATTATTGAGCATTAAATTTAATTAAAGGATGAGATGAAACTTGTATAAGTTCATTTGCATTTTCTTTAACATATATAACTTACCAAATATAAAAAGTTGAAATGTTTAATAAGAAATGTAATGGAAATTGTACAAGTAAAAGTATGTAATGAAGTATTCAATAAATTGCTGTTATTAATAATAATCTAATGTTATAATTGTTATAAATCTAAGTTATGACTGAAAGGCCACTTATTAAATATAATAGAACAGTTATAAAGAAATGAAAAAAAGTTTAAGAAGGATTGAAGTTATTTATAATAAAATAAATGGAAAGATGTATACTGTAAATAATGAATTTAAGCAGTAAATAAATGAATGTAATATTATAAAAGGAAAATTTACATGGTATAAATAAATGAGAATAAATAATATTAACTTGATCTATTGTTGGATTTGTTATTTGTTTTGGTTTATGGTTGTTTGGGTAGGGATACTTCAAAATGGGTTGGATGAATGAATAATCTATTTAGCTTCATCAAAGACTTTTGAGTAAATGGTGCGCTTAATAGTTTATTTTCATCCTATACAATTTGAAGCTTTGAACTCGAACAACTATTTGTTTTGTTTGATATGAATGAATGGTTGATTATATTGATTTTATGTGATGGTTGTTTGCTGTAGTTGCAATTGGTTGTTGTTGTATTGGTTTGGTTGGTTGTAATTAAAAAAAACTTAAGTATTTCATTTTATAAAATTATTAACTCTTTTGGATTATATAAGTGAAATACAGGTTATGGAAGCAATTGCTACTACTTTTGGTTTCATAATTAAGCGTAAATTGCCCGACAAATAGGTACGTTTTCGGATTACGGTTTATAGAGCTATTATATTATTTTCCCAAGTGGGGATATATATTATTTTGGATATTATATGTAATATATTGTTATATTTGATACTATATTTTCTCATGAGCCTCCCCGTACAAAGCAGACTCTGCCGAAATTTTCCGTAAATTTCGGACTTAGAAAAATTTGAAAATGTTTTCCAAACTTTATTAATTTAAGTATAAAAAAAGGGGATGTAATTGTTTATAAATCTATATATTTTATTTAAATTATCCAATTCTGTAAACTTATTGTTATAAACATAATGTTTGAATAATAGATATTAATATATAAGTTTTTCTTTTCCCTTCTTTTTCCTTTTCAGGTACGAAAAGTTTTGAGTGGGGGAGAGTGTAACGACCCGTAAATTTCGACAAATAAATTTGTTAATTAAATAGGATTTTTTAATTTAATTTTTGTAGAAATAATAAAGGTGATAAATAAATATTGGAATGAACGCTAAATTAAAATATAGCAATGGTAATTAAAACCTATTTATAGTAATTTGAATAAAATTCAAATGAATTAAGTAGTAAAAAGATTTTTACCTGGATATAAATTGAATACGAGAAATTAAGGAAAGTATTAAATTGATTTAATGTAATAAAAGATTGTAAACGGTAATTGGAATAAATTAAGGAATTATGTTAATGCAAGTAATAATTTATAAACTTGAATGAACATTTCAATTTAATAAATTTATTCAAATGTAGGACTTAGTTATAAGTGTAGATTTATGGGTATGATAACAAATTAGTATAAATTGCCTAATTAAGTGGTCAATAAATTCATTTGGAAATCAAACTCATTTAAATGGTAAGAAATTATAATGTGTTATTGATATAAACGATACTTTAATGATTTTTAATATAGTAACGGAAGTGGAAATAGAAATTAATAGAAACGTAAACTTATTTTAAGGTAGTAATTGCATGTAGATTTATGAAATGGAGTTAATGCAAATAAATGGAATTGAATTTTACGTTACTATGAATTTAAAGGAATATGCGGTAATTGGATAAAATAAATATAAGACAATAAATGCAATGATTGTGGGTTAATAATAAAATTTGAATAGGGAAATGATTGTTATAGTAATTGAATGGAATTTCAATTTGTTGGAATAGAGTGAATGTATAATTGGTAATAAATTTAATATAGGAAAACGAAATTGAAATATTGAATTAATTAATTAATATATATAAAATAAATGGTGATTATTGGATTGGGAAATAATAAACTTATAAAAGATGATTAAGAGTTGTGACCACAAATTAGTATGAGTAATACATATATATTTAATTCATTCAATTGAATTGGAAATTATTGCAATAAATCTAAAGGAAATGTTACCTTAATATAAATTTGGGAAACATTAAGGGTAATAGTTATGAACCAAATATAATTATACCATAGGAAGAAATTTATCGAATAATAATTGGTTAGATAAAAAGGATTTAAGTAAATCAAGCTAATTTATTTGGATAAATTTTATTTATTGAGTTTATTGTGAATGTAATTAATTACTACGCTATTTGGGATTGAGATGGGAATTGGTTTAAAGAATTATAAATTAATAAGTAATACAAGATGATAAAATTTATGAATTATAAAATTTGAATTTTAAATAGTGAGTTAATTATTTAATTTATAATAATTGGATTTATTGCAAATGAATGAAATCAAATATTTAACTATTACGTTAATTTAAAAATTAAATTGAAATTGGGAAATATTTATGTAATAATTTTAAATCCAATGGCAAACCCTTCTATTTGAAATTATGAATGGAATGAATATGGGTTAATTCAATTTAATGGAAATTTATCTATAATTTTGAATTTCATGAAATTGAAGATTTATATTGATTAATCTTTAATAAATTGACATTTAAAAATTGTTAAATCATTGTAAATGTTTGGGAAATATAAACGTAATAAAATTGGTTAATTTTAGATTTGAAATTAAGAATTGTATTTTATTTATTTAATTATCAAATTGTTTAATTAATAGGAAAATAGCCATTCTGGCCACTGACTCGGATTTCGACGAAACTAGTTTCATCGGATTCGTATCGGTAAATTATTGTTGGGTTTCAAGTTTCGTAACGATCGGACTTGTCGTTTGATCTTACGAATGCGAAACGCCTTGAAATCGATTTAATTGAAATCAATTCGAAAATATTGATTTCAGCATAATTTCTTTATACGATGGAATTTGGACGTGAAACTTTTTCCATCGCATTCAGAATATTTTAAAACACCTATTTTGATATATGGGTTTACCCAATTTCGTTCCGAGGTCAGAACGGGCTTTTTGGGCCACGTTAGCGTTATCGCGTATATCTGTCAACCCGATCCATATATTTTATTTTAATTGCCTATAATACCATGCTAAACCCTAGCCTCTGCCTATTCTCATTTATCTGCGTGCAAAATTTCATCAACTCTTCCTCTTCCTCAATGGATGCAAACCCTGGATCCAATTACAATTCAAAATCAAAGTCAAAAATTCAAAGTCCTCAGAAAAATTTGAAAAAATTATACGTTGAAGCTCTCGACTAGAGTAATTCACCGGTGGCGTTCGTTTTTCAATTTGAGTTAACGTTTGCTCTGAAATTAAAGGTTTATCTATGGCCATTCATCATCACCGCGATAAAATTCGTCGAATCGAGAAACCCTTCCTGGGTTTTGGAGAGGAAGCCGAGGGGATCACATCTATATATTTGGTTTGTCGATTTGACGGTTAGATCGGCATCAATTCGTGGATTAGGGTTTGGTATGGGTGGCGCCCGGTGGCGTTTTGGTCGACCGGAGGGGAAGTGGAGGCCATAGGGGGGTGCGACCGAGCATGACGAAGGCGATGGTACTGGTGGCATCAGCTATAGTGGTCGGAGACGCTCGCGATAGGTGGTCAAAGGCCGGTCAGAGGGCACGGTTTTGGGTTCGTTCTCTATTGAGGGACGCAAGCGCGTTACTGAAAGTGGTACGGGAGGGAAGGACACGTGGATAGGAGGACGGTACGTTAATTTTTATTTTGCTTTATTTATTCTAATTTCAAATTTCAAATCGTTTAATGATCATAACTTCCACATACGAATTCCTATTCACGCACGGTTTTCTCCGTTAGGTTCGTAGTGATATTCCGGACACTTTGATGCTGGTTTGGAAAAATTATGAGACGGTTAAAATTTTGGGTTTAAATTGGATTTGAATTCAATTTAACTTCCAAAGGTGAGTGTTTTAACCCACTCACAATTTCTAAAATTTCTTATGTTTGTTAAATTGATTTATGATGTGTTTAGAAATTTATTTATAGCTGTTTGGCATATATTTCATCATTATCTTAGTTAATTTGCATTCATATAATTTACTTGTTATTTAATTCATTTTTGCATATAAACTGCTAGTTAAATTTATTTATTATTGCATATAAACTACAGTTACACAGTTATTTAATTCATTATTGAAAAATTAACTGTCAGTAATTAACTATTATTTATTGATGTGATTGTTTGAATTGGATGATAAATTGATAAATGTTTGATGACTGATATGATGGATGAATGGATGCTGTAATTATATTGTATAAACTGCAAGTTATTATGCATTTTCATTTCATTCGGGATTGCGGTTTGAAATGATATACAACCGCATTTTTATTTTTAAATTGCAGATTGAAATGATAAATATCCGTATCACTTGACCATAGGATAGAAAATTATATACAGGCACCACGGTATATATATATATATTAATTATTTTTGAAATGATTTTCTATGGTTTTGGAAAGAATACAGTTTAATAAATATTTAATTTTGATATATATATATATATATATAGTAAAAATTCTTGAATTTAGCTATGTATAAATTTGTTCCAAATTTTAAAATAAGCTAGATAATGAAGTTGATTTCGTTTATATAATATGGTTAAGAATATATTTAAAATTCTATTGTATATAGAGTTTATAATAACTCAAATAAAAGTAAGGTTGAAGATAAATGTGAATATGATTTGAATTAAAGTATCTAAGAATTTTCCTCGAAAAATTTGTGTTGAAATGTAAATAAATTAAGATTTAAAGGGTATGATCTTATAAGTTGATTTTGATTAGAGGATTTAAACGAATATCAAATTTATTTAAAGAATATTATTAAGTTAATTTAATTAAAAGAATATCCTGTTATTGAAGTTTAAGGGTTTACCTGAATAATATTTGTTTAGTAAGTAAATATTTCAAATTTAAATAATAGGAATTGGATTTGATATATATTAAATATTCAAAGAATCCATTTTGAAATAGTGGAATATTTAAAGATTGAAATATATGAACTATAAAGTTTTGAAATATAGAATATTTAAGCTTTGGAATATATGAGAATTAAAATGGTTTATTTGGAGGTTCAAATTGATATTGGGAATTTATTGTGAAATTTGAAGAAGCTGTTTATTTTATAAAGTAATATAGTATTTGAACCATTAAGTATTAAAAGTTTTGTTTCAAAGCTATGGTTTCAAGGTATATATATTTGAAAAATATTATGATTTTGGGAAAGAGATATTTATAAAATAAACATGATATCATATTGATTTGGGTTTTAAAAATATAAATGATATCGTATTTATATGGTTTGAAAGAGATATTATATTCTGGTTTTAAAGTATAAATTATTTTGAAAAACCGCGGTGTTATAATAACGATTGGTTGTTGAGGAGACCGGGATCGGAAGTTGTCATATTCTCTGCCAACCCCGAAAACCACTTTAACAACCGTGTACGCGGTGGAGATTCCAGAATGAAGTAGGATGGTGGCGGCGTTTCCTTTGAGGTAAATACCTGGACCCGACTCCCGTGAGTTGGCATAAGGTGGCTAAAACAGGAGCGATTCTCGGGCCAAGGGGGTTAGCGCCCTTTATCGGATACTCCTCTTCGATATTATACTCTGACTTTGGATTGATTCGGTGGGCGCTTTTGATTTCTTTGATTTTAGGGGGGAGTTTGTCCGAGGTGGACGGTAGCTGCGGCTACGCGTTACCACCAGCCCGGATGCGTAATTGGTACATCTACCCTGGCATTGCCTAGTTGTGCCGTGTCACCTACCCTATCGCGCCTTGTACGAGTTTGGTTTTCTCCCGTAGCCCGTGTGGTATCCTCTGGTGGCTTCCCGATCAGGAGGGACTATGATATTGGATGGACTACTGGGACTATTACGTGTTAAGAGGAATATTGGGTCACTCCTTAATGCTATTTAAAAGTATGTTTATTTTACAATTGGACACTATTATAGTAGAGAAATATACTACATAGTAAATAGTTTAACGAATCCTTAGGAGATGTAAATCCCGAGCATCTCTTGAGTTACTGCACTCATATTTATTTCTGTTGATTTAACTTACATAAGATATTTTAGTTCTGACTCGAGTGTTTTGCCTTTTCAATTCGCTCGGGTCAGTCCGAGCGTTTCAGGATCGAAGACTTTAGCTCTGGAGGATGAAGACGGAGATTTCTATTATTACTATTTATTATATTCCACTACACTCATATTGTTCCGCTGCATTGTTATATGGTATGTGTAACTCTGATGTATGTTGTATAAGTATAATTGAATATTTTAAAACAGCTTTATAAACTGTATATTTGATTATGATATTTTATCCTTCCGCTGTGAGATTCTGTTTTGTTTTATTTCTTTCTCGTTTTTCTTATTTACCCCATAACAATCCACCCTTCTGAACGGTTTGAATTGGACACGTGTGTCGATTTAAAGCGTGCGAAAAGGCGGGATGTTACATGAGGACCAACAATTAGATGTATTAACTTGACTTGCAGCCGAATATAAAGACTCCTACAACATTGCAGTTCATAACACAATAAAATACAGTAAATACAATTGATTATAATGTCCAAAGAAGGGAAGAAACAAGGAGTGAAAGTGAAGATAATTGAGACTCAATTCATAGAAACAGATGCTGCATAATTTTAAAGATTTAGACTCATGTTTTTCAAAGATTTAGCCTCATATATTAAGATTTAGATCAAGTTTCATGAGATCCAAGTACAACAAAGTTGTATTTCTGATTGTGCAGCGCATGAGACTAGCATCCAGTTATATTTCTTATTGTGCAGAAGTGTGAAAATAATAATACAACAAAGTTTGTTCTAGTTAGATGCTGCACACATGAAGTGATGATTCAGACTCAATGTTTTAGAGTTAAACGCGGGTCAAGCTCGATCATACAAACTCTAAGCTCAAATATATCCCCAAATAAGGTATACTTAATTTGCATTCTATTTTGTTTTATTGTCTGTGTCCTAATAGTCTATTTGTTATTCCAGGCAAACAAAAGACCCATACGTCCAAATTTTGAAAATTATGCTAGCAGTAAGGTATCTTCAAAATTCAACCATTTTCTAACAACTACAAATTCGGAAGTTGACAGCAGTTGTAGACCTTCAATCAAATCGTCTCTTCGAATAGGAAAATAAGACAGTGGCTACATCAAATAAAACACAAAAGTATGCCATTTTTAGATCAATCACCGCTCCTTTCTTCTTAATCATATCAAATCATAAACTACTACCACCATCCATGAGTGATGCATCCTCCATCATGAGATACACCATAAAATTTAGTCTTAAAAGCGATTGTGACATCATAAAACCTTCATAAAGTCTTCGTGGATTTTCCAACTCAACACCTCTGTATCACTTGATCCGAGCTCTTTACACGATCATCGTTGATACCTCAAGCATCATCAAAATGAAGACCTATGTAGAAAATATGACTGCTAACACGTCCATCAAAAGCAATGCATACATTTACCTCACCATCTACCTGTGGACTAGGCTCTTCAACTGTCACTAGTTTTCTATTATTGACCACACGTCCAACTAATCTATAAAGGTTTCCATCATTTAATACCCCTCTCATCACAATATGACCATCATTCTTCACTCTCAAAACTCCATCTCCAGTCTCGTAAGTGCAACCATGACAATCCTACTGAACAAGAGAAATGAACTTATGCGAACTAATAGGAACATGCCACACGTCCGAGACTACTCTAACCACAACATCATGCATATAAAACCTGATAAATCCAATACCATGAACTGGTAGCTCTACTCCATTGACGGTTCTAATCATATCGATGGTCTTCTTATAAAAAGAAAAACACCTCACATCAGCATATATGTGAAAATTAGCATCCGATCATCTTCCAAGGCTTAAGAGGACATCACACAAGAAGTATCAATGTCGCCGCCTTCATCTTATGTCTGTCCGTGTATCGCTATCACTGTCACTTTGTATAGTCTTCTTTTGATCTCTTTTACATGCTTCACACCTATTGCGCTTATGACTCTTTTTATGATAATAACAACAACAACAAAAGATGCTTTTCAACATACCTTTACGATTAGTGACTTTTTTCGATTTTGTATCTCATTTTGAGGCCCTTGCTACTATAGCCTCATCTTCGAATGATTTCAAGATTGACTCTTTCCTTCTAAGTTTTTCATTGAAGAGACTATTTCGGACAGTATCCAATGAGATATTTCTATTATTATTGTAGTTACTTAATCAAGCAATCAATGTTTTTCAACTTTCTGAAAGCGAACTCATCAACAGAAGTGCTTGTAATTCATCATCAAATTTGACATCTATTCTTGACAGCCGATTTATTATATCTTGAAATTCATTCAAATGCTCTGCTACAATCTTCTCTCCATCTAGCCTTAATTGAACCAATTTTCAAACAAAAAAAGCCTTACTGGTAAAATCTTTTGACTCGTATAAAGATACCAACTTGTCCCACAAAGCCTTCGCGGATTTACAACTAGCTACATTGTGAGAAACTGAATCATTAAGATACTGACGAATCAAAGCACTCGTCTTCTTGTCCATCTTCTTCTATATTTGAGGGTCTCCTCCCGTCATCTTCAATTGGCTCATGAAGATCGTTGAGATATAAAACATCCTCCATCTTATACTTTCAAATACTTGAATTTTTTTCCATTTCGAAGAGAAATCTTCGAGAAGGAAATTAAATCTGACATCTCAACAATTATACAAATTCAAAATTACCCTTAGCCTTGCGGTGATCAAGCTCTGATACCAATTTGTTAGGATTACTGTTGTGCATTACTTAACAAAAGATAAAATTACCATGGAAGCCTATCTCAGAATCTTATATTATCCAAGTACAAAAGGATAATATTGGATGAAGATGATAATATTTGAAGATAAATAATGGTATCAATAGATCCAAATACAAAGAAATCAAGAAAGCAACAGACAAAATTCCACCCAACAACCATTTATACTGATTCCCAAAAAACAGTGTTTACAATTAACCCACCAAATAAAAGTAAACAAAACAAAAATAAAATTGATAATCTAAGTGAGAATGAGTCTTGATCTGTATAACAATGGCTTCTTAGTGTTTGGAGAAGAAGAGCAAAGATGGAAGAAGAGAGAAATACAAATACATTTCCACTCTCTCACACAGGCTTTATTTATAACATCAATTACTTAATGTCCAAGTTAATATTATATGGCAAAAAATACATTGATTAGTCAATTAGAGAGAGAGAGATAAACATAATCAAGTATATCTATTAATTAGGAGAAACAAAATTTTCTCTTTCTTTCTTTTACATTTTGTTTGCTTCTATTTATGATTTTGTATCATCAAAATTTAACACACCACAAGCAATAATGCATTGCTTAACTATATATATATTCATGAATATGGCTTGCATTCATGTATCATTATTAACAGGTGATAAAGAAGAACACTTGCTTAGTCAATAATGTGCACACTTCTCTGCCTCCTCTATTTCTTTCTTCTCTAATTGAAGAGAAAGTTCAGCCTACAAAATTAATAATCAAATATTAGTTTAAAATATTTAAAACTCTAAAAACTATTTCGCTAGATTAGACTGTAGAATATGCCCAAAAATTAACATTACTTGTAATTGAATTCTCATGTAAGAAAATTATCTCCCTAGTTACTTAGACTAACCAATAACATAAAATAAAGCAAAAAAGCAAAAAGAAAATATAACGATATACTGAAAAACTTTGTATTTTGAATACTTACACAGTGTCATGTTGATACCATGTTAGTATCTTAAAAAATTCAACATACTTTGATAACATTTTATGTATTGTTAAATGATAATTCAAATTTTCACATTAATAAATTAAACATAATGTGTGTAAAAATAATTAAAAGATAAAGCACAGTCGAAAATGAATCTCTAATTTAACATACAAAGCATACACCTACCAATACAAGCATAATATTCAGTTGATTTTTTACCAAATTCATAACCAATATGCAATTGATTTTGAGTAAAAAAATCAACAACATTCAGTTGAAATCCAATATGATTTTCTGTAAAATGAAATGATCGAAATCAAAACATAATAATCATAAGAAAAAAAAAGTATTAAGTACATGCTAAAACTACAATCAATTAAGTTCTTAGTTATTGGCAATCAATCACATAATTTAAGAGCTATATACATCGCGGTGCCTCTTTTATTTTACTCAAATTTCAATCGGTGGCCAAAAATGTAATTTTTTAACATATAATCGGTAGTACACCACCGACCGTTATTCAAGGTAGTCGGCAGTATACTACTGTCCGAAGCATCTTGATAGAATGAAGTTGGGGATGTATTTAGCTTCACTCTAAATTAATATATAGCCATGCTAAGACACATGAGAGGAGATAGTAATGAATAGATTAAGAATCATGAGCGGTGAAAAAAATATATAATAAATGTTTGTTTGCTGCTATTGACACCTTGATGTTCTCTCCTGGCCATCAAAACTAAAAGCCACCATAATTAATTGCTTATCCCTCTTTCTAACACCTAATTATTTTTTATTCACATCAATAGGCACCTACCCAAATTCAAAACACTTCCCCTCTTCAACTCATACTGCTTCTCCTCTTCGACTCAGAATACACGAACTCCTCTTCCTCTTAGAAAGCACGTTGCCATGTAAAAATGAAGAAGTCAAGTGGAAAGCTCAACTCTCAACAACCAACAACAACGAGTAAGCATTCAGATTTTCATTTTCATTTTTTATGAAACTCTAGTTTTCAAATTGACGATGATTTTCAACTCATGCCGTTGGACGTAGGTTTGTTGAATTGTTGTAGGTTTGTGGATTGATTTTTAAGCATTCGGGTGTAGTTGGTTATAGGTTAGTTCATTTGGTCGGTGGGGTTTGTAAACTAGTTTATACATGACAATGCTTTGATTATTCACCTTAGAAGGTTGCAACATTAAAAGCTCAATTTTTATATGACGACAATGCTTTGATTATTTACTTCTAGCTGTAGTGAGATTATGGAGGCATTAGTAAATAAAACCTTGATTAAGCTTATATTTAGTTAAGTTTTAAACTAGTTTTACACTCACCATTGTATTTTTCTACCATCTTAACTCTATAAATAGACATTGGAGTATAAAATGCAGTTGCAGTATTAATGGCATTGGAGTATAAATGGACATTGTATTTAAATTTTTCTACTTGTAACCATCTTGCAATGTATTTTTAACTATCAATATATTGGTTATAGGGAAGGATAAACAAGCCGTAACAGCTTCTTTGAGATACATATGTGCTGCAGAACTAGAGCAGAATAGTAAAAAGGAGGTTATAGTAGAAACTCAAAACGTAGAAGCAGAAATTAGGAATGGTGATGAACCAATAGATGGGTCAGGTGAATATGATTCGAAAAGTGGGTTTGCTGCAGATGGTTTGGGCGATGAGTCTAATAAAAATGGAGATGGATCAAGTGATAAAGATTTGGATAATGAAAAATAGAAATAAAATTAAATTTTCCTCCTTCAGGTGCTCCTTCTTCTAGTTCTATTTTGGTAAATACTTCTATATTAAGAAGTTTGAAACACGTAGTGCATATGCTATTTGGAATAAGGAAGTGGTTCGTTCAATTTTGTTTTATGCAATTGTATAAGTAATATTTTATAAATTATTACATTGTAAATTGGTTTGATCTAGAAGAGTGGTTCGCTCAAATGCATGCCACATACGACAAAGTTGAAAGAATGGAGTGTTGATAATATGCTAACTCAAGTTGTAGAAAAAATTAAAAATTTTGGATTATATATTTTGGCACAATACTCGTACAAGCATGTTGACTATGTAACATTTCAACATTCATTGGCAGATGGGATCCCGAAACATATTCTTTCCATATGCCATTTGGAGAAATAACAATAACATAAGATGATGTGTTCTAAATTTTGAAAATTCATGTTGTTGGGTAATTGTATTTATAAGGAGGCCGATGATCATGATTCGGTTGAGATGTTAGTTCATTATCTTGGTCTTGCTGAAAATGCAGCGAAAGAACAGCTAAATGACTCGAATTCAGTGAAGCTCAACTTCTCATTGGATACATTTGAAGAAAATGCAAACAAAAAAGATGTAAATGAAGGTGATCATGTTGTCGTTGCCCATGCAAACCTCCTTTATTTATTGGGTTGTACTTTATTCTACAATAAGTCAAGCATGAAGGTTCTAGTTAATTACTTGAGATTTTTGAAGGACGTCAATCATTTGAATGAACAAGCTTAGAGGATGGGAGCTCTGACTTTCTATATCGTCTGTTAGGTTTGGATTCTAAATGAGATGTCAAACACATAACTGGTTACTTGACGTTGCTGATTATAAGTGTTTCAGTGTTCATTCAATCGTGTAATGCAATATATTAAAACAAATGTATTTTGATATAGGCTTTGATTTATGATCATTTTCCTATGCTTCCGAATGGTATGCCTAGTAAAGACTATAATAAAACGATGCCTAGGATGAATAGACGGAACCGAATGAAGCAATTTGGTGACACAACATCTGCTATAATACGGCTACGAGAACAGTTAGATGATTTAACTGCACAAGATGTAAGTATGATTGTTTTCAATATGTTAACGTGGTAAATGGCTTACTAGATATATGAACTTGTAGATATGCTGGGATCCATACCATACTGTAAGGCTCATTACCCCTTGCCTGAATTCACATTTTATAACAGTGTCATTTTGTGTTTTGATATCGCGGAACCATACTATCTTAATAGAGTTATACGACAATTTGGTCTTGCTCTGCATATTCTGACGAATCCAATGATGCCACGTGAATGCAGTAGAGGTAAAACTGCTAACCAATACAAAATTGGTTTTGATAATGGATATTAATATGCACATAACTGGCAAGATCATGTATATTCTGTTAAATCACGTTCAACTCATGTAATTGATCCCTGGGACTGTACCGCTAAGTATACGTCATGGTATTTGAGTGCTTCTTGTCCCATTTTCCAAAATCTAGAGGTGTGGAAAAGTAGCTTAAGAAAAGTGGACAACAACTATAAGTTGGTAAGAAACATTAGTTTATACTCATTATTTATGGAGTGTTTGTAGAGAATGTTTTTTATGTGAAATGTTTTGTACTTGAAATGTTTATAGAGAATTGTTGCTGGAAAAGTTATAGACAAGTTATAGCAGAATCCAAGTGGTACCCAACCAAGAACTATTTCTCGGTATCTTCATGTAGAACGTGAAGCAATTAAATTTTTGGAGGAAGCAATGAATGAACCAGACAAACGCGAAAAGCATGCAAAAAAGAAGAATGATCTAGGAGTTGAATGTCTAATTAAGTATTTTGTATGCAATTAACTTCCTTATTTTGTATGGTTTAAATAGATATTTGGTGGAAATGAATGGTATTTTGTATGGTATTTGGTGCAAATAAATGGTATTTGATGTAAAGGAATGATGTTTTGCATGGTGCAAATGAATGGTATTTGATGTTCATGAATCACATGTTGTTATTTGAAACAAGTTTAAGTATTTGACTGGTGTGTGATGTTAATGTCTGATATTTGAATGGTTGAACGCAATTGTAATTAAAATAAGTGAATTCTCTGTTCGGTTCCCAATAGCCATGTTCCCTTCCAAATATTTGGTTATTACCAACCAACCAGCCATTACAGGGATAATGTTAGAAATTCCCATAGTCGTGTTACATCGAAATGGATTTTTTCGTTTGTTCTCTGACCACCGTCCCTTAACATGTGCATATTCAAATATCCTCTGTTTGGTTGCTAACCGCCGTCACTTCATATTATGCATTCTGTGGCACCGACTACATATATTTTCTTGTGATTGTTTATGGCCGACCCTTCACATATGCATATTCAAATATCCTCTGTTTGGTTGCTAACCATCGTCGTTTTACATTGTCCATATTGCAATATCCTCTTTGGTTGCTAACCACCAATTAAATACATTTTCCTATAGTTGTTTATGGCCGACCTTTTCACATATACATATTAAAATATTCTCTGTTGGGTAGCTAACCACCATCGCTTTACATTATCCATATTGTAATATCCTTTTTGCTTGCTAAGTGATAACCCACATTTTTACCAGGCGGTATACGAGTGGATTTAACTAAACGTATCTCGAGATCGTCAAGGCAATAAGTGTAGAGGGATGATTATCAGGTTTGGAAATCAAATATAATCAAGGCTACAGATGATAATCGAGGGAATTCAGATGAACGGCATCCCAGAATTGGATAAGTATGGCTTGTGTAATGACCCACTTTTCTGTACCGTTTAAGCTGACAATAAACCACATATGTCTAACCCAACGGAATGGAAAGGAGGATAATTTGGAAAAAAGAAACAAGAAAAAGACAAGAAGGAACTAAAACAATATAGAATCTCACAGCGGAATGAATAATCTATAATATATAACAAATCTTTACACAAAAAAACTGTAATTTATATAATTACAGATATCAATCAGTCTATACTAACCTATTGAGCACAGAAAGCAACCCATTCTCACAATTGCTGATAAATACAACCATGAATGCAACGGAAAAATAACCATCTGCGAGAATACGTCTCTGGGCCTCCATCTCCTCTCTTGAAGCTCCAAAAATATCCAACTAAACTAGGAAATATGCACGGTCTGACCCGAGCATTATAGGAAAACAACGCCCGAGTCAGTCTGTAAAACCAGCGTGAGAAACATAATCAAATGGATTCTTAAAGTTTAAATAACCTTTTGAAAACAAAGGAATCTCGTAAGATTATGCCGCACATAAACATGGATGGGTTTATACCTTACGATAACCAAAACCTTTTATATCAGAAATTCAATGATATTATAATAATGTCTAAGGGAAAATAATAATAATAATTAAGTAGTCGTGATGCTCGCGAGTGAACATCATAATAATACTAGGTATATAATTGAAAATTGATAAGGCACGTTCGCTAGTTGTATAGGATCATAGAGGTGCCCTCAGTACTTCGAGGAACGGTCCTCCTGCACAAGGATCGGAGATATCCTTGTGAAGCAGCATGCATCCATAGTGATGTACTATAGGAAAAACATAGCATGTCTTGCTAAGATCGAGTGCATCGCCCAAGGGTATGCATAACAACTGTAGGTAACATCTAAGGGGAGCTGACTACACCCTATGGGTTTGTAAACCCTGATATTAGTCATTCCCGCTGATGAGGCTATGTTTGGCATTCCAGCTTACGCACCACCACCAAATAGATGAATTCCAAATGGATTCCAATACCCCAACGGGTCTCAGAATCACACATAGATTCCTATATCTCAATTAGATCTTGAAATCACACCCGGATTCACATACCCCAATGGTTTCGGAATCACACATGATCCCAACATCTCAATATATCACGATTCTCCTCCATAGAACCGTATATGGTTTTCGGAGTGGTCACGGGTTCGAGTCAGCTCTTGAGAGTACACTCTTCGATTTCCCGGGTGCTCCACAAAAACAAACGTCGATCTCCGGAATGCTCAATATCGATTCTTTAGGAAATAATCAGACAATACATAAGCACGGGGATCACCCATTAACCGTTTAAGTGGATGAATTTCCTTATCATTTGTCCTAGAAGAACGAAACAAGTTTATATGTACAGTATAACACTACTGATAGTAACTGTCCCATATAATCCTTGTGTTTCCCCTAGATATTTCCAGAGTTAAAATCCTTCGTTATTAAGTAGGGAATAATTTTGTACAACCAAAATTAAGAAGGATTACATACTTAGGCCAAGATTTGATGGTCAGTTATTTAACTATCAAATAATCAAACATTAAAAACAAGACAACATTTTCCATGGAAATCCCAAGCCTTTTAAATTAATCATTTATTAATTTAAAATCACATTTCAAATACTTGGAAATCACTTCTATATACTTATCTCAACCAAATAAGTATATTCACAAACCACTATATTTTCAATACTTAGAAAATATAACTATATACTTATCTCAATGATATAAGTACATTCACAAACCATTTTACTTTCAAAACTTAGAAACTTAAAAACTTCCAAAAATAGATATGGAAAGTATCATTCAATATTGACTATAAATCACAGCTCACACAATGGTTAGTCAATATCCTAGTGAATCTATAATAAACTGTAGACAATCCCAGCCCCACGAATTACCTTATGAAAATCAATCATTTCTTTCCAAAATCTCTTTATAAAGTTTCTTTATAAATTTCCAACCCCTTTATAAAACATTCTTAATAAATCTCAACCCTGTTCATAAAACTTCACCTTCTCATACTTTTAAAAATCATTTATAAATTCTTTTGTAAATACTCAAAAACCATTTATAAAACCCTTCTCGTATTTTAACAAACCTCTTTAATAAACTTCTTAAGTTAGTAGGGATCCCTTGATACCCTATATTATTTGAAATAACTTTAAATAATAAGTTATTATTTAAACATCCTTCGATTTCATTTAAATTATCATTATTTAAAATAATTATTTTAAAATCTCATTAATAATGTATTTAATTAATTTTAAACACTATTATTGTACTAATAAGTTAACTTCAACACAATATTAAGTTAATAATTAATTAACTTTAAAACATTATTAAAACAATAATTATTAACTTTAAACTAATATTAATATGATAATTAACTGACCTATAAATTTAATTAAATAACTTAAATCAATAAATTTGAAAAACTTAATTATAAATTTGTGTATTGTTAAATCACTTTTAAAAATAATTAACTTAAAATTAAAAACATTTTTAAAACAGTAACTAAATAACTTTAAAATAATAATTAAAACATTCTTAAATAACTTTAAGAAATAACTTTTAAGAACCATATTAATAAAATAATTAACTTTGAATTATTATTAAAATAATTATAAATTATCTTTAAAATGTTATTAATGAATAATTATCCCGTTTTAAAATCTTGTTACTAAATTAAAATTCTTAAAATAAATTTCAAACTAAAATTTAACTTTTAAATTTTTGAAGGAGGCTTGACTATTACCTTGGCACTCATACAAGCTACCATATCATTCAAACTAACTTTTCAAGTTAATAACTGATATTCACATAATCAACGACTAAATAAATAATTTAACATTTAACCGTCATTTGTTGACATATTAGTTACCCAAAGTGTCATATCATTTACGACATATAATCAAATGTCCAAATCTATAGAATAGCAGAACGGGAATTTATTCTGCTAATTAATTGCTAAATTAATTTAATTAGCAGAACGTTATTTTAGTCCGCTAAACCAATGTGCCATTACCATATTCGATCCATTTTAACTTAACAGTAATTTATTTGGCCAAATAAACATCAATATTTAAGGTATATAAATTTTAATCGACGTTATTATTAAAATGAAATATGTCATAAATTTTACATGTCCGAATGTAACAACCCGCATATTTTACGATTGTATATTTAAATGTTTTATTTAAATATAGCATCATTAGTCGGATTAAAGTCTGAAATGCTACTTTTTGTAAACAGTTGAATTAGGACTCGAGACTACTTTCATTAAGTTCAAAATAGCGTTTGCGACCTTTTTGAGTATAAACATCGATATGTTTGGAGTTGAGTAGAATTTTGATATTTTTCTACTGGGCTTTGGGTTTCAGCCCACGAACTAATCTAATACCCTAACTCCTCCTCTAAATCCTCTTCATTCATTCTATTATTTTCTAACACTCAAGCTAAAGGAAAATGGGGGAAAGAAAGAAAAATTAAAATTCATAAACCCTAGATTACTAGGAAATTCAAGATTCAAGCTCCAAAATCAAGGAGAAGCTTAGGTAAGCATCATCTTCTTCTTCTCCATCTCAAGTCCTCTCCAATTTTTAGATATTTTCTATAACCTAATCTTGGAAATAGTTGTCTATAATCATAGATTAGAGCTTTTAGAGTTGAAGTTGAAGAGTTGTTGATCTTTCCTTTGTTTTTGAGCTTCTCATTCATTGTTTTTGGGTTTAAAGGTGAGTTCTTGAACTCACACCTATGTCTATAGCTTTCATTATTGTTAGTATGAATTCCTAACATCTATTTCATGTTCATTTGCTTTTGATTTGAATTGATTTAGTGAATTTTCCAATTTTGGTGTTTTGAAGTCAAATTTTTTAAAGATCATATCTTGGATGTTTGGACATGATATTCGGGGTGTATCGAAGAGTCTATAAGGCTGGGTTGTCGCTTGGAATAAATCTCTAGTCTCCGTCGCTCGTCCAATTGCTTTCGAATCGATTTGGCCATCATTGGCCTAGGAAAATTATGCCCAGGTCCAGGTGACCAGACGTCTGGTTGAAAAACTCAGACGTCTGGTAGGGGTCCCCGAAAAAATTATATAATGAACGTAGAAAATAAAATGGAAGACAAAATGACCAGGCGTTTGGTTCAACCGGTTAGACGTCTGGTTAGGGGTTCTGGAGATTTTGCAGAAAAGGAAAAATATGAAGAAAATAGCCGAACCCCAGATCAGACATCTGGCAATCCAACCAGACGTCTGGTTCTGTGCAATTCTGCTATTTCGCCTATTTTCGTGTGGATTTTCGATTTTTATCGATTTTTATTTATCCGATTAGTTGTTGTCATTTATTATCGACTTTGAAGGCTTCTTTTCTGGATTTCTGGGAATATCCATTTGATGGATATGATATCGACTTTTATGGTTTTAACTCACATTGTCGAATGTGGATTTTTGGTGTTAGATTGTTTTTACAATCATTTCTGTGATTTGTCACTTTAAAATACAAAGGTTTTTATACTAGTAGTAAATATTCAAACTCTTTCACAAAAATGATTTCAACACTATTTTTAATAAAAAAACTCGTTTTTAAAACCGTTTTCCAAACGATTAGTGTTTATATAAACCTTTACCTCATTCGTATGAGAAATCTAATTAAACGACTTAGCAAACAAGTGGTATGAAACACTTGCGTTTTCTTCATCGGTTAATTCTTGGACTTGTTCGATTGAACTCTTGTGACAATTTTCGAGTGGAAATCTATAATTTGTTCGTAATTATTTAAGTTAAGCCAGTGTTTATGGGACATGAAGCTAAACTCACTTATTTACTAACTTAGTGTAATTCACACTTTTTATTGATCTATGATGATCATTTTATGGTTTAGACTATCGAAATGCGATGTCTCTCTGTCTGCATAGGGGAAAGTACCCCGTTATGTTGAGCTTCATCTCATTTTTATAGGCAAACGACCTATGGGTTTTATTGAGTCCAGGTTCGTCGGGCATACCGTTTCGTACTACGTCGTTGTTTCGAATTATTTGAGTTTACGTTCATCGGACGTACCGTTATCGTACTACGTCGTTTTTCCGAATTACTTAAGTTTCAGGTTCGTCGAGCGTACCGTTATTGTACTACGTCGTTTTCTGAATTATTCGAGTTTCAGGTTCCTCGGGCATACCGTTATTGTACGACGTGTTGCACCGACTCTATGGTTAGTGGCCATGGGATAGTGACCTGTTTGTGATGCACGTGTTGGTGAGTTTTCATTTCTCTCATTTTGATAGGCCTTCCCCTTATGTGATTTCTGGATTTCTAATTGATGATTTCTAGAATTTGTGTTTCACCAATTTTTTGTGATTTATATTGATAAGCTTAATCAATATTTGTGGCTTGGTGAATAAAATAAAGAATATGACATTCTTTTTGGTGTTTGACAAAATTTGAGATATTGTATGATTTTTGTTGTTATCTGATGTATACTTGTCACTGTATGACATTATTGTTATCATACGTTGTTGTCATATCTCTTATCCTATCTTATTTTATATGATATTTATAGCTAGACTGATCCGTTTATTATTTTCTACTTAAATAATACTCGGGTCAGACCGAGATATTTGAGGTGCTTCTGCTTGACTTCTTATCAGGTCCGTCATCTGACTTTTGGCTGACTACTTTAGCTTAGTAGTTATTGCTTTTATACATTCGAGATAGAGACTCCTTGATGTATACATAATCTTTTGTCTATCAATTGTACCTATTCTTTTGTGGTGTAGTGGATCTTATATGACCACTACTTTGATGTACAGTTTTATGTGTTGTATTCATATCTGTTTCCGCCTTAATGATATGAATATCTGTGACTGATTTATGTTATGCTTATTTTATATTTGTTTTCGAAGACCACATAGCCACTGTGTAGTAACTTTGAGTTTGTATTGGTATGTAGGATTTCCTCTTGAAATGAAAGTGATGCTTTATCTGGCATATCGGTACTCGCACAAAGCAATTACACAGTTGATCGCTCCTCAACAGTCTTATTCTTTGTGCTAGTCGACGACATTACCTAGTGGTGTCCTTGGCTAGTGTGAGTATAGAGGTAGGGCATCACTGCTTGCTATCAGAGCCAAACTACAGAACTATATAGAATAATCTAGCAAAGATCATTGTCCTAAGTCTCTTTTAGGAATCGTGCCTTAGGATTTAATTCGAGTCTTCGTATTGTTCTATCCTATATTTTTTATGATGCCTTCTTTTATCAATCAAGTTTGTTTGATATTCATTCTGAGAATAACTTTTTCCTCTTCTTTCTTCTTTGTTTCCTAAAGAAGAGAAATGGTTAGGCCTGGAAGTCCTATCTTTGGTCAATCCAGTGATTCTCCTCTGGATGGTGAATTTATGTCTGCCCAACAAATTTTGGATCTTGTAAAGAATCAAAGGTTTATCTATGCTTTGAATAAGAACCCTAAAAAGGTTTTACCTCTAAAACTAGAAATTCCTTTCGAACAGTTTTTAGATATCACTCTTCGACTTGAAGAGACCGATAAAGGAAGTGATAGTGATGTTGGAGGTTCCGAAAAGAGCCTCAATAACAATAAGAAGAGGCATATTAAGCTCAAATGCCCTAATTCCACAAGAAAGGCAAGCAGGCAACTTCGGTAGAAAAGATTCCTACCCCTAATCGTGGACAATGCTGCAATTGTGGTTCTATGAACCATTATGCAAATAGGTGTCCGAAACCCCTTTTTGTCGTTATTGCAAAAGTTCAAGTCGTCTTATATCTACATGCCCCATACTTCAAAGTAGGAGCAAGGGAGAGATGAATGTTGTGCAAGCTCCTAGTAACACTTCTCTTGGTCAAGGTATTTCTCATTCAGTCCTTGATGGCATTAATTTGTTTCGTGATTATCCTATCCGAGTTCTTTTTTATACGAGTGCATCTCACTCTTTTACATCAAAGGAACTTATTGATACTTTGTCTTTAAATGTTATGAGCTTGATGACTTCAATGAGAATTGCGAATTCGATTGGTGGATCCGCAACACTCAGTTTACTTTGTAAAGATATTGAGATTATTTTATGTGATTATGCTTTTCGATCCGATTTGCATGTTATGTGCTACTTATATTTCGAAATTGATTTTTGGGAAAGGATTGGCTTAATCATTATGAAGCCTATATCCTATATCCCGACAGGACTATCCATCTTCGACATTCTCAATCGGTAAAGCAGGTTTTATTTTTCTTAATGATTTCGATTCCAATTCGGTGGCATCATTTTATTCTTTAAACCCACATGATGAGGAAAATGTTACTTCCCTCATTTATGTTATCCCGCCTTTTGGTAAGGCTGAGATATCAAAGAACTGACTGAAAACCAAGGATCGCTCATCATGGATATCGAGTACGCATAGTTTCACCATGGATATCGATGAATTTTGTTCGAGTACAGATCGGACTACAATTGACAAGACACGACAGGCGAATCCATGAAAGCCAACATTTCAAGTTTCAAGTCAATCTGGGTTCATATGCTCAAGTTATGATCGAAGCAAGTCAAGGAAACCCATCCATTCATATCCATCATTTCGAATCGATCGAAGCCGTAACCCATCATTTCACATCGATCGTTTTCGTATCCATCATCAGATAGTGCACTTCGAATTGATCGGCTCATGCCTACTTCGCATCCATCGGCGAACATCTGTTCGTATCCATCACGAAGGTCTACTTCATATATATCCAAAAGGGGCGTACTTTGCATCGACCTTGTTCGTATCCATCAGCAAGCATTTGCGTGAATTGATAAGGATGTGCCATTTCGTATCCATCGAGAGCATATGCTTGTTCGTATCGATCTACTCAACTCCACCATCAAACAAGCTCTACTTCATATGGAAGTTGTCTAGCTCGTATCCATCCTGGAGGGCCTTGTTCGAATCCATCGAGGCTCCTTCTTTCATATCCATCACTATGTTGCTTGTTCGAATCCATCAAGTTGAAGCAACGTGGATCGAGACGAACAAAACCCCATAATCGATACGAACTATGCAACTCCCATCAATACGAACAGCGCAACTTCCATCAATACGAATTGGAAATGACCATCGATTCCAACGAGGCAACGATTTTTGATACGAACAAAGAAAAATTCAAGGGACGACTTGGTCAACACGGCATGAAAAGTGGATCGATCCGAGCAGTGCGCGCCATGTCATCACCTGGGCATGTGCAACGATCGATTCGAATAAGATCGATTTGAAACCATCGATTCGAAACAAACAGCCTGCTGAAAAGTTCAACTCGTATCGATCATAACTCAATATCCATAAGTCCAAATGCTATGAAATTTTCACAAGAGCTTACGTACAAGCTAAAGAATACGCCAAGTTTCGACTCCATTGGATAAAATCTTGATTGACACGAATTACATTCGTATCGATCACGGATTGAGTCAAAACTTCATGGGATCGATCGCGGGGGCCCACCCACACGCCAGAAGAAGTCTTCCGAGATCTGAGCGAAATATCAGCCTCTTACGCCTATAAATAGAGCCCCAGGGCCTATAGAAGAAGGATCATTTGACTATCTAACGCCCAGACTCTGCCAAATTCGACTTTGCACTCCATTACTGCTATTGTACTCGAATTTCAGACTTGTAACTCGTTGTAGCTTGCTGTAATCAAGTGTAATCATCAAGAGAATATCAATAAAATCATAAATCTTCATAGTGGACGTAGGAAACACGCCGAACCACTCTAAATTGTCGTGCGTCTTCGCATTTACTTATTAGTTTTCGGATTTTTTGTTAGATAATCCACATTTTACATTTATATTCTTTATTTTTATCTCTTCAAAATCTTTCGAAGAGTGTTGTGCCCATTTTTGGTACAAACACTTTGTTGCTTTTACTGAGAAAACGCAGTTTTTCTCCTGCTCCTCGGATCTAATGTTGATACCGGATTGCATAAATCCAAGAAGAAGATCATAATCTCGAATCCAGAATCCTTCCAATCTATGCAGATTTGCATAAAATATAGGAAAGGACTTCATCTATCGCAATGGTTAGCACAAGGACCACCTCCATCGCTGCCGATCAAGAAGGCCGGGATAGACAGAATCCCGCGCAATTGCCTCCATCCAACCAAAATGCTATCGGACGCTCAGACCCGTCAGTCCCGGTTATAAGACAAGAATTTCAGATGATGCATCAAGAGTTGATCCAGAGTCGGAAGCAGTTGAATGAACAGTTGCGCGTTAATGCTGATCTAGCTAACCAGTTAAATCGCCAAAGGCGTAGGAGATCCAGGAGGGATCACGCCTCTCACTCCTCTACAGAAAGTTCAGCCTCATCTGACTACCACTACAGATCCACCCGTCCCCGGCTAAACGAGAGTTACACACAGGCCACTGGACATCAATCTGCAATGACCGTTGGACAGTTGAGAGTAGGCCCATCGGCCAGTTTCCTTATTGGACCCTCCTCCCGGGGAGGTACTGTTCCTCAATAAACCACAGACAACCGTGCTACCACCGCCGCGGTTGAACTAGGGGTTGATGCCCAGAATCAATCAGATCCGAACCATCATCAGTGTGGACGTACTCCTGAACCATTCGTCCCAGAAGACTTTAAGCCAAGAAGGCGAGACTTGGACCATTGACAGTGCTCGGTCCAGCCTCGCACTGTGGAACCTGACCATACTTTGGCTCAACATGTAAAGAATGTCCAGATGCCGGATATTCCGACTAAGATTCGGCAGATGATTCGATAAAGCCAAGGCCTCACGAATGACAACTGGGGAATCTCCTAGAGTCATACTCCTTTTACCGACGATATATTATATGATGAACCCCCTCGGTGATTCAGGATACCGACTCTACCAATGTATGAAGGAAATTCTGACCCCAATCTACATATCCTAAAGTATGAATGGTCAATGAGCGCTGCAAGAGCTGATGATGTGGTGAAATGCCATAGTTTTCCCATTTCTTTGGAGGGCATTGCTACCATGTGGTTCACAAGATTGCCACCTCGATCCATTTCTTCCTTTGACCAGTTGGCCACTAAGTTTGTAGAACAATTCCATATGCATGTGACGAGGCCTAAAGATGTTAAAACTCTATCTAGTGTCACCCATGCTTCCACAGAGTCACTCAAGTGCTATTTAGAGAGATTTCATGCTGCATATGTGGAGATTAGTAACCCTAATGACAACTCAATCTTAGTGGCATTGACTAAGGGGATTGACCCTGATTCTGAGTTTGGAAATTGGTTGGTTGGGAAACCACCCATGTCCGGACCATTTCTACTCCATAGCTGCTCAATTTTTAAGACGAGAGGACGCGAAACAGTCTAGGAAGCAAAATGACACGGGACCCAGTATGGAGGGAATACAAAGTAATGTTGCGGTTAAACAGTTCGGAGAGAGTTTCGGGAAAGTTCAGTTAAATATACAGAACCGGCAAACTCAGTAGAGGAACAATGGCAATCAAAATAAGAAACGAGATCAAAATCATGGCCTTTGACGTAGGGCTCCAATGTTCGATAACTACACGCCATTGAATACGTCGCTAGAGAACGTGTATTTATAGACCTGTAATACTATGCAATACAAGAATCCTGCTTCGAAGCCATCATCGGAGAGGTAGATTCAGACAGGAAAGTTTTGTAGGTTCCATGAGAGTTACGGCCACAACACAAATGAGTGTCGTCATTTGTAGGATCTTATCGAGAAATTGATTAGAGGGAGAAAGTTAGATCAGTTTGTGTGGGCACCACAGTCAGATGGTGCAGGTCCATAATCCAAAATCGTGTACCGAATCAAGAAAGGTAGGAGGAACCCACTCGTACTGGCGGGAGGTTAGTTATAAATACAATAAGTGGTGGTCCTCATCCAGCAGACCGAAGTTGGAGGGAAATGGAGTTGTATGCCAGCTCTATCAGGCATGCGGACTTCGAGCGTTGTAGTAGTTGTGATGATGGAGCTCCGGCCATGCAACAAAGGACGATGACAGATGAAATCGTATTCAAAAATAGAGATGCTGATAAGGTCGAAGCCCCCATTATCGACCCACTAGTCATATCTGCCCAGGTAGGTCCTGCTTGGATGAAGAGGATCCTGGTTGACAGTGGTAGTTCCGTGAATATTTTATTCAAGTGAGCATATGATTTGATGAAGATGGAAGCCAAGGATTCGAAACCTTGTCAATCTCGAATCCACGGCTTCAATGGAAGTGCTACTATATCCACTTGAGTGGTGGAACTGCAAGTGGAATTGGGGGTTGGAGAACGCTGGAGAGTCCGGATTTTGCAGTTTGTTGTTTTAGACATTGATTCACTTTATATTGCCTTTTTAGGCTGACCGACCCTTGCTGAATTCAGGGCAGCTATTGCCCCCTGGTGCTTGACTCTGAAATTCCCCACCGATCACGGGGTCGGAGTCGTTCAAGGAGATCAGGCTGTTGGGAGAGCCTGTTACATTGCTGAGCTACGCGAGGCGAAGCGAAGAGAGAAAGGAAAGGGCGTAGAGGAATCTCTCTACGTCCGTTTTGCTGATGATTGACAATTGGTGCTTGGGCCCCGGCCTGGGCACCCCAACCAATTCCATAGGGATCTTGACCCTAGAGATACCGAGAGAAAAGATGAATCTAAAGACAGTCAATTTTCCCCAGCCGAACTAACGATCGATGTTCCAATCAATGATGAAGCTGATTTAAAGGTGATAAAGGTTGGATCTCAGTTAAGCCAACAGATGCAATAGGAATTGGCTTAATTTCTTCGGGCGAACCTCGACGTATTTGCCTGGACGCATTTTGATATGTGTGGGATCTCGCCGGACATCGCGAGCCACACCCTGAATATTGACCCGCGGTGTATCCTGGACAAGCAGAAAAGGCATGGTATGGATCCAGAGAGATCTTCCGTACTTAAAGAAGAGGTCGATAAATTGAAATCAAATGGGTTAATATGAGATGCTTTATACCCGGAGTGGGTATCCAAACCTGTACTTGTCCGAAAGCTGACCGGGAAATGGAGAACATGCATTGGTTATTCTGACTTTAACAAAGCCTTCCCAAAAGATAGTTTTCCACTTCCCTGAATTGATCAGCTCGTAGATTCAATGGCTGGGCACGAGTTTCTATCTTTTATGGATGCTTATACCGGCTACAACCAGATACCCATGCATTTACTTGACCAAGAGCATACCAGCTTTGTGACCGATCTGGGACTCGACTGCTACAGAGTCATGCTATTTGGACTCAAGAATGCCAGAGCGACGTACCAACGCCTAGTTAACCAAATGTTCGCCAACCATATCGGGAAGGCCATGGAAGTATATGTGGACAACATGCTGGTAAAGTTGAGATTCTCCACTGATCATGTAAGAGACTTAGAATCGATGTTCTACATTCTTCGAGAGTACAAAATGAAGCTCAATCCACTGAAATGTCATTTTTGAGTCGCATCTGGAAGTTCCTTGGCTCATCATCAACGCTCGAGGAATAGAAGCCAACCCTGAAAAGATCTAGGCGATCAGAAATCTTCAATCTCTGAAACCATAGAGCAAGTCCAGAGTCTCAACAGGAAGGTAGTAGCATTGAGCAGGTTCATTTCAATGTCCATTGGTAAGTGCATTCCCTTCTTCGATCTGATCCGAAAAGGAAGGCGAAACTTTGAATGGACCACGGAATGTGAAGACGCATTCAGAGAACTAGTTCAACATCTGTCCACATCGCTGATTTTGTCAAAGCCTATCGACCATGAGCAATTATATCTTTACTTGACGGTATCAGAAAACGCAAACAGTGCTGCTTTAGTTCGGGAGGAAGACCGAGCGCAGAAACCGGTCTACTATGTTAGCATATGGCTAACCGGAGCTGAGAGAAATTATCCAAAGCTAGAGAAATTGGCTTATTGCCACTACGCTATAGATGGCCTATTGCAACGAAAATACAAGATGTTGCTAGCTACAATGTAACGATAGCTATGCTGATTTTTGTCTATTGCAACATTAGCTTCAGGATGTTAGCATAGATATCAACACTATGTTGCAGTAGCTATAGACTTATAAAAATATTATAAAAGATGAGTGCAGGCTGAAAAATAAGCAGGCTGAAATAATTTTTGATGCGGGAAGCAAAAACAAAGCAACAAAATTAACAAAATATTCTAGGGTTTCACTCAAACACTTAACAAAATACTTAAGCAGCCACAAACATGCTAATGTTTTTCGCTTCCCAAAATCAAAATCAAATTTTACGTTCTTTCTCAAAAATCAAATTTCCCAAAATCGGAGTCAAAAAGAAGCAATGCAGTTGCAAATCGATTTATTAGAGGCCGCGATTGATGTTGATCTCGATTGTGGTTGGCGAGATGATGGTGACTGGTTTGGGATGATGCTGTTTCGATTGCCGTAGGTGGTTGAGGTGAGTTCGTGTTTTTTGGGATGGACGATTCAATGTTTTCTAGTTACGGTAGGGTGGATTAGTGTGTTTGAGGATTTGGGGAAGTAGCAGTGATTTGGGGTTCACTCGACTTTGGCTGCGAGGTGGTGGGTCGTGAACTGGCGATGGATAGTGTTGGGACTGCAGAGGGGTATTGTTTTTTTAGGTTCGAGTAGTTCAGGTTGTGGAGGTTATGTAATTTGGATGGTTGTACAAGTGAAGATGGCTGGAAGTTTGGTCTGGTAGCATGGTCGCAGCAGTTGATGGTTGATGGGATGCAGAAGCTTGTTTGGTTTTTCGAAATGTGGGTAGTGTATTGATGTGGTTGGGTAGGGAGTTGTGGTGAAGTAACAATCACTGTATGATTTGGTGATTAGAGATAGTAATTGAGTCGGTAGGAGAGGAAATGTGGGTGTTATTTGGTTGAACTAGTGAGGGGATGAAGTTGTAGTGGTTTGTAGGAAGAACTGCAGACTTGGTTTTGATGAACTGCAACGTTGCAGAAGTATATGAGAGGATGGATGTTGTATAAGCAGGTGTGCAAGTTGATGTTGTATAAGCAGGTGTGCAAGTAGTTCGTGGGCTTCTTCTTGGTAAAACCTTCTTTTTTGATCTAGCTCATTTTAGTATCATCTGATGTATTGTTACTTCATAATATGGTGGATACAACTCATGTATCTTATGTGTATCCATCTTTAGATACTTCAAGGCATTTCCTACCTGTAAAAGTAATCAAGCAAGTGATTAAATCTATGTCTTATGCCAAGCTGGTATTAAATAATTATTTTGTTCTCAAAATTCATATTTTAAAGTTTAACATTATTTCTTATATTTCAATTCCATTTATTTTTTTGCTGTGCTTGTGTTTCTGAGATGAACTTTCGCTCAGTAGATCAATGTCCTTCATTGGCATATATTGGATGAACAATCTTTTCCTTTAGAGGTGCCATCCTACCCAGATTTGTGGAAGGGAGCATACTCAAAATGGGGGAGATACACTGTTGAAGATGCACTTGACATTGTTAAGTATGTACTTCTCCTGCATACGGTTATGGTACTATGTGTTGCACAAACACATGCCTCCTATAGCCATTATGTGTTGCAAATATGAATGTACTGTTAATAAGTAGAATTTAGTATGTACTGGCTGTAACTATGAATACACTGGCTATGTTTTTAAGTATGTTTGTTATTTTGAACTTGACTAAGTAAAACTTGTGTTGCTGGTTATTCTGAAATGAAAAGTTCTTTGTTGCAGTGTAATGTTGCCACTAGATAAAATATAATGTTGCAGTATAATGTTGCCATAGATATGATATAATGTTGCAGTACATTTCCAATTTAAATTGCAAAAGGCGTTGCCATAGATATGATATAATGTTGCAGTATGTGATGTTAAATGTGGTAATACTGGCAATGTGTTTCCATCGGATGGTAAAAGTGTTACCATAGATTAATGAATATGGGCCCTACGACAGGGTTTCGTAAAGGTGGGCCACAGAATTAGTGGCACCACAATGTGGGCCCACATGTTGGGGCCCAGATTATGGGGCCCACTTTTTAGTAAATTTGGTACCTGTGGCAACAACAGGACCGATGTTGCCCTAGGGCCGTAAAGATGTTGCCTTTGACTCAGGGCAACGCGGCAAAATGCATCACCGAGAAAGTGTTGCCTTTGCCCTTTTTAGCCTACAACAACATTTTTTGGCACTTCCTGCATCATTCTTGGGTGTTGCAGTATGCATCTATGGCATAGTGTGCCTAGTCGTTGCCTCAAGGAAGTACCATCCATATTTCCAAGCTCATCCTATTATACCGATCAGCCGTTATGACAGGTCCTTACGCGGCCTTAGACTTCTGGTAGGTTACTCGAGTGGAACATTGAACTGAGCCGGTTTGATATCACTTATACTCGAAGGAGAGCGATTCAAGGACAAGTCCTAGCAGATTTCATAGCTGAATTTACCTTTCCATAGGACTTTTCCGAGACCAGTAAATCTCCCGAATACATCTGGAAGCTCCATACCGATTGTGCATCCAACGATCGGTGCTCGGGTGCTAGAGTAGTACTTGAAACCCCCGAAGGCCGATCCATATGCTATGTCTTGAAATTTGAATTTCATGCGACCAATAATGAAGCTGAATATGAAGCCTTGCTTGCTGGATTGAAACTCACCCATGATTTGAGAATTATTGCTGTGGAAATTTATTGTGATTCCCAATTAGTCATATGCCAGATTTGGGGTGAATATCAGGCTAAGGATCGAAGACTAACTGCTTATCTAGCTCGAGTCCAAGGAATACTTGATCAATTTGACCATTATGCCATCTTTTACATACCCCGCAAGCGCAATCGAAAGGCTGATTCATTGGCAAAGCTAGCTAGCACAGGCGAAGCACAGCAAATGGGACTTGTTCCTATGGAGACATTATCTTCTCCAAGCATTGATCAGATGGAGACAGACTCTGTATTTGAAACCGCTCCCAGCAAGAAGTCGTGGATGACCACATACTGAAATTACATCAAGCATGGAGCGCTACCTGAGCGCAGAAGTGAGAAAAGACAGATTCTTCGAAAAGCCTCGTAGTTTAGCATTCAGAATGGAGTCGTGTATAGAAGAGGATATTCAGTTCCTCTCCTCCGATGTATCATGCACGATGAAATTAAATGAGTGTTGCACGATGTACAAGAAGGAGAATGTGGTGATCACACTGGAGGGCAAGCCCTCGCTAAGAAAGTACTCCGATACGGGTGTTACTGGCCAACTGTAAACCGTGATGCAGCAAACTACGCCAGGAAATGTGATAATTGCCAGAAACATGCTCAAATTCCTAGAGCCCCACCTACTGAGATAACCCAAATGGTCAGCCCATGGCCGTTTGCAGTATGGGGCATTTATATCATTGGCACTCTACCTCTGGCCAAAGGTGGTGCAAAGTACGCCATCGTCGCGGTTGATTACTTTACCAAATGAGCTGAACCCGAACCTCTTGCGACAATCACGACGAAGAAAGTAATCAACTTCGTAGTTCGCAACATTATCTGCCGATTTGGTCTCCCATATACCATCATTACTGACAACGAAGCCCAGTTCGACAGTGTTGAGTTCAAGGATTTTTGTCAGCGCTTGCATATTCACAAGAAATTCTCTGCAGTTGCACACCCTCAAGCGAAAGGCCAGGTTGAAGCTGTTAATAAGGTTATCAAGTCGATTCTGAAATAACGACTGGAAAAGGCCAGGGGCAAGTAGGTTGATGAACTTCCTATGGCTTTATGGGCTTACCGAATGACCTACAAGTCCATGACTGGACACACTCCATTTTCTCTATCTTATGGCTCAGAAGCTGTTATTCCAGTCGAGATGGAAGTACTTTCTTATCGTGTGACTTACTATGATCCGAAGACAAATGCCATATTACTTTCCGAATCCTTAGATTTATTAGATGAGAAGTGTGAAGAGGCTGATTTAAGGGCAGCCGCGTATCGAAGTCGAGTCGCCCGATTATACAATGCCAAGGTCCGACAACGAACCTTTGAACTCGGCGATCTCGTTCTCAAGAGAATCTATCCGGTCTCTTCACACATGAAACCAAATTGGGAAGGACTGTATGAGATTACACAAAAAATCAAAGATGGCACGTTCAAGTTATCGACCATTGATGGTCTTACTTTGCCGAGAGCCTTGAACAACGAGAGTCTCCTTCGCTACTACAAATAACAGGCTTTATTTATTCAGCTCATTCTTTTATTTACAATTTGTTTCTGCATTTCGAAATGTGAATTTGTAATAAGGCAACTGATTCTGCTGTATTTTCTCATTTTAGAAATAAAATGCCATCTCTTCGAGCTAGAGCTATGATTTATTGAATGTAACGAACAACATCACGATGCACGGAGAGCTAAATTCCATCATACGATGGAATTTATTCAAATAGGGAGTGACTATGATACGACCGACCACTCTCTAAGTGAACCCAAGCTCGGGGGCAAGTCACTACACTAAAGTCAAATAAGGATTGATACACGACAATCCTTTCACTAAACTTCAAACTCTCGGAGTGCGAGTTGGAGCATAAACTCATAAATAAGGTCTTGAAAGGGGTGGACCCATCCTCTAACGACTTCGACCGTACCCTAGCCAAGCTTGAGGAGGATGGATCCGTCCATCTAACGACCTCACTTGTTAACCCGGGGTGGATGCGAACCGACCATCCACGATCCCGATGAACCCATCATTCCCAGAGTGCGAATGAAGTCCTAAAAAGCTTACAACGGATGTGAATGACCATCTATCGTCCAACTCCATATTCCCAGAGTGAAAATTGGAGTATAAACATTAACTCTAGGTTCCCAGAGTGCGATCCAGAATATACACACCAACTCTAAATTCCCAGAGTGCGAATCGGAGTATAAATATCAACTATAGGTTCCCAGAGTGCGAACCAGAGTATAAGCGTCAGCTCCAAATTCCCAGAGTGTGAATTGGAGTATAATCACCAAATTCAAGTTCCCGGAGTGCGAACTGGATTACAAACATCGATTATCTTTGGATTCCCAGAGTGCGAACCAGATTATCGATCGCAAACAACTCTGAATCCTTGGAGTGTGGACAGAGTGTAAACGTGACTTGAGTGTGAACGACCACTCATAAACTAACCTAATCCCTAGAGTGTGGACATGTACTTAAAACTTAAATAGGCGCGATTGACCGCCGAAATGCAAATGCAGATCCCCGGAGTGCGGATGTGACTATCTATGAGTAAGCGAGTGTGATTTGACCACTCGACTCTCACTTGTATTAGCGTCGATCTGACGATGTTAACTTCGAAGAAATAGAGGAAAATTATGATCGCTAGCCGATCTTTACAACTTATCCCCGAAATAGGTGGCAGGACTTAAGTGTTAATCACTGGCCGGAGCAGTGCAGCGTCAAAGTCCAACTCGATTTCCAATTACACTTCGTGTTTTTGATTTCCAAACTTGGTGAATAACGACAAACTCAACTCAAGAGTTGAAACTCTGCAAGCACACTGAACTGAAATTCAAACGCTGCAACACTTAAGCATAAAAGACAGAAATAAATGTTGAAGCAAGAAAACAAAATTTCATTTAAACAAATTGTAAGTGAAGATTTATATACAAGTTTCCCAAAATCCCTACTAGCAGGGGCCGAACCCGAGTCTATACACGGCCTATGAGAGAAAAGCAAAAAACAAGTTCCTAACTACAATAATGCGTCGAAATGGCCTATCTACTCCCTTTTCCTCTTTAGCCTCTTCTTCAGTATGGATCCACTAGAGCCACTAGTGATTTTTCCTTTTGAACTTTTACCATTTGGCGGATTATCTCCAGACGGAGGCATGATGTCAATATCCTCCTCCGAACTTGAATCTAGAGGAATGCTCCCTGCAGGAGGAGTCGTAGGGGTCGGATCTGCAATAGGGGGCAAAATGGGCACACTGGTATTGACAAGTGTACCTCCTGGTGATATCATTCTTAGCGGAGCTGGGCAGGGTGCCGCCATTCCACCCCCAGAACTACCACCGTGTGCCGCTGCCTCCAACTCAGCATTGATTTTAGCCAGTATCTCTTCCTCGCGAATAGGTTGGGCTTCGTTTGGAGCAACAGTGGTTTGTGTTGAAGCACCAGAAGCGGGCGTGAGTCCACTAATGACAAATGGCAATTCCGCATAGGGGTCACTGTGTCGACCTAGAAGCTCGTTCATCATCAGCTCATTGAAAGAAAGTGAGTTCCCTTGCGTTCCTTCGATTGGCACGACCATTGTCGTAGTGATTGTTTCAGTAATAATGGCCTCCTACGCTTGATGTAATTCTTGGATTGCAGGAGCCACTGTCGATGTAACTTCGATCACTGAACAAAGGAAGAAGAAAAATTGTTAGTAAGCATTTCAAGACGAGTCTCTTATTTCGAACACACGTGATTTGTTTAGAGTACCTTCCTCAGTTTGGCTCACAGATGGCTGAGCAGCTTCAGAGATGTGCTCTTTGATGGGGGATAGCTGTGGCTGTTCTGGATTGTAGGCTGGGATAGACTGGAGTTCAGCCGCTGAAACAGGCTCAGATCGAGGCAGAGCAGTAATCTCAAAACTTGTGGCATGATGCTCGACGCAGGAGCCTTCCTCAATCTACTGGTGCTGGGTGTTGAGCTTCTCCTTCTCATGTGAGATCATCGAATCGTGGAGAATCTTCTTTTCATCCTCGATCAGCACATAATTCTCCAGCCCGAACTCATCGAATGATCCACCCAGATGCACCGCCTTCTCCTCCTCGACCAATAGGTTCCAAGCATTATAAAGATGTGTCGAGTAGTTCTCGAGCCAAGCTAGATTTCTATGTTTTAGCACGTTGGCGTTGTAAGTAACGAGAATTTCCTCTATATCGGCCTCCAACCAGGACTCCGTCGTCTGAACTTTTTCTTCGACCTCAGCTTCCACCGCACGGACTTTTTCCAAAGCCGCATCCCTTTCACCCTGAAGCACCACCGCCTGATCACATGCTTCTTGTGAAGAAATATTGGTAGCATCCTTCTCTTTAATGATCTTGGAAAATTTGGACTTAAGCTCATTGAGCTCTTTGAGCGCTACGTCCCACTCGGCAGTGACGGTGGTGTTCCTATAACCCATGTCCTCCATCATGGCATAATGCTCTTGTCTCATCCTATCCATGGCCGAGTTGGCATCATTGGCCTTTTTGAGAGCTTCCATTTCATATTTTCGGGAAGACTCGGCTTCAGCATTGAGCACCTGAATAATCCGGTCTTTCTGTGCGAGCTCTTTCTCCAACTTCTCAATCACAGCAGCCCGCTCGAAAGCCTTTTTCGATGCTTTTTTCATGGCTTTCGACCACTCCTTATATTGAAAGTGAATATCGGTGACATAGTCGTGAATAGTGTTCTCAGCCTCCGTTGAAATTCTCTTTAATTGCGGAGGGAAAATATACTCATCGAAACAGATGTTGGGAAAATATTTCTTCAATTGAGTCAGTTTAATCGCTCCTTCCACTGTGGGCTCGGCGAGCACTGCTCTGCAATTATGGGAGCCGCTACTTCAGTCCCGCGTTGTTGAGTTTCAGACCTTAGAGCATGTGAAGACGACTTATGCCGTGAAGATTCTAGAGGTCGCGAAACGTGGATCGGGGGCTGTACAGGATTTCTAAGGGGGAGAACGAGATCGAGACCGGTGTATGTACTCCCTGTCTCTTTCATACCGCTCCTGACTAGAATACCCGCGGTCATAATCCATATCCGCCTCTCTTCTGCGCTGTCGTAATATGTAGAAGATCGACGAACTTTTCGAAGACTGCCTAGCATCGAGTCTCGATCGGACATTGTATCTGCAAAGTAAAAGAAGAACGGAGTTAGTAATTTCCCAAAGAGATCAACCTATGGTCAGAAATCGTGTAGTGCCGTGAAGTGTGTATGTATGTGCAACCCCCGCGACCAACCGGAAGTGTCGACCACGCTAATGGGAAGAGACTCGCTTAAATCTAAAGCGTGTTGAAGTTCCTCCAATCCGACATCATGTTGGAAGGAGACGTAGTCCGGGATTGGGATATTCGCGAGCCCTTCGAAAAGATTTTCCACTTGCAGGGGAGAAGCCTCCGAAACTCTAGGTCCAGGAATGGGCGAGGACATGACCATAGTTTTCCATCTCCTGGATTTAGGACATTTAAAAGCAGCTACCTTGCCTTTTCTTTTCCCTTTGGGATCTTGAAGGGTACCAGAGATCCTAGCCGCAATTTTGTCATCAGTGGGTGTTCTCTCCAAATCAACCTCCTCGGTTATAACAAGTCGGGGCGTCTTACGCTAAGCTCGTTTCTTCGAGATGGACCTTAGCGTTCCTTTAAGTCTAATACTTTGGTGCCGCTCAATCAGTCCGACGATTCCCAAATTCCTATCCGTCAGAACTGAGTCAATGTTTCTCTCTTCGCTTGGGATTTCTTGAAGGATCCAAACTATCTCTTTGAAATGAACACCTTTATGTCATTGAATTACAGCTGTAAAGAAAAAGAGATATAAGTTTGAGTTCAGTTATAACTGTCTTATTAGCTACTTAAAAAGATTGCAATACTTACGTCTGAATAGCCATCGACTGGCAAATCCTGGAGGGCATCGAACATAGAACCACTTTGTCTTGAAATAACTTAGCCTGGTCCAAGATCCTGTTACAACTTGACAATTTCTTACTGCCTCCAGGAACGTGAAGGATGGGCTATCTCCCTGACTCTTAATGTTGAATAGATATCTAATCTCGATCGGGATCAGTGGTCGAAAGAGATGTTCCATGAACACGATGAATAAACTATTCAACAACGCGTATCCGTTGGGGTGCAGCTGAGATGGAGCGATCTCAAGGAAAGACAACACTTCCCTGATATACTGGTTAAACGAAGGAAGCGTCCCGACTACGCACACATGACGATTGAATGCGGTATACCCTTCTGGTAGATAGTGTGGTCTATCATTAGGTCCCGGCAATAACACATCATCAAACAACAGGCCATGCCTTAGGCATATTCATCCCAACATGTCTTCGGAGACATTGGATGGAACAGAGTCTATCGGACTACTAACGAAGGATGCACCAGGTATCTTGTCCGGGGCTGGATCTATAATTTCAGCCTCGATGACCGGTAACACGATTGTTGGGGGAGAGAAATCTAAGCTTCATGTTGTTGTGAGCTTGAAGGTTCCATAACTAACTAACTTACGAGAAATCATCATTAGATGATAATAAGCCCATGCATTCCCTAGTGTGAAAGTGTGAATATGTTGTGCAGTGCAGTGCTGTATATTACTTGAAAAAATTCTACAGAATTAGAGAAAGCGTGTAAACGACAAGACTTTCGAAGTTCAACTGGAGTGACCGTCTTCGCTGACCGTGATCACCATGTCATTCGGATATTAGCAATCGATCCAAGTTAAAGTCCGTTATCATTTTGTTAAGTTACAGTTCCATCGACGAGCTTCGTAGGGCAGTCAAATATCTATTCTATAGTTAAGTCCAGATGTGCAAGAATGAAGCTCGTCGGAATTAGGTGATCGATTGTACAAGATTTCACATCCATCAACATTCAGGCTTGGATCGTTCACTCGAGACCTACTTTGCATCGATCAAAAAAACTTAAGTCTCGCATCGATCAAGGAACTTTAGTTTCGTATCGATCAGAAAAATTTAGTTTCGTATCAATCAGAAAACTTTAGTTTCGTATCAATCAGAGAACTTTAGTTTCGCGTCGATCAGAGAACCTTAGTTTCGTATCGATCAGAGGACCTTAGTTTCGTATCGATCAGAAAATCTAAGTTTCGAATCGATCGGGGCTGGTGGCTTCGTATCGATCAGGGCCAACAACTTCGTATCGATCGCAACCCATTGATTTCGCATCAGTTTGGAACCTTTGGCTTTGCATCGGTCGAACATGCCAAGTCCTCATATCGATCAATCCAGATCGATATGAGTTCCAACCATCCTCGTTCAATGTGAATCTCGTCACTCAATTCAACATTTCCAGGATCAATACGAACTCCGATGCGAAATCTTAGCATCTAGATGGATTCGAGCGCTCCTACTCCAGATCGACACGAAACGAAGGTCAAGCCGTCCCTCCACAGATCCTTTGTAACCCAGACTCCTTCTTCTCCAAACGGCATAAACGCCATGACCATCCTCGACCTCGCATCAACTTTCTCCAGTTTCTTTCATACTACATTTGGCCGCAAATGCAAATAGGATGGCACGAGTATCGAGTCTCATCATAGTTAGGTCGAATTCATTCGATAGATTACCTAATTGCAACAGTTGGTTTAATGGATTGAAGATTTGGTTCGATTTGAAGGCGAGCAGTTCTTCTTTTCCAAGATTCCGAAGCGATACGAAGGCAGAAAGCAAGAATGGAAAACGAAGGAAAAAATGGCTAAGTCCAAAGTATTTATATGGACTCGAGAATGAAGGAAAAAGGCGTTTCGCCTTCCAGTCAACGCGACGGGTCATAGCAGGTCAACTATTGAATCGGTTCGAACGAGCTATTCGAACCCATAAGTCCGAGTCTTCATCGAGGCGAAATTTTCACCAGGTCCATCGATTCGAGACTGCTATTCGTATCGATTGATTTGACTCCATCCATAATGCATCGATACGAGCTACGCCTTTCGAATCCACCAAGTCACATCCTCCAGAGGCCAATATTCATCGATGCGAATTGCAAATCATCTGTTCGTATCCAACGACATCGAGCTCATCGATACAAAAATGAAGACCACTACAATGGAGTCCACCGAAGTTCGTAACCATTGATGCAAATAATCATTTCATATCCATCGTTGTGAATCACATCGATATGAAAGACATCACAAAGACCTGTTGGAGATACTAAAAACTGTAGGGACGAAATGGCAATTCGTATCCATCGAAGCTCATATCTATCGATATGAAATATTCATTTCATATCCATCAATGCGATGTATATCGATGCGAGGACAATCTTTCAACCTTTTACATTGATTCATGAGAGAATCGATACGAAGGAACATCTAAGAATAACTATCAAGCGTTGTTGCGACTCGAATTTCACATCGGTTCAGGAGAGGACCGATACAGAATTCGGTACGAGAGAACTGACAACGACTCGTGAACGTGCAACGTTAATGAGAGTCAGATTAACATATATGCATATATGTCGGACTAATATTCAATTTTCAACATTCACAGGAACTGGATACTCATCTAATAACGATTACGGCGACAAACAGCTAAATACTATCTTACAACAATCAGTTACAACGGTACAGGGTACAACAGTTGACAATCAACAGTTCACACTACTGAGGAAATCAGTCAAAGACTACAACTTTCTCTTCAAAGATGACAACCATTCAGAATGAAGATGGAATCTTTTCAAAGCACGCCATGTTTCCACAAGACGTACTTTGGGGGGCAAATGTTATCACGCCTTTTGGCAAGGCTGAGATATCAAAGAACTGACTTAAAACCAAGGGTCGCTCATCATGGATATCGAGTGTGCACATGTTCACCGTGGATATCGATGAATTTTATTCGAGTCTGGATCAGGCTATAGTTGACAAGACACGATATGTAACGACCCGATTTTATGACTTTCGAAAGTCGACATTAATACGTCCGCTGTAGCTATTGCCGCACAATCGAATGCTAGAAAATCGAACCATTAGGGTTTAAGAAGAAAAAGACAGAAGAAGAAAATGGAAATCAATAACAGAATCTCACATTTCACAGCGGAACAAATATAATAGATAAATGAATAATCTTTAAAACAAAGAATCATCTCTGTTAATACAATACAACATCAGAGTTTACAACAACATCATATAGACACTTGCAGTCTTTATAACTTGACCATATGAAAACTGACTTACACTAACCACATGCAACAGACACTACATAGTAAGCGATACGTCTCACCGTCCAGCTTCAACTCCTGATCTCCACAGCAACTTCTTGGCTTCGCTACAGAACAATTGACAACCTGACTCTAGGCTGTCCGTGTGGAAAATTATGGGCACCCAGAGTTTAGAAAGGGAACAATAAACTACAGGTCAGTCATGGAACTGGTTTGAGATCTTTAAAAACAGTTATTTTTAACCAAAAGAAAACAAAGGGATTTAAAAGAAATCCGCAATGCTTTTTGGAAAATAAAAATACCATAAGGCCTTCCGGCACACACACAATGCAATCGCACACTTGGGGGAGATTTCTCCTTATGATAGTCAAACATGCTTAATACGCAAAATCTTTTTTATATTATCATTAGTGCGTAGTGCAGAAAACATTTGCAAGTATAATATTCATCTTAGCCAGCATATGTACCATTATAGTATGCCTACTATAACTACCATATTAGATGGCATGTTATACAACTAAAACCGTACAAGGCGCGTATTGGTAATTAGATTTCCAACAAATGGTCTGCCTAAGGAACTTCCTACTGCCGCATGGGTACGCCTCTGGAGTGACGTACCGAGAACCTAACCGGATCTCTGCCAACACAAGGCCGGGTTACCTCTACAAAAATAGGTAACTACTGACATGAGTATGTCATCCCTCGGTTGTAAAAAACCTTTATCCAAGGATCCTCAACAACAACAATCACAAAGTAATATATATCTGCGATATCCACATAAGTTAAGTATCTGGTGTAACAACCCATAAATTTTTAAACGGTTTTAATAACATATTTAATTGAATTTTTGAGAAATTTTAAATAATAATATTCTGAAATAAAAATTTAATGTTTGGATTATGTATAATTAAATATAACCAGTGAATAAATAAAAAAACATATAAATTTAGATTACGTTACTGGTTAATTAATTTGGGCATACATTCGTTTTAATTATTGCATCTATTGTACATACTCTTTTATTTCATATCTTAGCTGCTAAAAATCTTTGATTTCCTAACCGTTTCAAAATCTTTTCCCATCTTCATTTTTGCAACGCAGTTCAGATCTGGAAAAAAAAGTGTAATGGGTAACGATCCAAAATTTAAGATCAATTTAAAATTCTAATTTTATTAAAATATTGAATAAAATTTGGTAGAAACAAAAATGATGGGAATAATAATAGTTTATATGAGATTTACAATTTGAATTAAAACAACAAATGTTAAGAATTTAATAATAATTGTTAATTGTAAATATTGATCTATTGAATAAAATTTAAGAGGAAACGATAGTTTATTTGTATTGTTGTAATTCAAATAAGTTAACCTCTAACAAATGAACTAAAATTGGCAACTAATGGATATGTTGAGTTATGTGAAATTATTAAATAATGTTTGATTTATTATTAATAAAAAGAAGAAAAAAAGGAAAAATATTATGTTCTGTTTATACATCAAATGGTGGTTTTGAAATTTAGTTTTGAAAGCAAGTATGGATTTTAGATTCAAAGAAAAATTTGGTCTTAATATACATATATACACGGAAAGTTTAGTTTGGGTATAGGTCCATTAATTATTGTGTGAATTCTAGTAGGTATGTATATATAGGTTATGTTAGTATTTTCAAATATATTACTCATTTCCTTGAAGTTTTGAAACACACTGTCCAATCAACCCATCAATTGCTCTAATAATTTATTTTGGGAAATTCAAGGCATAGCTGTTTTATTTGCCATCATTTCTTTTATTTTTATCCAAACGGTTCATTTTGCCTTTATAACGTATCCTTCCATTCCATACTTATCGTTTTCCTTTACGTTTCAAACATGGAACGTACTGTCCAATCAGCAAGTAATTGCTTTAATTTCTCAACTAAATCTAGGGTGACTGTTTCCATCCTATAATTATTTTGAATATCAAAACATATAAATTGTATACGTTTACGTTCATTTTTGGTCAGTTCTTTTGTTTTAAAGTAATATATTTATTTCTTAAAAACGGTTGCATTGTGAAACACGTCTCTTCCAAATCTTCACCGTGCGGCCCAAGCAATATAATAAATTGCTTTAATAACATTGCTGAATCAACGGTCATTTCAATTTATTATTTGTTGTACGTTTCCTTTTTGCTTAAAAATTGGCTACGTAAACATTAATTCAAAAATAGGAAGAAATCATTCGTTTCCTGTAGCCACTTCACTTGCTTTAATTATTTCACGTGATTCAAGCAGGTGACTGTGTCCATTCACTCAACCTTTATCTATATTTTTGTTTTAAATTTCTTTCCTCTGTTCACCAGGGTAATTATGGTATGATTCTCAGCCTATTGGTCTGCCTTTCCTTCTTTCCTTCGGCAATAAAAAAAAACCTTTAATTATTATCTCATTTCTTGCTTGAACGGTTACAGACAATCAATTAGTTAATTGCATGTTATAGTCTGTTCATGCCTATTTGGTTCATAAAAATTATTAAGCATTTTTACCCAGAGCAGCCAACTCACCTACATCGTTCTATATCTATTTATTTGCGTACAAGTTCAAACTTTCCATTTTCTTTGATTGATAGATTTGTTGCCTTTATCTATTCTTTCTCTCCCTGTCTTTATTTCTTAAAGGAAAGCAATCCATCAAAACGTGAATATTTGATTATAGCCTGCCGTTACCTATACCCAAATTTCCATTTTTATGACCGTCATTCGAATATCAAACTTATATACTTTTTGCATTCATTTCGCTCATTCAATTTTAGGTTTCTTATTCCAGCTTTTAAATATTGAGCTCCTCCCTTTCATTTCTGTGTGGCCTTTACTTCTCTTCCCCGTTTCTTCTTTTTTTTTTTCCCCCCTCTGTTAGCTTCTCAAAACCATCATTCCGCAGCTCCTCCCTGATCTTCCATCCCTCGTGCTCCTTCGTAGCCACTTAGACCGTGTACTCCTTCTTTTGCGTAAGTATATTTTTTTATATAAACCTATGGTATATTATAATATATACTGTGTACGTTAGTTTATATGCTTATATATATACGTTGTTGTATGTTTATGAAAGAAAATATGTATATATTACACACTATATTCTCTGTTTTGTTTTAAAATATATAAGTGTTATAGGGTATAAGGTACACATAGATAAAGTTATATGTTGTATAAGAATATAAGTGGATTTGTACAGATAAAGCATGGGTTTATTGATATTATAATTACGTAAATACTGATTTTATATAAACAGTTATATGATTTATTTTTTTATATTATAGAAATTGGAAAATCTGGTTCGACAATGAATGTATGTTAGACTGTTTATATATTTATAGTAATATATATTGATTTTGTTTAAGTATGATATAGACAGTGTTTATAAGTTTTTTTTAAAAATAAGTTATATTAGTTTGGATTTTACCTGTTGGGTTAGATAGGGTCACTGAGTATACATATGTATATATTTATACCTTATGTACGTTTGTGTATATATATTTATATTTGTTAATTATATTTTAAGTTATATGTTAGTTATAATATATTATGGTTTGTAGTATTCCTAATATTTTAAAACAGAAAATATATATTGTTGGAAACATGTAATACAATCGCGTTTGTATATTTTCTATTTAAGTTTATATAACTTTAAATATATGTGTGTATATATAATATAAAATTTTGTTCGCAAATGTCTATATGAGTATACATTAATTGGTTTTAAAAGATATAAATATATGGAGACTTTGTTCGAAGTGTTGAATTAAATTTCAATTTGAGATATATGAATAAATTGATTTTAATAATAAATAATAAAATTATATGCATCATTTTCTGTCATATCAAGATGGTTCTAATTCGTTTTCACCAAATTCTTATTTCTCAGCTTTGTTGAATTCGTGCCAATCTAGCGTTGCTTTGAAATTCGTAGCTTGTTGTGTTGTCTATCTTCTCTAGTCTCTAGTCTCGAAAGGTGGGAAATCACTCACGATTAGCGTTCTTTTATTTATTAAATTTGGTTTCAATTGAAACGACAATTGGAATATACTATTGAAGTTAGTAAATCTGTTATATATGCTATTATCTGTAAACTGTTCACCTATGGGATATGACACCATATCCTATTGTTTATACTTTATTTAATTACTGTTGATATATGCCTGTTGTTATATTATTATCATATCCTGTTATACTATTATTATCTGTTATCACTCTGCAAGTTCCCTGTAGTTTAGAGTTCACTATGGGTTGAAATGATACATACCCGAACAGACTTTAGAATAGGAGAATTTCGTTATGGGTTGAAATGATAGACCCAAGCGATTTTCATTAAATTGAATTTGGGATTACGAGTTGAAATGTTATCCATCCGTATATATTTAGCGTACAGATTGAAATTATAAATATCCATATCACTTAACCATATGATAAGAAATATATATAGACACCGTTGGTCCATGTATAAATATTTTGAAAATAATTTCTATGGTTTTGGAAAGAAATATATGGTTTAATAAATATAGATTCTTAAGACATTAGATAAATGATAAATTTTATATATAAATTTGGTAGTAATATTTGATTTAAATTAGATTGATTTAATACGTAGAATATGGTTAAGTATATATGTAAATCTATATTTCAATAGATTTTCTTGTAATAAATTGAATAAGTAGGGTTGGGAAGGTAAATTTGGGTTTACTGGAAATGGTATTTAAATAAGGATTTTAATTAATCGATTTGAAATTATTGAATGAGAAATTTAAAGGTATGTTTTTTTAACTGGATTTTGATTTAAGTGATTTAATGAATATTTCACATCTAAATAAAAAAAATATTTAGTAAAATGAAGTTAAGGTTACTTAAATGATATTGAATCTAATGAGAGAATGTTTCAAGACTAAATAATAATGGGGTTAAATCGAGATCTTTATGAAACTGTTAATTGAACTTTGAATTGTAGAATATTAAAGCTTTGAACTATACTGGAATTTAATTGGTTTATTTATGATTCAGATCTGTATTTGAAATCAGTATAATTTGAATTTATTATTTAGATAATTTAATTGAATAAAAATTTAGTTTGAAACATTGAATATTTAAAGTTTTGAAATAATACTGAAATGTAAAAGGGTATTTTGTGATTTCAAATCCGGATTTGAGATCGATAAACTATGAAATGGTTATTTAGGAATTGAGTTGAATTTTAAATTAATAAATTGAGATTGGACTAAAATTTGAATTTGGAATTTGAATAGATTTGAATCGCAACTTTGAAAGTGATAAAATTTGAATATATATATATATATATATATATATTAGATGAAATGATATTTTGGTTTTGAAGTATAAATTAAATTGAAATGACCACGGTGTTATAGTGTATATTCTATATTGTAGATAGTTCCACGGATCCTTAGAGAATGGTTATCCCATACATCCTCTAAGTTACTTGTATTTCACTTGATATTTCACTTGAGTTGGATCTATTGATATAAGAATGTTAATCCTGACTCGATTTTTTTGTGTTTTGCTTTACGCTCGGGTCAGACTGAGTGATACAGCATTTGAGACTCACCTTTGAAGTTGGAGCTTTGTTTAAGATCCAGCTATTTATCCTTTCAGTCATCCAGTCGATTGGTTCAGAGAAGTCATCTGCCCGTACTGGAGACTTCACTACATCTGGGATATTCTGATGTATTTTATTTCTAACTTTGTTTATATAGTAGCTTCATGAACTACTATTCATTTATTCCGCTGCGTATTATTGTACTACTCTGTATCTGTGATTCTGTGATTGATTTATTTACCGTATATGTTTTCCCAAATTTAAATTAACAATTCGGTATTTTAAATTATTCTAGTCGGACATGTATGGTTTTATTGTCGATTTGAATGGTCCAAAATAGCAGGTCGTTACAGTTGGTATCAGAGCGAGGCTCTGGGCAAAACTTAGCATATATGGTAAATTTATTTATAGAATCACTTTCGTTCGAGTTGAATCTCTTCCTTTTTGACTCGATTTCCTTTGAATTTTGGAATGTCCCTCGGTTCCGATATTCATTCTTGTCTCTTCTATTTATATTCGTTTGATTCTGGAGTATTCAATAACTCCACTGAATGTTTTGTAAAGGGGGTGAAAACTCCTATACAATCGGCATTGATTCACCGAAGATTTATATATCCTCGGGTTAGATGCTGCTATCTCTGGTTATGCCGAATTCTATATCTGGCGATCGAATGTCGATTTGCCATGGAATTCCATATCGATCATATTCATGAAGTCACGGTTGACCCGGTTAAGGTCGCCCACGATTTATATCCATAATCTATTTTGTAATTCAATTATCTCATCTTCGATCGAGTCTATCTTCGAATCAGGATTCTATTGATTGGAGTTCCTCTAAATTAAATCTCTATCTTTGTTTTGAAATCCATTCTTGAATCATCCTTCGAAAATCGGGTTTTGTCTGTATTTTAAAATTGTTTTATATACCGAAATTTTTATTTGGGTAACTATGATTTTATTTTATATATAAAAGAGAAAATGTTTTCGATAAGGATTATATACCTTTAAAAAAACAAGAATTTGAAGTTTCGAAAAGATTTGAAAATTTGAAAGTATTATAAGAAAATTGATTTATATAAAAATGATTTATAACTGAAAAGTTTTGAATTTGAAATTCGAGAGATTGGACTTCGGTATTTTTGAAAATTGGTTTAAGATTTTGAAATATATAATAATAAGATTTGAAAGTATTTTCTGAATAAGAAATGTTTCAAATGACTTCAAATGAGTTCCAAGGATTTCGAAAAAAAAAATTCATAGAAGTTTTCAAGAAAATAGAAGTCCAGAACTCACTTATGTCGCCGAAAATAATTTCGGTGATGAGTGCACGCATCATCGAAATTGATTTTCGAGTTTCAGAGTGGGGAGAGGCCACTTTAATAGCTTTGCTATACGAGTGACTTTGTGAAACTAATTTTGATTTCAAATTCCGAAGTATGATTTGATATTCAAAAGATATAGGTATATATATTTGAAATAATTTAAAGTAAGTCGGTGTTCAATCCTCGATTTTTCGATTTGATTTAGTGTAACTCTATTTATAAAAAAACATTTTGATTTACTGATTTGTTGCTGATTTCCAACTCTTGGACTTGAAATTGGATTTCACCGACAATTTTGAAGGTTTGAGCACTTCCAAATCAAGGTTTAAAATTTTAAAACCAAGAAATTTCGAAGGGTATAAAATATTTGATAAAGAATAAAAGTTTAGTTTTGTATGTTTAAAGTATGAAGAGTATGACTTAAGTAAATTTGAAACTTTTGTTAAATAAATAATTTGAAAAAGGAAAATTGGATTTTTCATATAGAAATAAATAGTTTAAAGGTTTTCAAGGGATAATTATAAATTTAGAAACCATTTTGAGTATAATTGATTTTGAGAAGAATATTTGGTTTTGAAATTAGATTGGAATTAAATCCAGTACTTATATGGTAATTTTGGAAATGAATTTGTTTGACCTAAATTTTGTTGATTTGGAAATTTGGATTATTTTCTAAACCTATTGTTTAAGAAACTTTGAAACTGAATATATTTAATTTGGAAGAAAATTTGGTGAAATCATGTATGATCTTGAAACTGAAATGTTATTGAAACGAGAAAAAAATTGAGAACCTTGATTTACTAAATACTTGATTTGGGAGTTATAGAACTTATATAAAACTGATTTGTATAGTGCAAAATTGATTTGGAAGGTACTCAATTAGGAAAGAGAAATTTTATATAATTGAAGTCTATATAAGTATGATTCGATATACTATTGATTTGGAAAGTATTCGATTGAAAATGGAATCCTATATATAATGGACTTTATATAAGTATGATATTTGAAAGTGATTTGAAAAGGTACTATATGATACATATTTTCGAAGTAAAGATATGGAAAGTGCCTTCTGCTTTATATCCGTTTTGTGGCCACATTGTGGGCATTCTATCGATATCATTCTCTCTGATTTTTGGTTTTTCGGATGTGATACTCGAGTGTCCCACCGTGGCGTAACCCATGGTTTTTTTTTCTCGCGACTGCATAGCGCAACTGCCTGACTGAGATGGCCTTGGGGTACGGATTGTTTCCTGAGGGATCCAGGCGTAACCATTGTGTATCCTGCAATCTATGTAGGTCGCATTAGTAGTGAAACTGCCTGGTTAAGACGGCCTAGGGGTACGGATTGTTTCCTGGGGGATCCAGGCGTAACCATTGTGTATCCTACACCCTACTTGTCATCATGGCGTGACTCGCAGGGCTGAGAAAGCTTATGGATACAGATTGTTTCCTGGGTGATCCAGGCGTAACCATTGTGTATCTGCGAACCATGGTTAGACAAAGGTTTTGGTTTGGTTATTTTGTTTGGATTGTACTTTCCATATCTGTTTTTAAAGGTTTTTCAAGTATTTTCACTGGTTGTTGAAATAGGTCTACCAAGTACGTGAAGAATTCTAGCTTTGCGCCTGATCAACGCATGGCCAGAGTCTGCAAGAACGAGGATAAACTTGTTGAAACATCGAGTTATAGAAGTATTTTCGAAAGGAAAATTGGTTTCGACATAAAAGTATTTTTTTTGGAAAGGAATTTTATTATAAAAGTATTTCAAACAAAGAAATTCTGTATTTATATTCGAAATTGAAATTCTTATGGTTCTAGATTAATTATTCATGCCCGATGCTATTCCTTGAATCTACCTTATCTGCTCAGTTTAGTTATTCACCTTGATTCTGTTTTCCGAATCTACCTTCTTTCCTTGTTGGATATATCCTTTTTAAATATTGTTTGTTTATATACTACATGGTATAATAGAAATTTTTTAGTGTTTCAAAGGTTATTAATTTATCTATAATGTTGGAAGTATCTTGAGAATTTTTTTTTATAAATTTTGGATTTAATATTTTCAATAGCTTCTTTGTAAATATAAGTAATAATGTAAATAATTGTTTTCAAAGGAGTTTTGAAAAGTATTAAAGAAAATTAAATTTCAAATGAAGTTTTTAAATGAATATTTCAAGTTAAATTTGTATAGTTTTAAATTAATTGTTTATCTTGTACTTCAATCTATTTTTTCTTTCTGTTTGTTTCTATTCCCCTACCTCCTTCCTTTTCGGGGACGAAAAGTTTTGAGTGGGGGAGAGTGTAACAACCCATAAATTTTTAAACGGTTTTAACAACGTATTTAATTGAATTTTTGAGAAATTTTAAATAATAATATTTTGAAATAAAAATTTAATGTTTGGATTACGTATAATTAAATATAAGTAGTGAATAAATAAGAAAACATATAAATTTCGATTACGTTACTGGTTAATTAATTTGGGCGTACGTTCGTTTTAATTATTGTATCTGTTGTAGGCACTCTATTATTTCATATCTTAGCTGTTAAAAATCTTTGATTTCCTAACCGTTTCGAAATCTCTTCCCATCTTCATTTTTGCAACGCAGCTCAGATCTGGAAAAAAAGTGCAATGGTTAACGATCCAAAATTTTAGACCAATTTAAAATTCTATTTTTATTAAAATATTGAATAAAATTTGGTAGAAACAAAAATGATGGGAATAATAATAATTTATATGAGATTTACAATTTGAATTAAAACAACAAATGTTAAGAATTTAATAATAATTGTTAATTGTAAATATTGATCTATTGAATAAAATTTAAGAGGAAACAATAGTTTAATTGTATTGTTGTAATTCAAATAAGTTAACCTCTAACAAATGAACTAAAATTGGTAACTAATGGATATGTTGAGTTATGTGAAATTATTAAATAATGTTTGATTTATTGTTAATAAAAAGAAGAAAAAAAGGAAAAATATTATGTTCTATTTATACATCAAATGGTGGTTTTGAAATTTAGTTTTGAAAGCAAGTATGGATTTTTGATTCAAAAAAAATTTGGTCTTAATATACATATATACACAGAAAGTTTAGTTTGGGTATAGGGTCCATTAATTATTGTGTGAATTCTAGTAGGTATGTATATATAGGTTATGTTAGTATTTTCAAATATATTACTCATTTCCTTGAAGTTTTGAAACACACTGTCCAATCAACCCATCAATTGCTCTAATAATTTATTTTGGGAAATTCAAGGCACAACTGTTTTATTTGCCATCATTTCTTTTTTTTTCCCAAACGGTTCATTTTGCCTTTATAACGTATCCTTCCATTCCATACTTATCTTTTTCCTTTACGTTTCAAACATGGAACGTGTTGTCCAATCAGCAATTAATTGCTTTAATTTCTCAACTTAATCTAGGGTGACTGTTGCTATCCTATAATTATTTTGAATATCAAAACATATAAATTGTATACGTTTACGTTCATTTTTGGTCAGTTCTTCTGTTTTAAAGTAATATATTTATTTCTTAAAAACGGGTGCATTGTGAAACACGTCTCTTCCAAATCTTCACCGTGCAACCCAAGCAATATAATAAATTGCTTTAATAACGTTGCTGAATTAATGGTCATTTCAATTTATTATTTGTTGTACGTTTCCTTTTTGCTTAAAAATTGGCTACGTAAACATTAATTCAAAAATAGGAGGAAATCATATGTTTCCTATAGCCACTTCATTTTCTTTAATTATTTCACGTGATTCAAGTAGGTGACCGTGTCCATTCACTCAACCTTTATCTATATTTTTGTTTTAATTTTCTTTCCTCTGTTCACTAGGGTAATTATGGTATGATTCTCAGCCTATTGGTCTGCCTTTCCTTCTTTCCTTCGACAATAAAAAAAAACCTTTAATTATTATCTCATTTCTTGCTTGCACGGTTACAGACAATCAATTAGTTAATTGCATGTTGTAGTCTGTTCATGCCTATTTGGCTCATAAAAATTATTAAGCATTTTTACCCAGAGCAGCCAACTCACCTACATCGTTCTATATCTATTTATTTGCGTACAAGTTCAAACTTTTCCATTTTCTTTGATTGATAGATTTGTTGCCTTTATCTATTCTTTCTCTCCCTGTCTTTATTGCTTAAAGGAAAACAATCCATCAAAACGTGAATATTTGATTATAGCCAGCCGTTACCTATACCCAAATTTCCATTTTTATGACCGTCATTCGAATATCAAACTTATATACTTTTTGCATTCATTTCGCTCATTCAATTTTACGTTTCTTATTCCAGCTTTTAAATATTGAGCTCCTCCCTTATATTTCTCTGTGGCCTTTACTTGTCTTCTCTGTTTCTTCTTCTTTTTTTCTCTCCCCTCTGTTAGCTTCTCAAAACCATCACTCCACAGCTCCTCCCTGATCTTCCACCCTTCGTGCTCCTCCGTAACCACTTAGACCATGTACTCCTTCTTTTGCATAAGTATATATTTTTTTATATAAACCTATGGTATATTATAATATGTACTGTGTACGTTAGTTTATGTGCTTATATATACACACGTTGCTGTATGTTTATGAAAGAAAATATGTATATATTACACACTATATTCTTTGTTTTGTTTTAAAATATATAAGTGTTATAGGGTATAAGGTACACATATATAAAGTTATATGTTGTATAAGAATATAAGTGGATTTGTCCAGATAAAGCATGGGTTTATTGATATTATAATTACATAAATACTGATTTTATATAAACAGTTATATGATCTATTTTTTTTATATTATAGAAATTGGAAAATCTGGTTCGACAATGAATATATGTTATACCGTTTATATATTTACAGTAATATATATTGATTTTGTTTAAGTATGATATAGACAGTGTTTATAAGTTTTTTTTTAAAAATAAGTTATATTAGTTTGGATTTTACCTGTTGGGTTAGATAGGGTCACTGAGTATACATATGTATATATTTATACCTTGTGTTCGTTTATGTATATATATATTTGTTAATTATATTTTAAGTTATATGTTAGTTATAATATATTATAGTTTGTAGTATTCCTAATATTTTAAAATGGAAAATATATATTGTTGGAAACTTGTAATACAATAGCGTTTGTATATTTTCTATTTAAGTTTATATAACTTCATATATATGTGTGTGTATATAATATAAAATTTTGTTTGCAAATGTCTATATGAGTATACATTAATTGGTTTTAAAAGATATAAACATATGGAGACTTTGTTCGAAGTGTTGAATTAAATTTTAATTTGAGATATATGATTAAATTGATTTTAATAATAAATAATAAAATTATATACATCATTTTCTATCATATCAAGATGGTTCTAATTCATTTTCACAAAATTCTTATGTCTCAGCTTTGTTGAATTCGTGCCAATCTATCGTTTCTTTGAAATTCGTAGCTTATTGTGTTGTCTATCTTCTCTAGCCTCTAGCCTCGAAAGGTGAGAAATCAATCACGATTAACGTTCTTTTATTTATTAAATTTGGTTTCATTTGAAACGACAATTGGAATATACTGCAGAAGTTAGTAAATCTGTTATATATGCTATTATCTGTAAATTGTTCGCCTATGGGATATGACACTATATCCTATTGTTTATACTTTATTTAATTACTGTTGATATATGCCTGTTGTTATATTATTATCATATCCTGTTATATTATTATTATCTGTTATCACTCTGCAAGTTCCCTGTAGTTTAGAATTCACTATGGGTTGAAATGATACATACCCGAACGAACTTTAGAATAGGAGAATTTCGTTATGGGTTGAAATGATAGACCCAAGCGATTTTCATTAAATTGAATTTGGGATTACGGGTTGAAATGCTATCCACCCGTATATATTTAGTGTACGGATTGAAATGATAAATATCCATATCACTAGACCATATGATAAGAAATATATACAGACACCGTTGGTCCATATATAAATATTTTGAAAATAATTTCTATGGTTTTGGAAGGAAATATATGGTTTAATAAATGTAGATTCTTAAGACATTAGTAGATGATAAATTATATATATAAATTGGTAGTAATATTTGATTTAAATTAGATGGAATTAATACGTAGAATATGGTTAAGTATATATGTAAATCTATATTTCAATAGATTTTCTTGTAATAAATTGAATAAGTATATTTATAGACACCATTGGTCCATATATAAATATTTTGAAAATAATTTCTATGGCTTTGGAAAGAAATATATGGTTTAATAAATATAGGTTCTTAAGACATTAGATAAATGATAAATTTTATATATAAATTTGGTAGTAATATTTGATTTAAATTAGATGGATTTAATACGTAGAATATGGTTAAGTATATATGTAAATCTATATTTCAATAGATTTTCTTGTAATCTTCGCAAGGTATATTTTCAAATTTTAACCTTTTGAAAACAAATTTTAAATCAATTTCCACATTCTAATCCTTTGAAAACAAATTTCAATTCATTTTCCTTATGCGGAAAATATCTCCAAACATTTATTCATTTCCACTGAAAATATGCCGAGTTAAAATAATTCAAATTACTTATCCAAAATATTCTTGGAATATTTAAGATAAAACCATCTTAAATACTTACTTAAATATTGGTTATGAAAACATTATACTAATTACACCATATAAGACTTCAAGTCCAAACTAATTTTCAAAATAAAATTAGTAGATATAGTATAAATATTTAAATAACTATTTTATTAATCAAATATCAATTTAAATCTTTAAAATAATCCCTTATATAATTAATTAAATAAATTTTTACTTTAAAACAATTTCCAAAACTAATTTCTCCAACAATATTATTTTAAAACTAAATCTAGAGCTTTTAAATTTTATTTCAAAAGCTATTTAAAAATATACTCGGCTTTCCAGGGGAGAATTCTTTTTCCATTACAAAATGGTCCATTCAAATAAATTAATAATCTTCTCGATTTATTTTAATTTGCATTCCAAATTTGTAAATTTCTTTCCACGCTTTTAAAAATAAACCGATATTTATTTTTAAAACAAAATTCCCTTTCCTTTATAAAATTTCCATTGTGAATTTTAAACCTTCAAATATCCAACGATATACGATTTTCAAATCGTTTTCCAAAAATTCACTTTCAACACCCAAATCAATTATTTTTAAATTGATTTCCAAATTTATTTCAATCACCAAATCAAATTCCAAATTGATTTTTTTAAATTTGTTTCAGTCAACAAATCAATTTTCATATTGATTTCCAAGGGTTTTATTTTTAAAATACCAAATTAATCTTCAAATTTAATTTCTAAATTTATTTCAACACCAAATCGATTTTCATTCAAACACTAAATCAATTTTCATATTGATTTCCTAGGGATTTATTTTTAAAACACCAAATCAATTTCCGAATTTATTTTTAAATAAATTCCTTTATCTTTTTCAAATCATTTAAAAACCATATTTTTAAAATAAATTCTTCACCCTTTGAATATTATTACTTGAAGTCCATTTATTAAACTTTTTCCCATATTTTCGGATTTTATTCAATAAGATTTCATTATAGATTTTCTACCTAAATTTAAAGATCCAATTTTATTTATTTCTGGTATCCTACGATACCAAAAATATATTCGGCTAAATTTTAGCCTTCAATGGTTTCAATCACAAATAATCACACACAGATTATAAAAAATCAACACACAATTTTGAAAACAAATCAAAATGTTTTGAGGAATCCAGTTGGATCCTCCAACCTATTTCCCTGCATCCATAGACGTTAGCACAACAATTAAATACCAATTCCACTCCGAGGTGGAATATCGCAGTATATGGGATTAATATTATATCATCCGCTATGATGCGGCGCAATAGGGTCTCATCCGCTATATAATGCAGGAAATCAACAACTCCAAATACATATATAATACCAATTCCACTTCGAGGTGGAATATCACGGTATATGGGATTTATATAATATCATCCGCTATTATGCGGCGCGTAGGGTCTAAACTAATATAACTGATTATAAATCAATCATCCAAGCACAATAAATTTTAGATCTAACTATTCAAAATTTAAATCAGAAAAATATTTGATTGAGTGAGAAGATCCCACCTTTACTTTTGTTTTTCCAATCCGATCCAAATTAGCTTGCTTTCGCGATTTTTGACCTTGTATAACAATTATATGAAATTTCTATTAATATTCGAATTAATCGAGCAATTAAACTTTCATTTAATAGATTTATTTAATTTAAACTAATATTTAATTTTTTTTAAAACCTTTTTAATAGATTTTTTTTAATCTAATAACTTAACAAATCATAGACTTTTTAAAACTGACATCCTTTGAAAATCCTTTTAGTAGCTAAAATGAATTAAATAATTTAGTTAAACAAATAAATAGCCAACCCATTTTTTCCAAATAAATCTAGTAATTTAAAATATACACAAGCATATTTATTTTCTTTATGAACTACTTATATAATTATAAAGTAACCTATATAGGTTTCCTAAAAACCTAATTTACTAAACTTTCAAATGTTTTTTTTTGAAAAAAAACTTATACATATAAAAATTTAAATTCAAATTGAATCTTTAAAAATACCTCATCTCAGCCCTCGATTTCTCAACAGTGAAATGCAGCAACCCATCCACGATGAAGACCCACAACCTCAAATCGAGATTCCACATGCAACCCTAAAACGCGACTGCCCCGCGAGCAAATCCCCAAATCACCTTCGACTGCTCGCCACTTCAACCCTCACGACCTTCCCAATCACCACGCAAGCCTCTGACGTCGCTCGTCCCCTTGGAAAATTATACAGCAAAACGCGAGATTTACTAATAATTGTGATGCTCGACGCAGTCGCGGTCCATTGCACAGCCGCTCGTCGATTGAAGCTGCTGTTCGAATTCGTTTACGTTGCCTTCGCCTTTGATTCGATTCAATTTGAATGCCACGTGGGGCGCACGCGAACTCCAGTTGCCATTTTTTTGATTTAGAAGAAACTCGGCTCGATTATTGAATTTGAAAAGAAAACTGCGGCCATTTTTTTTATTTTGAACGATTGAATATACTTGGCTTTTGATTCGAATTTGAGAGAGAGAGAGAGGCCATTGTATTGATTTGTTTTGAACGAAAGATAATACTTTCATTTTCATTTCTTTTGTTTTTGAACGAAAAAATATTTCTTTTGTCATTTTTTTATATAAAAATGAAGACGCGTGTAACAAGAATTGCCAAGTGTTAGTAAAGAAAGAAAGTGTAAAAAAATTTGCCTTGAGAGATTATATTAAACACACATAATTATCTAATTTAAATTCGAATTCGAATCGTTCCAAATTATGCAATTCAAAATCTCGACTTCTAATCAAGGCATATCGCTAGGCGTTTATAATATTAACCCCCTATTCCGAACATAATGGAAAAGGTTCTGAGGCCAAATTCAATCGTATGGAGAAGATAGCTTCTTGAACTAGTTAAAGTATCGAATTTTCGATTTAAATTTCAGCGCATTTGCTCATCGTATGGCCAAACGATCACTCCAAACACTACGAAAATTGAAATCCGATAATAATACAATATTACGGATCCAATAGTTGGTTTCGTCGAATTCCGAGACTGTGCCTCGAAAGGCTATTTTTAAATATCGATTTAAACGATATAAATTCAAAATTAAACAAAAAAATTTCAAATTAAATTCTGAAGCTTCCATTATCTTCAACATTATCAATATAAATTTTCTAAGCCATCAAATTATTTTTAGCAAGCTAAAAATTGAAAATTCAAATTTTTACCCATCATTAATAAATCAAATTCAATAGTTTAATTGCCAAATTCATATTTATACTTGAAATCTAAGTTAAACTAACCTGCAAATATTTAAAATCAATTAAATATTCCATTTCAAAAGTTAATAATTTTGGGTCGTCACATCCATCCCCCCTTAAAAGAATTTTGTCCCGAAATTACTAGTTAAGAAGAATGATCCTCAACCCGTTTACTATCTCTCCAAAACTAAATAGTTTTATCAACTTACCAAACAAATCCTTTTTATTAACAACCCATTATCGCTTCAAATAACTTTCCAAAATTAATCATAGATTCCAAACAACATTGTTTTCTTAACAATTCAAATTTAAATTTAAATTTAAATTTTAAAGTTTCAAAATTTTCTCAAAATTTTTCTAGCTCTCAAAATTTTCGAAAAATTTCGCCAACGTCTCCTTTGCACGGCTAGCTCGGTATGACTATAAAAATGGCACCACGGCTCCCAGATTTTAAAAGAAAACGAAAAAGCCAAGCGGCTGACAAGAAGATCATCAAATTTCATACTGAAATTCAAATACATACCTTTTTGTCGAGCAATTCAATTTTATCTTCGAAAATTAAATCCCAATTCCATTTCCTTTAATACACCTGTATATCCTGGTAGCCATAATATCCAATTACAACATTCAAACATCATTTTTCACATTTCATTACAAAAATTTCAATACTTACTTCTTATACCATTTTTACTTCACCGTTGAATTTATATATCCATTTTCATTCAATCTTACGTTTTCAATTTCATTTGAATTCAATTTACCTTCTGAATATTGAATTTTATCAATTATCTTTCATTCACAACTGATTCATCTTACTATTTTAAATTAGTTTCTTATACTAATTTATTACAAATTCTAATTCATTTTATCTCAACCCATTTATTTTCTTTTTCCACTTTCATTTTAGTTCACTTCAAACTAATTCTACAACTTCATTTTATTTTACAAAATTCAAATTGGTTTCCAATATTCAGTTTCAATTCCAGTTTTTATCCTTTTGTTTATTCCTAAAATTTATTTTCAATTCACCATTTTCGGTTTATAACTACTTATATTAAACTGGATTTCCAATTCTATATGAATTCAATTTATCTTTTATTTATAATTATTGAATTCAATTCAAACCATATCTATTTGGTCTTTTCTTCAATTAGTCACTAATTTTTATTTCAATACTTCGCTTCGCTTATAATAAATCAAACTCATTCCAGTTCAATTCTATTTGCTTACAAATTCGAAATGAATTTCAACATTCAATTCACTTTCATTTACTTGCAATTGCAAATTTATTTATTCATTCATAATTTATTTTCCGTCTTAATAAATTTTATTCCAATCATTTAGTCTATAAGACTTCTCAAATTCACATTCATACAAATTAACTCAAATCTTCAATTTCAATTTCATTTTGAATCCATATCATCATTTTGTTTGACTTAAATTTTCAATCTCAATTCTTTTATTAAATTTTCATTTTTAATTCTACTTGATTTAAATTTTTCCTTCCAACTTATTTTGTCTCCACATCTACCTTTATCTAACTTCTCTTTAAGTTGGATTTTATTTTAACAACTTCAAACTTTACAAGTTATTAAACTTAATGATATTCCATAAATATTTTATATAGTATTCCAGAGTCTTTTCAACCTTTTAAAATTCATTCTTGAAATCAATTCAAATTTTCTTTTGAATTTCCAAAACCAAATCCAGTTTGCCAACAACTTCCATTTAAAATAATTTGGCAGCAATTCCTCTCTTGGAAACTCGAAAATGAACATCGATAATGATGAAGTCATTACCGAAGTTATTTTCCAGCGACCGAAAGGAGTTTAGTGCCTTTATCCCTTTAAATTTTTTTTCCAAAACCTTTGAAAATTCATTTTCAAACTCAATGGAATTAATTTCCAAAATTTCCAATTTCAAAACTTTTCAATCCGCTTTCAAATATTTCTCTGGAATTCTATTTCAAATTATAAATCACATTTATAATTTACATTCTCAAATTTCATTTGTATATGGATTTTATTTCTAAACTTTTGATTATGATTCCAATTTCTTATTCAATTTCAATGATAGTAATTTAATATTATCACTTCCTAATAAACAAGCAGCCATATATTATAATAATTAATGGAAAATCATTCCTTTTATATACGAAAATAGTTTGGGTAAAGTTATTTAATTCTCCCTAATTTTAAAAAAAATACTGTGTCGGTTTATCTTGTTTAAGAGTTTAGAAATTCCTATCAACACAGTTAGCTAGACTGCACCGACCAGAATCTATAAACAATCAACCGATAAGTCAACACAATATAAAACAATTTTATATTCACTAACAAATACGTGCTCATATCTATTATTACACCCACACTCATTCTAGAGTACTGCTGACTCTATCTCTAATGAGTAACACCCAACAAAGCCAAGGTTGTTGCTTAACCAAATGCTATGATACCAAGTTTGTAACGACCCGATTTAACGACTTCCGAAAGTCGACATTAATACGCCCACTATATCAACTGCCGCAAAATCGAATGCTAGAAAACCGAACTGTTAGGGTTTAAGAAGAAGAAGACAGAAGAAGAAAACGAAAATCAATAACAGAATCTCACATTTCGCAGCGGAACAAGTATAATAGATAAATGAAAAATCTTTAAAACAAAGAATCATCTCTGTTAATACAATACAACATCAGAGTTTACAACAACATCATACAGACACTTGCAGTGTTTATAACTTTACCATATGAAAACTGACTTGCACTAACCACACGCAACGGACACTACATAGTAAGAGATACGTCTCGCCGTCCAGCTTCAACTCCTGATCTCCACAGCAACTTCTTGGCTTCGCTCTAGAACAATTGACAACCTGACTCTAGGTTGCCCGTGTGGAAAATTATGGGCACCCAAAGTTTAGAAAGGGAACAATAAACTCCAGGTCAGTCATGGGACTGGTGTGAGATCTTTAAAAATAGTTATTTTTAACCAAAAGAAAACAAAGGAATTTAAAAGAAATCTGCAATGCTTTTTGGAAAATGAAACTACCATAAGGCCTCCCGGCACACACATAATGCAATCACACACTTGGGGGAGATTTCTCCCTATGATAGTCAAACATGCTTAATATGCAAAATCTTTTTTTATATTATCATTAGTGCATAGTGCAGAAAACATTTGCAAGTATAATATTCATCTTATCCAGCAAACGTACCATTATAGTATGCCTACTATAGCTACCATATTAGATGGCAGGTTATACAACTAAAACCATACAAGACGCGTATTGGTAATTGGATTTCCAACAAATGGCAGGCTAAGGAACTTCCTACTGTCGCATGGGTACGCCTCTGGAGGGACGTCCCGAGAACCTAACCGAATCTCCGCCAACACAAGGTCGGGTTACCTCTGCAAAAATAGGTAACTACTGACACGAATACGCCATCCCCCGGTTGTAAACAACCTTTATCCGAGGATTCTCAACAACAACAATCACAAAGTAATATATATTTGCGATATCCACATAAGTTAAGTATCTGGGTTCCACACTATGATACCACTTCTATCCAGAAGGAAATGCACATACCCTAAGGGGCGCTACCCCCTATAACCTTGCTGCATCCTTCCTGTTTCGACCATTCCGGGGTGTGAGGTCCGATGAAGTCTCGTCCACAAAGCTATGCTTTTCACAAAAGCCATGCTTTGATTAACAAATGATCAGCAACACTTTGTATGCCACATTACCAAATTGGAAATATATCACTAGTAATCATCAACTACATAACCTCTGAGCTCGTACGTATCAGAGAAGAGTGTTAAGCTAAGAGAATAAATTCTCCGCCACCAACATAAATGTATTTGATAAAAACCAGCTTTACATCTCAAAGTGTAACGTCATACACACATCCATACAAGTCCGTTTCGGGATCGAACGGAACTGAAGGCACTTCCAAAGAAGCCCTTGCAATCCGGATGACGATAAATACGTCCGGAATCCCCATTACAAAGGGTGATGAAATCTCTATACCGGAGCAAATTGGTGCAGAGACATTTGACAGGTATCCTTTCGCTTTCGAAAATACCCAGTCTTCAACACCATCTTCAAATGCAATCTCATTTCGTCGTATCGTTATTCGAAATGGGTTTTATGACACAATGTCCTCTCTCGGCTAATCCGAATAACGAGCGCTTATTTTAAAAATAAGTGTTACATTCAGATTCAAACAATTCACAACGAATTCCACTTTAATCTTTTAAATAAAAGATCCATCACAATCACAAAGGTTCGATGTGGGTTTCGAATATCCACTTGGAATTCCGATTCCGTGTCGCATCAAAATTCAAATGTCATTTAAAGGCCAATATTGATAGTCGGTTATTTAACTATCAATCATCATTCACAACAATCGCTGGATTTCAAATAATTTTCCCCTAATTATTTATTTTCAACATATCTTCGCAAGGTATATTTTCATATTTTAACCTTTTGAAAACAAATTTTAAATCAATTTCCATATTTTAATCCTTTAAAAACAAATTTCAATTTATTTTCCTTATGCGGAAAATATCTCCAAACATTTATTCATTTCCACTGATAATCTGCCAAGTTAAAATAATTCAAATTACTTATCCAAAATATTCTTGGAATATTTAAGATAAAACCATCTTAAATACTTACTTAAATATTGGTTATGAAAACATTATACTAATTACAACATATAAGACTTCAAGTCCAAACTAATTTTCAAAATAAAATTAGTAGATAGAGTATCAATATTTAAATAACTATTTTCTAAATCAAATATCAATTTAAATCTTTAAAATAATCCCTTATATAATTAATTAATTAAATTTTTTCTTTAAAACAATTTCCAAAACTAATTTCTCCAATAATATTATTTTAAAACTAAATCTAGAACTTTTAAATTTTATTTCAAAAGCTATTTTAAAAATATACTCGGCTTTCTAGGGGAGAATTCTTTTTCCATTACAAAATGGTCCATTCAAATAAATTAATAATCTTCTCGATTTATTTTAATTTAAATTTCAAATTTGTAAATTTCTTTCCACGCTTTTAAAAATAAACCGACATTTTTTTTAATACAAAATTCCCTTTCCTTTATAAAATTTCCATTGTGAATTTTAAACCTTCAAATATCCAACGATATACGATTTCAAATCATTTTCCAAAAATTCAATTTCAACACCCAAATCAATTTTTTTAAAATTGATTTCCAAATTTATTTCAATCACCAAATCAAATTCCAAATTGATTTTTTTAATTTTGTTTCAATCAACAAATCAATTTTCATATTGATTTCCAAGGGTTTTATTTTTAAAACACCAAATTAATCTTCAAATTTAATTTCTAAATTTATTTCGACACCAAATAGATTTTCATTCAAACACTAAATCAATTTTCATATTGATTTCCCAGGGATTTATTTTTAAAACACCAAATCAATTTCGAAATTTATTTTCAAATAAATTTATTTATCTTTTTCAAATTATTTAGAAATCATATTTTTAAAATAAATTCTTCGCCCTTTGAATATTATTACTTAAAATCCATTTATTAAACTTTTTCCCATATTTTGTTATTTTATTCAATAAGATTTCACTATAGATTTTCTACCTAAATTTAAACATCCAATTTTATTTATTTCTGGTATCCTACGATATCAAAAATATATTCGGCTAATTTTAGCCTTCAATGGTTTCAATCACAAATAATCACACACAAATTATAAAAAATCAACACACAATTTTGAAAACAAATCAAAAAGTTTTGAGGAATCCAGTTGGATCCCTCCAACCTGTTTCCCTGCATCCACAGACGTTTGCACAACAATTAAATACCAATTCCACTTCGAGGTGGAATATCGCGGTATATGGGATTAATATTATATCATCCGCTATTATGCGGCGCAATAGGGTCTCATCCGCTATATAATGCGGAAAATCAACAACTCCAAATACATATATAATACCAATTCCACTTCGAGGTGGAATATCGCGGTACATGGGATTTATATAATATCATCCGCTACTATGCAGCGCATAGGGTCTAAACTAATATAACTGATTATAAATCAAACATCCAGGCACAGTCAATTTTAAATCTAACTATTCAAAATTTAAATCAGAGAAATATTTGATTGAGTGAGAAGATCTCACCTTTGCTTTTGTTTTTCCAATCTGATCCAAATTAGCTTGCTTTCATGATTTTTGACCTTGTATAACAAATATATAAAATTTCTATTAATATTCGAATTAATCGAGCAATTAAACTTCCATTTAGTAGATTTACTTAATTTAAACTAATATTTAAAAAAAACCTTTTTAATAGATTTTTTATCTAATAACTTAACAAATCATTGACTTTTTAGAACTAACTTCCTTTGAAAATCCTTTTAGTAGCTAAAATGAATTAAATAATTTAGTTAAACAAATAAATCGCCAACCCAATTTTTCCAAATAAATCTAGCAATTTTAAAATATACACATGCATATTTATTTTCTTTATGAACTACTTATATAATTATAAAGTAACCTATATAGGTTTCCTAAAAACCTAATTTATTAAACTTTCAAATGTTCTTTTTATGAATAAACCTTATACGTATAAAAATTTAAATTCAAATTGAATCTTCAAAAATACCTCATCTCAGCCCTCGATTTCTCAACAGTGAAATGCAGCAACCCATCCACGATGAAGACCCATAATCTCAAATCGAGATTCCACATGCCAACCCTAAAACGCGACTGCCCTGCGAGAAAATCCCCAAATCACCTTCGACTGCTCGCCACTTCAACCCTCACGACCTTCCCAATCACCACGCGAGCCTCTGACGTCGCTCGTCCCCTTGGAAAATCATACAGCAAAACGCGAGACTTACTTCCAATTGCGACGCTCCACGTAGTCGCGGTCCATTGCACCGCCGCTCGTTGATCGAAGCTGCTGTTCGAATTCGTTCACGTTGCATTCACCTTTGATTCGATTCAATTTGAATGCGACGTAGGGCGCATGCGAACTCCAGTTGCCATTTTGTTTGATTTAGAAGAAACTCGGCTCGATTATTGAATTTGAAAAGAAAACTGCGGCCATTTTTTTTTTTATTTTGAACGATTGAATATACTTGGCTTTTGATTCGAAATTGGCAGAGAGAGAGTGGCCATTGTATTGATTTGTTTTGAACGAAAGATAATACTTTCATTTTCATTTCTTTTGTTTTTGAACGAAAGAATATTTCTTTTGTCATTTTTTTATATAAAAATGAAGACTCGTGTAACAAGATTTGCCAAGTGTTAGTAAAGAAAGAACGTGTAAAAAAATTCGCCTTGAGAGATTATATTAAACACACATAATTATTTAATTTAAATTTGAATTCGAATCGTTCCAAATTATGCAATTCAAAATCTCGACTCCAAATCGAGGCGTGCCGCTAGGCGTTAATAATGTTAAACCCCTATTTCGAACACAATGGAAAAGGTTCCGAGGCTAAATTCAATCCTATGGAGAAAATAGGCTTTCGAACTAGTTAAAATATCAAATTTTCGATTTAAATTTCAGCGCGTTTGCTTATCGTATAGCCAAACGATCACTCCAAACACTACGAAAATTGAAATCCGATAATAATACAATATTACGGATCCAATAGAACTAGTTTCGTCGAATTCCGAGACTGTGTCTTGGAAGGCTATTTTTAATATCGATTTAAACGATATAAATTCAAAATTAAACAAAACATTTCCAAATTAAATTCTAAAGCTTCCATTATCTTCAACATTATCAATATAACTTTTCTAAGCCATCAAATTATTTTTAACAAGCTAAAAATTGAAAATTCAAATTTTTACCCATCATTAATAAATCAAATTCAATAATTTAATTGCCAAATTCATATTTATATTTGAAATCCAAGTTAAACTAACCTCCAAATATCTAAAATCAATTAAATATTCCATTTCAAATGTTAAAAATTTTGGGTCGTCACACGATAAGTGAATCCATGAAAGCCAATGTTTCAAGTTTCAAGTCAATCCGAGTTCATATGCTCAAGTTATGATCGATGCAAGTCAAGGAAACCCATCCATTTGTATCCATCATTTCGAATCGATCGAAGCCGCAACCCATCATTTTGCATCGACCATTTTCGTATCCATCAACAGATAGTGCACTTCGTATCGATCGGCTCATGCCTACTTCGCATCCATCGACGAACATCTGTTCGTATCCATTACGGAGGTCTGCTTCGTATCCATCCAAAGGCAGCGTACTTTTCATCGACCTTGTTCGTATCCATCAGCAAGCATTCACTCGAATCGATAAGGATGTACCATTTCGTATCCATCGAGAGCATATGCTTGTTCGTATCGATCTAATCAACTCCCCTATCAAACAAGCTCTACTTCATATGGCAGTTGTCTAGTTCATATCCATCCCGGAGGGCCTTGTTCGAATCCATCGAGGCTCCTTCTTTCTTATCCATCACTATGTTGCTTGCTTGAATCCATCAAGTTGAAGCAACGTGGCTCGATACGAACAAAACCCCACAATCAATACGAACTATGCAACTCCCATTAATACGAACAACGCAACTTCCATCAATACGAATTGGCAACGGCTATCGATTCGAACGAGGCAACGGTCTTCGATACGAACAAGGAGAAATTCAAGGGACGACTAGGTCAACATGGCATGAAAAGTGGATCGATCCGAGCAGTGTGCGCCTCATCATCACCTGGGCACGTGCAACGATCGATTCGAAACCATCGATACGAGACAAACAGCCTATTGAAAAGCTTCAACTCGTATCGATCATAACTCGAGATCCATAAGTCCAAATGCTATGAAATTTTCACAGGAGCTTACGTACAAGCTAAAGAATGTCCACGACAAGTTTCAACTCCATTGGATAAAATCTTGATAGATACGAATTACGTTCATATCAATCACGGATCGAGGCGAAACTTCAAGGGATCGATCGCGTTGGCCCACCCACGTGCCAGAAGAAGTCTCCTGAGATCTGAGCGAAATATCAGCCTCCTGCATATATAAATAGATCCCCAGGGCCTACTGAAGAAGGATCTTTTGACTGTCTAATGCCCATACTCTGCCAAATTCGACTTTGCACTCCATTACTGCCATTGTACTCAAATTCCAGACTTATAACTCGTTGTAGCTTGTTGTAATCAAGTTAGTCATCAAGAGAATACCAATAAAATCATAATTTTTCATAGTGGACGTAGGCAACACGCCGAACCACTCTAAATTGTCGCGTGTCTTTGCATTTACTTACAGTTTTTGTTAGATAATCCACATTTTATATTTATATTCTTCATTTTTATCTCTTCAAAAACTTTCGAAGAGTGTTTTTTTCATTTTTGGTACAAATAAAGTAGTTCGTGAATTTCCCGGTATCTTTGAGCCTGTCATAGGATTATCACCTAAGCGATCTATTGAGTGGTGCTAAGGTCTCTTCAGTTCGACTTTACCACCAGTTTTCATTAGCTATGAGTTGCGGACGATAGTATTCCACTAACCGCATTCTGCACTCAATATGATTCTTATGAATGGCTTGTTATGCCATTTGGTTTGACGAACCATCCAGCTTATTTCATCCATCTTATGAATCGAGTATTCTACGAGAATCTCGATAACTCCATCCTTGTAGTCATTGTTATGGGTGAAAACAACAATTTAAAATTGCGAGTCTTTCTAATAAGATATATTTATAAGTATAATTGGATTTTGTTCTTAAAAGGAACAAAGAATATTCGTAAAAATTTTAAGAGATATTTTTATCATATAGAAGATGATTTTGTGTTGTATTGCCCATAACATTTAGGAAATTCCTATCGATAATGTTGATCAAACGCAATTTTAAGAACATTCTTTGTTGCCAATGCCCTTAATCATGAGCAACAAGCAGTGTACAAAGAATATTCGTAAAACGAACATGATTTTATAAGTCAATGCCCTTAGTCATGAGCAACAAGCGGTTGTTATGGGTGAAAACAACAATTTAAAATTGCAAATCTTTCTAATAAGATATATTTATAAGTATAATTGGATTTTGTTCTTAAAACGAACAAAGAATATTCGTAAAACGAACATGATTTTATAAGTCAATTTACCGTGTCTGACCGTCTTAACATAACATTTAGGAGATTCCTATCGATAACATTGATCAGGCGCATTGACCAATTATACTCCCGGAAAGGGAAATCATGTTGCCAATGCCCTTAGTCATGAGCAACAAGCGGTTGTTTCAATGATGATATCCGAATAGAATGATCTCAAGACTTTGTCCACTTGTGAGATTCGAGATCGTGAATCCAATTCATCTTCATCTCTTGTTTTATGTAGCCTTTAGGCTCATCCATCTCTTTAGACCGCATCCTTGAAGCTCAAAAGCTAGATCCTGAATTGGTTCTTCTTAGCCAAAGTTGTAGGGATAAAAATATTAATGGTTTAAAAGACATTGAAATCGATGCTCGTGGCAGCATTCAAAAATTTGATAGACTTTTTGTGCCAAATATTAGTAATCTTCGTAAAGATATTTTAGAAGATTCTCATCATTCTAAAATTATCATTCATCCCGGTAGTAGTAAAATGAATGCGGATATGAAGCGACTTTATTATTGAGATGGAATTAAATCCGATATTGCTAACTTTATTAGCCGTTGCATGACTTGCTAACTCGTTAAGGCCTAACACCAAAGGCTCGGTGGGTTATTACAACCTTTAGACATTCCAGTTTGGAAGTGAGATCAAATTTTCATTGACTTTATTGACGGTCTTCCCCGTTCTCATTCGAGTCATGATAGTTTATAGGTAATAGTAGATAGACTTACAAAATCCACCAATTTTATTCCCGTTCAGTCCAATTGTACCGTGTATCTTTTAGCCAAACTCTATGTCAGAGAAATTGTTAAATTGCATGCAGTTCCAACTTCTATTGTTAGCGATCGTGATCCATTGTTTACTAGTGGATTTTGGAAGAGTCTTCAAAAAGCTTTGGGAATGAGGCTTAATTTTAGCACCGCTTATCATCCTCGGTCCGATGGACAAACAGAGCATGTGAATCAAACTCTTGAAGATCTTCTTCGTGCACGTATACTTGATTTTGGTGGAAGTTGGGAAGATCATATTTCTTTTGTTGAGTTTTCTTACAATAATAGCTTCCAATCTAGTATTGGTATGGCACTTTTCAAGGCACTCTACGGAAGGCCATGCCGATCTCATTCGTGTTGGCTTGAAGCCAGTGAGAAGCTAGTTTTAGGTCCAGATTTTATTCGTGATTCCATAGAAAAGATTGACCTTCTTCGTCATAAGATGAACGAAGCTCAAAGTAGACAAAAATCCTATGCCGATAATCGAAGAAGGAATTTGGAATTTTCTATGAGAGATTTGGTGTTCACTCGTGTTTCACCCATGATGGGTGTTGTGCGTTTCATTCGATCGAGAAAATGGGCACCTCGATACATTGGCCCATTTTCCATCACCGAACGCATTGGTTTCGTGACTTATCACCTTTTATTACCGGCTCAATTTTTTTGCTATTAATAACGTTTTCCATGTCTCTCAAATACGGAAATGCCTTAGGGATTTGGATTTTATTCTTGAGCCCGGTGTTATTGAAGTTTCACATAATTTGACTTATGAGAAACTTCCTATCTGCATCATTGCTACGGAGGTTAAACGCCTACGTAATAAAGATGTTCCACTTGTGAAAATTCAATGGTCCTTAAATCCTAAGGATTGTTCTTGGGAATTTAGAGAATTCATTGAGCGAACAGATCCAGACTTACTCTCTCGTGCTCTTTAAGGTGAACTTCTCACTTTAAAATTTTTTTTTGTGTTGATATGCCATAGTGTGGTTTTACCTTTTGTTTTCTTCATAAGTATTGCGAGGATGCAATTTCTTTAAGGAGGGGAATTTGCAACAACCCGCATATTTTACGATTGTATATTTAAATGTTTTATTTAAATATAGCATCTTTAGTCGGATTAAAGTCCGAAATTCCCGTTGAATTAGGACTCGAGACTACTTCCATTGAGTTCAAAATGGTGTTTGCGACCTTTTTGAGTATAAACATCGATATGTTTGGAGTTGAGTAGAATTTTTCTATTTTTCTACTGGGCTTTGGGTTTGGGTTTCAACCCACAAACTCATCTAATACCCTAACTCCTCCTCCAACTCCTCTTCATTCATTCTATTATTTCCTAACACTCGAGCTAAAGGCAAATGGGGGAAAGAAAGGGAAATTAAAATTCCTAAACCCTATATTACTAGGAAATTCAAGATTCAAGCTCCAAAATCAAGGAGAAGCTTAGGTAAGCATCATCTTCTTCTTCTCCATCTCAATTCATCTCCAATTTTTAGAAATTTTCTATAACCAAATTTAGGAAATATTTGTCTATAATCATAGATTGGAGCTTCTAGAGTTGAGTTGAAGAGTGGTTGATCTTTCCTTTGTTTTGAGCTTCTCATTCATTATTTTTGGGTTTAAAGGTGAGTTCTTGAACTAACATCTATGTGTATAGCTTTCATAGTTGTTAGGTATGAATTCCTAACATCACTTTCATGTTCATTTGCTTTTGATTTGAATTGATTTGGTGAATTTTTCAATTTTGATGTTTTGAAGTCAAAATCTTTAAAGATCCTATCTTGGAGTTTGTACATGATATTCGGGGTGTATCGAAGAGCTTACAAGGCTGGGTTGTTGCTTGGGATAAATCCCTAGTCTCCGTCACTCGTCTGATTGCTTCCAAATCAATTTGGCCATCATTGGCCTAGGCAAATTCTGCCCAGGTCAAGGTGACCAGACGTATGGTTGAAAAACTCAAACGTCTGGAAGGGGTCCTTGGAAAAATTATATAACGAATGCAGAAAATAAAGTGGCAGACAAAAGAACCAGACGTATGGTTCAACCTGTGAGACATCTGGTTAGGGGTTCTGGAGATTTTACAGAAAAGGAAAAATATAAAGAAAATGGCCGAACCCCAGGTCAGACGTCTGATCAATCCAACTAAACGTCTGGTTCTGTGCAATTCTGCCATTTCGCCCATTTTTGTATGGATTTTCCATTTTTATTGATTTGTATTAATATGATTAGTGTTGTCATTTATTATCGACTTTGAAGGCTTCTTTTCTGGATTTTTGGGAATATCCATTTGATGGATGTGATATTGATTTTTATGGTTTTAATTCACATTGTCGAATGTGGATTTTTGGTGTTAGATTGTTTTTACAATCATTTCTGTGATTTGTCACTTTAAAATACAAAGGTTTTTATACTAGCAGTAAATATTCAAACTCTTTCACAAAAATAATTTCAACACTATTTTTAATACAAAACTCCTTTTTAAAACCATTTTCCAATCGATTAGTATATATATAAACCTTTACCTCATTCGTATGAGAAATCTATTTACATAACTTAGCAAAACAATTGGTATGAAACGCTTGCGTTTTCCTCGTCTATTAATTCTTGGACTTGTTCGATTGAACTCTTGTGATAATTTTCGACTGGAAATCTACAATTTGTTCGTAAATATTTAAGTTAAGCCAGTGGTTATGGGACATGAAGCTAAACTCATTTATTTACTAGCTTAGTGTAATTCACACTTTTTATTGATCTATGATGATGTAACGATAATTTCGCTACTTCGAAAATGAGAGATTTCGTTTTTTTAGATTCAAAATTTTTTAAAACTTAAATAAATGAGTTATATATAATAGATAATAATAGAGAAATTATTTATTCTTTTAGTTGATAATTTAAAAAGTATAAATATGGATTTTAGAACAAATCAACAAAAGTTAAGTTTTGTTAAAAATAAATAAGTGCTTAAATAAATAGGTTTAAATATTTATTTAAAAATATAAATCTTATTGAAAGCATCTAATAAAGAAAATAAAAGTATATTAAAATACTTATAAGTACGTTAATAATCATTTTACAAAAATAACCAAATTTTGTCGTATTTTGTTAGTTTTACATACACTGCAAAATTAGAGATTTTGATATTATTTAAATATGATTTTAAAATATAAAGAGACATGTTTTAATTTATTTAAAGAAGTAAAAAGTTCATTTTTAAATTTGGTTTACATAAATAAATAGTTTAACTAAAACGTCAAAATGTGATCGTAAAATATTTTGTCGAAAAACGACGTTTTGTCGATTAAAAGTTGTCGCAACGTCGTCGCACCTTTATTTTCTTATATAAGAACAATATTCAAATAGTATAAGTATTAATTAATTCTCCAATCAAGTTTACTTTTACTAAACAAGTTAGAAACTTCTAGAAAACAATTAAGAAAAAGTAAGCACAAAAAGACAAAAATGTCATTTCAAAGCAAAAGATAAAACATCAAATCAAAGAAACATAATTATTACTTACTTTACTTAATATCTAAGTGAAAATGACATAAAGTAATGATTTGAAATGTGATGTTAAGTGTTAAAAAAAAATAAGATTACTTTGTAAGTAAGTAAGGGTATTTTGGTCTTTTTACAAAATATTATTTTAATCCAAAACCTTTTCTATAAATAAGACCACCGTCCTTCCACTTTCTTTTACACCATTTTCTACCTTCTTCTTCTTCCTTTTTCAAGCTTTTCTCCACTTCTCTAATGGTTTCTTCTTCTCTTCCATTTCCTTACTAACTTTTTCAAAACTATATCAAATCAACTCCAAACACCACCAAACTTTGCCAAAGGCTTTAAAATACCATTTAAACATGGTTTAGCATCTAATAAGTGAAGAAGTGATGGAGAAAGAGGAAGAATAGGAGGAGGCTGAAATTATGGAAGAAGGAGAGCAAGTCGTGAAGCTTCGAAGCAAGAAAAAGAGAAGGAAGTGCCGTCGATTTCATTTCAAGGAGTTAGGAGCAAATTTAAGGTGCTGCGGAAGCTCTGCCAGATTTTTGAAAATTTGAAAGAAGAGGTCGATGGCATAAGGCAAAAGAAATGGAACATAAGTTGATTAGTTGAAATTTAAGTGAAGTGTTGTTAGAAAGAATGTTGGTAGGAAGTTAATCTTTTGGTAAAAGGTGAGTACTCATATTTACTAATTAATCCATAATTTATTTCAAGTACAAAGATTTGAAGTTTAAATATGTTGAATGAATGATTGATAACTTGGTTGCAAATTGGTTGATTATGTGATTGTTTATTTGGTTGATAACTTGTTTGATAAATGATAAGAGAAATGATTACTAATTAACCATAGTTAATTAAATGAGAATTAAATCCATACAAATGTGTGTATGGAAATTATTTAGCCTCTTAATGATTTCAAACATCTAAAAAAGATTGAAAATGATATTATAATATTATAATATGAAATGAAATGAAAAATGAATTTGAAATGATGGAAATGTTGTTTAAAATGAGTTTAAAATGATTTTGAAATGTTTTATAAACGTTTAAATGTGTATCTAAGAAGTTTGAAAAGAAATTAAAAACAAGTCAAAACTATGCGCGTCGCGTAATGGTAGTTTGCGATTTCACGCCATAAAAGTTAAATGTGTGTACAAAGTGAAATATAGCTTGGAATTCTTCGAGATAAGAATTTTTCGGTCTATTATATCCATATTATTCCAACGAAGAAAGAAAATCAAGATTTCATTAAGTAGATTTTGAAATATGTCCAAAATAATTTTCTAAAAACATCGTGATTTTGCAGTTCGGAATCCGAAAAGTGATTTCTTTATAAATGATATTTTTAAATGATTAAAAATATGAAATAAATTTGATAAATATATTAAAATGGTTTAAAAGGGATTTGGAATGGAAAAAATGAATTCTCAAATATTAAAAACTTTTTTAAATCAAATAAGCTTATATAGCACTTTCTACAGCACTTTTATGCTGCGAATTCTATAACCTTTTGAAATGTAGTTTTAAACTTAACAATTACTTCTTAAATATTTTATGAATGATTTTGAAATAATAATTAAGTAATGTAAAGATGATTTGAAAGTTTTAATAAGGGTTTGAATAAATGGTTAAGATGAATTGTATATACCACTTAAACAAAAAAGTGAAGAATATTGAATGTAATAACAACCTGAGTATGCGGAAACAACTAGTACATTTGTCCCGCCTGTGAGATCTGGAAAGGTAAACAAGGTGTTTAACTAAGGTTGGGGATGGAGCAACCAGTGCCCTGAACTTACCTGTCCTTTATTTTCTCTTTTTAGGCGAGGGATGGAATAGATCGAAAGGAAAGCCCGGATGCTATAAAAGATCATATTTAAGTTTATTCCAATTTAAAAGACAAAGATATTCATGATGTAGGATTACTTGCCATTAGTCCCTGGAGGTGAAACTTTCCATTAGTCCTTGGAGGTGAAACTTTCCATTAGTCCTTGGAGGTGAAACTTGCCATTAGTCTCTGGAGGTGAAATTTATCATATCTAAGATGGCAGTAGTGCTCTATTGTGAAGATCTTCGATTTGCAAGAAAATGATTTGAAGTTAAGAAAGAAATCTTTGATTAAGATTTAATAAATGATTTGGGAATATTTTCCCAAAGTTAAAAGTTATAACTTGAATATAAGATATCTTTGATTACGATTTAAAAGAATGATTTGGAAATGTTTTCTTAAGTAAAAGAGAAAATGATTAAGATTTAAGAAAGGTTTAAATAAACCAAATGATTTGATAAATGAGGCTTAATGATTCCATGTACTCTTGAAAGGAAAATGGAATAAATTGAAGAGAATATATCTAAGAAAGATATTTGATTAGATAAAAGATGAAGAAATTGATTGATGATTGATATCCACATATGAACTTAACATCTTTTTAAGCGATGATTGGCTTCGAAGGAACCGGAGTCGAATTTGGATGATTCCTATTCGAAAAACACTTCGAACGAATGTATACGTTCGAAAGTGGAAACATGTTGAATATGATGATTATTGGAGACCGTGGATCTTTATAGCGTGAAGACTGCTTGTTGAACATGCTCTGGTTGGCCCCCATTATAGAGTTATTTATAGCAGTGGTCTTCTCGTGATGGAGATTTTTCGGATTGCAAAGGCGTCTCGCCTAGTAATGGCCGAGGAAAGTGCCTTCAGTTTCGTTCTGTCCCAGAAGGAACTTGTATGGATGTTTGTCTGACATTGTATTCTAAATTATATTAGAGTGGTTTCTATAAACGTATATCAGTTGGTGGCGGAGAGGCAATTTCTCTTAGCTTAACACCCTTTCTCGAGACATACGGGCTCAGGAAGTTATACTTTTCTAGAAATCAGTCGTGTGACATGGAATGGCAGTGTGGCATTCAAAGTGGAACCTGTTATGATCAAAGCGTGGTTTTGTATGAAAAATGTGGCTTTGAAGAAATTAAGCGTAGCCTCGCGAGCCTCACACCCCCATTATGATGGGATTCTATGTGGTCAGATGTATGCTCGCATTTCGAATATTAATGATTTGGGTTATCATATGTTCTGAGCCCCAGGTACCAGATACGTCTGGGCCTCATGGCATGGATGCACGAAGTTCGAGTCTTTGGATGTTATTCGCAGATTGTATCCACTTTTAGCCATTTGTGTTGTTTTATAATGGCGTCTGAGTCATGGACATAAGCCGTGGATACAGATTGATCTTTCCATTAGTTTCCTATCATGTTGGAAATCCAATCCCAATACGAGATTTACGATTTTGATTGTATTCCCAAAATAGCTGTAATGACTTGCAAACATTTCGGCTACCCCTTTTTGATATTATATATTCCGTTCGGTATATTCCGTTGACCCAGTCCGGATATATTTCATTAGACTTAGTCCATATATTGATACCTTATTTGAATCAGTTTATTTGAAAAGTGTTTTCAAAAGAATGTCATTAAAAATAATATCAAGTGTATTTTGGTATAAAGTGTTTCGGTTATCATCAGGTAAAAACCTGTTCATGTTTATGTGTGGACGTGGTCTTACGAGATACCCTTCATTTCAAAGGTTTTGATAACATAGTCATTTTTAAGTTCGAGTATCTCACGCTGGTTTATCAAGCCTGATCCGGGTATTTTTAATACTCGTGTAACGACCCAGAATTTTATTTAATAAAAATATGAATATTTAATTAATTTTAAATATTAATAAGTCAATTTATAAGTCGAATAAATTTTTATTTGAATAATTGGATTTAATTGAATAATTAAATCGATAATTTAATATGTTAAATTATGGAAATAATTGAGAATTGGGTTAAATATGATTGAAAATGATTTATAAAATTTTATTTTATCATGTTGGAGTTAGAACGATATTTTAGAACTTTTAAAATCGAATTTAAAGTTAATTTGTGAAAATTGAATATTTTAATATTAAAATCGACTAGTGAAAATAGTCAATTTTTGAACAGTCTCAGAATTGAACGAAACTAGTTCCAATGGATCCGTAATAGTTAGTTATTACCGGATTTCAAATTTCGTGTCAATCGGAGTTATCGTTTGAGCGTGGCAGCTCCAAACGCATCGAATTATTTTTAATTTTAATTTGGCGAGTTAAAATAGCCATTTTTCAAAAAGTCTCGGATTTCGACGAAACCAGTTTCATCGGATCCATAATGTGATATTATTGTAAGGTTTCAAATTTCGTGTCAATTGGATTTACCGTTTGTCCGGTACAAATTAAAACGCCTAGAAAATCGCTTAAATCGGTTTAATTTAAATTGAACGTTTATAGCCATAACTCGCACAGATGACCGAATTAGCTTTCGAAACCTGTTCCATTGTGTCCAAAACGCGGGATAAACCCTAGGAACGTCAGTTTCGGCGCGTAAATCGGAGTTTGGAAAATCGGAATGAATAGTGTTCGATTTTTTCCTATAAATACACCATAAATTCTCAAAAAAAATAAAATAAAAAATAAAACCCTAATCTAAAACCCTAGCCGCCAGTTCAAGCCATCAATGGCCGAAAATGCTTCTTCCTTTCCCTCTAAATTTCTTTCAATCCGTGAGGAATTAGAAAATATATTCAACTGCAAAGTTATAGCACTCGTCGAGATCTTTAAATCTATACGGGTATGATCGTCTATGGCGCGACGTAGGGAAAGAAATCGTGGTGGGAACGCGTGCCGTTCATCATCGTGTTGTGTGCGCATATGGTGGCCGAGTGTCACATGGTGGCAGGCGTGGGTAGGGGGGGTCGTGCTCTTCGCGATGGAACTCTCTGATCGAGATATAGGTTGGAAATGGTGGTGCAAAATTTAACCCTAATCCATGAATATGGGTTCGGCATCATACTGGAGGCACGCATGAGAAAGATGAAGGAAAAGCACGGTGGAGATGAAGCAAAGTGAGATCTCACGGCCCCTGTTAGTTTAGGTTATAAAAATTAAAAAATTATTGTAAATTGTTTATGAAAATTTCGTGTAATCTTTAAAAAATCATATCTTTTTCATACGAGGTCGAAAACGCGTGAAACCAGTTGCGTTGGAATCGTATGGATGAGCACTACGCGATGGAATTGGATTGGAGTCGTTTGGAGTTAGTGAAAATTTCGTGTAAAATTAAACGTCCGTTTAATTTTATTCGAAATAAATCGCTAAAACGAAATTGAAATCAAGGTGAGAACTTCTCACTCAATCGAATCAGTTTCGATTTTATTTTAAATAGTTAGATTTAAAATATTTGAATGCAGGTTTGAATGATGATTGATATCTATTGATTGTTAAAATAGACATTATACGCCGTTAGTAAGCGGATGTTATTTATTAAAAACATATACCGCGAATATTTCATAAACAGTGAAATTGGTATTATATATGATAGCAATATATATATATATTGGCATATGTATATATTGGAGTTATTGATTTCCCGCATTTGTTTAGCGGATGAGACCCTATTGCGCCGTCTATTAAGCGGATAATATTTAATAAAAACATATACCGCGATAATTTCGTACTGGAGCGGAATTGGTATTGTGCTAATGTTTGTGGATGCAGGAAAACAGGTTGGAGGGATCCAACTGGATTCCTCAACAGTATTTATTTGATTATGGATATTTTGATATTCATTGATTATCATATCGATATATGATATCGTTGTAGTCGTGATTGACTATTTGGTATGTAGCATCATTGGACCAAATTTTGAAACTTTAAAATGATTTTAAAGTGATTTTTGAAAATATACTATATGTTTGGAATTGATCCATTTTAAATAAATAAACGTATAATTTTTAATGTTATAAAAATCATGATTTTTAAGAAATATAGTTAAAAACTGATTTTTGAGAATATGATGCTAATGATTTTATAAAATGATTAAATCGGGATTTTTGAATTTATTATAAAAGTTGAAAATATAGGATTTATAAAACTTAATTATTTTATAAATCAAAATGGTGAAATTATAAAGGAGATTAAATATGTTTTAAAGAATAATATAAATTGACTTATATTAAGAGATTTATAAATGGATATTTATAAATTGAAATATTGACATTATAAAACGAGTTTTTTATAAGTGTTTGAATGAAGTGGAAATGAATTTTGTAAATGAATGGAATTTATAAAATTATAAATGGTGAAGTTATAAATGAAATTTATAAATAGTAAGATTTATAAATTTTGTGAAATTATTAAAGAATATATTTGGATGAATAATTGAATCTTATAAGTTATAAGATTTATAATTATGAAGTTCAAAGAAACGATTTTGTAAAATAATCGTTTTATAAGCATTTAACTTATAATATGAACTTTTGTTTTATAATTGAGTTATAAAGTGAATAGGTTAATAAAGGAATTTATAAAAGGAAGTTGTTATAAAACAAATAGAAATGGAATTTATAAACGTTGTTTTATAAAATTCGCAAACAACTTATTTTGATAAGTAAATTGTTGTAACCTATTAATGGAATTATATTCACGTTTTTGACTGTGAATAATCCTTTGAAATAAAATGAATGAAAGGATGAAATTGATTAACGTAGTATATTCACGTTTTTGAATAGTGAATAATATGTTAAAGAAATGGTTTTGAATGTGATGTTTTAAATAGAAATAAAACGATCTATCGATGTTTTTAAATGTGTTGAGATTCGAAACCATAGATTTCAACATTTATTGTTGAAATAGACGTTTTCGAGAAATAGAAGGAAATGGTTGACTATAACACTGTTGTTATAGTAAACGATTTCCGAATGGAAATGTTTTGTATAGTATTGGGATTTATATACCTATTTTAATCTCGAATCCCTATACTAGTGATTTTGGGTTGTCGTAACGATGTTTTACGTAACATTCGTTTTGGCCCAAATAAATATGTTTAAGAGAATGATTTCCTTAAAGAATGAAATATATACTTAATTTCGATTTAAGTATATTGAATATTTTCCAAAGGTTGAAAATAAATAAAATTTGTAAATTACTTATTTATAAATCAGTATGGAATTGTTTTCCCGATATAAAGGGAATATTTTGAGAATTTATCTTTTTGAAGATAAATTAAAAGGAATAATTGAAATCGTATATGCATGGATATTTTGGAATGAAAATTCACTATGGAATTTATGAATAGAAAGTGGAATTTGTTAAAAATAAATGTTGATTTATTTTTGAAGTGTGAAAATTATATATCTTGTAAAGATATTTTGGAAAATAAATAATTTGGAAAATAATTTGGAAACTGGTGATGTTGTGCATATCCATTGATAGTTCAATAACCGACTATCAATATTTCCCTTTGAATGGGTAATTGATGTGATTTGTTTGAATGTGAATGCCACACTTATTTTTTGAATAAGCGCTCACTATTCGGGTTAACCGGGAAAGGACCATGGGGTCGTATAACCCATTCCGAATATGTGATACGTCGTTATGAATTGCATTTGATGACCGGTGTTGAAGACCGAGTATTTGCGAAAGCGATAGGATGACCTATCGATTGTCTCTGCACTGGGTAGTTCTTGGTATAGAGATTCCCTAAGTGATGGGAACTTCGATCGGGATTGTGAATACCCGGATTGCAAGGGCTTCGTAAGAAGTGCCTTCGGTTCTGTTCGAGCCTGGAACAGACTTGTATGGATTGTATGTCTGACATTACAAACTGAGATATAAAGCAGATTTCTTTCAAATATATTTCTGTTGGTGGCGGAGAATTTATTCTTTTAGCTTAACACCCTTCTCTGAGACGTACGAGCTCAGAGGTTATGTAGTTGAATGTTATCAACGATATATTCCCAATTTGGTAATGTGACATGCTGAGTGTTGCTGTAAATGATCATTGTGTTGATTATTTGTGATAGGATCGTTTATTTGATCGTCTATCTTGGTGATCATTTCTATGATCATTTGTTGACCCAAAGCATGGCTTTTGTATAAAGTATGTTTTTGTGGACGTGACTTCGTCGAGCCTCACACCCCGTGAATGGTCAAAACAGGAAAGATGCGGGAAGGTTATGAGGGGTAGCGCCCTTTAGGATATGTGCATTTCCTTCTGGAAAAGGGTGGTATCATGGTATGGAGCCCAGATACTTACTCATGTTGAAAACACTTTATGATTGTGTGAATTGATTGCGAGCGCTCGGTGAAAGGTCCCAAAGGACCGGGGGATGGCATATTCGGTCAGTTGTTACTCAGTTAGGGGTAACCCGGCCTTGTGTTGGTAGAGATCCGGTTTGGTTCTCGGGGATGTCCCTCCAGAGGCATTCTCATGTGGCAATGGGAAGTTCCTTGGCCTAATCATTCGTTGGAAATCCAAAGAAACAATACGAGACTTGTACGGTTTTAGTTGTAGAACCTGCCATTTAATATGGTAGCTATAGTAAGCATACTATAATGGTACCTATGCTGGCTAAGATTTATATTCTACTTTCGAAATCGTTTTATACACTATGCACTAATAATAATATCAAATGTTTCTTTTTAAATGCGTATCAAGCATCTTTGACTATCATAAGAAGAAATCTTCTCCAAGTCTGCGTTTGCATTGTGTGTGTGGCAGGAGGTCTTATGGTAGTCTCATTTTTAAAAGCATTGCGAATTGACTTTAAAAATATTCCTCTATTTTGATTTTAAAGATAAATAAACTGTTTTGAGTTCTCACACCAGTCACATGACTGACTCGGAGTTTATTGTTTTCCTTCCTAAACTCTGGGTGCCCACCAATTTCCATACGGGCAGTCAAGAGTTAGGTTTATCAGGATATTCTGGAATTCAGGAGTTGCAGGACGCAAGCTGGATGGCATGGCGTATTACTAGTTTATATAGTATTTCTTTTTCCGCTGCACTATTTGTTGTTGTATGATGTTGTACACTCTGATGTAATGAAATGTAATGTATAAAATGTAATAACTGATATAGTTCTTTGTTTAAAGATTATTCATTTATTATTATATGTTGTTCCGCTGCGAATTGTGAGATTCTGATGTTGTTCTGTTGTTTTCTGTTCCGTTCTATTTTCTATCCTATTTTCTATTTTCTATCTTCTTTTCTCTCTATTTTATGTCTTTCTTATCTTCTCTTTCTATCTTTCTCCTTTTCTTCTTTCTTAAAACCCTCAGTGTTCGGTTTTCCGTCGTTCGATTACTCGGCAGTCGATAAAGTGAGTATCGATGTTGAATTTTCGGAAGACGAAGAATCGGGTCCTGACAATGTGGTATCGGAGCTTATGGTTAAGCGACAACCATGGTTCTGTTGGGTATTACTCATTAGAGATAGAGTCAGTAGTACTCTAGAATGAGTTGAGTGTAATAATAGCTATGAGAGCGTATTTGTTAGTGAATATAAAATTGTTTTATATTGTGATGATTGGTTATTGAGTGGTATATGAACTTTCGTCAGCGTGGTCCGCAAGACTATGCCGAAGGGGTTTCTAAACACTTGAATAGAACAATTCAGCACAATATTGATTTTTAAATTAGGTAAATGAAATAATTTTACCTTGATTATATTTTTATATATAAAGGAATAATTTTTCAGAATTATTAAAGTGTATATAAGTTGATTGTTTAGATGTTTGAATAATCTAAATAAAAGAATAATTGTATAAGCAAATGAATTATAAGAATTGAATTATAATTAAAGTGATTTACAATTGTGAAATAAACTTATATATATATATAAGAAGTGAAACTATATGAATATATTTATGAATGTGAGTTGTAAATAAAAATGAATTTAAAGTTAAATGGAATATAACTTAAGGTATCAAAGTAAAATAATAAAGTTAAGTGATAAATGTGAACTTGAGTTATACAAATGAAATTCAACTTTTGTAATTGAATTGAATGGATGGATTGAATGTAAATCAATTAAATGTGAATAATTGGTATGAAATAATGAATATAAGTGTTAATTCATTAAAATCTAATGTTATTAGAAGTTGAAAGTTTGAATGAAAATCAATTAATTAAACCAATTGATAAGCAAAGGAATTTGGTTGAAATTAATATATATACATTGGTTGTTAGTTGATTGTATATAATTCATTAAGTGTTAACGAAATTGGAAGCTAAAGTAATTGAAATCCAATTGAAAGTTAAGTGAATCTTAAATAGAATTGAATTTGATTTGGAAGTGAACCAACTTGAATATGAATTAGTGAATATAAACTAATTGAAAATGAATGTTAGTAAGAACATCCACTATTAATAAATCAAATGTGATTAAATTGAAAACCATTTCATTGAATATTAATGAGAATATGAATGAATATTTATTGGGTATGAATACTAGTTGGTTGATGGTTGAATTTATTGCTTTTAATGCATTGCTATGTTGGCATATATAGTTATTGTGTTGCTATATGTTGTATATCGATACTATTGTCTATATGCATGATTCTCATGTTGTTTGTTGAGTGTTTAGTAGGTGCGGATTGCGTTTGCTTTTCATTTGGAGCTCGCTTTCGCGCTATATTAGCCGTATATGCTCGCTAATAAAATATAAGGTACATATCTCGGATTACATACCGTACTTTTATACTTTTTTCCCTGCGGGATGCCTCATTACTTGATGAGATGTATATTTGTGATATATATACTGTCATTTTTTTTCGGATCGAGCCGCGCAAAGGAGGCTATGGCGAATTTTTCCGGAAATTTAAGGCGTTAGAAAAAATTTGAGAAAATTGGGAAAAGTTTTGAAAACTATAACTTTGATTTTGAATTGAAAGTTAAACAATAGTAGTTGTTTTTGAAAAGATAACTAAGTATGATTTGAAAACTTAGTAAAGTTATTATAAGAAGTTAAATTATGAATTTTGGAAAGTTAATAGATTTTGTAACTTTTCTTATTTGTTAATTTCGAGGACGAAATTCTTTTAAGGGGGGAAGATTGTAACGACCCAGAATTTTATTTAATAAAAATATGAATATTTAATTAATTTTAAATATTAATAAGTCAATTTATAAGTCGAATAAATTTTTATTGGAATAATTGGATTTAATTGAATAATTAAATCGATAATTTAATATGTTAAATTGTGGAAATAATTGAGAATTGGGTTAAATATGATTGAAAATGATTTGTAAAATTTTATTTTATCATGTTGGAGTTAGAACGATATTTTAGAACTTTTAAAATCGAATTTAAAGTTAATTTGTGAAAATTGAATATTTTAATATTAAAATCGACTAGTGAAAATAGTCAATTTTTGAACAGTCTCAGAATTGAACGAAACCAGTTCCATTGGATCCGTAATAGTTAGTTATTACCGGATTTCAAATTTCGTGTCAATCGGAGTTATCGTTTGAGCGTGGCAGCTCGAAACGCATCGAATTATTTTTAATTTTAATTTGGCGAGTTAAAATAGCCATTTTTCAAAAAGTCTCGGATTTCGACGAAACTAGTTTCATCGGATCCGTAATATGATATTATTGTAAGGTTTCAAATTTCGTGTCAATTGGATTTACCGTTTGTCCGGTACAAATTAAAACGTCTAGAAAATCGCTTAAATCGGTTTAATTTAAATTGAACGTTTATAGCCATAACTCGCACAGATGATCGAATTAGCTTTCGAAACCTGTTCCATTGTGTCCGGAACGCGGGATAAACCCTAGGAACGTCAGTTTCGGCGCGTAAATCAGAGTTTGGAAAATCGGAATGAATAGCGTTCGATTTTTTCCTATAAATACACCATAAATTCTCAAAAAAATAAAAAATAAATAAAACCCTAGCCGCCAGTTCAAGCCATCAATGGCCAAAAATGCTTCTTCCTTTCCCTCTAAATTTCTTTCAATCCGTGAGGAATTAGAAAATATATTCAACTGCAAAGTTATAGCACTCGTCGAGATCTTTAAATCTATACGGGTATGATCGTCTATGGCGCGACGTAGGGAAAGAAATCGTAGTGGGAACGCGTGCCGTTCATCATCGTGTTGCGTGCGCATATGGTGGCCGAGTGTCACATGGTGGCAGGCGTGGGTAGGGGGGGTCGTGCTCTTCGCGATGGAACTCTCTGATCGAGATATAGGTTGGAAATGGTGGTGCAAAATTTAACCCTAATCCATGAATATGGGTTCGGCATCATACTGGAGGCACGCGTGAGAAAGATGAAGGCAAAGCATGGTGGAGATGAAGCAAAGTGAGATCTCACGGCCCCTGTTAGTTTAGGTTATAAAAATTAAAAAATTATTGTAAATTGTTTATGAAAATTTCGTGTAATCTTTAAAAAATCATATCTTTTTCATACGAGGTCGAAAACGCGCGAAACTAGTTGCGTTGGAATCGTATGGACGAGCACTACGCGATGGAATTGGATTAGAGTCGTTTGGAGTTAGTGAAAATTTCGTGTAAAATTAAACGTCCATTCGAAATAAATCGCTAAAACGAAATTGAAATCAAGGTGAGAACTTCTCACTCAATCGAATCAGTTTCGATTTTATTTTAAATAGTTAGATCTAAAATATTTGAATGCAGGTTTGAATGATGATTGATATCTATTGATTGTTAAAATAGACATTATACGCCGTTAGTAAGCGGATGTTATTTATTAAAAACATATACCGCGAATATTTCATAAACAGTGAAATTGGTATTATATATAATAGCAATATATATATATTGGCATATGTATATATTGGAGTTATTGATTTCCCGCATTTGTTTAGCGGATGAGACCCTATTGCGCCGTCTATTAAGCGGATAATATTTAATAAAAACATATACCGCGATAATTTCGTACTGGAGCGGAATTGGTATTGTGCTAATGTTTGTGGATGCAGGAAAACAGGTTGGAGGGATCCAACTGGATTCCTCAACAGTATTTATTTGATTACGGATATTTTGATATTCATTGATTATCATATCGATATATGATATCGTTGTAGTCGTGATTGACTATTTGGTATGTAGCATCATTGGACCAAATTTTGAAACTTTAAAATGATTTTAAAGTGATTTTTGAAAATATACTATATGTTTGGAATTGATCCATTTTAAATAAATAAACGTATAATTTTTAATGTTATAAAAATCATGATTTTTAAGAAATATAGTTAAAAACTGATTTTTGAGAATATGATGCTAATGATTTTATAAAATGATTAAATCAGGATTTTTGAATTTATTATAAAAGTTGAAAATATAGGATTTATAAAATTTAATTATTTTATAAATCAAAATGGTGAAATTATAAAGGAGATTAAATATGTTTTAAAGAATAATATAAATTGACTTATATTAAGAGATTTATAAATGGATATTTATAAATTGAAATATTGACATTATAAAACGAGTTTTTTATAAGTGTTTGAATGAAGTGGAAATGAATTTTGTAAATGAATGGAATTTATAAAATTATAAATGGTGAAGTTATAAATGAAATTTATAAATAGTAAGATTTATAAATTTTGTGAAATTATTAAAGAATATATTTGGATGAATAATTGAATCTTATAAGTTATAAGATTTATAATTATGAAGTTCAAAGAAACGATTTTGTAAAATAATCGTTTTATAAGCATTTAACTTATAATATGAACTTTTGTTTTATAATTGAGTTATAAAGTGAATAGGTTAATAAAGGAATTTATAAAAGGAAGTTGTTATAAAACAAATAGAAATGGAATTTATAAACGTTGTTTTATAAAATTCGCAAACGACTTATTTTGATAAGTAAATTGTTGTAACCTATTAATGGAATTATATTCACGTTTTTGACTGTGAATAATCCTTTGAAATAAAATGAATGAAAGGATGAAATTGATTAACGTAGTATATTCACGTTTTTGAATAGTGAATAATATGTTAAAGAAATGGTTTTGAATGCGATGTTTTAAATAGAAATAAAACGATCTATCGATGTTTTTAAATGTGTTGAGATTCGAAACCATAGATTTCAACATTTATTGTTGAAATAGACGTTTTCGAGAAATAGAAGGAAATGGTTGACTATAACACTGTTGTTATAGTAAATGATTTCCGAATGGAAATGTTTTGTATAGTATTGGGATTTATATATCTATTTTAATCTCGAATCCCTATACTAGTGATTTTGGGTTGTCGTAACGATGTTTTACGTAACATTCGTTTTGGCCCAAATAAATATGTTTAAGAGAATGATTTCCTTAAAGAATGAAATATATACTTAATTTCGATTTAAGTATATTGAATATTTTCCAAAGGTTGAAAATAAATAAAATTTGTAAATTACTTATGAATTAATAAGTATGGAATTGTTTTCCCGATATAAAGGGAATATTTTGAGAATTTATCTATTTGAAGATAAATTGAAAGGAATAATTGAAATCGTATATGCATGGATATTTTGGAATGAAAATTCACTATGGAATTTATGAATAGAAAGAGGAATTTGTTAAAAATAAATGTTGATTTATTTTTGAAGTGTGAAAATTATATATCTTGTAAAGATATTTTGGAAAATAAATAATTTGGAAAATTATTTGGAAACTGGTGATGTTGTGCATATCCATTGATAGTTCAATAACCGACTATCAATATTTCCCTTTGAATGGGTAATTGATGTGATTTGTTTGAATGTGAATGCCACACTTATTTTTTGAATAAGCGCTCACTATTCGGGTTAACCGGGAAAGGACCATGGGGTCGTATAACCCATTCTGAATATGTGATACGCCGTTATGAATTGCATTTGATGACCGGTGTTGAAGACCGAGTATTTGCGAAAGCGATAGGATGACCTATCGATTGTCTCTGCACTGGGTAGCTCCTGGTATAGAGATTCCCTAAGTGATGGGAAATTCGATCGGGATTGTGAATACCCGGATTGCAAGGGCTTCGTAAGAAGTGCCTTCGGTTCTGTTCGAGCCTGGAACAGACTTGTATGGATTGTATGTCTGACATTACAAACTGAGATATAAAGCAGATTTCTTTCAAATATATTTCTGTTGGTGGCGGAGAATTTATTCTTTTAGCTTAACACCCTTCTCTGAGACGTACGAGCTCAGAGGTTATGTAGTTGAATGTTATCAGCGATATATTCCCAATTTGGTAATGTGACATGCTGAGTGTTGCTGTAAATGATCATTGTGTTGATTATTTGTGATAGGATCGTTTATTTGATCGTCTATCTTGGTGATCATTTCTATGATCATTTGTTGACCCAAAGCATGGCTTTTGTATAAAGTATGTTTTTGTGGACGTGACTTCGTCGAGCCTCACACCCCGTGAATGGTCAAAACAGGAAAGATGCGGGAAGGTTATGAGGGGTAGCGCCCTTTAGGATATGTGCATTTCCTTCTGGAAAAGGGTGGTATTATGGTATGGAGCCCAGATACTTACTCATGTTGAAAACACTTTATGATTGTGTGAATTGATTGCGAGCGCTCGGTGAAAGGTCCCAAAGGACCGGGGGATGGCATATTCGGTCAGTTGTTACTCAGTTAGGGGTAACCCGGCCTTGTGTTGGTAGAGATCCGGTTTGGTTCTCGGGGATGACCATCCAGAGGCATTCTCATGTGGCAATGGGAAGTTCCTTGGCCTGATCATTCGTTGGAAATCCAAAGAAACAATACGAGACTTGTACGGTTTTAGTTGTAGAACCTGCCATTTAATATGGTAGCTATAGTAAGCATACTATAATGGTACCTATGCTGGCTAAGATTTATATTCTACTTTCGAAATCGTTTTATACACTATGCACTAATAATAATATCAAATGTTTCTTTTTAAATGCGTATCAAGCATCTTTGACTATCATAAGAAGAAATCTTCTCCAAGTCTGCGTTTGCATTGTGTGTGTGGCAGGAGGTCTTATGGTAGTCTCATTTTTAAAAGCATTGTGAATTGACTTTAAAAATATTCCTCTATTTTGATTTTAAAGATAAATAAACTGTTTTGAGTTCTCACACCAGTCACATGACTGACTCGGAGTTTATTGTTTTCCTTCCTAAACTCTGGGTGCCCACCAATTTCCACACGGGCAGTCAAGAGTTAGGTTTATCAGGATATTCTGGAATTCAGGAGTTGCAGGACGCAAGCTGGATGGCATGGCATATTACTAGTTTATATAGTATTTCTTTTTCCGCTGCACTATTTGTTGTTGTATGATCTTGTACACTCTGATGTAATGAAATATAATGTATAAAATGTAATAACTGATATAGTTCTTTGTTTAAAGATTATTCATTTATTATTATATGTTGTTCCGCTGCGAATTGTGAGATTCTGATGTTGTTCTGTTGTTTTCTGTTCCGTTCTATTTTCTATCCTATTTTCTATTTTCTATCTTCTTTTCTCTCTATTTTCTGTCTTTCTTATCTTCTCTTTCTATCTTTCTCCTTTTCTTCTTTCTTAAAACCCTCAGTGTTCGGTTTTCCGTCGTTCGATTACTCGGCAGTCGATAAAGTGAGTATCGATGTTGAATTTTCGGAAGACGAAGAATCGGGTCCTGACAACTCGGGTCAGATCCGAGTAGTTTCAGGTTGAGTTGAAGACGGTTGGAGTTTCCAGAGGAGAGCTGGAGATCTTCATCATCGTATGGAGGTATTCAATTATCCGCTGTACTTAGTGTAATTTGTTTGATGTTTGTCAGCAATTGTAAGGACAGATGTTTATAACTGTCCAAGCTGAATTTAGGTTGGACTCTGATATTGTATTTAAAATTTTCCGTTGTAATGATTATTATTGAAATAATATATGTTATTCTATTTATGTGAGATTTTGTTCAGTCTTTATTTTCTTTCTACCCTTAATGATCCGCTTATTCATGCAATTTGAGTTGGACATGTGCGGTTTATTGTCGATTCAAACGGTATGGAAAAACGGGCCATTACAGATGATCATTTTACGTTTTAGACTAGTGATATGCGATGTCTCTCTGTTCGCGTGGGGGACGATACCCAGTTATGTTGAGCTTCGTCTTATTTTTATAGGCTAGCAACATATGGGTTTCATTGAGTTCAAGTTCGTCGGGCGTACCGTCATTGTACTACGTCGTTGTTCTGAATTTTTTGAGTTCAGGTTCATTAGGCGTATCGTTATTGTACTACGTCGTTGTTCCGAATTATTTGAGTTTCAGGTTCATCATGCATACCGTTATTTTACAACATTATTGTTTTGAATTATTTGAGTTTCAGGTTCCTCGGGCGTATCGTTACTATACATCATCATTGCACCGGCTCTATGGTTAGCGACCATAGGATAGCGACCCGTTTGTGATACACATGTTGGTGAGTTTTCCCCTTTTGTGATTTCTGGATTTCTAATTGATGATTTCTAGAATTTGTGTTTCACCAATTTTTTGTGATTTATATTGATAAGCTTTATCAATATTAGTGGCTTGGTGAATAAAATAAAGAATATGACTTCTTATCAGGGTCCGTCATCTGACTTTTGACTAACTACTATAGCTTAGTAGTTTTTGCTTTTATACATTCGAGATAGAGACTCCTTGATGTATACATATTATTTTGTCTAGCACTCGTACCTATTCTGTTGTGGTGTAGTGGATCTTATATGACCACTACTTTGATGTACACTTTTATGTGTTGTATTTATATCTGTTTCCGCCTTAGTGATATGAATATCTATGACTGATTTATGTTATGCTTATTTTATATTTGTTTCCGAAGACCACATAGCCACTACGTAGTAGATTTGAGTTTGTATTGGTATGTCGGGTTTTCTATTGAAATGAAAGTGATATTTTATCTGGCATATCAGTACTCGCATAAAGAAATTACACGGACGGTCGCTCATCAACAGCCTTAATCTTCGCGCTAGCCGACCGCATTACCCAGTGGTGTCCTTGGCTAGTGTGAGTATTGAGGTGAGGCGTTACACCAAAACTACCAATAAATTACACTATAATGTTGTACTCTTTCATGCGGGTACAATGCAAAAATTCTTGAATCAATTGGATTCCATATGAGTGGGATATTTAATTTTAAAATTTCAATACTTTAAATAATTCAAACTAGTCAATATATGTGTTCTTACCTTCAAAACCAATTGGGCCGAGCCTAAGAAGCAAACCAACCTGCATCTGCTACTTCCCCCCTTCTTCTTCAATTCTCATTCCTACATTCCCCTATAGCCAAACCAGCTGCAAGCGTGCATGCATGCATGTGCACAAGCCTTTCCGATAACCTGACGACCACCCATCACCTACAAATTCGCCTCGCCCTGCTCTACCCGACCCACCACACTCTGGCGTTCTAATCCCATCCATCACCATTTCGACTTCAAAGCCGCATCCATTCTCGGGCAACACCAAGCCGCTCTCGCAAATTATAGGACCACCAATCACCTCGATCGCCTAAAGTCGCTACTACCAACACCAATGCAACTGCCATGCCGTATGCTACCTCTACGCCAAGTGCGGTACAACTCGACGTCTCCTCCTCACCGCAGTCCCGCCAAACCCGACACCGCAAAAAAATCCCTAAAACTCTAATTCAAGCATACTACGCCACCCCAAAGCACAAATCAAAAATCAGCCACGGACATCTCCTCCGCCTCGGTCCTACGCTCCTCCTTGACTCATCCAGTCGTCCCCTCACCACCGGTTCGCTGGAAATTAATTTTTGAACCCAAAATGATCAACTGCCCCTTCCCAACAAACCTAATCACTAAAAACCATGAGACGACCACTAAAAATCGTGATTCGCCAAGGCTTTCATGACTATGCCCTTTGTTCGACGATTCGTAATCGTCGAAAATGATTGTTTTTTCGACCATATACCGTTATTTAAAGATATCTTCCAAACTACTCGATGAAAATCCATGAATCTATTTTTAAAAATAACCATACTCGATGCGAACAACTTTCGTGTTGGATGATTGGGTTGAAACTGGGTAGATTGGGAGTGTTTTATTTTTGAATGTCGAGAAATGTTTTGTTTTGTTTTCTTAAACATGAACAGAGAAAAATGAAGAATAAGGAAAAGATCAAGCTCTCTATACATATGCCTATGTTTATGTGTATGCCTGATCAACTTCATGAGTGGACAAAGAGGCAAAATGGTTGCTGATGGAGGGAGACAATGGTAGACAGTGGCAGCTGAGAAGACAAAATAGTTGTTGGAGGGAAAAGTGAAGTACCGTGATTTAAAAATAAAGGGCAATGCACTATGTGGGTTTATGTATGTTTTGATTTTTTTTAAAAGTTTGAATAGATTAGATTGCGGCATCCCGCCATACCATATCGCGCCCGATTTCGAACCATGACCAAAAGAAACTAAATTACGACCGCGTATAACAATGTTACATGATTACAAAACAAAAATAAAATAGAAGAGTTGTTAAATTCTATTGAAATTCGAGGACCCAAAAATACGGGTCGTTACACTTCCCCAAAAATACGAACCATTTGGTTTAAAGAAGAAGAGGTAGAAGAAGAAAATAGAAAACAACAACAGAATCTAACCATCGCAGCGGAATAAAATATAATAGATAATAAATAATCTTTACTCAAAATCAAATATCTCTGTTTATATATTACATCATCAGAGTACATCAATCACAGTTCAACATCAATAACATACAACTGGATACACAGCAACTCAATACAGCGGAATATATATATATATATAACAAGTACGGAAGTACGTATCGTCATCCAGCTCGTCGCCTGAGCTCCACAGCATCATATCCTGTATTCTATAATACTCGGTCTGACCCGAGCATTACAGTTAAATAACACCCGAGTCAGTCTGGAATACCAGCGTGAGAAACCACACCCAAATTTATTATTAAAGTTTCAAAGATCATTTGAAAACAAAAGCATTTCGTAAGACCACGCCATAAATAAACATGTCGGGTTTTTACCTTACGATAGCTAAAACATTTTTATTAAAATCCTCTGATATATAATACTGTCTATATACAAATACTTATTAAAATAGCCGAAATTGTTACATGATTAAATTCCAGCTACTAGCCATAGAGTGGGTAACACAAACAAAACTCGTACAAGGCTCGTAGGGAGAATGGATTTCCATCTAATGACTAGGCACTGGGGTACCACCTGTCACAGTACGTGGCCTAGATCACAGTACCGAGGAGTACGCCCGCTCCCCTACAACACAAGACCGGAACTACCCCTTACTGGATAATTCCGAGTGAGATCACCCCGCGGTTGGGATCAGCAACCGCCCACTAAGCCGAAATAAAAAGGGACATCTAGGCAGGGATGACCTCACTCTGCTTGGGTGCTACCCACCTAGCCTTGCTGCATAACCCCTGATTTTCAGTCATTCCCATTTGATGAGGCTTGAGGCTAAGCGTTACCGTTTTAGAACATATTCCATAGAATGCCCATCGTCCACCTGACGAGGTTTCGCAAGCATTCATCCATACAAGTCCGTCCCGGGTTCGAACGGAACCGAAGGCACTATTCCTACGACATCCATTTTGGAAATATCCTCAGGATTAGTAGCGACTAGCCCTTGCACTTCACTGCTCCATCTTCGAATCCAAACTCGTTTTCACGAAACGTACAAACCGGATCGAAGTGGTTTTCGAGAAATAAATCTCGATCTCGATCTCGATCTCTTCGAAACGATCAACGCAATTATCCAATATTGATAGTCGGTGGTTTAACTATCAATTAATATTCACAACATCCATCACACAATAAATAATTTCCCAAATTATTTATTAACCTCAAAAATGTCTTTACAAGATATATTTCTATTTTCAACCCTTTTGAAAACAGTCTCAAATCATCTTTCTTTTTCAGAATAAACCTTCCCAAAGATTTTCTATCCCCACTGAAATCACCAAGCACACAACTAGATTTTTAAAATAATTTAAAACACTTTACTGAGAAATATAATTTAAAACATTTAAGTTAAAACTACTTTAATAATTTGTTAAAAATACATACTATATGAAAATTTGAAAATAAAGTTACTTAATAAAATATAAAACTAGATTTTTACCTTTAAAACAAAATGCTAAGTCACTCTTTAAATAATTACTACCATAATAGATTAAAAGGAAATACTTTCTTTAGCATTTAAATATTAGAAATAATAAATTTTCCAAACTTGCTTTTTAAATCAACTTTAAAATCTTTTAACTTATATTTAAAAATTACCTTGAAAACGTACTTGGTTATCTAGGGAGAATTCCAACTTCAATCACTTAAATCAATTTCCCAAATTGATTTCCAATTTATTCCATTTGAAATAAATTTCTTTAATTACTCAATACATTTCAAAATTCATTAGTTATGGACTTAATTATTGTTGTTGTTATTATTTTCCATTTGATTTTAAATCTTTTAACTGAAATATACAAATTTCAGCTTTTCCCAATTTCTTCTTTATTATTTTCAATAATTTAAATCTTAAATATTAAATAAATGCTTTGTTCTCTTAAATGTTAATATTGAAGTTTAAATTTCATTAACTTTCCGTTTATTCAAAAATTTCCTTTCCAATTCATTCTTAAATTTATTCAACTTTTCTATAATTATTTTACTTACAAATTCACTCCTTTTATCTTTTCAAAATCTAATTTATATATTTTTGGTAATTCATTGTACCCAATTATATCCAATCGAACCATAGCATTCAATATTCCAATATAATTCATCATAGAATATCAAATAATCACAACAGAGGGTACTAAATAATTTAAATAAATGTTGAGGGGTCCAGTTGGATCCCTCTAACCTGTTTTCCCTTCATCCACAGACATTAGCATAATATAAAATACCAATTCCAAAATATATCATACTATAGCACATTAATCACTTCAATCATTCAAACAATTATTTAAATTTAATCATTTAAATCTAAATTTAAATTTAGTTGAGTGAGATTAACTCACCTTCGATTTCTGATTTGCAATCCAACCAAACCAGCATGTTTCTTCACGTTTTAGAGCTTGAATAGACATTTTTACAATTTATGAATGTCCGAACCAATTAAACAATCAATCACTATAAATATTCATTTTAAACTTAAATCTATTGGGTAAATAAAATTTCAATTCTTATTTTATTGTTTAATCCCTGATAAACAACTTTAAAGGAATTGTTTCAAACTTACTTATCATTAGATTAAAATGTTCATAATAATTTAATTAACTAATGATTTAATTCAACTAATAATTTGATAAAATATTTTAGTGACTAATTCGTTAAATGAGACAATTAACAAACTAATTATCCTAAATACGTTTTCTAGATATTTTTATATTTATAAATTACTTTTCTTTAAATCAAGATAGTAATTATGTTTACTATACAACAAATGTACCAATTCATCATTTAATTTGGAAAATAGCAAAAGTGTTGCCTTTATCTAACTATATATAAATTTAGATACGTGCGTATTTATATATATTGGTACGTGCGTATTTATATATATATATATACTTATTATTATTATTCCTTTCTTTACACATACGCATATGTTATTAAATTTTAAATTGAAAAACAAAAACTAAATCGTACCTCACTGCCCCCGTAGCTCCACCTGAGACACCCTGCTCAGCAAACCCCCCAAGGGACTCACCATCCCTGACAACACAACCGCCCACTTCATCTCGGGCTCGACTATAAAGCCTTCCAATCGACGTCACCTGCTTCATGAAGAACATGCCGCAACACTCGAGGCTTCGATGAAATTTTGCGACTCAGCGCCTTCCTCACCGCGCAACTTCGCGCCCCGTAGCCGTTCTTGCCAAAATCGCGACGACAGCCTCCCCTTCCTCAAACTCGCCATGACAGGGGCGATTAGAAATCGCTCTCAAAACTCTTCGCCACAAGAACCGGCGCTCGACTTCGACTTACGTTCACGAAGCGACGTCGATCGAAACACCAGAGAGAAGTGCCGCCTCGCCCTAGATTTGAACGAATAACCGGCCATCCTCCTTTTTTTTGACTTGAATCGATTTCGAATCGAATAGAGAAGAGAAGGAAACGAAAGAGGAAGACGTGATTTTGGATTTGGGTGAAGTCGCCATTATTATAAATTTTTTTTCTTCTTTGATTTTTGTTTTGGACTTTGATTTAGGATTTAGGTTGCGTGATTTTATAAAAGGGTTCAGCTTGGCTTTCTTCAGAAGGAGGACGCGAGTAATAAAATTTGTTTATTTTTTTTAATTTTTTTTTGCGATTTAAAAAGAGAACGAGGGGACACGATTTTAAGATAAGGGTAGTGGCGTATACAAGAAGCTTAATTAATTAAATTAAATTTCATCCGTTTATTATCAATTATATTTTCAGCGCGTTTATATATCGTACAAGCGCACAACAACTCCGATCAATACCAAATTTGAAATCCGATAATAATACAATATTACGGATCCAATGGGACTGGTTTCATTGGATTCCTAGACTGTGCCTCGGAAGGCTATTTTAAAATTCAATTTAAACTATAAAATTTTAAACCGACAGACTACTGCTAATTTCAATTTTACAACTTCTATTATCCTCTGTACTATCAATATAAATTTTATAAGCTTTCAAATTATTTTTAATAGGCTTAAAACTCCAGATTCACCCTTTAACTCAACTTCAATTTATTTAATTCAATAATTTAATTATCAAATAATTAGTGATATTTGAATTCAAGTTAAAATTAACTTTTAAATATTTAAAATCAATTAAATATCCCAATTTTAAATGTTCAAAAATTCCGGGTCGTCACATTCCTCCCCCCTTAAAAGAATTTCGTCCCCGAAATTACTAGTTAGGAAGAATGGTCCAATACCCGTTTACTTTTTTCCAAATTCAAACAATTTAATTAACTTGCCATGACGTATTCTTTTTATTAAAGACCCACTATTACTTCAACCAACTTTCAAAACCTTCCATAGTTTCCAAATAACTTTACTTATTCAAATATTATTACTTGCCCAATTATTCAAATTATAATTCAAAACTAAATTTTGAATTATCAAAAAATTTCAAAAATTTTTAACTCCCTAAATTTCAGAATTTTTTTGCCAGCGTCTCCTTTGTGCGGCTAGCTTGGTACAACTACAAAAGGCCTCTACGGGCTCCCAAATTCCAAAAGAAAACAAAAGGCCAAGTGGCTATATCCAAAAACCCAATCAAATTTCACAGAAACTTAAACACATACCTTTTTGTCGAGCATTTCAAATTTTTTCATCTGAAATCAAAACCAATTTTCCTTTCTCTTTATAATACCTGCGTATCCTGCTTAGCACTAATATCCAATCACAGTATTTCCAAAACATTTTATCGACTTCCTTACAAAATGTCAATATTTATTCATTCAAATATCAACTCAGAATATATTTGCAATATTCAATTTCCAATTAAGAATTTACCATTCCTTACTTGAGTTTAGCATAAGCATTCTATATGCTTCTTATATTTTATTTTCAACTTACCACTTCAGTTTATATCTATTTCTATTCAATTTAGTTTTTCCCAATTCTATAAGAATTCAATTTATCTTTAACTCTGAATATTTAAATTTTATTTTTCATTTATAACTAATTCATTTCTTTATTTTAAATTAGTTTCATTTACTAATTTATTTCAATTTCCAGTTTGAAACCGTTTTGTTGTTAACAAAATTTTCCAAAATTTTCAAAAAAATTTCTAACTCCCAAAATTTCCGAATTTTTTTGGCAGAGTCTCCTTTGTACGGGGAGCTTTTGCAATTTAACAAAAGATATAAATATATATACATCGACCCACACGGTCGGAAAAACCAAAAAAAGTTCATATTTCCTAATTTTATTGCGCATGCATACCTTATTTAGCATTTTCAAGCAAACGGCTTATTTATTTAGCAGTTAGCATGCCCAAAATCCAGCAACATGGCTTCCCGGTACCTGTACTTACTCAATTTAAACATGTAAATGCCAAATATATGAAGTTTAACAATATTTCACTTATTTGCAATAGTTAAACACATGAATTCTAAAAGAGATTCACACCAAACATTTTTCCGCAAGCAACTTATACAATTTTCATACTAATTCCACTGTTCCAATTAATTTATAACCATTTTCATTCAGTTTGAATGGTTTTTAATCCATTCATATACAGCTTCATCAATTTGAATGGTTTAAAACTCAATCGCTTACATTTTATTTACTTTTAAGCAAACCGAGCTCATATTTAATTCAATTGTTTTCAAAATCAATTTATTTTACTCCTATCAATTCATAGAATTTTAATTACTTCCATTTCCATCCAGTGACAATTCATTCTATGCAATTTGACGAGATCTATGTGAATAAATAATTACTTATGTTTTATGACCAATTTAAATTGATTTCAACTCAATTTATACTTAATTCTATTCCCTTTTTAAATTTATTCACAATCCATATATTCTCATTTTCATTGCATTTTAAATTTGAATACATTCACTTGCATTTCATTTTATTAACCAAACTAGTTCATTCAAAACCGTTAACAACTTAGGTTCATCTTCATTACCAATTAAATTTCCTTTTCATTTTAATTCATTCACGACCATCTATTTAGCTTGACACATCCCAAGCTTGCATATTACTAACCATTCCCGAATTAATTCAACCCAAGCTTTAGTTACTTTACTCGATTTATTCCATATTTGTTTATGCCAAACTATTATATTTAGCTCGAAGACAATCCAGGCTATTTCATTCAACAACCATTTCAATTTTATTCATGATCTATTTATTTGCGATTCATTTCTTATCCGCATTCATTTAAAACCATTCTAGTAAACTTGAAACATTCCATTTTTCTTATTGTCTCAAGTTATTTCAATTCTTTAACAATTTAAATGGTTTACAGTTATTTAATTAAGAATTTCATTCCATTAAATATTATATGTAACTCACTGAATTTTATTTCGATTAAAAATTTATTTTCACTTGATCTAAATTCAATCCAATATCATTAAACTTAGTTTAAGTTGAATTCAATTCAATTCTCTTCCATCTATTTGGCTTTAAGTTAATTTACTTTAATTTATTCAAATTTTATCTTAAGCTCATTTTCATTTTACAAGTAAATTTTCTTTTCTATTTAACTCAATTCTATCTCAATTAAATCTCATTTTTAAATTTACAATTTCTTTTGATTAGTTATTATAAGATTTAACCTTTCAGATTCAGCTCATTCAATTTATTACATGGCCATTTCCAATTTATTTCCACTTATTTGGATTTTATTTGCAATTCAAACTATTACTATTTTAATCCAAATTCATTTTTTTTTCGACACACTTCCAATTACATTAAATTTGTTAACACTTAAGCTGAATGTTAATTAATAGCTCAAATTATGATTCCACTATCCATTTTAAATTTACCGTCCAATTTTATGAACTCACAATTCAATTACATTTACTTCACCAACAATTTAAGTCGAATTTAATTTATAACTTGAGTTTTATTTCCAAATTTCATCACAAACTCACAATTCAGCTTCTATTTAACTACATTAGGTTTCCATTACATATTTCACTAACTAATCCAGTATCTAATTAGTTATCCCTCTATTAATAATCCAATACTTGATTGATTTTTTTTTTCAAAATCTCTTCATTTAATTTTCTTAAGTTCAATTTATTTTGTAATTCAAGTTTGGATTTTTGTTTTATTTTCCAATTCATCAGACAATATTTATTTTGGTTTTTTTTTCTATCCCACTTTTCAAATTTTTTAAGTCACAACTTATTATTCCCACATTTCCATTCATTTTAGGCTTGAATATATTCTTTTTTTTATTTTTAACTCAAACCTTATGCTTATTTATAACCCAAGCATATTTTTATTACCATGGGTTTTAATTCCTTTATAAGTTATTCTGATTTATTCATTTCAATCCAATCTTATTTTCTATTATTCAGGTAAGAATCTAATTCCATTTCAATCTTATTTTAACTCAGATTTATTTTACTCAATTCGATTTCAACTTAATTCGAATACAACTGGCTATTATTTTCAGCCTATTCAATTAATTTTGATCCAGTTAAATTTTATTTCTCAACCCAAGTTAATTTCATTTTTCACTTTTCACTTTAAATTTAAATTCCCAACATTCAAAGCTTATATTTCCTTCCTGAATTAAAAATCATCTCAATTTATAAGCTTACAACCTATCTCATCAGGATTTTTAAACACCCGGCTTTTGATTTCAAATCATTTTGAAATCTCCAACATCTCAAATCACATTTCTCAAAAGTCAAACCAATCCTGGTTTTATTCCCAATAATTTCTTTTGAGATTTTCAAAAATGACTAGCTTTTCTGAACAAATCAATTTGGCAGCAATCCGTCACTTAGAAATTCGAAAATGAATACTAATGATGCGGCCGTCATCATCAGAATTATTTCCCAATAATCCAAGTGATTTCAATGCTATACCACTTTCAAAATTCATTTAAAACAAATTTCCTTTCAGAAATACCTCCAAAACAATAATACTATTATTTATCTTCAAAATACTTCGATAAACACTTCCAAAGTCTCCGGATTTTAAATTTCCAAATCCTGCTCAAATCAATTTTAACTATAATTCATTAGCACAGCTTATGCTCATACAAATTCTCATTTGATTATATTTCAATTTATAATTTACATTTATAATTCATATTTATAAATTTCATTTTATAATATATTTATTTTCCTTATCCTTTAGTTATATTTTCAATTTCTAGTTAAATTTCCACTCAACAATGATAATAATTTAATATTATTCTTCCTAACATCCAGTCAACCATATATTAGCTAAAATAGTTTACCAAAACTTTTCTTTACATCAAAAATATATTTTTGGGCAAAATTATGTCATTCACCCACATTTAAAACAATACCGTGTCGATTTTTCTATTCAAGTGTTTAGAAACCCCTTCGATACAGTTGTCCAGACTGTGCCGACGAAGGTTCATATGCCACTCAATAAACCAATCAACACAATATTAAAACAATCTATATTCACTAACAAATGCACGCTCATAACCATTAATATGCTCAAAATCATTCTAGAGTACTACGGACTCTAATTAAAATGAGTAATACCCACCAGAGCCAAGGTTATCACCAACCTATGCTCTGATACCAACTGTAACGACCTACAAATCTGTACCCCTTGAGTCATCACTATTCTACCTAAATCAACTCAAGTTGTATAGAAATACGAACCATTTGGTTTAAAGAAGAAGAGGTAGAAGAAGAAAATAGAAACAACAACAGAATCTAACCATCGCAGCAGAATAAAATGTAATAAATATTAAATAATCTTTACTCAAAATCAAATATCTCTGTTTATATATTACATCATCAGAGTACATAAATCACAGTTCAACATCAATAACATACAACTGGATACACAGCAACTCAATACAGCGGAATATATATATATATAACAAGTACGGAAGTACGTATCGTCATCCAGCTCGTCTCCTGAGTTCCACAGCATAATATCCTATATCCTATAATACTTGGTCTGACCCGAGCATTACAGTTAAATAACACCCGAGTCAGTCCGGAATACCAGTGTGAGAAATCACACCCAAATTTATTATTAAAGTTTCAAAGATCCTTTTAAAACAAAAGCATCTCGTAAGACCATGCCACAAATAAACATGTCGGGTTTTTACCTTACGATAGCTAAAACATTTTTATATTAAAATCCTCTGATATTATAATACGGTCTATATACAAATACTTATTAAAATAGTCGAAATTTTTACATGATTAAATTCCAGCTACTAGCCACAGAGTGGGTAATACAAACAAAACTCGTACAAGGCTCGTAGGGAGAATGGATTTCCAACTAATGACTAGGCACTGGGGTACCACCTGTCACAGTACGTGGCCTAGATCACAGTACCGAGGAGTACGCCCGCTCCCCTACAACACAAGACCGGAACTACCCCTTACTGGATAATTCCGAGTGAGATCACCCACGGTTGGGATCAGCAACCGCCCACTAAGCCGAAATAAAAAGGGACATCTAGGCAGGGATGACCTCACCCTGCTTGGGTGCTACCCACCTAGCCTTGCTGCATAACCCCTGATTTTCAGTCATTCCCATTTGATGAGGCTTGAGGCTAAGTGTTACCTTTTTAGAACATATTCCTTAGAATGCCCATCGTCCAACTGACGAGGTTTCGCAAGCATTCATCCATACAAGTCCGTCCCGGGTTCGAACGGAACCGAAGGCACTATTCCTACTACATCCATTTTGGAAATATCCTCAGCATTAGTAGCAACTAGCCCTTGCACTTCACTGCTCCATCTTCGAATCCAAACTCGTTTTCACGAAACGTACAAACCGGATCGAAGTGGTTTTCGAGAACTAAATCTCGATCCCGTTCTCTTCGAAACGATCAACGCATTTGTCCAATATTGATAGTCGGTGGTTTAACTATCAATGAATATTAACAACATCCATCACACAATAAATAATTTCCCAAATTATTTATTAACCTCAACAATATCTTTACAAGATATGTTTCTATTTTCAACCCTTTTGAAAACAGTCTCAAATCATCTTTCTTTTTCAGAATAAACTTTCCCAAAGATTTTCTATCTCCACTGAAATCACCAAGCAGACAACTAGATTTTTAAAATAATTTAAAACACTTTACTTAGAAATATAATTTAAAACATTTAAGTTAAAACTACTTTAATAATTTGTTAAAAATACATACTATATGAATATTTGAAAATAAAGTTACTTAATAAAATATAAAATTAGATTTTTACCTTTAAAACAAAATACTAAGTCACTCTTTAAATAATTACTACCATAATAAATTAAAAGGAAATACTTTCTTTAGAATTTAAATATTAGAAATAATAAATTTTCCAAACTTTCTTTTTAAATCAACTTTAAAATCTTTTAACTTATATTTGAAAATTACCTTGAAAACGTACTTGGTTATCCAGGGAGAATTCCAACTTCAATCACTTAAATCAATTTCCCAAATTGATTTCCAATTTATTCCATTTGAAATAAATTACTTTAATTACTCAATACATTTCAAAATTCATTAGTTATGGACTTAATTATTGTTGTTGTTATTATTTTCCATTTGATTTTAAATCTTTTAACAGAAATATACAAATTTCAGCTTTTCCCAATTTCTTCTTTATTCTTTTCAATAATTTAAATCTTAAATATTAAATAAATGCTTTGTTCTCTTAAATGTTAATATTGAAGTTTAAATTTCATTAACTTTCTGATTATTCAAAAATTTCCTTTTCAATTCATTCTTAAATTTATTCAATTTTTCTATAATTATTTTGCTTACAAATTCACTCCTTTTATTTCCTTTTCAAAATCCAATTTATATATTTTTGGTAATTCATTATATCCAATTATATCCAATCGAACCATAACATTCAATATTCCAATATAATTCATCATAGAATATCAAATAATCACAACAGAGGGTGTTAAATAATTTAAATAAATGTTGAGGGGTCCAGTTGGATCCCTCCAACCTGTTTTCCCTGCATCCACAGACATTAGCACAATATAAAATACCAATTCCAAAATATATCATACTATAGCACATTAACAACTTCAATCATTCAAACAATTACTTAAATTTAATCATTTAAATTTAAGTTTAAATTTAACTGAGTGAGATTAACTCACCTTTGATTTCTGATTTGCAATCCAACCAAACCAGCTTGTTTTCTTCACGTTTTAGACCTTGAATAGACATTTTTACAATTTATGAATTTCCGAACCAATTAAACAATCAATCACTATAAATATTCATTTTAAACTTAAATCTATTGGGTAAATAAAATTTCAATTCTTATTTTATTGTTTAATCCCTGATAAACAACTTTAAAGGAATAGTTTCAAACTTACTTATAATTAGATTAAAATGTTCAAAATAATTTAATTAACTAATGATTTAATTCAACTAATAAATTGATAAAATATTTTAGTGACTAATTTGTTAAATGAGACAATTAACAAACTAATTACCCTAAATATGTTTTCTAGATATTTTTATATTTATAAATTACTTTTCTGTAAATCAAAATAGTAATTATGTTTACTGTACAACAAATGTGCCAATTCATCATTTAATTTGGAAAATAGCAAAAATGTTGCCTTTATCTAACTATATATAAATTTAGATACGTGCGCATTTATATATATTTATACTTATTATTATTATTCCTGTATTTACACATACGCATATGCTATTAAATTTTAAATTGAAAAATAAAAACTAAATCGTACCTCACTGCCCCCGTAGCTCCACCTGAGACACCCTGCTCAGCAAACCCCACAAGGGACTCGCCATCCCTGACAACACAACCGACCACTTCATCTCGGGCTCGACTACCAAGCCTTGCAATCGACGTCACCTTCTTCACGAAGAACATGCCGCAACACTCGAGGCTTCGATGAAATTTGGCGACTCAGTGCCTTCTTCGCCGCGCAACTTCGCGTCCCCCTAGCTGTGCTTGCCAAAATCGCGACGACGGCCTCCCCTTCCTCAAACTCACCATGAAAGCGGCGATTAGAAATCGCGCTCAAAACTCTTCGCCACAAGAACCGGTGCTCGACTTCGACTTGCGCTCACGAAGCGACGTCGATCGAAACACTCGAGAGAAGTGCCGCCTCGCCCTACATTTGAACGAATAACCGGCCATCCTCCTTTTTTTGACTTAAATCGATTTCGAATCGAATAGAGAAGAGAAGGAAACGAAAGAGGAAGACGTGATTTTGGATTTGGGTGCGGTCACCATTATTATAATTAATTTTTTTCTTCTTTGATTTTTGTTTTGGACTTTGATTTAGGATTTAGGTTGCATGATTTTATAAAAGGGTTTAGCTTGGCTTTCTTCGAAAGGAGGACGCGAGTAATAAAATTTGTTTTTTTTTGCGATTTAAAAAGAGAACGAGGGGACATGATTTTAAGATAAGGGTAGTGGTGTATACAAGAAGCTTGACTAATTAAATTAAATTTCATCCAGTTATTGTCAATTAAATTTTCAGCGCGTTTATATATCGTACAAGCGCACAACAACTCCGATCAATACCAAATTTGAAATCCAATAATAATACAATATTACGGATCCAATGGAATTGGTTTCGTTGAATTCCGAGACTGTGCCTCAGAAGGCTATTTTAAAATTCAATTTAAACTATAAAATTTTAAAACTGACAAACTACTGCTAATTTCAATTTTACAACTTCTATTATCCTCTGTACTATCAATATAAATTTTGTAAGCTTTCAAATTATTTTTAATAGGCTTAAAACTCCAGATTCACCCTTCAACTCAACTTCAATTTATTTAATTTAATTATCTAATAATTAGTGATATTTGAATTCAAGCTAAAATTAACTTTTAAATATTTAAAATCAATTAAACATCCCTATTTTAAATGCTTGAAAATTCCGGGTCGTCACAGATAGAAAACCTTAGCTTCATACCAAGAACCCTCATCAAGTGTTCGCCGTCGGAAATCGAGTAATAAATCCTTATTTAGAATGGTGTGAAACAGCTCAAATCCTTGTACTCAAATATTAGATCAAAACTATATGGAAAGAGAAATGATATATGTCCAACTTATGTACTTATTTAAATTGGTTATTCCTAATACCAATTCTGTTCCCATTAAATTATTTAAGAAAAACATTTCATATAACTCCATTGGATTTGTAAAACTTATAAAACACTCTACCACATTACAAGGGTATACACAACTATTAAATTTAAACTTTTATTTCTATTCACTTAACAATGTTTTTTAAACACCCAGGTTTTCATTCAAAACACTTTTTGAAACGACACCATATATTTTAGTCCATATATACATATATATATATATATATATATATATATATATATATATATATGGTTCAAGTAACCCCAAAATTAAACCAAGGAACTAGGTACTACCAAATGGTATTATGCATTCCTTACTATAAGGATAATACTCAAGAGAAACGTTTACCATCCGAATGTATCTCTTACCCATTTTTAGTTATTTTCGAGCCACTCTAACTGGTTAACTAAAAGTCACTTCTTTCTATCAAACCCATTTTGAATAAATATCATAGATATATTGCTAGCAAATATTTCAATGAAATCTAATTCCAATTTTCTTTGGATTCGCTCAGATTCGAATCTTGTTCCGACCGTACAACGACAAAGAGAATAATTTACTAAGTGCACAAACCCCTTTAAGATCCAAAACTATCTCAAATGAAACTATTATTTCTTTTTCCACAAATCATTTTAGAATGACTATATATATTTACTCTATGGTAAATCAAATCATATTTTTAAGATCAAATTGAAATTTATTTTATGAAACAATTGTATAACGAAATCCTTACGATAGCAATCCCCTACTTAGATACGTTTTTATCCCAAGAACATTTTCAAGTACCATTATCAACTTACAAACCATGAAAACCATTTTGCCAAAATCACCAGGATTTATACTCTCAAATTCCTTTTATTTATAAAACACATTTTAATAAATCATAGTTATAAAATATCTCCCTTTAAAGGAAATCATTCTCAAATATTTATTGCGAAAATATTCTAGCTTCCTTATATAAATCATTCTTCAAGTATTTATTTCAGAAATATTTAAGTTTTCTTTTAATAAACTTCTTTTATAAAAGCCCAATTTTAAACAACCAACTTTTATAATCAATCATTTCCAAAATATTTATTTCAAAATATTCCAAATTCTTTTAATAAAACAACCTTTATAAAAAATTAATTTTTTTCCAAATCAATCCTTAATTATTTCCAAAATATTCAATTCAACATATTCAAATTTTGTTGTAGATAAACTACCCTTTGAAATCCAATTTTAACCCAATATTATCAACAAACACCTTATATTTAAATTGTGAAACTTAGTTCATAAAGTATTCGTTTCAATATTACCAAATTCATGTTTACCCAATTCAAGTTTCAAAAGGAAGATCGAAGATAGATTAATGGATAATAGTCAATACTAAGAAATGGGCGAGTATGACCGATCAAATCCTAGATGATAATGATGGAATACTATCATTCCTAACAACCAAGCACAACCAAGAATAACTATAATAAATTTCTGGAAAAGATACTTCTTTTATATATAGAATATAATTCTAGGTAAAATTATTTCATTTACCCAATTTTAAAACAATACTGCGACAATTGATCTTGTTCGAGTGTTTAGGAAATTCCTGTCGATAACGTTGGCCAAACACATCGACCAGAATTCTTAAGCCACTCATCAGATCAAACAACACAATACAAAACATTTTCATGAAAATAACAAATACGCGCTCTTATATTTATACACTCTCATACTCATCCTAGGGTCTCACTTATCCTATCTCAAATGAGTCAACCCTACTAAGCCTAGGTGTTCGCTCAACCTAAGCTCTGATACAACCTGTAAAGACCTACTTTTTCATATCGTTCAAGCTGACAATATACCGCACATGTCTAACCCAATAGAACAAAAAGGTGGATACTTAGGAAAAAGAAAGAAAAAAAAGACAAGAAGAAACTTAAACAAAATAGAATTTCGTAGCAGAACGAATAATGTATAATATATAACAAATCTTTACACAAAAATAAAACTATAATTCATATATGTACAAACATCAATTAGAGTATACTAACCTATTCACGGACAATTATAACAACCTGTCCTCATTGTTGCTGATAAATACAACCATGAATGCAATAGAAAAATAACCATTTATGAGAATATGTCTCTGGGCATCCAACTTTGCCCTTGAAGCTCCAAAAATGTCTAACTAAACCTGGAAATATGCTCGGTCTGACTCGAGCATTGTACGAAAACAACGCCCTGGTCAGTTTGTAAAACCAACATGGGAAACACAATCAAATGGATTCTTAAAGTTTAAATAACCTTTTAAAAATAATAATATCTAGGGGATATTATAATAATATCAAAGGGAAAAATAATAATAATCATGTAGCTATGATGCTCGTGAGTGTACATCACAACAATACTAGGTATATAATCGAAGATAAGGCATGTTCGCTAATTATGTAAGATTTTCATAGAGGTGCCCTCTGTACTTTGAGGAACGGTCCTCTTGCACAAGGATCAGAGATATCCTTCTGAATTAGCATACATCCTTACTGATATACCATAGGAAAAACATAGCTGGCCTCGTTAAGACCGAGTGCATCGCCCTATGCATTCATAACAACTATAGGTAACGTTTAGGAGGAGCCGACTACATCCTATGGGTTTGCCAACCTTATTGGCCATGCCACCTATCTCTGGTATTAGTCATTCCCACTGATGAGGCTACATCCAACATTCCAGCTTACGAACCACCACCAAATAGATCACGGAATCCCACATGGATTCCAATACCCAACGAGACTCGGAATCACACATAGATTCACATATCTCAATTAAATCTTGGAATCACACACGAATTTTCATACCCCAACGGGTTTCAGATCACACATGGATCCCAACATCTCAATATATCATGAGTCTCCTCCATATACGTATATGTTTTTCGAAGTGGTCACGGGTTCGAGTCGTCTTTTACGAGTGCACTCTTCGGTTTCCCGGGTGCTGCAAAAAACCAAATACCGATTTTCAGAATGCTCAATACCGGTTCTTTCGGAAATAATCAGATAATACATAAGAGCGGGGATCACCCCCTAACTATTTAAGTGGATGGATCACCTTACCATTTGTCCCAAAAGAACCAAACGAGTTTATATGTACACTATAGCACCACTAACGGTAACTGTACCATATAATTCATGTGTTTACCCTAGATATTTCTAGAGTTAAAATTCTTCTGTGTGCAATAGGGAATAATTCCATACCACCAAAATTAAGAATGATTACATAGTTAGGTGAAGATTTGATAGTCGATTATTTAACTATCAAATAATCAAACATTCAAAACAAGATCACATTTCCCATGGAAATCACAAAGCCTTTTAAATTAATCATTCATTAATTTAAAATCATATTTCAAATACTTGGAAATCACTTCCATATACTTATCTCAACTGAATAAGTATATTCACGAACTAGTATATTTTCGATACTTAGAAAATATAACCATATACTTATCTCAATGGTATAAGTATATTCACAAACCATTTTACTTTCAAAACTTAGAAACTTGAAAGCTTCTGAAAATAGATATGGAAAGTATCGTTCAATATCGACTATGGATCGTAGCTTACACAATGGATACGTTGCTATCTCAATGAATCCATAGTAAACTATAGGCAATCCTTGCCCCACGAATTATGCCATGAAAATCAATCAATTCTTTCCAAAATCTCTTTATAAAGTTTCTTTATAAATTTCCAACCCCTTTATAAAACATTCTTAATAAATATCAACCCAGTTTATAAAACATTTCTTTCTTAGGCTTTTAAAACTCGTTTATAAATTCTTTTATAAATACTCAAAACCATTTATAAAACCCTTCTCGTAATTTAACAAACCTCTTTAATAAATTTCTTAAGATAGTAGGGTTCCCTTGATACCCCATATATTATTTGAAATAACTTTAAATAACTTTAAGTAATAAGTTATTATTTAAACGTCCTTCCATTTCATTTAAATTATCCTTGTTTAAAATAATTACTGTAAAATCTTATTAATAATGTATTAAATTAATTTTAAACACTATTATTGTGCTAATAAGTTAACTTCAAAACTATATTAAGTTAATAATTAATTAAATTCAAAACATTATTAAAACAATAATTTATTAACTTTAAACTAATATTAATATGATAATTAATTGACCTATAAATTTAATCAAATAACTTAAATCAATATAATTAAATAACTTAATTAAAAATTTAAGTATTGTTAAATCATTTTGAAAAAAATGAAATTATACATTTATAAAACAATAACTAAAAACTTTAAAATAATAATTAAAACATTTGAAGTAACGTTTAAGAAATAACTTTTAAGAACCATATTAATAAAATAATTAAATTTGAATTATTATTAAAACAATTATAAATTATCTTTAAAATATTACTAATGAATAATTATCCCTTTTTAAAATCTTATTACTAAATAAAAATTCTTAAAATAAATTTCAAATTAAAGTTTACCTTTTTAAAATTTTTGAAGGAGGCTTAACGATTACCCTGGTACTAACACAAGCTACCATATCATTCAATCTAACATTTCAAGTTTATAACTGATATTCACGTAATCAACGACTAAATAAATAATTTAACATTTAACCGTCATTGGTTAACATTTTACTTATCCAGAGTGTCATATCAATTTACGACATATAATCAAATGTCCAAATCTATAGAATAGCAGAACGGGAATTTATTCTGCTAATTAATTGCCAGATTAATTTAATAAGTGAAACGGTGTTTTATCCCGCTAAACCAATGTCCCGTTACCATATTCGATCCAGTTTAACCCAACAGTAATCTATTTGGCCAAATTGAACATCGATATTTAAGGCATATAAATTTTAATCGACGTTATTATTAAAATAAAGTGATTTAAATCCTATCCGTTTAAATATGTCATAAATTTTTACTTGTCCAAAACTATCAATAAATTACACTATAATGTTGTACTCGTTCATAGAGTACAATGCAAAAGTCCATGAATCAATCGGATTCCATATGAGTAGGATTGTAATGGCCCGCAAATCCGTAACCCTTTGAGTCGACACTATTCTCCATCAATCAACTCGAGATGAACGGAAATGCGAACCATTAGGGTTAAAGAAGAAGAGGTAGAAGGAGAAAATAAAAAACAACATCAGAATCTAACCATCGCAGCGGAATAAAATATAATAGATAATAAATGATCTTTACACAAAAACCAATATATCCGTTTATACATTACATCATCAGAGTATAGCATCAGAGTTCAATACAAACAACAACACAACTCAGGACGGTTATAATACCTCGTCCTTCCAAAAACCGAATACACAGCGGAATATTTCTTACAAGTACGGAAGTACGTATCGCAATCCAGCTCCACAGCATCCTTTCCTGTAATCTATAATACTCGGTCTGACCCGAGCATTAGAGTGAAATAACACCCAAGTCAGTCTGGAATACCAGCGTGAGAAAACCACACTGAAATTGATTATTAAAGTTTCAAAATTCTTTTGAAAACAAAAGCATCTCGTAACAAAAGCATCTCGTAAGACCATGCCACAAATAAACATGTCGGGTTTTTACCTTACGATAGCCAAAACACATTTTATCAAATCCGTCTGATATTATAATAGTGTCTATAGAAAGTAAAATAGAATCTAGCTGAAATGCTTGCACCTCACGTTTCAGCAATAGTTGGGCACAATCAAAACCGCAAAGGCGCGTAGGGAGAATGGATTTTCAAATAATGACTAGGCACTGGGGTACCACCTGTCACAGTACGTGGCCTAGATCACCGTACCGAGGATCCACCCTAAATCCCCTGCAACACAAGACCGGGACTACCCCTTACTGGATAATCTCGAGTAAGGTCACTACACGGTTGGGATCAGCAATCGCCCACACAGCCGAAATAAAAAGGGACATCTAGACAGGGATGACCTCACCCTAATGGGTGCTACCCACTTAGCCTTGCTACATAACCCCTGATTTTCAGTCATTCCCGGTTGATGAGGCTCGAGGCTAAGCGTTACCTTTTTAGAACACATCTCTTAGAATGTTTATCGTCCTCCTGACGATGTTCTGAAAGCATTCATCCATACAAGTCCGTCCTGGGTTCGAACGAAACCGAAGGCACTACTCCTACTACATCCATTTTGGAATCATCCTCAGGATTAGTAGCGACTACCCCTTGCACTTCACTACTCCACCTTTGAATCCAAACTCTTGTTTTCGTTCGAACTGGATCGAAGTGGTTTTCAGGAAATGAATCTCGATCCCGGTCTCTTCAAAACGATTAGCGCATTGGCTAATATTGACAGTCGGTTATTTAACTATCAAATAACATTCACAAACAACCATCAAACATAAATAATTTCCCAAGTTATTTATTATCCTCAAAATGTCTTCGCAAGATATATTTCCATTTTCAACCCTTTTTGAAAACAGTTTCAAACAACCCTTTTCACACGGAATAAATTCCTCAAATATTTTCTATTTGCACTGAAAACAACCAAGTCCAAACATTCTAGATTTTAAAACAATTTTAAAACACTATACTATAAAATATACTTCAACATTTAAATTTAAAAACCACTTTAATACTTTATTAAAAATATATACTTTAAGAATATTTAAAATAAATTATTTTATAAAACATAAAATTAATTTTTATCTTTTTTAAAACATAAAACCAAGTCACCTTTAAATAATCACTACAATAATAGATTTGCAAAATACTTACTTTAGAATTTAAACATTTAGAAATAATAAATTTTCTAAACATGTTTTTTTAAACAACATTAAAGCTTTTAACTTATATTTAAAAAATTTACTTTGAAAACATACCTGGCTATCCAAGGAAATATACTTCTCTTCACATCCTTTAAAAATAAATCGCTATTTATTTTTAAACAAATTTACCTATTCCTTTAATAAATTCCCATCGTGAATTTATTCTTCAAATATCCACTGATATATTACTTCACCTTTATAAACCTAGTTTGTAAATTTCTTAGTCTCATTTTCCTTTTAAAATTCCAATTTTAAACACCTTTGATTTTATTGCGTCGATGCCAGCAATGAACCAACCCGGCTGGTTTCATTTGATTCTGGACCTTGTATAAATGAAATTTTCGATTTTATTAACATTTTCCATGATTTTAAACTACCATTAATATTCTCATTTTATATTCAAATCTATTTGGGTTAATAAAGTTAAAAAATTTACTTTATTGTTAAAATTTATTTTTTATAAACGAAGTAACTAAAAGTTTAACTTATTTAATCCATAAATTAAAATGCTTCGAAAGATTAAATTACTTTGAGATATAAATCCCTTTTAAAATTTAACAGCAAGTAAAAAAAATATGCATGTATATATTTCATAACCTATTATATTTTTTTCTGAGTTGGAATCTTAAGTAACAATTATATATCTAATTACTAAATTAAAAACAAGGGTATACTAGCCCATTCGCAAGGACCCCTGCTTCCCAAAATCACCACCACAGGAACATGACCACGCAGCCCTCTCTACTCTTCCACTCACGGCCCAACAAGGCATCACACCCACTCACCATCGGCTCCCTTCCCTTCCAATCGCGGTGTCAACCTGCACCACCAACCCCCGACCCTGCGAACGAACCTTCCAACACCCTACAACACCAAACGTTATCGTGAACACTCGCCTCCGACGTCCCCAAGCTCGAGAGCCCTGGCCACTGCATTGACGTTGCTGCCGAAACCCACACGTGCTCGCGCCTTACATCGAAGTCCTAGCTCATCTTCCCTTGTTCGAGCCGCTGCTCCCAATCCACGATAAATAAGCCTCACTAAAAATCGAATCCTATATAAATTTTGCTCGAGAAACGAAACCGATTTTGGAAAGGAGGAAGAGTTGCCAATTTGACTTCTTACGACCACCATTTTTTTTGAATTGATTTTGAAAAAGCATGGTTCGATCGAAGGTAAGGGAAAGGGATTCGCGAATTAATTTGGGAATGGTGGGAAAAAGAAAACGAACCGATGTGTTCAGTTGATTTTTTTGCTCGGCCATTACTATTTATTTTCTGTTGAAAATAAATTGAAGTACCAGGCGAAGATAACGTGATTTTTAAAGAAGGAAAAGGTCCCTTGTGTGTTGAAGATGCTTTGCATGCCTGCCAGCTACAGTGTTTTGAGTAGAGAGCAAAAAGTTCTGATGTTAAGTTTATTTGACCAGTCAAAGTATATATTATTTTTAAATTTAAATTTAAATTTAAATCGTCTTGAATTCGCAGCTTAAAATCTTGACATCGTATTGAGACGTGCCGCTAGGCGTTCATAATGTTATTCCCTTATTTCAAATGCAATGGAAAAGGTTTCGAGCCCTAATTCGATCGTATGGAGAAGATAGCTTTTGGACTCAGTTATTATATTAAATTTCCGATATGAACTTGAGTGCGTTTATATATCGTATGTTCACACAACAACTCCAATCACTATGAAAATTGGAATCCGATAATAATACAATATTACGGATCCAATGGAATTGGTTTTGTCGAAATCCGAGACTGTGCCTCGGAAGGCTATTTTTGAACATCAATTTAAACGATGTATTTTTAAAATTGAACAAACTACCGTTAAATTCAATTTTACCCCATCTATTATTTTCAGTATTATCAACATAAATTTTATAAGCCTTTGAAATGTTTTTGACATGCTTATAACTCTAGATTTTATATTTTACCCAATTACCAATTATATAATTCAAAAATCGAATCCTCTAATAAATCATTATATCTTAGATCCTGAATTTACTTCATAAATGAAAACCATACTTTCCATATTCAAAATCAATTCATAATCCAAATCAAATATTTAAATCCATTTAAATATCTCAAATTAACCGTTCAAAAAAATTCGGGTCGTTACATTCCTCCCCTTTAAAAGAATTTCGTCCCCGAAATTACCAAGGCAGAAGAATGTCCCAAACCCCTAACTTACTAAAACATACTTAGTGGAAACCCCATATTCACTTTTCTAATCCTTTAGTTCCAACTAAACAATTAGTTCCAATTTCCATTTCCAAAATTCCTTATTCAATTCCAATTTGAAATCGTTTTGTCGCTAACAAAAAATTTCGAACTCCCAAAATTTTCGAAAAATTTGGCAGAGTCTCCTTTGTACGGAGGAGCTTTTGCAATTTGACAAGAGATATAAATATATATACCACACGGTCGGAAAAACAAAAAATAAAAACAATAGTTCATATTTTCTAACTTTTATTGCATATGCGTACCTCTATTTAGCATTTTTAAGCAAGCGGCTTATTTATTTATCATTCTGCGCGTCCAAATCCAACCATACGGCTTCTCGGTACCTATACTTACTTAATTCAAACATGTAAGTATAAAATATATGCAACTCACTAACATTTATTTACTTTCAATAGCTAGACACATGCACTTCATAAGCAATGTACACTAAACAATACCCATATGCAATTTATAAGATTCCGACACCAATTTCAATTGCTTACAACGAATTCTTAAATTATTATTTTCAATTTTAAGTGATTTACACTCACCTTCGTCCATTCAATTCATTCTAAGCAAAACAACTCATATTTATTTCAATTGATTAAAAAATCAATTTTATTTACTTCCAATGATTCATAGAATTTTATTTTCTTCCGTTTCACCGAACGACCCATTTTCTTATGCACTTCGACGATACTCATGTGAATAAGTACTTAAGCTTTAACCATTTTAAATTGATCTCAGCTCAATTTATATAAATTTCATTCCATTTTAAATTTATTCACAATCCATGCATTCTCATTTTCACTTCATTTTTAATTTTATCTATTTACTTACATTCCATTTCATCATTCAAACAGCTTTTATTCAAAGCCATTTCATAAAGCTCACTAACAACCATTTAACAATTTTGCTTAAGTTAACAACTTAAGTTCATCTCCATTTCCAATTAAATGCCATTCTATTTAATTCAATTAGTATATTCATTCAATCCATTTTAAAATTTATTTCACATTTTCATTTCACTACCGAACTTATTTTATCAATAACAAGATCATTTCAATTTTATTTTCACTCCTTTGAATTTTATTTGCAATTCAAACCATTTCTGTTTTAATTCAACTTCATTTCATTTCACTATATTTCAATCATATTCAATTCACTTAGCGCTTCTAAGTTGAATTTAATTTATAACTCAAGTTTAACTTCACAAAAATCCATTTCTAATTCATAATTCAATTTTTATCCAACCAACCAGAATTCCATTAACATACTCACTTAACTAATTTATTCAAATTAGATCATTCCCCGCTTTTAATTCAATATTTGATTTTTTCCCTCTAAAATCACTTAACTAAATTTTCTTGAGTTCAATCTATTTTATAATTCAAGCTTTGGATTTTTATTCATTTCCCAAAATTCAAAACAATTTCATTTTGGCTTATTTATTCTACTTCTAAGTTTTATAAGTCACAACTTATTTATATCCATACTTTCCTCCATATACAATCAATCCCGTTCACATTTTACCCTTTACTCGGGATTATATATTTAATTTAGCCAAGTATATATATTTTTATTCAATGGGTTTTCATTTCTTTTATAAGTCATCGAAATCTATTTATTCCCATTCAATCTTATTTAACTAAACTCCAGTTAAATCTAACCTCATACTATTCTTTTGACCTCACGATCCATTTAAAATTTATTAAGTAAGAACTTTAATTTAATTTAATGTATCCACCACGTGATACAGTTCCATTTCAATTATATTTCAACTTTAATCCAAATCCAATCACAATATTATTAAATGTAGCTTAGGTTCATTTAACTCGACTTACTCTTCCAACTTATAACATTTTACAAGCTAATTCCATTCCAGTAAATTTTCAAACTTTATGAATTTCCAAACCTTTTTATAATCCATAAACATTTCTAGTTAAACCTCTAGAGTTTAAGCCATTACTTAGACACTCAAAACATTTAAACCAATTTCAGAGTCTTCAATAATCACTTAAGTATTTCAAAAATCATTTGAAATCAATTATATCCAAAATTCTTCGGTAAGTTCAAATACCTCTTTGAATTTCAAAACCAAACCCAGTTTTTGCAAACAATTCCAATTTAAAACAATTTGGTAGCAATTTCTCACTTGAAAACTCGAAAATGAATATCGATGATGCTGCAGTCATCATCGAAGTTATTTTCTAGCGATCGAAAGAGTTCAATGCTTTTATCTCTTTAAAACATTTTCAAATATTTTTAAATTCCAAATCTCACCAGATTTCATACCCAATTCAAAAATATTTTCCAAATAATATCACCATTATTTCTCCAAAACCCTTTGAAAACCATTTTCAAACCCAAAGGAATTTAAACTTTTCCCAAAATTTCAAATTCGAAATCCATCCAATCCATAGTCAAACATTACTTTGGAATTTTCATCTCAATTTATTTCAAATATTTCTTTGGAATTCTATTTCAAATTATAAATCACATTTACAATTTTCATTTACAAATTTCCTTTGCATATGAATTTATTCCTAGCTGTAGTTATAATTTCGATTTCTTATTCAATTTTACACAACAATGATAATAATTTAATATTATCATTCCTAACAACCAAGCATCCATATATAACTACAATAATTTACAAAAAAATTATTTCCTTTATATACAAAAATAATTTGGGTAAATTTTTTTCATTTACCCTATTTAAAACAATACCGTGTCAATATCTTGTTTAAGAGTTTAGAAATTCCTATCAATAATGTGGCATCCCACATATCGACCAAAATCCATAAACACTCAACCGATAAGTCAACACAATGTAAAAAAAAATTTATATTCACTAACAAATACGCGCTCATATCTATTAATACACTCAAACTCATTCTAGAGTACTACCGACTCTATCTCTAATGAGTAATCCCAAGCAGAGCCAAGGTTCTCGCTTAACCTTCAGCTCTGATACCAGCTGTAATGGCCCGCAAATCCATACCCCTTTGAGTCGACATTATTCTCCATCAATCAACTCAAGATGAACAGAAATGCGAACCATTAGGGTTAAAGAAGAAGAGGTAGAAGGAGAAAATAGAAAACAAAATCAGAATCTAACCATCGCAGCGGAATAAAATATAATAGATAATAAATCATCTTTACACAAAAACAAATATATCCGTTTATACATTACATCATCAGAGTACAACATCAGAGTTCAATATAAACAACAGCACAACTCAAGACGGTTATAATATCTCATCCTTCCAAAAACCGAATACACAGCGGAATATTTCTTACAAGTACGGAAGTACGTATCGCCATCCAGCTCCACAACATCCTTTCCTATAATCTACAATACTCGGTCTGACCCAAACATTATAGTGAAATAACACCTGAGTTAGTTTGGAATACCACCGTGGGAAAACCACACTCAAATTGATTATTAAAGTTTCAAAATTCTTTTGAAAGCAAAAGCATCTCGTAAGACCACGCCACAAATAAACATGTCGGGTTTTTACCTTACGATAGCCAAAACACTTTTATCAAATCCATCTCATATTATAATAGTGTCTATAGAAAGTAAAATAGAATCTAGCTGAAATGCTTGCATCTTACGTTTCAGCAATAATTGGGCATAATCAAAACCGCAAAGGCACGTAGGGAGAATGGATTTCCAACTAATGACTAGGCACTGGGGTACCACCTATCATAGTACATGGCCTAGATCACCGTATCGAGGATCCACCCTAAATCCCCTATAACACAAGACCGGGACTACCCCTTATTGGATAATCCCGAGTAAGATCACCCCGTGGTTGATCAGCAACCGCTCACATAGCCGAAATAAAAAGGGACATCTAAACAGGGATGACCTCACCCTAATGGGTGCTACCCACTTAGCCTTGCTGCATAACCCCTGATTTCCAGTCATTCTCAATTGATGAGGCTCGAGGCTAAGCGTTACCTTTTTATTACACATCTCTTAGAATGCTCATCGTCCTCCTAACAATGTTCTGAAAGCATTCATCCATACAAGTCCGTCCCGGGTTCGAACGGAACCGAAGGCACTACTCCTACTACATCCATTTTGGAATCATCCTCAGGATTAGCAGCGACTACCCCTTGCACTTCATTGCTCCACCTTTGAATCCAAACTCTTGTTTTCGACACGAAAACTTTCGAACTGGATCGAAGTGGTTTTCAGGAAATAAATCTCGATCCCGGTCTCTTCGAAACGATCAGCGCATTGGCCAATATTGATAGTCGGTTATTTAACTATCAAATAACATTCACAAACAACCATTAAACATAAATAATTTCCCAAATTATTTATTATCCTCAAAATATCTTTGCAAGATATATTTCCATTTTTAACCCTTTTTTAAAACAGTTTCAAACCACCCTTTTGACATTGAATAAATTCCTCAAATATTTTCTATTTCCACTGAAAACAACCAAATCCAAACATTCTAGATTTTAAAACAGTTTTAAAACACTATACTATAAAATATACTTTAACATTTAAATTTAAAATCCACTTTAATACTTTATTAAAAATATATACTTTATGAATATTTAAAATAAATTATTTTATAAAACATAAATTAATTTTTATCTTTTTTAAAACATAATACTAAGTCTCCTTTAAATAATTACTACAATAATAGATTTGCAAAATACTTACTTTAGAATTTAAACATTTAGAAATAATAAATTTTCTAAACATGTTTTTTTAAAACAACACTAAAGCTTTTAACTTATATTTAAAAAATTTACTTTGAAAACGTACTTGGCTATCCAGAGAAATATACTTCTCTTCACATCCTTTAAAAATAAATCACTATTTGTTTTAAACAAATTTACCTATTCCTTTAATAAATTCCCATCGTGAATTTATTCTTCAAATATCCACTGATATATTACTCACCTTTATAAACCCAGTTTATAAATTTCTTAGTCTCATTTCCCTTTTAAAATTCCAATTTTAAACACTTAAATCAATTTTCAAATTGATTCCAAATTACTCCTTTTTGAAATAAATTCCTTTTCTTACTCAATTTTATTTCAAAACCCATAGACTTTAGATTTTATTTCTTAATTATGATTTATAATCTTTTTAACTGAAAATACCAATTTCAGATTTCCCAAATTCCTTCTTTATTCTTTTAAATAAATTTAAACCTTGAATTTCAAAATAATTCTTTATTCCTTTAAATAATGTCACTTAAGTTTTAAAATTCATTATTTCTCTATTTATTCAAAATCCCCTTTTCCATACTTGAAATTTATTTATTAGAATTTTAAATCACTTTTATTCTTTTCCAGTTCGTTCTCAAATTTATTCAAATTCCCTATAATTAATTTACTTAAAAATTCACTCTTTTAATTTCCTTTTCAAAATCCAATTCTATATATTTTGATAACTCAGTGTACCGAAATATATTCAAGCAAACCATAGTATTCAATATTCCAATTATCAATATAATTCATCGTAGAATACCAAATATTCATAACACAGAATATTAAACAATCCAAATAATTTTGAGGAATCCAGTTGGATTCCTCCAACTTGTTTCCCTGCATCCACAGATGTTTGCACAACATAAAATACCAATTTCACTTCGAGGTGGAATATCGCGGTATATGGGTTTATATAATATCATCCGCTATTATGCGGCGCATAGGGTCTCATCCGCTATTTAATGTGGGAAATCAATCACTCCAATATATACTACATACTACTATACATAATATAGCACATCAAATCAATTCATTCATTCAACCAATTATTTAAATTTAACCACTTAAATTTAAATAAAACCCGGATGAGTGAGATTAACTCACCTTTGATTTTATTGCGTCGATCCCAGCAACGAACCAACCCGACTGGTTTCATTTGATTCCGGACCTTGTATAAATGAAATTTTTGATTATATTAACATTTTCCATGATTTTAAACTACCATTAATATTCTCATTTTATATTCAAATCTCTTTGGGTTAATAAAGTTATAAATTTTAGTTTATTGTTAAAATTTATGTTTGATAAGCAAAGTAACTAAAAGTTTAACTTACTTAATCCTTAAATTAAAATGTTTGGAAAGATTAAATTACCTTGAGATACAAATCCCTTTTAAAATTTAACAGCAAGTAAAAAAAATATGCATGTATATATTTCATAACCTATTATATTTTTCTGAGTTGGAATCTTAAATAACAATTATATATCTAATTACTAAATTAAAAATATGGGTATACCAGCCTACTCGCAAGGACCCTTGCTTCCCAAAATCACCAGCACAGGAACAAGGCCACGCAACCCTCTCTACTCTTCCACTCACAGCCCAACAAGGCATCGCACCCACTAACCATCGGCTCCCTTTCAATCGTGGCATCAACCTGCACCACCAACCCCCGACCCTACGAACGAACTTTCCAACACCCTGCAACACCACGCGCTATCGTGAACACTCGCCTTCGATGTCCCCAAGCTTGAGAGCCCTGTCCACCGCCCTGACGTTGCTACCGAAAGCTACACGTGCTCGCGCCCTACGCCGAAGCCCTAGCACATCTTCCCTTATTCGAGCCGCTGCTCCCCATCCACGATAAACAAGCCTTACTAAAAATCGAATCCTATCTGAATCTTGCTCGTGGAACGAAACCGATTTTGGAAAGGAGGAAAGAGTTGACAATTCGACTTCTTATGGCCATCATTTTTTTTTGAATCGATTTTGAAAAAGCATGGTTCGATCGAAGGTAAGGGAAAGGGATTCGTGAATTAATTTGGGAATGGGGGGAAAAAGAAAACGAACCGATGTGTTCAGTTGTTTTTTTTGCTCGACCATTACTATTTATCTTCTGTTGAGAATGAATTGAAGTACTAGGGGAAGATAACGTGATTTTTAAAGAAGGAAAAGATCCCTTGCGTGTTGGAGATGCTTTGCATGCCTGACAGCTATAGTGTTTTGAGTAGAGAGCAAAAAGTTTTGATGTTAAGTTTATTTGACCAATCAAAGTATATATTATTTTTAAATTTAAATTTAAATCGTCTCGAATTCGCAGCTTAAAATCTTGACATTGTATCGAGACGTGCCGCTAGGGGTTTATAATGTTATACCCCTATTTCAAAAGCAATGGAAAAGGTTTCGAGCCCTAATTCGATCATATGGAGAAGATAGCTTTTGGACTCGGTTATTATATTAAATTTCCGATATGAACTTTAGCGCGTTTATATATCGTATGCTTACACAACAACTCTAATCACTATGAAAATTGGAATCCGATAATAATACAATATTACGGATCCAATGGAACTGGTTTTGTCGAAATCCGAGACTGTGCCTCGAAAGGCTATTTTTGAACATCAATTTAAACGATGTATTTTTAAAATTGAACAAACTACTATTAAATTCAATTTTACCCCATCTATTACTTTCAGTTTTATCAATATAAATTTTATAAGCCTTTGAAATATTTTTGACAAGCTTATAACTCCAGATTTTAGATTTTACCCAATTACCAATTATATAATTCAAAAGTCGAATCTTCCAATAAATCATTATATCTTAGATCCTGAATTTACTTTATAAATGAAAACCATACTTTCCAAATTCAAAATCAATTCATAATCCAAATCAAATATTTATATCCGTTTAAATATCTCAAATTAACCGTTCAAAAAAAAATCCGGGTCGCTACAAGGATATTCGATTTTAAATTTCAATACTTTAAATAATTCAAACAACTTAATTTATATGTTCTCACCTTCACAGCCAATTGGGCCGAGCCCAAGATGCAAACCAACCCACATCTGCTACTTCCCCCCTTCTTCTTCATTTCCTATTCTTCCATTCCCAAGTGCATGCGTGCACGCGTATACGTGCACTAGCCTTTCCGATCACCAGACGACCACCCATCATCACCCATAAATTCGCCTCATCCTGCTCTACTCAATCCACCACACTCTGATGCCCCAATCCCATCCATTACCATTTCAACCTCGAAGCCGCATCCATTCGTAGGCAACACCAAATAACACTCGCAAGTTATAGGACTACCAATCACCTCAACCGCCTAAAGCTGCTGCCACCAACACCAATGCAACCATCACGCCGCATGCTACCTCCATGCCAAGTGCGGCGTAACTCGATGTCTCCTCCTTGCTACAGTCCAACCAAACCAGATACCCTAAAAAATCCCTAAACCCTAGTTCGAGCAAACCACGCCACCCCAAAGAACAAATCACAAATTGGCTAAGATCATCTCCTCCACTTCGATCCTACGCTCCTCCCCGACTCCTACAATCGTCCCCTTGACCCCCTGTTCATCGCAAATTAATGTTTGAACCCAAAATGATCAACTCCTCCTTCCTGATAAACTGAGCCACTAATAACCATGAGATGACCACTAAAAATCATGGTTTGCCAAGGCGGTCATGATTATGCCCTTCGTTCGATGATTCGTGAACGATCTTTTTTTCGAACATATGCTGTTATTTAAAGATATCTCCAAAACTACTCGATGAAAATCCATGGAACAATTTTTAAAAATAACTATATTCGATGGCTGACAACTTTCATGTTGGACAATTGGGTAGAAACTAGGTAGATTGGGTGTATTTGATTTTTGAATGTTGAGAAATGTTTGGTTTTGGTTTCTTAAACATGAACAGCGCAAAATGAAGAAGAAGGAAAAGATCAAGCTCTCTATACATATGCCTACGTGTGTGTGTGTATGCCTGATCAATTTCACCAGTGGACAAAGAGGCAAAATGGCTGCTGATGGAGGGAGATAACGGTGGACGGTGGGGGTTGAGGAGACAAAATGGTTGCTGCAGGGAAAAGTGAAGTACTATGATTTGAAGAGAAAGAGCAGTGTACGGTGTGGATTTATGTAAGTTTTGATTATAATTTTGAATAGATTAGATTGCGGCATCCCGCCATACCATATCGCACCCGATTTCAAACCACGAACCATAGAAATTAAATTACAATTGCACATAACAATGTTACGTGATTATAAAACAAAAATAAAATAGACAAATTATTAAATTCTATCAGGTTTCAAAATGCCAGTGTTTGCCGTAAAATACATTAAAAGGAAATTTACTATTTATCATAATATAAATTCAAATCCGAATATTTAAATAAATTATATATTCAAATTCAAGGATCTAAAAATACAGGACGTTATAGCGTGGTACTTCTCTAGGAAGGCAATCAGATCGTAATTCTTCCCATAAGCAGGCGATCAGATCCTAATACTTCCCTTAGGAAGGCAATCAGATTGTAATCCTTACCATAGGCAACCGATCAGATCGTAATACTTCCCTTAGGCAGGCAATCAGATCGTAATCCTTCCCATAGGCAGGAGATCGGATTGTAATACTTCACCTAGATTGGCGATCGGATCGTAATCACTATGGCCATGGACACTCGACCCAGTAGTTCAACTCATCAAAGATTCATCGATATCTCCAAAAAAATGTTGGAAATTATGCAAATAAACTTCAGAAACATGAAGCCACTGTCAAGATGGACCCGCATGTGCGATCGTATGCCCTCACATAGCCATCTTGATCAATCGGTACCTATCGCTCATACTTTGGAGTTGGGCCAAGAAACTTTTCTGGTGACCTCGTTTACTCCGTAAGATTCTACCTACGAAATTTCAGGAAGATACTTAGTTGTCTTCCCTTATAAATACAAGATCATTAGCTCAAGAAAAGGAATCTTCAGTTTCCTTCTTGTTCTTCTCCTCTTTGGCTCTCTTACCTACACTACACTCTATCGTTTTTATTATTCATATTCAAATCATTGTACTGTAATCAACCGTATAAATAAAAGGAAAAACATTTGGAGTGGGCATAGGATGGAGTACGCCAAACCACTATAAAATCTTGTATTCATTTACTTTTTGCTATTTAATCTATAGTCTATGCATTTAATTCTTTGTTTGGGTGTTGGTGCTATTTTTGACGCTAACATTTTAGAGCTTTCACTTAGAATACTTACACCCACTGATTTGGAAACTTGGATAATTTAATCTTGGAATCAATGGCTAGGTAAGCAACAAGGAGGCAGTTGGCAGACAATAGTCACCATATGGGAACACAGAAGGCTTCCTTAGGAGCTAGAGCTAACCAATCCTCCAATCTACATCATTAGGAATGAGATGGAGACTATAATGGAGGCAATGCATAAGTGGATGATAAGGCAAGAGGAGATGATGTAGATTTTACTCAGGAAATTGGACAAGCTAAAGCAGTAGGAGTTGTTGGAACACTAAACCAAGGATTTGGAGCGACAAGAGCTACTAAAAATCATAATTTGGGGCACGAAAATGGAGCCAACGGGCAGGAGATCATAGTGAAGCAGCCAAGGGCAACCCCCAACCAACGTCAGGGGCTCGACACCGACCCTCTAGAGGGGTCGGTACCAAATCCCCAAGCCTTGGGGGCATGCCCTTAAGTCGGGTCGGTTCAGATGTGGGTTATTACGAATCGAAATCTGGATGCATGTTCAGAGGAGTATGTTTTGAAATACCCTCGCAGAGTTGGGGGTGGGCTGGTGATATGGGTTGGAGGCTTCTTTTGATGGCAGTGATAGATTTTCAGAGATGATCAAACGAGCTATGAGAGGAGGATTAGTGAACGTGGATTTAAAAGGTGTGAATAGTAGTCTATTCACTCCTAATATCATGCGTTCTAGGAATCCACCGAAGTTAAAGTTACCAACATTGGAAACATATGACGGAAAAGGGATCCTACTTTTCATCCGATGAGGTATATGAGGCATATGAAAGTGCTGGGGGCTTCGAAGGAAGTGATGGTATGATGTTTCCTCTTGTATTTGGCAGATCTAGGTGCACAATGGTTTAGGCAATTTTGGGTCCACATTAGAGACCCAAGAACATAATGATGCTGATGTCGATGAAGTAGAGGGCTGGGCAATCCTTTAAGAATTTCTTAGCAAGCTTTAATATGAAGGTTGCTTCGATGGATCAACAAGATCCATTGATGGTTTTAATGGTGGCAGTATCATAGATAGCTGATAATATGGATTTTAAGGTGGCATTGGAACAGGATCCTTCAATGGATCTTGGGGAATTTTATGAAGAGGTCGAGAGGTTCCTACGGCAGGAAGACGCTAAGGATGATAGTGAAGAAGCGGTTAATGCGGTAAGGGATGGAGGACCGTCTAGAGAAGGTTTAGGCAGGGACAAAGAAAAGCGGAAGGTGGATGATGGCTTTGATGGATCGAAGCGAGAAAGGAGAGAACTAAAATTCTCTTCTTATATAGATTTAAATGAGACTTTAGAGAGGATTTACTTGGATACTCGAGGACACCTTCCATACCGAAGGATGGTAAGGAGATAACCCACAGAATACGAGAGAACATCAAGGAAATACTGCTTATTTCATGAGCTAGATGGGCATGATACAAATGATTATAGGCACTTAATGGATATATGGTTGAGGAACATGTGACAAATAATCAGCTACTACAATATGTAAGGACCCGGGCTGTGGAGTTGGAATAGGAGCGGCCACCGTCCGCATCAAATGGAAATGCACTTGGATCGAGGTCACAGACTGTCATCTCTCGATTGAGTTGGCATGAACTAAATAAATATTAAACTTTATAATAAAATGGCTAAGTCACTTACACGTGTATGAGACTTAGGTCGGTCCCTAAGCATGCTCTGAGATGATGATAAGCCGTCGTTCCCGGAGAGGCTATATTTGGTTTTTCTTTTTTTGGTTTTCAGGTTGTAAGAACTTAAATTTAATAATCTAATAAATGGATTTTAGAACACTCAAATCTGCAATAAAGTAATGAATGAAACAGGTCGCGGTTGTCCCGACCGAGAGACGGGGCAATAACCGTAAGGTGAGAGTCCCTTTGTCGGAGAGCGGTAGGATGGATCGTACATCACGGATTAAGCCTTTGACTAGTGAATCAAGGCCGAAGAATAAAACACCACAGATCGCATTGTGTTCCGACTTGAGAGACGAAAATAGAGTATAAGACATAGGCCGCTTCAATGGAGAGCGACAAGGTCGGCCTACTTATCATTGTGCCTCCTTGCCGAAGAGTGAGTAGGGTCCAATAAGGGTCCATAGAGCCATGGTCGACCCAGAGAGGCCATGATTCATATTTACATCGCTATATGTCCTGTCGAAGTGTCGGGGATGGAGTGCAAGGGGTAGGTTACTTCGTCGGAGAGCGACGGTATCGGCCTACTCGTCGTTAAGTTTTGACTGAACTTAGTAAGGGTCCGGAGAGCTCAGAATCGGTCCAAAAAGAATATGAACCAAACTATTGGTTCGACAAGACCTTGGTATCGGCAAATGATTCAGTGAGATTATGAATTTGGCTACCAATAGATTATGGACTTAGGTCTTATGGTAATTCAAAGCATGCCCTCCTACCGCAAGGCATGTTTTGGAGGGCAAGCGTTAACCAGCCTTTTGACCGGGCAGTATACGGGTGGATTTAACTAAACGGTTCTCGTGATCATCGAGGCAAAAAGCCCAGAGGGACGATTATCAAGTTTGAAAATCAGATATAAGCAAGGCTATGGATATAGTCAGGCAGATTCTAATAAACGACGTCCCAAAATTGGCTAAGTATGGCTTGGTACTTCCCACAGGCAGGAAATCAGATCGTAATCCTTCTCATAGGAAGGCGATACTTCTCCTAAGCAGGCGATCAAATCATAATCCTTCCCCTGGGCAGGCCTACCCATAGAAAGGTGAAAGGATCCTAATACTTCCCTTTGGCAAGCAATCAGATCGTAATCACTATGGCTATGGCACTCGACTCAGCAATTCAACTCATCAAAAATTCATCGGTAACTCCAAAATACATGTAGGTAACTATGCAAAAAAACTTCAGAAACACGAAGAAGCGCTCGTAGGCCCCACATGGCCATCTTGATTGATCGGTACCTATCGCTCATACTTAGGAGTTGGGCCATGAAACTTTTTCAGTGACCTCGTTTACTCCATGAGATTCTACCTACGAAATTTCAGGAAGATATTCAGTCGTCTTCCCCTATAAATACAGGATCGTTGGCTCAGGAAAAGGGATCTTCGGCTTCCTTTTGGTTCTTCTTCTCTTTGGCTCTCTTACCAATAGTACACTCTGCCATTTTTATTATTCTAAATCAAATCAATGTAACTGTCATCAACATTATAAATAAAAAGAAAAACATATGGAATGGACGTAGGCCGGAGTATACCGAACCACTATAAAATCTCTCGTTCATTTACTTTGTGTTATTTAATCTGTGATCTGTGCATTTAATTCTCTGTTCGGGTGTTGGTGCTATTTTTGACGCTAACACTAACCACTAATTAATTATATTTTTCTTGCGATCTTTTATAGCCGACCTTTCACATATGCATATTCAAATATCTTCTGTTTGGTTGCTAACCACCATCACTAACATTGTCCATATTGTAATATACTATGTTCGGTTGCTAACCACCAACTATATACATTTTCCTACGATTGTTAATGGCCAACCCTCTGTTAATTTATGAGTTGATTTAAAATTTAAACAATAATACAAATTTTTTGAACAAAAATTTTTCAACAAAAATTTAAGATATAACACCAATTTTTTAACAACAATTTCACACTTATTTTAGCAAAATCTTTTTTTAAACAAGAAGTTGTTAATAACATAACCAAATTTGTTTAAACTTTTAAATTGAAAAAAAAATTGACATATATGACACCAATTTCTCATCCATTACACAAATTTCATCCATCACGTATTAACTATACCAATATTAAATTCGAATTGCAATAAACATGAATCATCCATTACACAAAAGTTCAACATTGTATTTCATTACAATAAACAATAAAATTTAATACTCAGGTAATTTGAGTTAAAAATGAGCATATTTTGTTGTCATATCCGCTGGGCAACGTTTTGCAAATTCCATCTGCCTATCAATGTATAGTTCACTCTATCGCTTTGCTTCTTTAATTGCCAATTTGGACAAAAAGATAGCCATAGGTGGGATTGGAGCATTATCTAGAAGTATCAATTTGATAAAGTGACAGTCTAGAATATTTCAGACACAGTAAATCATTGCTCATCTCTCAGACTTAGACCTCTTTCGTGTGTGAAAAATGTCAATCTCTAACGGTTGGAGATATAAACCACAACTCGATTGAATACGTTTACAACTAAGTTCCCTGTTTCAGGCATTATCATCCAATCGGCTTTAATACAAGGACTGGCGTCACAATCGGTAAACGATTTCAAAGCTTCACAGTTTGTTATATCGAATACCTAATATACAAATCCCAATTTTTCATCAATTCTGTTAATACTGACTTCCTTGCTTCTTTCCGATTGGAATTTAATTGATCAACTTGTTTAGCTATGCAACAAAATTCACAATTTCCATCTCCCAAAAAATCTTCAACGTTAACAATGTATTAGTTAAAAAAGCTAGTACGTAAGCTAAGTATTCAAAATTAGAATTTATTATATTTACATCACTTTTATCAAACTTCACATCAGGTTTTTTTCCATTTTGGAGGCAGTTTCTTATTCATACTAAACTAAGAAAGAATTTCGTTAACAATTTTTGCATTTTCAAAAGCAGAGGGATCTTGTTTTATAGATTTTTGTCATTTGACTTGTTTGGTAGTTGATTTGTTCTTACTACTGATTGGTCTACCTTTGTTTTTTTATCTATTTTTGGTTCCAATATAGATGTCGTGGTAGGTAAATCAATTTCTCTTATCTTCAACAGTAAAAGTTTCTTTTCCTCAGTAATGCTCGAATCAAATAATCTTTTAATGTAAGCAAACTCAAGTATAGGGATAAAATCGAGTGGTTCTTCAACTTATGGAATATAATTTAATTGTCTTTAATGTTCATTACGAGTTTGATCGGCAGTGGAAGACCATCAATATGATATTTGTATATTTCAAGTGTATATGGAATACCATACACTAGTTGGTTCAAATGGTCACAAACGGATGCATCCAAATCGACACAACTAATTTTTGTCATTTCTTTCACAATGAGATCCAATGTAAAAAAAAGATGTCTTACCTCATAATTGTTTTAACAAAGGAACTTGATATGAATTCTGTATCGCTCCTAAACTTCTTTCAAAGCTAGCTTTTATTTTCATATTTTGTAAAAACAACATATTATCCATTTTCGACCATACTACAACAAATGTTGCTCTGGACGGACCGAGATGCTTTTTCAATTGAGCATGTGAAGACTCTGCTCTAGCTATTGCCATGCTATCACAATGTTAAATTTTATTTTTCCAAAGAAAAAATACTCTTTGTATGCTAACAATGACCACGAATATACTTCAAGCTTTCTGTAACAACCGAAGTTCCAATGGGTCCGGACTTTTAGCAAAAATGCAAAAACCCAGGCCCAATCTGAAGCCCGAGTTGGGTATTTAGTATCCTGTAAATAGGCAAAGACAAATATATCATAGCTTAGATAAATATCTCACAACCGAACTGACTAAAATATAATAGTAAGTAAATACTCGCCAATAAAATAACATTTTCTAAACAAGTGTCTCAAAGCTTGGAAGTCTCTCCCATCTACCTAACCTGTAGGATGTCACGAGGAGGGGGTCAGAACTAAAGTTCTAGTGAATGGATAAATTATACACTTCTAAGCTTAATTCTACATATACTGATTTATTTCCATTTACTGTTATGTTAGGTTCATTGGGTTTATAATACTCTTGCCTTTTTGCGTGAATCCTTCCCATCTACTACCTATTAGATTAAAACCTAATAATTGATATATGTGTATATATATATATATATATGCCCAATGATCGCATAGGTCCTAGGTACTTCCCATAGTACCTTTCGTACCTCCTCGTAAAGGACTCCATCATCTTGCTTCCATGGCGTTCTATGACTACATCTATAAAGGACTGCCTCATAAGGCCTACGATTTAGATGTTTCAATGTCTACTATGAAAACATAAAACAACGTCCGCACTAGTCTATACTAATGCTCGAACATCCTCAATGTACCACCCAATGCATACCTTGAGGGCTATACATAATCGTTCTATCTACCCCCTAAATCCCGCTTAACAAGGTCTACTTTGTACGAAATTCAGTCTGGGATTTTCTATTTCCGTAAAGGACTACCTCGTTAGGCCTATAATATAGATATTCTATTTGGTCTGTCTCTTTTCTTACCGCGGCTATGGCCCCACGCAGCCACCCTTCAGCTAATCGAAAGACTTTTAAAGAGGTAAGTGGTTGTGCCCTACTACAAACAATCTAAACATCCAATTGGCTGTGCCCCTTATCGTTATCTTTTCAAAATATTAAACTATAGAAACATATTCTATTTTCTAAACCAACTAATTAATCTGCCACGTACTTCCAAGTCAGGTTATCATATATTTTTTATGTTATTACACCCGTTTTAGCATAATTATTATAAATTTCTATCTTTCTCCTTTTATTTTAGCTTTTCTTATTTTACATCTAATTTCTATAAATCAAGTATTCTTCTATTTAATCCATATTTGCAAATTATTCTCTTTACTATTTTATTTGTGTAAAAAGGAATAAAAAGAAGCTAACATTTGCAGGCAAAATTTCGACTTTAAAATAGATGTAATCAAATGTAAACTTCTTACTTTTAGGCTTATGCCTTTTTCTAACTATTGAGCCTAATATTAATTAACTACAAGCTCCCTTATTCAATTTACAGTCTCAGCATAACTAATTAACTGAATTAATTACTGAAATAAATACTAAATAAAATTATTTAACGGGAATCTAACAATAGTATATCATAAACGTAAAAGATATATAATTAAATCCACTCGCATATCGTCCTTAGCTTCAATCTCTATCCCTTTTAATTTGCTACGCTTTTCTTCGCGTTTTCCCCTTTTTGATTCGCGGTAAATTCATTGATTTATTTGCGCAATTCTCTAGTTTATTTTTATGTATTTCCTTGCTTAATTTTATTTTTGGTTTTGGGAAAGATTTGATTAATAGAGGAGAAAGGAAGAGGGAGAAGAGAAGAGGAGTTTGCTGTAAACGACGACAGCTGATTCAGAGAAAATAGTATAGGCTAGGGGTAAGTCATGTTCAATTTATTTAGTGAACAATTAGGAACCATCTGATTAACCCTAAAAAATCCTCACCATCAGAACTTGATTTGTGTACGTTAGCTTATAACGTATAACTCTCCAACGTTATTCATTTGTTCCTTTGTTATAAGACCCTATTAATTCACGTTTCCTTCTAAATAAGATTCTCCCATTAATTATCCAATTAATTAAATCATACATACATACATACACACACACACACAAATATATATATATATATATCCAATACTAATTGATACTTATACGTTATAATTTCTTACCTATTTGAACACGTCAATCAATATCTCTATTAATTGAATGCATATAAAAGTTATACTTTTTTGTTTATTCTTGTTAATTTACCTACATCATAAACCTAATTACTTTGTTTGACATTTGTACGCGTTCCAATTTTTTTAACTTGGAAACAAATAATCATATAACTGTCGTTTTTTTCTAGCTAATTTATTTACATTATTAGCTATTGCAAAGATGACATATTCTTTGATTAATTGATACCCATTTTAAAACACTCAACAATTGCCAATTAATTAATTGACACGTTTTCCCATTTTAATTGATATCCAAATTAATTCCTATGCGTCACTCAATCACACATTTATTAGTTGTTCGTACTTAAACTGCCAATTCATTACCCAATTAATTGACATATAAGTTTCCCTTCTTTATTAATTGATTCTTACTTAATGTATTTAATTAATTTCTCAATTAATTGATTGCGTCAATTATAAATTAATATATATATGTTATCATTTAATTTATTCCCCATATACATTTCCCTTTATTAGAAGATCCCTTAATTAATTGATGTTATAAAAGTGACATATTCTCTGACTAATTGACGCCTCTATGTCTCTTAATTAATTCCTCTTTTAATTGATTGATGCGTCAATTAATCACACACTCATCAGCTGCATGTTCTTATATTAATTTTTAAATGCGTATATTTGACATTTATATTTTTCACTGTTTTGTAATTATGTTAATTCAATTGATTTTATTTGTCATTATAGCGCGGGGTGTTAAATCCCCCCCCCCCCCAAAAGGAAATTTCGTCCTGGGAATTTAATAAGGGTTCAATCATGCAAACCTTTATGCATCCATTCTACACTAGCAACCATTTAGTGTACAACCAATTTTGCAACAATCCGTGCATAATGCAATGCATTATAAAATATATGCATGCACAAGAATTTCTAAGTGGTACCTCTTATATGAATGCCTTTTCTTTTAGAAATTCCTTTTAAAACATGAAGCACACATCCTAAATGTACTTGTAATTTCTATATGAATGTAATCTTTCGAAAACTCAAAATATTTTTTATCCAATTTTTCCTACTCCTACTGAATAGGAGCATAGTTCAACAAATTTACGTCCAAACCTACCACACTACTTTTAATTTTCCAATTTCATAAAATTCTAATTTTCCAAATTAGATTTCTTATGTTAGAAAGAAGGTAGAAAACGGAAAAACTTCACATTTCTCTTGCATATAACTCTCTCTTCATACTTGGAACTTATGTTGTTATCCTATAAAATCTCTATTTTCTTTCCCAAGCATGGTTTACATAAGAAGGACTTTTCTTTTCAAACTTTTTCCCAAGCTTAATTCATGGGAAAGATGTATTTTTCTTTTGCAATTCTCATTTATTTCTATTGACTTTTTTGTTGTTTTCTTTAGATCTTACTATTTTTCTTTTAGTTACCTTATACTACTTTTACTCTTCTTTTAATACAGCAACTAAATTTAGCTATCATCTAGGGCAAGGAGGTTTAGGACCATGTCCACTCTAATACAGAAAGGTCCTACTCTAGGAGTCCAAGTAACTCATATGCTCCTCATGCCGTCTATTACTTGTTACCAACTTATGTTGTATTACTCATGACGATTAAGATCTATTCATCTCTTCCATTCCATGCTGAAAAAGAAATAATTAAGTCTCATTTGCTGCAATTGACAAAGATTTCAATCTATGCAGTCTCTATCTAAAAAGGCAACTAAGCTTAGGGAAATTCTCTCTTTAGCTTTCATCTTTCCCCAACCAAGGTCTACCTATCCCAACCACATGTGTCTTATCATCTTACTAATATCCTCTCACTATTCTTTTATTGCAACAGACCGCCTTTTTGCACGCTTTAAATCGACCATAAACCATACACGTCGGACTCAAACCATACGAAAGGGCGAATTGTTACCGGGGTGAATAAGAAAAGCAGAGAAAGAAATAAACTAAACAGAATTTCACAGCGGATTGATAGAATATAATAATCAAATAAAAAGTTCATGAAGCTGTTTACAAAATATTCAATTTTTTTTATACAATACAAATCAGAGTTACACATATCAGAGAATAATAAATAACAATGCAGCAGAACAATGTGATGTAGTGGAACAATTTACTATATAATAATAATACAATCTTCGTCTTCGTCCTCCAGAAATAAGGTCTCCAAATCATGAAATGCTCAGACTGACCCAAGCGAATTGAAAAGACAAAACACTCGAGTCAGAACTAAAAGATCTTATGTAAGTTAAATCAACGGTAAAATATGAGTGGAACGGCATCAGAGATGTTTACGAGATTTGACATCTCCTATTCAGTGTCTACCGTGAGTGCAGTAACTTAAGAAATGTTCGGGATTCACATCTCCTAAGGATCTGTTAAACTATTTACTATGTAGTAATATTTTGCTATTATAATAATGTCTATTAATAAAATAAACTTACTTTTAAATAGTGTTAAGGAGTGACCCAATATTCCTCTTAACACGTAATAGTCACAATAGTCCATCCAATATCAGCGCATCTCCAGATCGGGAGACTACCCTAAATACTCCACGGGCTATGGGAGAAAACCAAACTCGTACAAGGCGCACTATTGTAGGTGACACGACACAACTAGGCAATGCCTAGGTAGGCATACCAATTACGCTTCCGGGCCGGTGGTAACGCGTAGTGCGCAGCTACCGTCCACCTCGAGCCGTGCCCCCCAAAAAAAATCAAGAGTGGCCACCAAATCAATCCAAAAGTTAGAGTGTAATATCGAAGGGATGTGTCCGATCAAAGGTGCTACCTCATTAGCCCGTCAGTCGCTCCCGTTTTAGCCACCTTATGCCAACCCACGGGAGTCGGGTCCACGTTTTACCTCAAAGGAAATGCTGCTACCATCCTACTTCATTCTGGAATCTCCACCGCATACACGGTTGTTAAAGTGGTTTTCGGAGATGGCAGAGAGTATGACAACTTTCGATCCCGGTCTCTTTAACAACCAACATTATTATAACACCACGGTCATTAAAAATAATTATACTTCAAAACCAGAATATAATATCCATTTCAAAACCATACAAATATGATATCATTTCCGTTTCAAAAACCAATCAATATGATATCGTTCTATTAATACCCAAATCAATATAATATCATTTTTATTTCGAATATAACCTTTCCAAAATCGTAGCACTTTCAATGTTATAATATTTCGAAACCAAACGCTTGAAATTATAACACTTTTAAAACACAATACTTTGAAATTCATAACTTCGAAACATCTCAATTTCGATAAAACATTTCAATTTTGATAAATTTCAAGGCTTTAAATATTCCAAAATTTCAAAACTAAATTTGATAAATTCGATTCAGCAATTAAATTTTCTATTATTTAGTTTTGAAATATTTTACATAATAAATCCCTTATCATTTAAATAAAACTTAAATTAAAAATAACTAAATATTTCCTTCAATTCATTCATATTAGAAATGATCATTTAATTCACCTTGACCCCAAAATCAAGTTATAATAATTATACCTTTTAAAATTTCCAATTAAAGAAATTTCACGTCAACCTTTTTGGGTTTAATTCTTAAATAAATTTAATTTCAAATAAATCTCCAATTTATCTCGGAACCTTGATTTATTTAAATCATTATACACTCTATATTAACAATAAAATTTAAATACTTACTTACATTTATTTTAATAAAAATCAAACTCTATTATTAAACTTAATTTTCATTTAACAACTTATACAAAGCTTAAATTCAAGCATTTAACTATATGTAAAATAATATTTATATAATATCAAAAATCAATATTCATGAAACCATATATTTCTTTCGAAAACCAGAGAAATCATTTTCAAAATATTTTATGTATAGACCACGGTGTCTGTATATAATTTTCTACCCTATGGTCAAGTGATACGGATATTTATTATTTCAATCCATAATTTAAAATAAAAATATGGTTATATATCATTTCAAACTGCAATCTCGAATGAAATAAAAATGCATAATAACTTGCAGTTTATAACAATATAAAATACAACATCCATTCGTTCAATATCAACCATCAACCATTTATCACAATCATCATCCAATTCAAACAATAACATCAATATAGAACAGATAATAAATAACAGGTAATTACTGGCAGTTAATATTAAATAATAAATTAATTTAACTGGCAGCTTATATGCAATAATAAATTATATAACAATTTAATTCAATAAATTCAATTTAACTGGAACGATGAAAAAAATATGCCAAATAGTCATAAATAAATTTCTCATCACATCAGAAATTAATTTAACACACACAAGAAATTTTAGAAATTGTGAGTGGGTTAAAACACACCTTTTGAATTTAAATTGAATTAAATCCAATCAAAACCCAAAATTTGCATAGTCTCAGATTTCGTCCAAAACAGCACTAAAATATCCATAATTCCAATAGGATTCTAACGCAAGAAATCGTGCGTAATTTCGACCTCGCATGCACAAGTTATTGACGTTAGAACGTTGAGTTCAAATTGAAAATAAATAAAAATAAAACAAACGAAAATAGTACCACGTCAGCATTGCCTCCATGCACAAGCTACAGGGACGCACACATAGGAAACCCTCGCTATTCAAGCAAGTCCAACCCCTTGACAATGACGTCGATCAACATAGCTCCGTCGAGTAAGTCGCGACTGCGCCTCGCATCCCCCGAAGAAAACTCCGCCTCGTCAGACCCACAAATCGCCAACCGACGTCGCTGAAAACCCAGCCGCCGCCACCAAAAAATCAAACCCTAATCCAATTTTGCACGAAAATCCAACCATCGATTTGCCAAATAAACTGCATAGATGAAGTCCTCTCGGTCCCCTCTACAATACCCAGAAATAGATTCGAAGATCGGACGATTTTGGTCGCGGCGTGATGAACGGCCATGGATAGTTCATCGATTTTCGGCCACACCGAAACCCAGATTGAAAAACGAATTATATATTTGATTTGCGCTCGTCGAGAGCTTCAAATCTATATATAATTCGATATAGTTTGAAGAGATTAAATTTTTAGCTTTGAATTTTATTTGAAATTGCATTTTGGGATTTAGGGTTCTGTCTGCCATTGAAAGAGAAGAAGCAAATAGAATTATACATACAGAAATGAGGAACAAGGAGTAGGCTAGGGTTTATAACGACATACATATAGGCAGAGCTGAACAGAAAGAACGCATTAGATAAATTGAACGATATATGGTCCGAAAAGCCTTTTTCGACTCCGGAACGAAATTGGATCAATCCATATATCAAAATAGACGTCTTTAAATACTTCAAATGTAATGGAACAGGTTTCAAGTCCAAATTCCATCGTACGAACAAGTTATGCTAAAATCAAGTTATTTCAAATTGGTTTCAATTTAATTGATTTCTGGGCATTTCGAGTCCGTACAATCAAACGACAAGTCCGATTGTTACGAAACTTGAAATCCTACAATAATTGACCATTTCGGATCCGATGAAACTGGTTTCGTCAAAACCCGAGTCAGTGGCCAAAATGGCTATTTTCTAGTTAATTAAATAAATTAATAATTGATTAATTAAAGCAGGTTTTCAATTTCAACTCTATAATTAATAAATTCCATCATTTTAAATTTTTTAATCATTTACACTAATTTAACCAAATTTAAATGTCAATTTAGAGTTGATTAATTTATCAATTTCAGCACTAGCCTTAATTCCATTAACTTCGGAAATTATAAATTTAATATGCATTTAACATTGGATTCATGATCTATTACTTTAATATTTTCAGATTTCATGTTAATCTCCATTAACATAATATTTAAATATTTAATTTCAATTATTTGTAATTAATCCAATCATTATAATTTAAATTCAGTAAATTGATAAGTCTTGTTATCCATTCTTTTAATTCAACAAATTGTCATAATATAAATCAAATTAACACTATTTCCAATTATTCCCTTAATTTACACTAACATAACATTTAATTATATTTATTGCACTGATTACCCGTTCTGAATTTAATAGACTAAATAAATGGTTAACTTATAAAAATTGTTACCATTAACGTTAAATTACACTTATAAGTTAGTACTAATAAACAAATGTTAAAATTGATTTCATAACACCGTTCTTATCCAATTATCATTAATTAAAATTGATCAATTACTTCAATATCTACACTTGTTTCTTTATATTCAATTCATGGTCAAGTATGGCATCTAAATTATTTTAATAAATTGGAATTTCATTCAAATCGTTAACGGTTAACTTTAATTGACATTATTATGTTTTATTTTTTAACATTCACTTCATTATAAATTATACAGTTTTTATTTCTTTCTAGATTTAGTTGCAAATTTTTTATTAAAATAACCAATTTAATTATCAAAATTTACGGGTCGTTACACTCTCCCCCACTCAAAACTTTTCGTCCCCAAAAAGGAAAAAGAATGGAAAAGAAAGAATTAAGTAAACAATATATCTTATTCAAAAATACTAACTTTATAAACAAATAAATCAATAAATTAATTAGTTTAAATAAAATATACCAATTTATAACCATTAAATCTTTTTATACCCAATTTAATAAAGTTTGGAAAACATTTTCAAAAAATTTCTAGGTCCAAATTTTTTGAAAAATTTCGGCAGCGTCTCCTTTGTACGGAGAGGTTCAGAAGAAAATATAATATCAAATATAACAATATATAACATATAATCTCCAAAATAATATATCCCAACACGGGAAAGCAATATAACAACGCTATAAAACCGTAATCCAAAAACGTACCTATTTGTCGGGCAAACAAATGCTTAATTACGAAACCAAAAGCAGTAGCAATTGCTTTCATAACATGTATTTCACTCATATAATCTAAAAGAGTTAATAATTATATAAATGAAATATTTAAAGTTGTTTCAACCAATTCAATATATAAAACATCAATCATTTGCAACCAATATAAAATCATCACATAAAATCAACCCAATCAATTATCCATTCATATCAAACAAAACAAGTAGTTGTTGGGGTTCAAAAACTTCAAATTGTACATAATGGAAAATAAACTATTAAGTGCACCATTTACTCAACAGTCTTAGATGAAACTAAATAGATTATTCAAACATCCAAACAATTTTAAAGTATTCTTGCCCAAACAACCATAAACCAAACAAACAACGATTTCGAACAACAGAACAAATTCATTTTTATTAATTCATTTCATATATTTGTTGTCTGATTTCCTTCTCATTCATATAATGATTTATCCTTTTAGTTTACATTTATTTCTTGGAAAATTTCATTTTCATCCATTGATTCAGTGTCTATTTCACTTATTTGCACTCATATTTACATAAATTCATTTTATTTATTCATATCATGTAAATTTTCTTTTTATTGCATTACATTTATTCATTTCTCAGTTTCATTTATTTTCATTCACTTATTACTTAATTCCATTTGTTCATTCGTTTATAATACTTACCTTCAATTTATTTAATTTGTAGCCTTTCAAATATTCTTAAGTTTATAACAACTACAACATCCAATTCTTATTTATTAATGAATTTCAAATTTTACTTGTAAAATTTCCCATTACATTTTCTTTTAACATTTCAACTCTTTATAGTTGGTAAGTTATATGTATGTTAAAGAATGCAATTGAAAATTACACAATTTTATCTCATTCTTTAAATTAACTAAATGTTCAATAACCCTATCCTTTGTCTTATAGGTTACACATTTCAAATTTTCTTGTAGTTTCATTCATAACTTATCACTAAACCTCTTAATTTAATTAGAGGTTCCAATTTTTTATTAGTTACATTCAATTTCACCACAATAATTGAAACTATTAATCAATGAAAACTTAAAAACTAAATACCGGGTTAAATTTCAATCATTTTAAATAATAAATAGATGTATACACTTACAATTTATATATCCAATTATATTTAAAATAATTTAATTTTGTTTATCAAAATAAATCTGCAATGAAAATATTACAGTGGCCTTCCAACTTAGAAACTCGAAAATGAATGTGATGATGCGTGCACTCATCATCGAAATTATTTTCCAGCGACAAAGAGGGGAGTACAGAACTTATTTCTATCCAAAGTTTCTCTAAAGCAATTCTTTCAAATCATATTGAATTATTTATATCAGAAAATACTTATAAACAATATTATTATATTCCAAAAATCTTTTGAAAGTAAATTTTTAAAAATCCCGGAACTAAGTTCTAAAATTTCCAATTTTATTTATTTTAATTTGAATCTTATTTCCAACCAATATTTATAAATTTCATTACCTAACAACCAATATATTACAACAAAATATATATCATATTCATAAAAATTTATTTTATATATATACATAGAAAATATAATAGGCAAAATTATTTCATTCACCTATATTCAAACAAATATTGTGTCGGTCTGTCCTATTAAGTGTTTAGAAATCCCTATTGATGTCATGGTATCCTATGCACCAACCAGAATTTATAAATACAAAACGGAACAAATTAACACAATATCAAAACCTTTTTATAACACTAACAAATACGCTCTCTCATATATATACACTCAGCGACTCATCATAGGGTTTTACCACCCTATTAATAAAGAGTCAGATCCCACAAAGCTAAGGTTTATCGCTAAACCAAAGCTCTGATACCAGATGTAACGGACCGCCTTTTTGCACGCTTTAGTAACGCCCAGCGTAGCATACATTGATACCTGTGTTCTGCCTTTACGGCCAGCCTCTCGACTGCACCATCAACCCCTATGGGGACATGTAGGAGTAAGAGTCAACCGTTCGCTACCAAACCAGGAAGCGAGAACCCCCTATCATGCTGCACCCTCCAAGTGCAATGGCAGACACACATGTCGGACTTAAACCATACAAAAGGCGAATTGTTATTTGGGTGAATAAGAAAAGCAGAGAAAGAAATAAACAAAAGAGAATCTCATAGCGTAATGATAAAATATAATAATCAAATAAACAGTTCATGAAGCTATTTACAAAATATTCGATTTTATTTATACAATACATATCAGAGTTACACATGTTAGAGAATAATAAATAACAATGCAGCGGAACAATTTGATACAGTGGAACAATTTAATATATAATAATAATACAATATTCGTCTTCGTCCTCCAGAAATAAGGTCACCAAATCCTGAAATGCTCAGACTGACTCGAGCGAATTGAAAAGACAAAACACTCAAGTCAGAATAAAAGATCTTGTGTAAGTTAAAGCAATGGTAAAATTGAGCGGAACGACGTCAGAGATGTTTATGGGATTCGGCATCTCTTATCCAGTGTCTACAGGAGTGCAGTAACTTAAGAGATATTCGGGATTCACATCTCCTAAGAATCCGTTAAAATATTTACTATGTAGTAATATTTTGCTACTATAATAATGTCTATTAATAAAATAAACTTACTTTTAAATAGCGTTAAGGAGAGACCCAATATTCCCCTTAACACATAATAGTCCCAGTAGTCCATCCAGTATCAGCGCATCTCCAGATCGGGAGGCTACCCTAAATACTCCACGCGCTATGGAAGAAAACCAAACTCGTACAAGGCGCACTATGGCAGGTGACACGGCACAACTAGGCAATGCCAGGGTAGATATACCAATTATGTTTCCGAGTTGGTGGTAAGGCGTAGCACGCAACTACCGCCCACCTTGAGCCACACCCCCAAATAAAAAAAAATCAAGAGTGGCCGCCGAATCAATCCAAACATCAGAGTATAATATCGAAGGGATGTGTTCGATCAAAGGTGCAACCTCATTAGCCCGTCAATTGCTCCTATTTTAGCTACCTTATGCCAACTTACGGGAGTCGGGTCCACGTATTTAACTCAAAGGAAACGCAGCCACCATCCTATTTCATTCTGGAATTTCCACCACGTACACGATTGTTAAAGTGGTTTTTGGAGTTGGCAGAGAGTATGACAACTTTCGATCCCGGTCTCTTTAACAACCAAACGTTATTATAACACCGCGGTCATTAAAAATAATTATACTTCAAAACCAGAATATAATATCCATTTCAAAACCATATAAATACAATATCATTTCCGTTTCAAAAACCAATCAACATGATATCATTCTATTAAAACTTAAATCAATATAATGTCATTTTTATTTCGAATATATCTTTTCCAAAATCATAGCACTTTCAATGTTATAATATTTCGAAACCAAACGCTTGAAACTATAACACTTTTAAAACATAATACTTTGAAATTCATAACTTTGAAACATTTCAATTTCGATAAAACATTTCAATTTCGATAAAACATTTCAATTTCAATAATTCAAAGGCTTTAAATATTCCAAAATTTCAAAACTAAATTTGATAATTTTTATTCAGCAATTAAATTTTCTATTATTTAGTTTTGAAATATTTTACATAATAAATCCCTTATCATTTAAATAAAACTCAAATTACAAATAACTAAATATTTTCTTCAATTCATTCATACTAGAAATGATCATTTAATTCACCTTGACACCAAAATCAAGTTATAATAATTATACTTTTAAAATTTCCAATTAAATAAATTTCACCTCAACCTTTTTGAGTTTAATTCTTAAATAAATTTAATTTCAAGTAAATCTCTAATTTATCTCCCAACCTTAATTTATTTAAATCATTATACACTCAATATTAAAATAAAATTTAAATACTTACTCACATTTATTTTAATAAAAATCAAACTCTATTATTAAACTTAATTTTTATTTAACAACTTATACAAAGCTTAAATTCAAGCATTTAACTATATGTAAAATAATATTTATATAATATCAAAAATCAATATTCGTTAAACCATATATTTCTTTTCAAAACCATAGAAATCATTTTCAAAATATTTTATATATAGACCACGGTGTCTGTATATAATTTTCTGCCATATGGCCAAGTGATACGGATATTTATCATTTTAATCCGTAATTTAAAATAAAAATACGGTTATATATCAGTTCAAACCGAAATCCTGAGTGAAATAAAAATGCATAATAACTTGCAGTTTATAACAATATAAAATACAACATCCATTCGTCCAATATCAATCATCAACCATTTATCACAATCATCATCTAATTCAATCAACAACATCAATATAGAACAGATAATAAATAACAGGTCATTACATGCGGTTTATATTCAATAATAAATTAATTTAACTGACTGTTCATATGCAATAATAAATTAAATAACAATTTAATTCAATAAATTCAATTTAACTGGAATGATGATAAAAATATGCCAAACAGTCATAAATAAATTTCTAATGACATTAGAAATTAATTTAACACACATAAGAAATTTTAGAAGTTGTGAGTGGGTTAAAACACTCACATTTTGAATTTAAATCCAATCAAAAACCAAAATTTGGATAGTCTCAGAATTCATCCAAACCACCGCCAAAATATCCGGAATTCCAATAGGATCCTAACGCAAGAAACCATGCGTAATTTCAACCTCATATGCACAAGTCATTGACGTTAGAACGTTGAGTTCAAATTGAAAATAAATAAAAATAAAACAAACGAAAATAGTACCATGTCAGCACTGCCTCCATGCTCAAGCTACAAGGACGCACGCACAGGAAACCCTAGCTATTCAAGCCAGTCCGACCCCTTTGCCGTCGAAGTCAATCAACATAGCTTCGCCGAGTAAGCCGCGACCGTGCCTTGCGTCCCCCGAAGAAAACTCCGCCTCGTCAGACCTACGAATCGCCGACCAACGTCGCTGAAAACCCAGCCGCCGCCACCAAAAAATCAAACCGTAATCCAATTTTGTACAAAATCCAACCGTCGATTCGCCAAATAAACTGCGTAGATGAAGTCTCCTCGGTCCCCTCTACAATACCCGGAAATAGATTCGAAGATCGGACGATTTTGGTCGCGGCGTGATTAACGGCCGTGGATTGTTCATCGATTTTCAGCCATACCGAAACTCAGATTGAAAAACGAGTCATATATTTGACTTGCTCTCATCGAGAGCTTCAAAACCATATATAATAATTCCATATAGTTTATTGAGATTAAATTTTTGGCTTTGAATTTTATTTGAAATTGCATTTTGGGATTTAGGGTTCTGTCTGCCATTGAAAGAGAATAAGCAAATAGAATTGTACGTACAGAAATGAGGAATAAGGAGTAAGCTAGGGTTTATAATGACATATGTATAGACAGAGTTGAACAGAAAGAACAGATCTGATAAATTGAACGATATATGGCCCAAAAAGCCCGTTTCGACTCCGGAATGAAATTGGGTCAGCCCATATATCAAAATAGATGTTTTCAAATATTTTAAACGCAATGGAACAGGTTTCAAACCTAAATTCCATCATATGAAGAAGTTATGCTAAAATCAAGTTATTTCAAATTGATTTCAATTTAATTGATTTCTGGGCGTTTCGAGTCCGTACGATCAAATGACAAGTCCGATCATTACGAAACTTGAAATCCTATAATAATTCACCGTTACGGATACGATGAAACCAGTTTCGTCGAAATCTGAGTCAGTGGCCAAAATGGCTATTTTCTAGTTAATTAAATAAATTAATAATTGATTAATTAAATCAAGTTTTCAATTTCAACTCTATAATTAACAAATTCCATCATTTTAAATTTCTTAATCATTTACACTAATTTAACCAAATTTAAATGTCAATTTAGAGTAGATTAATTTATCAATTTCAGTGTTAGCCTTAATTCCATTAACTTTAGAAATTATAAATTTAATTTTCAATAATTCTATTTAATTTACTTTCATTCTATTATTCAATTCACTGTTGTCAAATGGATTCATTTAACATTGGATTCATGATCTATTACCTTAATATTCTTAGATTTCATCTTAATCTCCATCAACATAATATTTAAATATTTGATTTCAATTATTTGTATTTAATCCAATTATTATAATGTAAATTCAGTAAATTGATAAGTCTTGTTATCCATTCTTTTAATTCAACAAATTGTCATAATATGAATAAAATTAACACTATTTCCAATTATTGCCTTAATTTACACTAACATAACATTCAACTTGATTTATTGCACTGATTACCAGTTTTGAATTTCATAGACTAAATAAATGGTTAACTTATAAAAATTGTTACCATTAACGTTAAATTACACTTATAAGTTATTACTAATAAACAAATGTTAAAATTAATTACATAACACTGTTCTTATCCAATTATTATTAATTTTATACCAATTCATCAATTAGTTCAATATCTACACTTATTTCCTTATATTCAATTCATAGTCAAGTATAGCATCTAAATTATTTTAATAAATTGGAATTTCATTCAAATCGTTAACGATTAACTTTAATTGACATTGTTACGCTTTATGTTTTAACATTCACTTCATTATAAATTATAAAGTTTTTATTTCTTTCTAAATTTAATTACAAAATTTCTATTAAAATAACCAATTTAATTATCAAAATTTACGGGTCATTACATTTATAGTCTACACATGAAGCAACATTTCTAGGTTTTCACTAGTGTCCAATACACCTTACGGGAACTTTCATTATTACTCTCCGAAGTAATTGCTACTATAGCCTTATACTTTTCCTATTACATCTAGGAAATGATTCATATCTACTCCATATTTAAAAGTCTGGTTTGGTTTGGTATTTATCATTTTACTTCAAAAAACAAAAGCTTCTAAATTTTATCTTTTCAAAAACTTGTTTACTTTTCCACCAAACCAATTTTTTTAAACACGTCTTGCTTGTTTTTAAAACATTTTTCTTTTTTGTTGACTTTAAAAAAATGTCCCCGCATGTTTCCAAAATATCCCTCTTTTTTTATAGATTTTCAAATTTAGTAAAACTAGAGTAAATAAGAACAATTATTTTATCAAAAATCTCTTAACTTTCCTACTATTCCAATTACTTAACCTTAAAGGAGTTACTAACTTACTACACTTAATGGTTTTATACCTTAATGTATTGGAATTACTTTCTCTTATGAGAAATCATTAACGCTTAAACCTTCTATGAATCCTTTAAAGGAGGATTTCATGTTTATGTGAAATTATAAGGAATTTATTTTATATTTTATCGAAATAGACTATACAAAATATGGTGCTTTCCATACCTTATACGTCTCTTTCACGTATTCCTTATAACTTGCACAAAACATTTTTATTTGTGATTCATAGAAAATTATATCATTATTCATTTCATTCCAATAGATTAAGGTATGTTTACTCTATATTTACTTACATAAGATATTTCCTACTGTATTCATTAATTTATCGTACATTATTTTTCAAAAAAAATCATTTATAAGACTTCTTTATAACTAAAAATATTTTCATATGCTTACTTAAATAATAAGTGTACATACAAAGCACTTTAGAGATTATCTCCAAAACTCATTTGAGTCAAAACAGATGTTGCGTAAAACACCATTACTACAACCCAAAGATACTAATATATGGATTCAATTAAAATAAATATTAATAAATCATGTATGCTATGCAATACTTTTGGAGTCACCTACTATAACAATAGTGTCATAGTCTATGCTTCCTTTATTTTACTGAAAACATTTATTACACAATAAATGTTGTAACCTACGTTTTCAATACTTAACACACTCTAGGTTTTTATATTCAAAATCTTTGTTTACCTACAAAGAAACTAGCGAGCTATACATGCTCTATAATTCTTCAAAAAGAATTTCACTTTTAATAAATTTACATCATATAAAAACCAATTTAAATTTCATACCACTTATTTTTTTTTTCAAAAACCCAATATTTACTTCCTTAAATATATTAACAATTATATTTTTCAACTTTTCAATTCAAAAGTTCAATTTTATTGGGTTAGACATAAAGTGGATTTTATTTTTACTAAAACCTCTTATTCCTTCTAAAATAAAAACACTCTCCCTGCTATCCCTAGGGGGCTTCCCTACTTCCTATAACATAAGGATACAATTTTCTCTCAAAACATGGCTTATTTGTATGCTATAAATTGGTAATAACATAGGGTTCAACATACTTGGGTCATCCCAAACCTAACTAACAAACTAAGCACAAATATACTTCTAAAAACTTTCCATATGTTAAAATCTATAATGGGGGACTATTTGGATTTTAGTACATAATATATTTATATATTATTCAAAAATACAAATACGTTCACCCACTATCTACCTAGGAATCCTAAACCTAGATTCTGAGACCAAATGTAACAACCCAAGTTCCATAGGGTCCGGATTTTTTGCAAAAAAGGCTAAAACCCAAGCCCACTGAAGCCCAAGTTGGGTATCTGGTATCCTGTAAATAGGAAAATACAAATATATCAGAGCTCAGATAAATATCTCACAACGGAACTGACTAAAATATAATAGTAAGTAAATACTCACCAATATAATAACACTTTCTAAACAAGTGTCTCAAAGCTAGGAAGTATTTGCCATCTACCTAACCTGTATGATGTTATGAGGAGAGGATCAGAACTAAAGTTCTCGTGAATGGAAAAATGATACACTTGTAAGCTTAATTATACATATATCGTTTTATTTTCAATTACTATTATGTTAGGTTCATTGGGTTTATAATACTCTCGCCTCTGTGAATGAATCATGCCCATCTACTCCCTTATAGATTAAAACCTATTAACTGATATATATATATATATATATATATATATATATATATATATATGTGCATATATGCAGCTATATGCCCAATGACCGCATTGATCCTAAGTACTACCCATAGTACCTTCCGTATCCTCCTCGCAAAGGACTCCATCATCTTGCTTCCATGGCATTCCATAACTACATCTATAAAGGACTGCCTCATAAGGCCTACAATACAAATGTTCCGTCATCTACCATGAAAACGTAAAACGTCATCCGCATTAGTCTATACTAATGCTCGGACATCCTCGATGTACCAGCTAGTGCGTACCTTGACGATTATATGTAATCATTCTGTCTACTCCCTGAATCCCGCTTAACAAGGTCTACTTTGTATGGAATTCAATCGGAGATTTTCTATTTTTGTAAAGGACTGCCTCGTTAGGCCTACAATATAGATATTTTACTTATGTAAAGGACTACCTCGTTAGGCCTACAATACAGATATTCTATTTAGTCTATCTCTTTTCTTATCGTGGTTATGGCCCCATGCAACCACCCATCAGCTAATCGAAAGACTTCTAAAGAGCTAAGTGGTTGTACCTTACTGCAAACAATCTAAACATCCAATTGGATGTGCCCCTCATCCTATGTCTCAATAATGAAAGTATCATTGGACTATTGGTTTAACTCTAGTCTTTCCTGAACTCACACTTGGCTTTGATGTTGGTCCAATATTCGCATGCGAACGATCCTTTTGGGTCCGTCCCATTAAACTTACTTGCAAGTACGGGGACATACAAATATCCTACTCCAAATATCAACCCCTTTTGACTGCCTATAATGGTCTTGCCATGCAAAAAGCAGTCAAGACATACTCTTTTGATGGAACACCTACAGACCTGTCCCTAGAGGACTGCTTCACTACGTCTATCCCATAGGTCCATCCTAGAGTACCCATACGCCCCGTTAAAGTCTTATACTTCCTTCTAGCCCAAAATAACTAAGTTGGACGTGCTTCTTCCGTACTGGAATCTGTGATGAACTGCTTCATTAGGCTCTTCATCCTTTGGGCAGCTCCAAACGCATCTCACTCTTTCATTAGACCCTAAGTCTAATCTTTTAATTTGCGTTTAGTTTATTTTTCTTGTTCTGTTGGCTACTTATTTACCCGAATTAGCATAATCTTATCCCAGCCTCACCTATCTGTTGTGAGACTATTAATTCCTGACTGAAAGGCATTGTTGTTGGTATTGGCCACTTCTATTATCTTGCTTATTACTTAATTTAAGTCTCAAGTTTATTAAAATAAGTCTCTTCTGTTCTTTCTACTTAATTATAACCTATGTTATAATTTCACTTGTAATTGTTGCTTTTATTTTCTTTTATAATCTGTGCATTATAAGTATAATTACAAGTGTCTCTTTTCTATTCTAGTCTATCTTCTTTTATTATGATACTGAATTATTTTTAATTCTCTTATATTATATGACAAGCTTAGTTTTTGACTACGTCAGCTTGTCACAAATTTACTTACCATAATAACTAATTTACTTTTATTCTATTATCTAGGCAGTAAATGCAGATCAAGGTATATTTCTGTTTATAGCTTCTAGTCATATCTAATAATTAACTTGATTCCTTCAATTCTTTGCTTTATCTTCTTATATTATAGGAAGTGGTTCTATTCTATTTGGTTGGTTAAGAAGACTGTGCTAAAAACTCATTTCCATATTTTAATGCTAAATAATGTAATAAACAGTAATCCGTAACTGCAAGGTATATCTTTTATTGTCTCTTTACTTTTTGGATAGTGCAAAATACAGTGGTTTCTCTAATTTACACTAATTCCCTTTTTGTTTCTTTTATTCTTGCAATTTCGTTTATCATTATATTTTTAAATATTGAATTATGGAAATGTATTCTATTTTCTAAACCAACCAATTAATCTGTCACGTACTTTCAAATCAAGTTATTAGATTTTTCTTTAAGTTATTACCCCCGTTTTAGCATAATTAGTGTAAATTTCTATCTTTCTCTTTTTATTTCAGCTTTTCTTATTTTACATCTAATTTCTGTAAATCAAGTATTCTTCTATTTTAGTCCGTATTTGCGAATTCTTCTATTTACTATTTTATTCGTGTAAAAAGGAATAAAAAGAAGCTTACATTTACAGGCTAAATTTCTATTTTAAAATAGGTTTAATCAACTGTAAACTTCTTACTTTTAGGCTTACGTCTTTCTCTAACTATCAAGCCTAATATTAATTAAATATAAGCTCTCTTATACAATTTATAGTCTCAGCATAACTAATTAACTGAATTAATTACTGAAATAAATACTAAATAAAATTATTTAACGGGAATCTAACGATAGTATATCATAAACGTAAAAGATATATAATTAAATCCACTCACATGTCATTCTTAGCTTCAATCTCTATCCCTTTTAATTTGTTATGCTTTTTTCTGCTTTTTCCCCATTTTGATTCAATGTAAATTCTCTGATTTATTTGCGTAATTCTATGATTTGTTTGTATGTATTTCCTTACTTAATTTCATTTTTGATTTGGGGAAAGATTTGATTAACATAGGTGAAAAGAAGAGGGAGAAGAGAAGAGGAGTTTGGTGTAAACAATGGCAGCTAATTCAGACAAAATAGTATGGGCTAGGGTTAAGTTACGTTTAATTTATAGGTGCAATGAACAACTAGGAACCACCCGATTAACCCTAAAAACAATTCTCACCATCAGAACTTGATTTGTTTACGTTAGCTTATAACGTATAACTCTCCAATGTTATTCATTTGTTATATGACCCTATTAATTCATGTTTCCTTCTAAATAAGATTCTCGCATTAATTATCCAATTAATTAGATCATACATACATACACACATACATACATACATACATACGCACGCACACACATATCCAATATTAATTGATTCTTATACGTTATAATTTCGTACCTATTTGAACACGTCAATTAATACCTCTATTGATTGAATGCATATAAAATTTATATTTTTTAATTTATTCTTATTAATTTACCTACATCATAAACCTAATTACTTTGTTTGATTTTTGTATGTATTCTATTTTTTTTAACTTGGAAACAAATAATCCTATAACTGCCGTTTTCTTCTAGCTAATTAATTTACATTATTAGCTATTGTAAAGATGGCATATTCTTTGATTAATTGACACCCTTTTTTAAACGCTCAACTAATTTTCAATTAATTAATTGACACGTTTTCCCATTTTAATCGATATCCAAATTAATTCCTATGCATCACTCAGTCACACATTTATTAGTCGTACATATTTAAACCGCCAATTCATTATCCAATTAATTAATATATACGTTTCCCTCTTTTATTAATTGACGCTTACTTAATGTCTTTAATTAATTTCTCAATTAATTGATTGCATCAGTTATAAATTAATATATGTATGTTATTATTTACTTTATTCCCCACATACATTTCCCTTTATTAGAAGATCACTTAATTAACTAATGTTGTAAAAGTGATATATTCTCTGACTAATTGATGCCTCTATGTCTTTTAATTAATTCCTTTTTTAATTGATTGATGCATCAATTAATCACACACTCATTGGTTGCATATACCTATATAACCTCTTAATTTTTAAATGCGTATATTTGACATTTATATTTTTCACTGTTTTGCAATTATTTTAATTCAATTGATTTTATTTGTCATTAAAGTGCAAGGTGTTACACTTAAAGGATAATCTATCCATCTTTCTGAGAATCATTGCAATATATCCAAAATTCAACTTCTGACGGTGGGTGGACCACCTTCTTCCAACTTTGCGAAAACATCTTGAAAATTTCATTTGTTTTATACTCCATTTTGTAATTCGTAATGACATTATTTTCCATATGGCATAAACACACCATCTACTTTGGCTATGGAAAAACTTCTTTAATTTCATATATCAAAGCCTATTCTCTATTGGTAATTATAACCTCATGTAGTTTATCGGGTTAATAAAAATGTTTTAGCTTGAGCAGCACCCATTCTTAATTCTCCTCCCTCTCATGTGCAAAAATGAATGAGAAATACTAAATGTTCGGTCTGTAGAAGTCATACGAACCATTTCAAACAACGGCATGCTATACCGGGTTGTTTTATATGAACAATCGAGAAATAGAATTGATGGAAAACACTTACACAATATGGACGACTCTAGATAAGACCACATTATATCTATCAAATGATCAATATTTTTGCATCAGCCTGCTCAAAATGAACATAATGCTTTTCTATAAGAAATTTCAGTAAATGTTGCATTACAGATATACACTCAATTATCAACAGTTGCATTTTATATTTAGCATTGCAAATAGTCTTCAAAATTGAGTTATTTTCTAGAAATGACCTTTTAATAGTAACTAATATTTCTCTTGAAGGCACGCCTGCAACACTCATGTCTTCTAAAAAAATTCTCCTAGTCAGTCAACCTTGCCGCATGTGGATGTCCTTCTAAAGAATAAGGAAGTTCGTGGTTATGTACTCCGTTGATTATCGATATTTTCCATTTATCTTTCTCTAGATACACGCCCTTCAATGAAAACGGATAATTGTAATTTTCTAGTGGCACTAGGCCTATGTCGTTTTATAATGTTTTCCTTTTTCATCGATTTTGGCTAATTACTATGATACACTCCGCCTTTCTCACATCCCAATTGCAACCTTGGTTTTTTTTCCAGGTGCTAATTTATCAAACTTCATAATTGCGATAAATAAATTTAGTTTCTTCCTGTAACTTTACACCATTGAATTAACGCATTATGTGATTCAGACACATGAAATCACATAATACAGACAATAAAAGCAAATTAACACAGTTCATATTCTAACCATATTAGTGATTATAAATTTGATAATAAATACATACTTGATCGATTATAAAATGATTTTTCAAATCAACTTTAATGTCCTTTGAATCATTTGGTCGACCATCTTCTACCATATTGTCACCATCAATAAATTTATCATCCGAAAATAATAAATGCATTCCTGTTTATATTCACTTTGACCCAAAAGTTATTTTTAAGGATAAATCCAATTGTTTCGAAAGGGGTATTTTAAATGGTTTCGAATTCTAAGAGATACTTTAATACTTTCGAAAGGTATGTTTTGATGATTTCAAAAGACCTATGCTTAGTATTTTGAAAAGAAGATTTGAATGCTTTCGAAAGAGGCATTCTAATGGTTTTGAAAATAAAGGTCTGAGGTTTCGAAAGCCTTAGTTTTCGAAATAAAGAAACCAGTCTCATTTTTAAGGAAAACCCATGGCAATAAAAAAGAGCTTTGAAATGGCTTTTAACTTTGGATTTATTGAAGAAGCTTTCCCTGATAAAATGATAGGTTAAAGGGATTAACCATGTTTTATGTGAAAATGATTTCAAGGATATAAAACCATAAATGTTGGTATTGTTATGTTATTATGTTTGCTTCTTCTGATATACATATTCACTGTATAATGGACCCATAACTGTTTTGGGGAGAAAAGGGTAGAATAACCAGTAAGGTTGACCTAGTAGTGAATATAAATTAAGTTAACTCCTGAATGAGTAGAATTACATCTAGGAGGTCCAATAGAATAGAACATAGGATGCCCAGAGACTAACTAACGAAGTGTCATATTAGACAAGTCCATAGTAAACCCATGAAAACTATATTTGGAAGGAGTTATTGGCAAGGGCCAATAGGTTCGTAGTGATCTTGTGAAAACTATATCGGGATTAAGTTATTGACAGAAGTCAATAGGTTCTTAGCCAACCCATGAATACTATAATATGAGAGAAGTTATTGGGGATACCAATAGGTTCAGGGAGAACCCATGAATTAATGAAGTTATTGGCAGGGGCCAACAGGTTCTTAGTAATCCCATGAAAACTAGGAGACCGGACAAATAGTCTATAAGCTTTAAACAGGTTAATAGTCAGCCCATAAAAACTAATAGGTTAATAGTGACCCTGGAAATTATAATTGTGGCAGATAGTCAAATGAACAGGGATGGAAAATCCAAAATAATTTACTTGTTTACATATCATCATAATATTATAAATTGCTATGTTTTAATTATTATGGATGCAGGAGCACAATATATGGTTACTATAAATTTTTGGATAAGATATTAGTGAAGGGAAAACCTGTTCCGCTAAGCGACGTGGTCACACTAGATATCTAAAATGGTTTGAGATGGTAGGTTATTATTCATACTAGGCTTTATGTCTGACTTGAAGTTTGTGTTTTCCCCTTAAACTCTCAGGTGCTCAATTAATGAGTAGTTTGAGAGTTGAGATTTTTAGGTTCTCCTTAGACGAAAAAGCCTTAAGACATATGCAGGAGGCAAGCTAGCTAATAGGAGACCTTTTCTATTTTGATTCCGCTGTGTTTGGTGTAAAGGCAAAGTTTTTTAATTTTCTAGATATATATATACACTCTGATCATCCAAGGGGGCATCTTCATATGTCACTCTTGGCGTATGTTGTAATAATTATAATTTCTTTGAACGTGGTTCTTGAATATGACATTATGTAATGAATTTAAAATGATTTGAAATGGAATGTGAAAGCTATTTAATGATTTTAAAAAATTTCCACATCCATGTGCTTTTGTTGTATCAATGTATCTAACATTACCCTATTTGATCGCCGAAGAATAATAACCAGGGATGACTGCAACATCCATAGCCGTTAGTTTTGGGCCTCCAAGTGGGGGATGTTACAAGTTGATATCAGAGCATAGGCTTATGAAAACTTAAAAGAAATTGAAGTCTAAAAGATTTTTCAAAACATAATCCAATGAATCAGAAAATAAGATACGGGCTTGCGTTAACGCTATAGCAACATACTTGTATTTGATATATATATATATATATATATATATATATATATATAAGTACATATTCTCCTCTCTCTTAGGCCGTTTTTATGTATCTTACCAAGACTCGTATGCAAATTTATGAGAAAGAAAGATATAGAGGCAGGAAATATAAGAGGAAATCTTGGTGGAGGAAGCACCACAACAAATGGAAATGTTCGACTAACTAGGAGGAACCCGGATTGACAGGAAAATGCTAATCAAATGCAGATGCCAACGAATGTGCTAGAAATCCGCCAGTAGATATGGGGATGATGTATCAGTTCTTCGTCAATCTGATGCAAGTTAGTGCAGCTGCTAAAGTAGCTGAGAATGTTGGAGGAGCTAATCCTATAGCTCCAACTGAAAACAACTATACTAAGTTGAGAAAAGATTACAATAGTCTTGTTGAAATATGTTTGTGGGAATGGAGGATGCCATAGAAGTTGAGAATTGTCTATTGCATTGTGAGAGAATCTTCGCTGATTTGGATTGAATGATGAGCAGAAGACGCGACTAGCCTCTAGGCACTTGCGGGAGAAGCGCTTCATTGGTGGAATAATGTTATTTCCGAAGTTCCTGAGGAAGAGTTGACTTGGGCAGAATTTCGAAAGAGATTCGAGCAGAGGTTTTTGTCTAAAGTTTCTAAGTCGGTATTATTGAGAAAGTTCGTGGATTTGGTGCAAGGAGAGATGTCAGTAGTTGAGTATGCTACTAAGTTTAATGAGCTGTCCGGATATGGTTATACTACCATTGACACCATCATCAAGAGGAATGAGAAGTTTATACGAGGACCTAGACCCGAGATTGCTAAGGCAACCCTGCCACATCTTCGTGATCCTTGTAATGTTGTTGTGGAAATGGCAATCCGACATGAGGAAATTCTTGCTATTTATGGGAAGGAGAACTCGGTTGAAACCCTAAGTTCTCAGGGAAAGAAAAGGGAATTCTTTAAGAAGAAGGGAACTCAAAAGGGAGAAGCTGCCAAGAAGATAAAGGCTAATCTGGTCTGGTTCAAGTGTGGTAAGAATAGTCATTATGTACATGAACTCCAGACAGGCAAGGTGAAAAGTTTACATAAAAGAAGGGCATGAAGTGCTTTAACTACGACCAGGTTCGGCATTATAAGAATCAAAGTCCAGAACCAATCAAGGCAGACATGAAAAAGGTCTTTGCTATTGGACCATCATCTGGTAGGCCAACTGCTGTTGAGAAAGGAAAGACTGTGATGGAAGGTACACTTTAGATTTAGAGTATACAAGTTAGGATACTGTTTGATACTGGTGCATCACATTCATTTATATCTCAGTGTTCGATTGATAGGTTATGTTTAAAACCAACATACCTTGTTACTTCCTTAAGGGTTGCAAATCCGATAGGAGGGTATGAAATTCTAAGGATGAGATGTGACCAGTTAGAACTTGATTTGTTAGGTCATAAGTTTGCACGCAGTCTATATGTTTTTGATTTCATAGATTTTCGGATCATTTTGGGTATGGATTGGTTGGAGAAATATAAGGCTAGGATATTTTGCCAGGATAGGGAAATATAATTGAGACACCCAGATAGTCATAACCGAACCATATTCTCAATGGAGAATTCTTACTGAAGCACTTGTGCTTTGTTAAAACCCATGGAAGTGGAAGAAGAGTTAAGTTAGGTTCGGATAGCAAGAGAGTTTGCAGATGTGTTTCAGCCGGTTACAGGACTACCACTGAAATGAGCTGTTGAATTTTGAATAGATATTGTACCAGAAGCTGAACCTATAAGCAGACCACCTAGCAGGATGACACAGACTGAGATGAAGGAACTGAAGGTGTAGCCATTGGATCTAGAATGGAGAAATTTTATTAGACCAAGCAACTCACCATGGTGAGTGGCCGCGGTGTTCGTGAAGAAACCGGATGGGTTGTTAAGGATGTGTATCGACTATCGTAAGTTGAACGAGAAGACGATTAAGAATGAGCATCCTTTGCCAAGAATTGACGATCTATTTGATCAACTGTGTGGAGCCAGAGTGTTTTCCCAATTGGATTGGGCGACAGGTGTCCACCAGTTAAGGGTTGTAGAGGACAATATTACACTTACAGCATTTCGGAGTAGGTATGGTTCATATGAGTGGTTAGTAATGCCATTCGGGTTAACGAACACACTTGCTTTCTTCGTGGATCTGATGAACCGAGAATTCCAAGAGTACTTGGATATGTTCATGTTGGTGTGTATAGATGACATTTTAGTACACTCCAAGGATGAAAGAGAGCATGACGATCATCTTAGAGTGGTGCTTGATACGTTGAGGCAGCATCGGTTGAAAGCAAAGTTTTCCAAGTGTCATTTTTGGAAGAAAGATGTTAAGTTTCTTGGTCATGGGTTTTAGAGAAGGGTTTGTCAATCGATACAGATAAGATCGAAGCTATTAATAATTGGAAGAGACCAGAGATGGTGACTGAGATTAGAAGTTTTCTTGGACTTGCTGGCTATTACCGAAGATTCATCAAGGATTTCTCACGGATAGTGGCGCCTTTGACTAAGTTAACCTGGAAGGACGTGAAGTTTGTCTAGTTCGACAAATGTGAGGAAGCATTCCTTAAGTTAAAGAATTTGTTGACCAACACACCTGTGTTAGTAGTTCCGGATGGAAACCAAGGGTTGGTGGTGTATATTGATGCATGTAGGACTCGATTAGGAGCTGTGTTGATGCACAAGGGTAAATTCGTTGCCTACTCTTCACACTAGCTTAGACCATATGAAGTAAGATATCCTGCTCATGATGTGGAGTTGGCAGCGGTGATCTTGGCATTGAAGATATGGAGACATTATCTCTTAGGGGAGAGATTTGAGCTATACACAAATCATAAGTCCTTGAGGTATTTATTCTCTCGGAAGGAGTTGAACATGAGACAACAAATATGGCTGGAGTTTTTAGCAGCTCATGATTTTGGTATAGAGTACACACCTTGGAAAGGAAATAAAGTAGTGGATGCTCTTATCAGAAGACGTCGGAACGTGGTGTTAGCTATGTTTCCAGAATGGAAAGTTTTAGAAGCTTTGACTACTTGTAGTGTGCAGTTAAGATCGACTGCTAGTTCTAGTCAGAGCACTACCATGTTGTCCTGTTCGGGAGTTAGACCAGTATTGATCGAAAGGATTGCTTCTAAGCAAAAGGAGGATCCATTAGTAGCTGAGAGGATTAGAAGGGTTGAAGTTGGGTCGGAGATCGATGATCTAAAGGATTTAAATCTTGACCAGAGGGGATGGTTGAGAAAGAAGGGACGATTGGGTTTTCTGAATGTTGAGGACTTGAAGAAAGAAGTTTTTATAGAATGTCATCGATCCAAGTTTACGATTCATCATGGAGGAACCAAGATGTATCAAGATATGAAGAGGAGCTTCTACTGGGAAGGTATGAAGAAGGATGTTGGCTTGTGTGTTAGACAGTGTAAACTGTCAACAAGTGAAAGCCGAATATCAAAAGCCGCGTGGATTGGTTCAACCTTTGTAGATACCAGCCTGGAAATGGAATTCGATATACATGGATTTTATAGATGGTTGCCAAGGTTGAATAGAGGAAACAAAAATATATGGGTCATAGTGGATAGGTTGACCAAGAGTGCCTTTTTCATTCCATTTAAACACATGTTTTAGCTAAGTTGTTTATGAAGAACATAGTTAGACTGCATGGAATTCCTTGTAGTATAGTTGGTGAAGAGACGCTTTATTTACTAGTGAATTCCGAAAGAGTCTACAGGATGTGTTAGGTACTAAGCTTAAGATGAATATTGCGTATAATCCTTAGATAGATGGGTAGATAGAGAGAGTCAATAAGGTACTTGAGGGTTTATTAAGAGCTTGTGTATTGAACCTTGATGGATCTTTGAAAGATCACCTGCACTTAGTGGAGTTTTCCTATAATAACAGTTATCATATTAGTATAGGATGACACCTTTTGAAGCTTTGTATGGAAGGCCATGCAAAACACTAGCATATTGGTTGGAAACCAGAGACAGATTAGTCTTGCGTCCAAATCTGGTTAGAGAGGTGACAAAGAAGATTAAGTTGATCCGAGAAAGGATGAAGGAAGCTCAGTCTAGATAAAAGAGTAACATAGATAAAAGGCGTAAAGATCTAGAATTCTCGGTTCGAGATAGAGTTTTCATTAAGATATCACCGATGAAGGCTATGATACGATTCAGAAAGTCAAGGAAACTGGCACCGAGATACATTGGACCATTCCTAAGAGAGGATCAGACAGCTCGCATACAGAGTAGAGTTGCCTAGCGATATGTCAGGTGTCCATAATGTATTTTATGTTTCTCATCTTCGTAAGTATGTGCATGATCCGGAGACTACTGTTCCTCAGATAGAGTTGGAAGTGTGAATAGTAAAGCTGAATTTGACTTTTGTTATACAACCAGTTTGGGTTGTAGCGAGGGATGAGAAAGGGTAAAAGAACAAGACAATCAAGTTGGTGAAAGTTCAGTAGGGCGACAATGAGAAGGACTATACTTGGGAGACAGAAGTCATGATTAGAGATACTTATCTTGATCTGTTGTTAGGGTATGTTCTATATTTTCTTTATATAGACTATTGCTAGTCATGCAGGCTAGTATTATAGTTAGCAGTAGTTACAGAGATTGATATGACTAGTATTTAGTCTTTGCTGAATTTCAAGGATGAAATTCTTTAAAGAGGGGAGCTTGTAACATCCCTAATTTTTAATAACATTATTCAAGAGATTTAATTAGATAAATTAAATAGAATAATGTAAAATATTAGGGTGATAAGGGTATTAAGATTTGAAAATCTAATTAGAGGCCGTGCTTAATTAAACAAAAAGGATGAGTTTATGGAAATGTTTTCATTAGATAGTTAATAAGAAAATAAGGCAGGGGCATTATGGGGATTTACCGACACCATAACCCCATAATCCCTAAACCCTTATTCCTACTCTCTACACGTTTATATTTCAAAATTTTAAAATGTAAACCAAAGCTCAAGCCGGCCATAAACTCGAGGAAAAGAGGAGAAAATTCAATTAAAGCTAAGTAATGAAGCAAAAGGAATTAATCAAAAATCAAATCTCAAGTTCCTTATCCTAAGCAAGGTGGATAATAATCAAAACCATCTCTATTTTCATTTTTAAAGAGCATTAGATTTTGGGTTTAAGTTTAAATCCATTATGATGATTTTTGATGATGGTATGCTAGGATTACATGATATGTTATATTCAAACAAGTTTGTTTGATAAAAAATTATTCGATTTTAAGGCTAAAATCATTTATACTGGGTTTCGAATGCCATGAGTGTTAGAAATGCGGATTACAGATATTAAGGCCAGAATAACACTAGAGGGGGGTGAATAGTGTTTTGTGGATTTACTAAATCTTTTTGAAACTTATGTAATTTAATCACTAAAAAATATAATACACAGACACAGATATAATCAAAGAATCAGACACAGATGCAAATAATAAGTAAAAGCAGTCAAGGAAAGAACACACCAGGATTTTATACTAGTTCGGAGTTACCCTACATCCATTCCCGCACAATTGTACGAATTTCTTTTCAAAATAATCTCCTAGATTACACCCTCGATTTCAAGGCCACGAGGTACACCCTCCTATATTCGAGTCCAGGGCAAACTCTATTGATTTACCAGGCTATAAGATCACCTAATCGATTAACGAGGTAACAATCAGACCCAATTGATTTCAAGGATCAACCGCACCTTTTACTCAACAGTTTCATTTACAAATAATCCTGTAACTCTAAATAGCACTGAGATCTTATGGAGAGAATGGCAGAGAATCAAACAAGAGATAAACAAGTTCGATTCACTTGGTATTTCGGCAGAGTGTGGTTTGGGATTCTTTAGAATAAATGTGGAAGATGAAGAGGAGAGAAAATGAATGAAAATCTAGCAAAAATTCATTTAGAACTTACTAGTATTTATAGAGATCAACAGCCATATCTATTCGTGAAAGGATGTGACGAATACACTCTTCTTTTGAAAATTTGAAATTTGAAAATTAAAGGGCACAATGCCGACATGGGGGTAGGAGTACATCGAAATGCTCTAGGAAAAAATGGTGATTTTGATTTTCTTATTAAAATTGGTTTCTATAATTTTTCAAAACAATTTCTAAACTTTTATAAATATACTTGAATATAGTTTAAACATATAAAAGAGCTTAGAAAGTAATTTTTAATATATAATCTTAATGATCTAAAATTTGAGTATATAAATATTTAAAAGCTAAATATTAAAACAAGAGATAGTTTAAAATAAAGGATAATTTTGAAATCAAAATGTTAAAAATAATAAAGATAATTCTGAGGCTAAAGTATTTAAAACCAAGAGAGATGTCTTTTTGAAAAGAAAGTTTTGAAAACATCTTTTAAAGACAAGAGATATATTTTTGAAAATCATTGTTATAAAATTAGTGGATATCAAAATAGGACTACTATATGTTTCACTAGATATTGTCGTGGGTTCCATCCCACTAGGGTTCCATCCCTTTAACAGACTCGAAGTGGATCCCATTCCACGAATAAATTTCGAATAAAGATGTAAGTGCTTTCAAGAAGTTTTAACATAATTCTAGACTCAATACTTATCTTGTACTTTGAAATCTTGAACTCTTGATATCTTGATACTCATGAGTCTTCAATCTTGATATCTTCGATCTTTAAATTCATCAGTCTTGTATCTCTATACTGTACAGTCTTCATTGTTGGTACCTGCATTTTTATATCCTGCATATACATACATACATACATATATATATATATATATATCTAAACTATAATATTAGTATTTATATTTTATAATAAGTCCTAAGGTTGTTGTCATCAAAACCATCTTCTCAAGGACTAACAATCTCCCCCTTTTTAATGATGACAACCTATGTTTATAAAATATACTTCACTTTTACTATAACTCCCCCTAAAACGAATAACTTCCCTTAAAACTAATAACTCCCCCTAAAACTAATAACTCCCCCTTAATCTAAGCCTAACTATTATAACTACTCTATTTTATAATTCTCATCCTTTGTCATCAACAAAAACTAATCCTATACTAATATAATTCCCCCGTAATCTAATACTAGGGTACTTGTGACAAATTAAGATGGAATATATATATAGCATGATTTACTAAATGAAAACATAACAAATATGATAGTTTAAACCAATAACCGTATATTATGTTTTATATAATTTTATACATTCCATTCAACCAAATTAATTCTAATCAAAGCAAATCAAACCAAATAATTCAAATCAAATCAAACAATTCAAATCAATTCAAAAATAAGCAATTCAAACCATAAGAAGATCAAATCATTTAAGAACTTCAACCTATCCTTCTTCTCCAAAATAGGGTCCTTTTTAATATCTCCCCAATCTTCATTATCTTTAATCAAAGTTCCTTCAGGATTTGCAATGAAATCATCTTTGTTTAGGGCAGAAATCATCCAACGAAAGGCATTAAATGCTTCTCTTATTCTTTTATCATCTACATTTGACTTAGTTCTAAGTGCCTTTGATTGCAGAGATTAAAAGTAAGTATATTCTTGAATGACTTGAGAGTTTCTTCAAGATTTTCACTTAGAGTTTGAGAAAAGGATGCCATTTTTGATAAATAGTTGATAGATGCAAATAGAGATGAATAGAAATAAAGAGTTTATAAATTTCTAGAAGAAACAGGTGTTTAAATAGGCAGGAATTCTTTTAAAATGAATAGATACAAGTTAGTTATTTTAAATTCAAAATTTAAAAAATAACTAAATCAGACAGTTATATGTAGACATAGGGTATTGGGGTATGTCGACATGGGTGTGTTGATTTATGTGTCTTCTTTATTTTATGCATAAGTATGTATATAATATTATACTATCATTCATTCCAGAGGTACGATAAGATAAAAAGACATAAGATAGATAAAAATTCATAGATAGATGAGATAATACATAAGATACTTCATAATATGATAAAAAACCAATACAAGTTCATACAAAATAAACTAGTACATCACATCCTAGTTTTGAGATTGATCTAGAGGATGAGGAGGATGATGATAGGCCAAGTTTTCGATCAACTTTAGCAAAGAACTTGTTCATATTAGTGGTAATTTTATCCAATTTCTTACTAATGGATCTTTTGAGAATCAGTTGATTTTCCACTATGATGTTTTGATTTTTGAGGAGAGTTTTTTTGGAAGGATTGTTAGGATATTCAATAATTTCCAAGGAGGTTTCTTCATTCTTTTCTTCAGTTTCCATTTCCTCCCCTTCTTCTTCTTCCTCACTTTCTTCTTCCATCTCTTCATATGCCAACCTTTCGTCCTTGTCGGCAAGAGATTCATACTGTTGAAATATGAAAGGAATTTTCATAAGAGAAATATTAGCATGATTAAAGACTTTTCTTGAAACAAATTCTTTCCGATTATAGTCAACACCAACATAATTAAAAATCTGAGTGAGATAGATTCCATGATACAAAGTATTCTCACCCATTTCCAAATTCTTAGGACGAAGTTCTTCCATAATCACTTGTGCCCAATTAATGTCATAATGACCAAAAATGGCAAAAGGAGTTTTACAAACTTTCAAAGTCAGATTAATGAAATTTCCCGAACTAGGAGTGATAGTATGTTGCAAAAGAAGATTAACAATACGTGCTTTTGGACGAAAGTTACTATTTTTAAATTCAAAGTTGTCATCTCCTTTGAAATTGTGATGAAATATCTCACAATCATGTTCATCAATATTAAAAGTAGAAAGATCCATTCCTGAATTCTTGCAATTGAGAATGTTGCCCAAAATTTGACAAATTAAAACAATTTTAGTGCCTTTAACGCTACTCTAAATTTCATTTTCATTTCCTTTATGAAAACCCCGATTGAAATTTTCATAAAGCATTTTAATAAGATTTGGATAGCAAACAAAATCATTTTCAGAATTATCAAAAAGACTAAGAATATGGTTCTCTTCAAGAAGAGTATTGATTTCGTATGTAGAGAAATCGCTAGAGATAGAAAACTTTCCCGTATGAACTCTTTCGTAATTAGCATAGCTTATATAAACCTTGATTGCTTTCGGATCATTATAGAGATACTCTTTAATGGTTTTTGACAATCTCATTATGGATGGAGTGCTTGAAGAAGCCATTTTTGAAGAGAGTGGAGAGTTTGAAAGAGTAAAAGAGAGTTTAAGTTTTGAAAATGAAAGTGAAAAGATATGATAGGATGAAGGAGATAAATAGATATTCAATAGGCATGTTCTCTGGTCAAGAGGTACCTTTTCAGGACATTGGATTTGGTGAAAAGGTAGAGGGAAGTTCAAAGATTTGAATTTCAACTTTCTGACAGGCATGTAGATATCATGGGTAGGACTATGTCGACATGGGTCAGAGAATTCATATGACCTATCTATTCTTAAATACTTTAATATATATATATATATATATATTATTTTTAATGTCTATATAATTTTCTGAAGTGATTATAATAATGCTCTTTTTAAACATAAAACATAAAAAATAAAATATAATAATGATGACAAGAAATTTTAAATTCAAACAACACATAATTTCAAGAGCAATCAATCAATTTTAAACAAACAATTTCGACCAAAATATTGTCTACCTTTTTCTGGATTTGTATCCCTGAGATCATCAGAATCATGAATAGCCGTAAAACACATATTTGAATTTTTTGTCTTCTGATCATCATCGCTTGAGGATGAATCTGATTCTGAATCGTCTAGAGTAGCGGAATGTGCTCTTTTCCTTTTCTTTGTATAATCGTTGCTTGTAGAAAAATGTTGCTTATCTGGATGCAGACAGTCTCTTTTGAGATGACTTGGTTCATCACAGTTGAAACATTTGACGTGATTTGGTACTACATTATGATTTCCAGAATTCCTATGATCATTATTTTTGTGGTTGTTCATCTTTCTGTATTTTAGAAACTTCCAAAAAATCCTTGTCATGAAGGCTATTTCTTCATCACCATCACTACCCGATTCTGATTCATCTGTAATGCATTGAACGCAATTGAATTCTTTTCGAATGCCTTGCTATCTCCTCTCCCTAGCATTTGAACTTTGAATAACATTAGAATTCCAATCAATTCTTCGATCTTTAAAGTACTGGTATCATTTGCTTCTTTGATTGCAAGAGTTTTCTGATCCCATTCCGGAGTAAGAGAATTTAGAATTTTTCTGACTTGATCTTCTTCGGAGAAATTTTTTCCCAATGATATTATAGAATGCACAATATTCTGAAATCTACTATACATATCTGAGATTGATTCATTTGAATTCATTTTGAATAATTGAAACTGATTCGTGAGTATGGATATTTTGGTCTGTTTGACATTGCTTGTTCCTTCATGAGTAACTTGCAAAGTTTTCCAGATATCATATGCAGACTTACAAACGGACACTCTATTGAATTCATTCCTATCGAGTGAACAAAATAAAATATTCATGACTTTGGAATTATTTTGTGCAATAGTATTTGGCTCAGCAGTCCACTGTGCAAAATTAGTTGTGGGTTCATTATATTCAGTTTGTGTGATATTCCAAGTATCCAATTCTATTGACTATAAATATATTTTCATTCTATATGCCCAATATGCATAGTTACTGCCATTAAAAAGTGGTAGTCTGGTAGTAGACTGACCCTCTACAAATGAACTAGTGATAGTGTTAATAGAACCAGTGTTGGTAGCCATTTTAAAAAATTTCAAAATTCAGATTATGAAAACTTTGAAAACCTTGCTTTGATACTAAATGTTAGAAATGCGGATTACGGATCTTAAAGCTAGAATAACATTACAGGTGGTGAATAGTGTTTTGTGGATTCACTAAATCTTTTTAAAACTTATGTAATTTAATCATCAACAAATGCAATACACGGACACAGATATAATCACAGAATTAGATACAGATGCAAATAATAAATAAAAGCTGTAAAGGAAAGACACACCATGATTTTATACTAGTTCGGAGTTACCCTACATCCAGTCCCGCACAATTGTACGAATTTCTTTTCAAAATAATCTCCTAGATTACAACCTTGATTTCAAGGCCACGAGGTACACCCTCCTATATCCGAGTCTGGGGCAAAATCTCTTGATTTACCAGGCCACAAGATCACCTTATCGATTTCCAGGGCAACAATCGCACCCAATTGATTTCAAGGCTCAACTGCACCTTTTACTCAACAATTTGATTTACAAACACTCCTATAACTCTGAATAGCACTGAGATCTTATGGAGAGAATGGTAGAGAATCAAACAAAAGATAAACAAGTTTGATTCACTTGGTATTTCGACAGAGTAAGGTTTGGGATTCTTTAGAATAAATGTGGAAGATGAAGAGGAGAGAAAATGAATGAAAATCTAGAAAAAATTGTTTAGAACTTACTGGTATTTATAGAGATCAATAGCCATATCTATTTGTGAAAGGATACGATGAATAGACACTTCTTTTGAAATTTTAAAATTTGAAAATTAACGGACACCATGTCGACATGGGGGGTAGGAGTATGTCGACATGCTCTAGGCAAAAATGGTGTTTTTGATTTTCTTATTAAAATTGGTTTTTATAATTTTTTAAAACAAGTTCTAAACTTTTATAAATATACTTGAATATAGTTTAAACATATAAAAGAGTTTAGAAAGTAATTTTTAATATATAATCTTAATGATTTAAAATCTTAGTATATCAATATTTAAAAGATAAATATTAAAACAAGATATAGTTTAAAATCAAGGACAATTTTGAAATCAAAATGTTAAAAATGATAAAGATGATTTTGAGGCTAAAGTATTTAAAACCAAGAGAGAAGTCTTTTTGAAAAGAAAGTTTTGAAAACATTTTTTAAAGACAAGAGATATATTTTTGAAAATCATTTTTATAAAATTAGTGGATATCAAAATAGGACCACTATATGTTCCACTTGATATTGTCGTGGGTTCCATCCTATTAGAGTTCCGTCCCTTTAACAGACTCGAAGTGGATTCCATTCCAATAATAAATTTTGAATAAATATGTAAGTGCTTTCAAGAAGTTTTAACATAATTCTAGGCTCAATACTTTTCTTGCACTTTGAAATCTTGAACACTTGATATCTTGATACTCATGAGTCTTCAATCTTGATATCTTCGATCTTTAAATTCATCAGTCTTGTATCTCTATACTGTACAGTCTTTATCGTTGGTACCTACATGTTTATATCATGCATATACATATATATCTAAACAATAATGTTAGTATTTATATTTTATAATAACTCCTAAGGTTGTTGTCATCAAAACCATCCTTCTCAAGGACTAACAATGAGTATTTAATATGCTATGTAAAACATTATTTCAAAGATGGGTTTAATTTTTCGTAATTATCCGAGCCATGGATTGTTTATTATGAATTTTCAAAGGAGAATATGAATAATTAGGTTTAGAAATTAAATTTGGTATTTATATAAAAGAATTTGGGTCTGAAATTTTTATATGTTAGATAACATAATAAAAGTGAATATTGATGATTTTTGGAGATTTTTCCTAAGTAATTTACTAGGTAAATTAATTAATTTAAGATGGAGGACTTAAAAGTCTCAACTGTATTGTTAAAGGGAAGGGCTTCTTTGTTAACTATTTTAATTAATTTTTGAAAAGATTGGACAGTTTTTTAGAAAAGATTTTGGTAAATTTTACGTCAGCTAATCATATTTTTACAAATAGGTAAGTTAGTTGAAAAGTATTACTTAAAAATGCAATGAAAGCAGTTTTCATAAGTTTATTGCTTCGCCACTTCCAGTAGCTATCTTTCGATTCTATGATTCACCCCAACAAGGTCGAAACCAATACACAAGGTATCAATACATTGGTACATAGTGTATTGAAGAATGGCGGCAGATATGGAGTCGAAACCACGCTTTCGAAGGGGTCAGGGCCTTTGTTTTACTATCCAAAGAAATGCCACTTACCTTATTTTCAAAAGAATGCTTTTGAAAGGGTTTAATATAGCTTTTGAAGAAGTTGCTGCCTTTTTGTTTAAAGGGTATCTTTCGAATAAGTTGCATTGTTTTTATATCAATGCTTTCGAAAGGGTAGTTTGAACCCAGTCGAAACCATGCTGCCATCTTTATTTCTTTCGAATGGATTGAAGTCATTAACGGGTTCGAAAGGTAGCTTTTATTTTATAAATGTAATAAGCCACCTCCAAATGCTTTCGAAAGGGCTCCAGTAGCCACTTATACTAAAGGTTTCGAAGGCAATGGCTTTGAAAGGGGTTTCGAAGCTATCCTTCCAAATGTTTTACTTAAATGATTAATATATTCGAAAGGATGGTTCCGAAGCCATCAATTTTCCCCCAATCACCTTTACTCAAAGATTAATGGTTTCGAAAGGGATACTTTAGTTTATATTCACTTTGACCTAAAAGTTATTTTTAAGGATAAACCCGATGGTTTCGAAAGAGATACTTTCAAATTGTTTTTGAAGCTATGCTTCTAAGAGATACTTTTATACTTTCGATAGGTATGTTTTGGCGATTTTGAAAGACCTATGCTTAGTATTTTGAAAAAAATATTTGAATGCTTTCGAAAGAGGTATTCTAATGGTTTTGAAAGTAAAGGTCTAAGGTTTCGAAAGCTTTAGTTTTCAAAACAAAGAACCCGGTCTCGTTTTTAAGGAAAACCCATGGAAATATATAAGAGCTTTGAAATGGCTTTTTACTTTGGATTCTTGAAGAAGCTTTCCTTGATAAAATGATAGGTTAAAGGGATTAACCATGTTTTATGTGAAAATTATTTCAAGGATATAAAACCATAAATGTTGGTATTGTTATGTTATTATGTTTACTTCTTCTGATATACATATTCACAGTATAATGGACCCATAACTGTTTTGGGAGGAAAAGGACTGAATAAACAGCTAGGTTGACCTAGTAGTGAATGTAAATTGAGTTAACTCTCGAATGAGTAGAATTGCATCTAGGAGGTTAGATAGAGCAAAACATGGGAAGCCCAGAGACTAATTAAAGAAGTGTCAGATTAGACTGGTTCATAGTAAACTCATGAAAACTATGTTTGGAAAGAGTTATTGGCAGAGGCCAATAGGTTCGTAGTGATCCCATAAAAACTATATCGGGATAAAGTTATTGACAAAAGTCAATAGATTCATAGGTAGTCCATGAATACTATGGTATGAGAGAAGTTATTAGAGATATCAATAGGTTCAAGGAGAACCCATGAATTAATAAAGATATTGGCAAGGACCAATAGGTTCTTAGTGATCCCCTGAAAACTATGAGACCGTACAGATAGTCCATAACCTTTAAACAGGTTAATAGTCAGCCCATGAAACTAATAGGTTAATAGTGATCCTAGAATCTATAATTGTGACAGATAGTCAAATGAATGGGGATGGGAAATCTAGAATAATTTACTTGTTTACATATCATCATAATATTTTAAATTGATATGTTTTCCCCTTAAACTCTAGGGTGCTCAATTAATTTTGAGTAGTTTGAGAGTTGAGCTTTTCAGGTTCTCCTTAGACGAAAAAGCTTTTAGACACAAGCAGGAGGCAAGCTAGCTAATAGGAGACCTTTTCTATTTTGATTCCGTTGTGTTTGGTGTAAAGGCAAAGTTGTTTAATTTCTTGATATATATATATACACACTCTGATCGTCCAAGGGGGCATCTTTCTATATCACTCTTGACATATGTTGTAATAATTATAATTTCTCTAAACGTGGTTCTCGAATATGGAATTATGTAATGAATCTAAAATGATTTGAAATGGAATGTGAAAGTTGCTTAATGATTTTAAAATTTTCCATATCCATGTGTTTCTGTTGTATCAATATATCTAACATTACCGTATTTGGTCGTCGAGGATTAATAACAAGGACGACTGCAGCATCTATAGCTGTAAGTTTTGGGCCTCCAAGTGGGGGATGTTACACTGTGTTTAGGGATTGTGATCGAGTGTAGGAAAGAAATTACGACATCAAGTTGAGATTGACTATTGTTGATGGCGGTTAGGGTTTCATGATTCATGATTTTGGTTTGCCTATTGATTATGGCAGTTTAGGAATTTCGCGGAGCTTAGCTATTTTTTCTAGAGGATAGTGACGAAGTGAGAGAAGTGAAGAAGATAGTGACAAAGTGAAAGAAGGATAGTGTCTTATGGATGAGGTGAAAAAGTGCAAGAGGCATTTTTTGTATTTCCGTGCAAAATAAATTATTTCCTGCCTTTTGATTGGATAGCGTTAAGTATACCGTAATTATTTACTTCAAAACCTTGGTAGTGGCTTAAAGAAAGAGAAGAAATCGGAGTCATGCTTGTAAAAAAACTTAGGGTCAACAACATGTTATCCAATACCATTTGAGTTCGAGTTTCCATGGGTCATAGAAAAATGCAAAGAGGAAGAAGACGTATTGGGAAAAGGTCAAATACGAATCGAAGCCATTACCTAGCAATAGCGACCTCAATGGGGTAAAGGCCACCTACCTTAAGTCAAAGGCATTACAAGGAGATGGCATCAAAGTTGAGAAATTTATTTTAAACTTGATTAAGTCGGTTGCAGATCCTTATGAATCAAAGGTGCTGAATTCGATCAAGTCGGTGCCGGCAAATGGCCAAAGATGGTCGATGGTGAAGCCTAGGGATACCAGCAATGTCAATAAGATGTAGGGAAGATAAATCATAGGAGTTGAAAGCCGAAACTGAAATAACTGTGGCAAAATAAAAGTAAAAATATAAACAGAAATTGGCTAAGCATTACTTTAAGTAGGAACATAACACTCGAAAAATGACCGGTACCAATCCGTAAGGATCGGTATTGAGTCAAGAAAAAAAATTTAAAAAAAGAAGAAGAAAAGAAATGGAAGTGAAAAATAAATGAAGAAGGAAAATGAAATCCTACATGACCAAATGAAAGAAAAAACTTCCAAAATTTCCAGAAATGAGCAATGAATCTAAGTGGCATATTTCAGCTCTTTTAGCATCCAAGGGATATTAATCCACAACTCTTTGAAACGGCGTATTGATCTACAAAGGATGCATCACTTTATGAAGACAATTTAGAGGATGAAAGCATCTTTTCGTGTCAGAGTTCAAAGTTGATGGCTTATCTTGATCCAAAGTATGTCTTGTTAACACAAGGCTTGCTTTGTGGGGAAAGTGTTATCCTACTTTTGAAGTAAGCAGTATCTTAATGAATCAAAACCATCAAATGCCCGCAAGATGAACTAGAAGTCAAGGATGCATGCACTACAAGAAAAGCTAGTATTATAAGAATGAGCTTATAGCGTTTTTAATTGCTTTCCATTAGAAACAAAATTTAAGCGGTAAATTACGAAGAGACGCGCCGTGACAGATGAGGCGCTAAATTTCTTTTCCTTCTCTCCATTTCAACTTCCTTCTCGTACTCATAATAAATATTAAATCCTTGATTACAAATCTTCCTCCTATAATAAATTTTCGTCGCCCAATTGACTTCATTTTCGTTTGCAGTCATCTCCATCGCAATCGTCCCCGTTGCCATCGTCTCTGTTGCAGTAGAGTTAGTGGAAGAATCGATAGCCTTCACATCCATGTAAAATGCTCAGGTACAAGTAACAAATATGATTTCATGTAATTCACATAATTCTACTCTTTTATTTAACCTTGACTATTGCTTCAATAAGCGATTCATTTAGGGCAAATCCAGAATGATATTTGAGGGGGATCTAAGACCAAAGTTTGCGACAGAAAAATTCAATCATTTACAGTTTGGTCTGTTTCTTGACCTATCACATTAAATTTGGAAGTGAATTACAAGGAAAACAATCATTAACAAATTAACAAATTGAATGAATATGTGAATACTAAAAAAGAAGGACCGAAGAAAAATGTAGGACATGCAAAAATTGAGCCCAAGAACTAAAACAGGAAAGGAAGAGTATTTAATTCTCTTTGTAAAAATATTTTCAATGCCTTTAAATTTATTTACCTATAGAGCAATCAATTATTTAAAAATTCAATTATGAATGCATATTTTAAATAATCTTGAAGTTAAGTTATCATTTTGAATTATTGACAAAGAGAATGTAATAATGAAAGAGGAACAAGAGATGAAATGATAGTGGAGGAATGCTTATTTGAAGTGTTATATAAGAATTCATACTTAAAATTAAAAATATTTGATGTATATGCCAAATTGTCCTGTACATACCTATACACCAGTATACTTTACATAGATTTTAGAAAGCTAAAACTTAAATTTCTTTTGAAGATAGTTTACTTTGTATTGGTCAACATACGATAAACTATTCCATGTTCATCTTCATGACTTGGTATTTTCTGCATCTAAATGTGATTATAATTTTTCCAGGCCTGTGACTGATTATAATGCAGTGCATCACCACGTCATTCAGTGCATTCATGTACATATAGTGAACATGGTACACTAGACTTAAATTTAGGGAAATTTTAATGCAATAAAAATCTCTCTTATACCTTCGCCATGCTATTTTCTTTTCTTTTTCCAAATGTGTAGATATATCACTTTAATTTAGGGAAATTTGTATTAATGTCAATCACTTTATCTCTATTTTTCTAATACTATTACTCTTTTGCTAACAATGAAAGGGGGAGAAAAAAGTTAAGAATTTGGCAAATAAAGGGCAAAAAAATTAATTTTGTGTTTTCTATTTGCATCTAGGTTCACCTGAATATTTTTATTTATTTTCATGCATATATGAAGGGGGAGCTTTATGTAGAGAGGGAGCATTTAAATAAAGGGAGCAAATGGAATAATCAAATACATTTAATAAATTCAAAATATTAAATATATGTTTGTTATCATCAAAAGAGGGAGATTATTTAATATGCAAGTATATGATTTTTGTTTGATGATAATAAACATATATATATATATTCATTTAAATGTATTAGTTAATGTACTATTTTATTTTTCACATAATTAAATAAATAACACAGTATTTAAATTCAAATAGATATATTATTCAAACAAATATTTTATTACAATTTTGAATAGTACAAATTTGAGCTCTCACTATATATATATATATGAATTTTATTACATTACAATTTCAATCACATCACATTTTTCACTATACATACATTTGCACCTCACTACATTTCACTCATTCACTCGTATTTTATCTTCAAGTTTATTCCAGATTGAATCCAGCATCTAAATTATCCGCAAAGTAAACACTGACGCAATAAAATTGAAAAGGAAACATTTTTGCTGTGTAAAATAAAATGTATTTTGAAAATATTATTTGCCTCGATTATTTGGGTTGTTCATCATCATTTAATTTTGAATTCATCATACACGAACAACCTGTGACATACACTGTGTATCACTATACATGCCACAAGGCCGTGCACATCGATATACGCTTGATAAAACTGCAGGGACAGGTGAGCACAAGGTCAAACCCAAGCCGAAGCTGGATTCAACTCAGGTGCAATCCACATGTACACATTAAGCTCAAAGTGAAGCCATAATGATACTACACTGATCCAAACAACATGAACAACATGATTTAGGTCGAATCAGTAAATAACTTATATACATATGCAACAGTCGCAGTAAAACCAGACTAACATGAAGATTTCATGAACCAGCTCATAAGCAACTCATCATCAAAATGCAAACTAGCTCAAAGCAACACGGCAATGGACTGATACAAGTGACTCAAACCAAGGCAATGCAAAGTTCAAAGAAATGCAATATTAAAATACATGAAGTGCAACTGAATACAAGTGAAGGCCTCAACATTAAATAACGAACAACTCGACCAGTCCTAAATCAATAATGAACCATTAGAAAAAGTAATGAGGCAACTCAACACAAAGTGAACCACAAACCAGGACTAGTGAGAAGTGCCAACAGACCTCCGCTGACCACATACAAGTCAAAGAAACAAACTAGCAGTTCATTCTGCTCACAGGTTCAAGACACAACGCAAAGTGGTGAATGTAACACTGGAATGCACAATGCAAACTTACAAACATAATGAAGTAGTTCAATATCCCAGCAGACCACATGAAGCTCACATGCCCAGGCTCAAAGACACAAATACAATATGAACTCATGTGGAACAACTGAAGTGCAGACCAACAGGAAATATGCAACTCAATGCAGCAATTAATTTCTCACAAACACACATGTACACATATATAGGTAATGCACATGAAAACAGGTCTGGTCATGACAAATAATATATGTATACATAAACAAGGAAATATCGAAGTTTGAAAACAATGCAAGCTCAAATCGAAGCAAGTACATCAACATACACACACAGAGGCATATGCATGTGTATACATGGTGACATGCAACATAGGCCATAACCCAGTCCAATTCAAATGTACAGCATGGCACAAAGGCACAGATCACACTCAAGTAAACATGAAGACATCAAGAATCATACATACATGGTGATATAGCAAGTTTATATGGATATGCAAGCAGTGCACCCGATGCAACAGACTCAATGAAACAATAATACAAATAGTTTCACAGGCAACAAGATCAGGTAAACTAGAAAATACACAAGGCAAAGGATAACTCGGTTAACAGTGTTCAAATGCAAAAGTAACGGCGATCACACAACTCGGGCTAACATATCATATTGCAGCACTACAGGCATAAATATAGTCGATCTCAAGTCAGCAATTTCTAACAAAAAATGTAATAGTAGAACAAAAATGAAGCCGTGAATGAACAAGTCAGAGAGTCGAGCACTTTTCTAAGTCAAATGCCAACAAGTCACAGAAAGAAATTCAAACGGCCGAGCATAAAAATTGAATAAATCAAAGCTGTGGTGACCGCGTCAAGAAACCGAACACGCCAGAAAATCTAGCCGTGGTAGACAGGAATCAAACAAGTCAGAATCGAGCCGTGAGAGTCAAGCAAAAAAATATCGAAATTGAAATAGTCTAAAAAATGACAATCATTAAAGAATAATAAAACGGCCGAGCTGAAAAATAATCAGACGAATTCGAAAATTTATTCGAATGTAAATTTTGGGAATCAATCCCTATTTAACCCAATCATCATTGGCATTTTGAAATCATCGAGTTCAAGAAAATTAACCAGAAAAGAAAAAAGGTAATTACATACCGAAGTCATATCAAACTCGACGGAATTGAAGCATCGTGTGCAAAATCGAAGAAATGATCGATCAACAAAACTACGTGAGAATATCTACTAAATCGATCAATTTGAAATTGTCGCCTTTCGATTCCCACAAAGCCCTAATTTGGAAAAAAGAGGAACGAACAAAATAAGAGGCGGCCATTTTCAAAGCATCAAAGAACAAAGAATCGGGCCGAAGACATGAGAAAAGAAAAGGGGATTTCATATTAAATTTGGGCCGGTTTCTTTTAATTATCATATTGGGCTTAAATATTAAAATAAGGGTTTTATTGTTTAATTGTTTTTTAATTTGTAATTTTACTTTTAAACTTTTGTAAATTCTTGTCGTGTGACTAGGGCACGAACTACGGTGTGTAGTTCGAGAATTCGCAACTCAGTGGCTGAGTTATGGCAGGGTTTTGAGCGTAGAGTTGGGTTAGTCGATAGCGGGTGTCACGAGTTTACGTGCGTAAGCGTCTGACTACTTAATTTCTACTAGAAACCTTAGGGGCAGCACGTAGGCAGGGTTTTGTCGAAGCTGGGTAAATCTGTGTATTCTCTTTTCTGCTTTTAATTTTCTGCTATTATCTGTGCTGTTATTATTCTGCTATTATCACTGTTGCTATTATTTTATATAAACTTCTGCAATAATTTTTGTAATTGATAGTATCACCCTATTCACCCTCCCCTCTAGGGTGAAATCGATCCTACAAGTGGTATCAGGGCTTAGGAACAAAAGTGAATTTTTGTCTAAAAAATTCAATTTTTTAGAAACAAATTTTTGCTCTAAAAATTTGAATTTTTATAATGGCTTCTTTTAATAATGCTTTTATTGAGGGTCGGTCCCTAGTTAGACCATCAATGTTCAATGGTGAATATGCTTACTGGAAAAATAGAATGAATTTTTTTCTGAAAACCATTGATGCTTGGAATATAGTTGAGACATGATATAGGACAACAGTTATAGTGGTAAGTAATCAGGAAATAGATAAACCGATGGATCAATGGATAGATCTTTAAAATATACTATAAAATTCCAATGCTAAAGCTATGAATTCTATTATTTATTCATTGGATCATATCGAATTTAATCGTGTCTCACATTGCCTAAATACGCAGGAAATATAGCACACACTGAAGTGACTCATCAAGGAACATCTCAAGTCAAAGAATCTCGCCTTGCCTTATTGAGTAGCGAATACAATAATTTCAAAATGGCCAAGGAAGAAAATGTCAAGGAGATGTACGAAAGACTTTCCAATATCATATACAAATCAAAAGCTCTTAGAAAATCTTACACAGAATTGGAAATAGACCGAAAAATCCTCGGAGTCCTTCCATGAAGTTTTGAAGCAAAAGTTACAGCCATTCAAGAATCAAAGGATTTGAAACAATCGAAGTTGAAGAACTCATCGGAAATCTCACCACTTATGAGCTAGAAATAAAATTCAAGGAAGAGAGTGAAGGAGGCGATACTCGAAAGAAATCGATAGCTCTCAAAGGAACAATAGAAAACGATGATGACGACGACGATGATGGAGTAGCTGAGATGGCACTATTAATAAAGAAATTCAAAAAGTGGAATCGTAAATACGGAAATCCAGCTCTAAATCAAAAATTGAAAAACAGAATAGTCAAAGCACTAGACAACTCAAACGAGCAAGAGATCATTTGTCACAAGTGCAACAAACCCGGTCATATCAAGCACAATTGTCCACAGAATCAATTCATCCATGGAAAGAAATCGAAAAGGAGAAGTTTTGCAGCCACTTGGGATGAAACTGATGAAGATGATAAAAGCACTGGCAGTGAGAGTGAAAAAGAAGATCTGTGCCTTCGAGGTGATGTAGCTGACAGTGACGATGATGAGCCAAGCGAGGTATCAAAACTTACTCATTCAGAGTTGCTTATATATTTTCATGAAGTTAATGGCTGTTTCGAACGACTTAGGGAGAAATACGCTAAAATTGGATCACAAAAAGATACTTTGATAGATTTAAATAAATACTTGATCAATTGGTTAAAAACTATCAATGCAAGAGCCCTAAGTATGAAAAGTGTCCATCACTCGAAGAAGAAATTAAATAATCAAAAATTAAAATTAAATCGCTTGAAAATGAAACTGATTTTGAAAGAAAGTGAAAATACAAGGAAAGAAAATTCTATTAAAAAGTGCACACAATTTTTAAATGAAAATGAATCTCTCAAAACACAAGTACAACAGTTGTCTACGACTTTAGGAAAATTTTCAAAAAGTAAAAGATCGTTAAATATGCTATTGGGAAAGCAAAATGTTAATACTGTTAGACAAGGACTTCGGTATAGTCAGTCAGAACATAATATAAATGAAATTAATCAAGTTAATTCAAAGGGCACGATATGTGGAAAAACTGGACACAATCACAATATTTGTTGGTATAGACCCCAAAACATAAAAACTATTCCAATTTGGGTTCCAAAGGCACAAATATAAAAATCCCTCAAAGTCAAACAAATCTGGGTGCTAAAAGGAACATATAGAAATAGTTTTAGGTCTCCACAAACTTATTTTCAAAATTTATTACCATTAACAACCATGGACCTATAAAAACAAGTAGGTCATAAAAATATTTTATCGTATAGGTATGGTGGCAGGCTAAGGAACAACAGCAGTGTTATCAGGATTCTTGTTGTTCCAAACACACAACGAGCGACAAATCAAAGTTTCTTAGCCTAGTACAAAGGTGAAAGAATCATAATGGACAACAACGCAAATTATCGTAAAGGTAAAAGAGGTAACGATATATTTATTTTGAACGATATATTTAATGTGAAAATTAGCACTGTAATCTAATCAGCCAGTTGTGTGATAATAAATGTTGATATTGATTTTAAAATGTTGACTAATCATCTGTGAACTATTTCATATATATTTTCTTAGACTAACAGTGTTGGTTGATGATTACTCAATATACATGCGGATGTATTTATTCGGACACTATGTTCATTGTTTGTTTGCACAGTTTCAATTCAAATCCAAAACAATTTCATTTAAAAGCTGGAACAATGATTTTAAGATATTTTTTCGCACACATCACGGTCTGGTCTATGACATCAAACTGATGATAATCTTGAGTCAAAAGAAAATTCATATGCAGATTACACTAGTAATCTAGTTAATAGAAAAATTACTAGTAGAACTTGATTTATGTTGAGACATTCAGTAGCTGCATCATTTTCAAAGAAAATATCTACATACTTTTCATCTCAAATACTTGTCAATTAGCAGACATTTTTCTTTTATAAAACCCCTTCCAGAAAATCGTTTTGTTGACCTTGTTTCAGATTAGTCATTTTTAGAAAATTTGATAATTATTTTTGAATTTGAGCTTAAATGATTACATTAACTAATCCGACTCTCTACTGGTTATCGAAAAGATAAATAATGATTGAAAAATTGATGAGTGTTGATATTGATCATATACTATAACTTAAGACAGTGTACTAAGTAAATTTCTTTATAAATTTAAACAAGAGTTATAAAAACTTTTTGTTGGTAAAAATTCCATGACCATTTCTGTTTCTATCATATTTCTATCAACCATCACTCATAAAAATCCAATATAGTATGTCAATATGTGGTATTTTTAAACGGGAAATTATTTGTTTTTCATTTTATTATATTTTTAGCAATTAAAACATCCAAAGTATTCACTTTCATTTAAAAGTTCTCACGGTTATGCATGGGTGAATTACTTGGAATTTTTGGTTATGAGCTTCCACGCTCATTTATAAGTCCTCCCGGTTATGCATGTATGGAACGCATATCAAAATTGATTAATTAAATAGACAAGTAGATTCTAATCCCATTTAAAAGTCCTCACGGTCATGTGTGGTTAGAAGATAATTGAATTCACTTTAATTTTATTTTATTTTAAATTTGGAATACTACTAATCTCATTTAAAAGTCCTAACAGTTATGCATGGTTAGTAGATATTCAAATTCCTGATATAAATATACCACCAATATACACAACTATATGTTTTTGCATCATCCCTATCATTCTAAAGTGGAATATCTGCCTAACAGGGTATTTACGATTTTTGTTTGATTTTTTTGTAGAAATTTAATATTTATACTCGATTGGGTACTAATATTGTGTTAATGTCTATCACTTTGTCTCTATTTTTCTAATACTATTACTATTTTGCTTATAATAAAAAGGATAGAGAAAAGTTAAGATTTTGGCAAAAGCTTTCTATTTGCATCTAGGTTCATTTGCATATTTTTATTTATTTTCATGCATATATGAAGGGGGAGCTTTATGTACAGAGGGAGCAAATTGAATAATCAAATACATTTAATAAATTCAAAATCTTAAATATATGTTAGTTATCATCAAAAGAGGGAGATTGTTGAATACGCGAGTATATGATTTTTGATTGATGATAATAAACATATATATATATATATATTCATTTAAATGTATTTGTTAATGTACTATTTTATTTTTCACATAATTAAATAAATATTTGCTGAATAAAATAAATAACATAGTATTTAAATTCAAACAGATATTTTATTTAAAAAAATATTTTTTACAATTTTAAATAGTACAAATTTAAGCTCTCACTATATATATACAAATTCAATTACATTATAATTTCAATCACATCACATTTTTCACTATACATACATTTGCACCTCACTACATTTCACTCATTCACTCTTATTGTATCTTCAACTTTATTCCAGATTCAATCCAGCATCTAAATTATCTGCAAAGTAAACATTGACGCAGTAAAATTGAAAAGGAAATATTTTTGCAGTGTAAAATAAAATGTATTTTCAAAATATTACTTGCCTCAGTTATTTGGGTTGTTCGTCATCATTTAATTTTGAATTCATTATACACGAACAACCTGTGACATGCACAGTGTATCACCATACATGCCACAAGGCCGTGCATACCGATATACACTTGATAAAACTACAGGAACAGGTGAGCACAAGGTCAAACCTGAGCCGAGGCTGGATTCAACTCAGGTGCAATCCAAATGTACACATGAAGCTCAAGGTGAAGCCACAATGAAACTGCATTAATCCAGACAACATGAACAACATGATTTGGGTCGAATCAGTAAACCACTTATATACATATGCAATAATCGGAATACAACTAGACTAACATGAAGATTTCATGAACCGGCTCATAAACAACTCATCATCAAAATGCAAACTAGCTCAAAGCAACACGACAATGGACTAATACAAGCGACTCAAACCAGAGTAGTGCAAAGTTCAAAGAAATGCAATATCAAAATACATGAAGTGCAACTGAATACAAGTGAAGGCCACAACATCAAATAACGAACAACTCGACCAGTCCTAAATCAATAATGAACCAGCACAAAATGTAATGAGGCAACTAAACACAAAGTGAACCACAAACCAGGACCAGTGAGTAGTGCCAACAGACCACCACTGACCACATACAAGTCAAAGAAACAAACTAGTAGTTCATTCTGCTCACAAGTTCAAGATACAACACAAAGTGGTGAATGCAACACTTGAATGCACAATGCAAACTTACGAACACAATGAAGTAGTTCAATATCCAAGCAGACTAAATGAAGCTCACATGCCCAGGCTTAAAGACACAAAATACTATATGAACTCATGTGGAACAACTGAAGTGCAGACCAACAAGAAATATGCAACTCAATGCAGCAATTATTTTCTCACAAACACATATGTGCACATATATAGGCAATGCATATGAAAATAGGTCTGGCTACGACAAATAACATATGTATACATATACGAGGAAATATCGAAGTCTGAAAACAATGCAAGCTCAAATCAAAGCAAGTGCATCAACAACAAACACACACACATGCATATGCATGTGTACACATGGTGACATGCAACAGAGGCCACAACCTAGTCCAGTTCAAATGTACAGCACGACACAAAGGCACAAACCACAATCAAGTAAACATGAAGACATCAAGAATCATACATATACGGTGATACAGCAAGTTTATATGGATATGCATGCAGTGCAACCAGATGCAACAGACTCAATGAAACAATGATACAAATAGTTTCATAGGTAACAGTATCAGGTAAACCAGAAAATACACAAGGCAAAGCATAACTCGGCTAACAGGGTTCAAATGGACAAGTAACTGTGATCAAGCAACTCGAGCTAGCATATCAGACTGCAACACTACATGCATAAATACAATCGATCTCAAGTCAGCAATTTCTAATATAAAAAATGTAATAGCAGAACACATGAAGCCGTAAACGAACAAGTCAGAGAGTCAAGCACTTTTCTAAGTCAAATGCTAACAAGTCATAGAGGAAAATTCAATTGGCCGAGCACAAAAATTGAATAAATCAAAGCCATGGTGACCAAGTCAAGAAATGGAACATGCTAGAAAATCTAGCCGCGGTAGCCAAGGAATAAAATAAGTCAGAATCGAGCTATGAGAATCAAGCAACAAAATATATGAAATTGAACTAGTCTAAAAAAATCACAATCTTTCAAGAATAATCGAACGGTCGAGCTCAAAAATTATCCAACAAATTCAAAAATTTATTCGAATGTAAATTTAAGGAATCAATCCCTATTTAACCCCAATCATCATCGACATTTCAAAATAATCGAGTTCAAGAAAATTAACTAGAAAAGCAAAAAGGAAATTACATACCGAAGTCTTATCGAACTCGAAGGAATTGAAGCAGCCGAGTGCAAAATCGAAGAAACGATCGATCAACAAAGCTACGTGAGAATATCTACTCAATCGATTAATTTGAAGTCGACACCTTTCAATTCCCACGAAGCCCTAATTTGGAACAAAGAGGAACAAATGAAATAAGAGGCGGCCATTTTCAAAGCATCAATGATCACAGAATTGGGCTGAAGACATAAGAAAAGAAAAGGGGATTCCATATTAAATTTGGGCCCGTTTCTTTTAATTATCATATTGGGCTTAATTATTAAAATTGAGGTTTTTTATTATTTAATTATTTTTTAACTTGTAATTCTACTTTTAAACTTTTGTAAATTCTAGTCGTGTGACTAGGGCACAAACTACGGTGGTACTCGCAACTCAGTGGCTGAGTTGTGGCAGGGTTTTGAACATAGAGTTGGTTAGTCAATAGCTGGAGTCACGAGTTTACATGTGTAATCATCTGACTACTTAATTTCTAGTAGTAACCCTAGGGGCAGCACATAGGCAGGGTTTTGCCAAAGCTATTATCTGTGCTACTATTATTCTGCTATTATCAATGTTGCTATTATTTTGTATAAACTTTCGCAATAATTTTTGTAATTGATAGTATCACCCTATTCACCCTCCCTCTAAGGTGAAATTGATCCTGCATGTGTTTCATATTTTGATATAAAAAAGAATAAACTTAAATTAAATAATATATATATATATTCTATGTATACACAACTATGTGGTGGTTTACTAATGCTTATCGAAACATTTCATTGGTGTTTGCAACCATCCTTTTTGCAAATTTTGAAAAATCTGTACAAACTCAATAATGCTTCTTACTAATATCTGTAACCTTATGATATTGTTCTATAGTTTTACCTCTACAAGTAATGGTGGTTCTGTAGCTGGTATCTACAAACTAGTCTTGGATATCTTCAAGGAACCTGCAAGCCTGTAAGTATATAAAAGATGTGTATACAATTCTAAATTGCTTTTATATTTGATTTGAGTAAAAATTATATCATCTAACTAGTTATCCTACTACGATTACCTACACTTCATTTCACTCTAAGAATAAGCTTTCTACATAATTGAATATCAGTCAGTATTAAGGAGATTGTATGCCCTTTTTTAAAAAAAATATCATGCATGGCTGCAGGAGCTTTTCTTTCAATTGGAAATTGATTAGTTGATGATAGTGATATTTGATAATTGCATTTTAAGTATGAACTAACATTTTGATTATTTCTATGATTTGTGCTTAGTGCAAGTGATCATGGAGTACATGTTAATGAAGTTGTCAAACGCTTAGGACTACTAAAGAAAAAAGTCAAGTTTTCTTTCTATAATATATATGAATATCAAATGTTAGTATACAGTCTTTGTATTTGTTTTAAACTTCTATTCTCTATAAACTGGAAGCTATTGATTACCATGTTGATATTTGTCATATATATTCTACAACTGATGATTATCACTACAAAGCAACTTGATCAGTTATTAGGGCACTATATTAATAACAAATTTGTGAAGGGAAGATAATTGGTCAGTTGTGGATTTAACTGTCTTGATACTTTAGTTGCTTTCAAAATTTAATTGTCAACTAAATTCTTAATTCTATTTGCTTGGTCTTGCTCAAGTACAAGTATAATGTTATCAGTTTAACATCTTTGACATCAAGACATTACCAGACCTGACACGACAAACTATAACTGACATAAAAGGGACAGCTCCAGGAATCAAACTAGAGGCGTGCATGTTTGTAGTAAATCTATTGCCACTACCATATTTAAATAATATTTATAAATATTTAAATATTTTATTAACTAAAATTTTAATTTTAATTATTTATCTTTAAGGTCGCGTTGTTTTGCTAAGCCTTGAAAATTCTTAGTATTTTTATCCTAGAAGAGTATAGCATTGTACATGCCATTTTGATTTTGTTAGGCAATGAGAAGAAAATAATATCGATTGCTATTTCTGAAATGCATAGCTTGAATATATTTTTTCTCTACTATCTGCTATAGCCTGAGTTATGTACTGTTGTGTTCCTTTCAAGTTCTAGCGGATGGAGATAGTACTCTTCTGGTTTCATTTAAAGAATTTCAATGATAAAAAGTTTGGATTTTGAACAAAACATAGAGATTCCATTTTTTTCCTTTTCAAAATGTGAAAATTATGATTTGGAGAACAAAGAAAATTCACATGTAGTGAAAATATATTAGATATTATCCACCTGAACGAAACAAACTTTAGGAGAAAGTTTTTTGAGTTTTGGCGGTCGGTCAATGGTCCTCCATCTCTGGCATACACATACAAGTTGACATACACTAGTATAACAAAAAAGAATCCCAATTTTATGTGTCTACCAATGCATATTTATGCATCATATCTCCAAGTCATTTAGCGAAGTGGGACTATTCCACTTCCAAACCGTCATTCCAATTTCAAGCATATGAGCCACAACCCTAACATGCATGCATGTGTCTAATATCGAAATTCAGGTGAAGTCTGAAGAGTTAATAGTGATCCTTACTTGTCACGAGAAAGTACTTGGTCATTCTTTAGACAAGTCAAATGATGAGATGCAAAAGATGAATGGAAAACAAAGAAAGAATAAGGCACAAGATGAAAATAAGTCATATAACTTAGTACTGAGTTGTGATCACAATTCGGTACTGATCCATCATTATTAGTGGTTTGGCCATGATCACTTACTTGGAGCTTCATGCTAAAAGTGGAGAACATATGTGAGCTTATTTCGATGATTTTTGTGATGATTTTCATCTATAAATAAGAAGGGCGGTGCAAAGGAAAATTGATCTTATCTTTCTAGTTTTTGTTATCTGATTTTACGTCCGAACTCTACCAAATCCTAGTATGAGTTATAGGATACCGAGTTGTAAGATTTTGATTGTATGAGCAAAAGATAATTAGTAACAAAGTGAATAATAGACGTAGGTTATTGATTTTGGTTGGACCACTCTGACTCTTGTGTGTTCTTATCTCCATTTAATCTCTTAAGTTCTTTAATTTTTGTTTATTAATTAATTGGGTGTTTATCTCACTTTTAGTGTAAACAGTTGTAGTTGGCATTATTCAGGCTCCATATCGGGAGATAAGGGTAGTCGAATTCCTGTCAACGGGAAGTCAAATTTGATCTAGGCATATCCATTTAATCCCGTCATTTTACCATACTCCTGCTTCATTACTTGGCTCTCGAGTCTAGTTTAGCATGGATAAGATTGGCCTAGTAGTGACTTTAGAGACCGTAAATACCCTAGAACTTCTGTAACATCCCTAATTTTTGATAATATTATTCAGAAGATTAAATTGGGTAAATTAAGTAGAATAATGATGATAGGGAGATTGACATTTGAAGAAAAAAAATAAGGTCGTGCTTATTAATAAAATAAATGGGCTTAAAAATTGGTTTATAAGATAATTAACTAACATAAGGCCTTAATAGTCAAAATAGCCGCACTTTATATTCACGGCTATACATTTGCCTTTTCCTTTTCACGTTCATTTCATTTATCAAACCAAAAATAAATGCAAAAACCCTAATATAGCCGGCCATTATCTAGGAGGAAAAGTGGAATTTTAATCTAAAGCTAAGGATTAAAAGCTAGGAAGGATTAAGCTACAACAAATCTGAATATCCTTATCAACTCTAAGGTGGATAATGTTCTCATACCATCTCTATTTTTATTCTATGATTATATGGTTTCGGATTTATGATTTAAATTCAATTTTATGATAAAATGGATGATGATATGCTTGAGTTATATTATGATGTTTGTTTTAAAATTCATAAGCTTATGAATTTGCACGGTTTTGACATGAAACCGAGAATCTGTGATTTCAGATTTCCATGGAAAAAATTTATGTTATGTAAAACATGATTTTGAAGATAGGTTTAAATTTTCAGAATATTCCAAGCTATGGAAATTTTATTATGAATTTTTAATAAAAAATATGATATGATTGGATTTAAAATTTATTTTGAGAATTTCAGGAAGAAATTGGGTCTAAAATTTTAACATGTTTGATTACATGTTGAAATTGAATTTCTGTGATTTTTAGGGATTTTTCACAATTGATTTACTAAGGAAATAAATTATTTTAAAAGAAGGGATTTTTAGAAAATGTCGGTTTTTGGTCATAAGGAAAGATTTTAATGTTTAAAACCTTTAATTTTGGATCTGAATAAATGAAGCAGTTTTAGATGTAAAGTATTTGAGAATTTTTTATGATAACCAAACAGTAGTTTACAAATAGCCAAGTTGTTAGAAAGTAATTAGTAAAAGATGCTATAATTCAGCCTTTAAATCAGAAAAAAGGCGTTCCGCTTCTATTAGTAAGGACCCTTCGACTCCTTTAATTCTGCTCCGTCCCCATCGGAACCAACACGGTCGGAGCCACCATATTCGAAACCAATACACAAGATATCACTTTGATGGTAAGCAGTGGATAGGAAGGTGGACGGAAGCCTTATTGTCAAAAGGTTAGCCTTCGACGGAATCGAAACCCTGCTTTGTTTTCATAAGTTAACATTCTTGCCTAATTTCCACTATGTGTTTTGTTTGTAAAGGTAAATTGTTTTTTGGCCTATCTATATACTATGATCCACCAAGGGGGCATTTTCATATGTCGCTCTTGGCATATTTTGTAATAATTATATGTTATCTAAACTTGTTATGCGATTTGGGATTACGTAATCAATTTGGATATTTTGACATGGAATATGGAATTTTTTTGTTGTTTAATTTTTTTCCATATTCTTTTGTATCAATGTACCCAGTGTTGTCGTAGTTGGTCGTCAAGGATTAATAAATATGGATGGCTGCAGCATCCATTGCCGTTAGTTTTAGGCCTTCAAGTAGGGGGATGTTACAAGATGGTATCAAAGCATAGGTTTATGGAACTTTAAAAGAAACTTAAACCTAAAAGATTTTCCAAACATAATCCAATGAATCAGATAATAAGATTGAGGTTTGGGTTAACACTATAGTAACGTACTAAGTTTGAAGAGTATGCTACTAATTTTGAAGAGCTCTCTAGATATGGATATACTATTATAGATACTGACATCAAAAGGAATGAGAAGTTCATTCGTTGTCTGAGCTTGCTAGAATGACCATGATACATGTCTATGATCCTTGTAATATATTCGTGGAGATGGTCATTCGCCATGAGGAGTTACTTGCTGATTTAGTTAAAGAGAAATCGGTGGAAACTTAGGGTTTTCAAGGGAAGAAGAAGAAGCTCTTTAAAAAGAAGGAAGCCCAAATGGTAGATATCGCTAAGAAGTCAAAGGTTGAGGTAGTTCGCTATAAGTGTGACAAGAAGGGTCACTTTTCTAATAAATGCCGGTCAGGGAACGGGAAGAAAGCGGCAGTTAAGAAGAATGTGAAATGCTTCAACTGTGATCAAATTGAGAATTACAAGTACAATGTCCAGAGTAACTTAGGGAGGACAAAGGAATTTTTTTTGCTATAGGACCATCTAGGCCTACTATAGAAAATAAGGGAAGGACTGTGATGGAAGGTATGCTTTTGATTCAGAGTATTACAGTTAGAGTACTTTTTGATACCCGTGCATCACTAATTTATATCTCAGTGTTTGGTTGATAGATTATATCTACAACCCACCTACCTTGTTACTTTCTTAAAGGTTATGAATCCATTAGAGGGTATGCAACTCTAGGGTTAAGATGTGACCAGTTAGAATTTGATTTGTTACGTCATAAGTTTGCATGCAGCTTGTATGTTATTGATTTCGTAGATATCGGAATCATTTTGGGTATGGATTGGTTAAGTAGGTATGAGGCTTGAATATTTTGCCAGGATAGAGAAATATCACCGCTCTTAGTCATAACCAAACGATATTCTCAATAGAGAATACTGACCGGAGTGTTAGTACTATGCTTAATGCTATGGAGGTAGGAGATGAGTTAAGTCGGGTTCAGGTAGTAAGAGAGTTTGCAGATGTCTTTGAGCTAGTCACTGGACTACCCTCGAAAAGAGCTGTTGAGTTCAGAATAGATCTTGTGCCCAGCGCTGAAACTGTGAGTAGACCACCTAGCAGGATGACCCCTACTGGGATGAAGGGATTAAAGGTGTAGCTAGTGGATCTAGAAGGAAGGAATTTTATTAGACCAGGTAGTTTGTCTTGGGAAGAGACCACGATGTTCGTAAGGAAACCAGATGGGTCATTGAGGATGATATTAACTATCGTATGTTAAACGAAAGGACGATTAAGTATAAGTACCATTTGCCAAGAATAGATGATCTGTTTGATCAGTTGAGTGGAGCTAAGGTGTTTTCCCAATTGGATTTGGAGATAAGTTTCCATCAGCTAAGAGTGGCGGAGGACGGTATTCCTTTGACAGCATTTTGGACAAGGTATGATTCACATGAGTGGTTGATGATGCCATTTGGATTGAAAAATACACCCGCTTTCTTCGTAGATTTGATGAACCGAGTTTTCCGATAGTACTTGGATAGATTTTTACTAGTGTTTATAGATGACATTCTAGTATACTCTAAGGATGAGAATGAGAACGAAGTTCATCTTAGAGCAGTGCTTGAGGCACTGAGGCAGAATCATCTAAAGGCGAAGTTTACCAAGTGTCATTCCTGAAAGAAAGAGGTAAAGTTTCTTGGTCACATGGTTTCATAGAAAGGAATATCAGTCGATCCAGATAAGATCGAAGTTGTGAATAATTGGAAGAGTACAGAGATGGTGACTGAGATCATGAGTTTTCTTGAACTTGCTGGCTACTACCGAAGATTCATTAAGGATTTCTCATGGATAGCAGCACCATTAACTAAGCTAACCAGGAAGGAAGTGGGATTTGTTTGGTCCGACAAATGTGAGGAGGCATTCCTTAAGTTGAAGCATTTATTGACCAATGCATCGGTGTCAGTAGTTCCAAACGGATACCAAGGATTGGTGGTGGATACTGATGCATGTGGACTAGGAATGGTATTGATGTAGAGTGGTAAAGTCGTTGCCTACATATCTAGGTAGCTTAGACCGTATGAATTTAGATATCCCACTCATGATTAGGATTTGGCAGTTGTGATCTTTACATTGAAGATTTGGGGACATTATGTCTTAGGGGATAGATTTGAGTTATATACCAATCATAAGTCTTTACGGTATTTATTCTCTCAGAAGGAGTTGAATATGAGACAACAGAGGTGGTTGGAGTTTTTGGCTACGTATGATTTTGGTATAAAATGTACACCAGAAAAAGGTAATAAGGTTGGCTGATGCTCTTAGCAAGAAACATCAGAATGTGGTGTTATCTATGTTGGCAGAATGGAAAGTGTTAGATGCTTTAGTCGGTTGTGATATACAGTCAACTGCTGGTTCTAGTTAGAGTACCGCTAGGTTATCTTGTTCAGAAATTCGACTAGTATTGATTGAGAAAATTGCTTCTAAACAGAAGGAGGATAGATTATTAGCCGAGAGGATCAGAAGGCTTGAGGTTGGAACCGAGATCGATGATTTGAAATATTTTTGTCTTGATTGGAGAGGACGGTTGAGAAAGAAGGGACTGTTATGTGTTCCAGATGTAGAGAACTTGAGGAGAGAATTTCTTGGAAAAGTCATCGATCCAAGATTACGATTCATCCTGGAGAAACCAAGATGTATCAGGACATGAAGTGAAGCTTTTTATTGGGAAGGCATGAAAAGGGCTGTTGGTTTATGGGTTAGACAGTATGCAAACTGTCAACAAGTGAAAACTAAACATCAGAAACCAAGTGGGTTACTACAACCTTTAGAGATTCCAGTTTGGAATTGGGATTCAATATTTATGGATTTTATACACGGATTGCCAAGGTAGAATAGTGTTAATGAAAGTATATGTGTTATAATGGACAGATTAACCAAATTCCAGTTAATTCAACTAGAGCGGCACCTATTTTAGCTAAATTGTTCCTAAAGAACATAGTTAGACTGCATGATGTTCCTAGTAGTGACATAGATGCTTTGTTCACTGGTGAATTCTGGAAGAGTACATTAAGTGATGGGTACCGGGCTCAATATGAGTATTGCGTATCACCCTCAGACGGATGCGCAGACATAAAGAGTTAACAATGTACTCGAGGATTTACTAAGAGCTTGTTTATTGGACTTTGGTGGATCTTGGGAGGATCACCTACATTTGGTTGAGTTTTCCTATAACAATAGTTACCAGACTAGCATAGGAATGGCGCCGTTTGAAGCTTTGTATGGAAGATCAGGAAAATCACCAGCATGTTGGTTGAAGACTGAAGACAGATTAGCCTTAGGTCTAGATTTGGTTAGAGAGGCATCAAAGAAGATTGAGTTAATCCGAGGAAGGATGAAGGAAGCTCAGTCCAGATAGAAGAGTTATGCAGATAAGAGGCGTAAGGACCAAGAATTCTCTATTGGGGATAAGATTTTCATTAAGGTATCACCTATGAAGGGTAATACGATTTGGAAAGTAGGGGAAGTTAGCCCAACATATGTAGGTCCATTCCAGATTATAGAGAGGATTGGAAAGCTTGCATACAAAGTAGAGTTTTCGAGTAGATTGGCAGGTGTCCATAATGTATTTCATGTGTCTCATTTTCGTAAGTATTTGCATGATCTGGAGGTTAATATTCCTCCAATAGGGTAGGATGACTTAGTGGTAGAGCCTAATTTGACTTTTGTTAGACAACCAGTTCGGGTTGTAGCTAGAGATGAGAAAAGATTAAGGAACAAGACAGTCAGGTTAGTGAAAGTTCGGTGGAGCGACAACGTAAAGGACCGTACTTAGGGGATAGAGGACATGATTAGAGATACTTATCCTGATCTTCTTTGAGGGTATGTCTATATTAGATTTATATAGATAGTTGCTAGTTAGTTAGACTAGAATGATGGTTGGGAGTTTTTACAGATGATTGCTATGTTTAGTATTTAGTCCTTACTGAATTTCGAGAACTAAATTCTTTAAGGAGGAGCCTATAACATCCCTAATTTTTGATACCATTATTCAGAAGATTCAATTAGATAAATTAAATAGAATAATGATGATAAGGGGATTGAAATTTGAATACATTATATATATAGGGCCATGCTTATTGATAAAATAAATGGGCTTAAAAATTGGTCTATAAGATAATTAACTTACATAAGGCCTTATTAGTAAAAATAGCCGCACTTTATATTCACGGCTATACATTTTCCTTTGTCTTTTAACGTTCATTTCATTTCTCAAATCAAAAATAAATGGAAGAACCCTAATATAGCCGGCCATTATCAAGGAGGAAAAGAGGAATTTTAATCTAAAGCTAAGGATCAAAAGCTAGGAAGGGTTAAGCTACAACAAATCTCAATATCTTAATCAACTCTAAGGTAAATGATAATCTCACACCATCTATTTTTTACTCTCTATGGTTTTGGATTTATGATTTAAATTCATTTTTATGGTAAAATGGATGATGAAATGCTTGAGTTATATTGTGATGATTCGTTTTAAAATTCATAAGCACATGAATTTGTACGGTTTTGACATGATACCGAAAAGGGCTTTTTAGAAAATGTTGGTTTTTGGATATATGGAAAGGTTTTAACATTTAAAACCTTTAATTTTGAATCTGAATAAATACAGCAGTTTTAGATGTAAAGTACTTGAAAAGTTTTTATGATAACAAAACAATAATTTACTAATAGGCAAGATGTTAGAAAGTAATTACTAAAAGATGCTATAATTTAGCCTTTAAATCAGGAAAAGGCATTCCACCTCTATTAGTAAAGACCCTTCTCCTTTGATTAATCTCCGCCCCTGTCGAAACCAACACACAAGATATCACTTAGATGGTATGCGGTAGATTGGAAGGTGGGCGGAAGCCTTGGTGTCGAAAGGTTAGCCTTCAATGGAATCGAAACCCCGCTTTGTTTTCATAAGTTAACATTCTTGCCTAGTTTTACCTAAAGCTTTCGACACAGTCGAAACATATGCTTTCGAAAAGATTTTATAATTAGCTTACGAAGAAGGTTGTCATGTTGTGATAAAGTATTTGCTTTCGAAGTAGTACCTTTTTCCTTTAAATAATTGCTTTCGAAAGGGTAGGTTTCCGACCTAGCCGAAACCTAGCCACTACTCTACCTTTCGACTATATTGACCAGTAATGCTTTCGAAAGGTTACCCTTATTTTTACCTTAAACTAAGCCTTGTTCTTAATTGCTTTTGAAAGGGTTTAGGGTTTCGAAGGTGATGGAGTCGAAATGGGGTTTCAACTTTGTCCTTTGAAGTTCTGATTTTAAATTTCTTTGCTTTCGACTAAGATGGTTCCGACACCATCAATTTTTCCTCAAACAAATTTTTGTTGGTTTCGAAAGAGATACTTTCGTATATAACCATTTTGACCCAAATGATGTTTCAAAGACTAAACCCAATACTTTCTAAAAGGGTACCGTGATTTGTTTCGAAGCTCTATATTTAAAAAAGATGATTTGATACTATCGAAAGGGATAATATGTTCAAAAGAGAATGTTTACTAAGGGCTTCGAAAGGTTAATATACAATGTTTTGAAAGGAGGTCTTTGCTTTCAAAAGAGGCTATCCAGAGGTTTCGAAAGAGATGTTTTTATGGTTTCAAAACATAAACCCAATCTCAATTTAAAGTAATAACCATGGCATAAATAAATATTTTGAAATGTTATTCACATTGATAGTAACCCAAAACTGTGTTTTGGGAAAAGGGGTAGAATAACTAGTTAGGTTGACCCAGTAGTGAATATAACTTAACAGATGTTAAATTTTTAATTAAAGATATTGGCAGGGGCCAATTGGTTTACAGTAAGCCCATGAAAACTGTATGATATTGGCAGGGGACAATAGGTTCATAACCAGCCCATGAAAACTATGATTTGATACTGGTATGGGCCAGTAGGTTTGTAGTTAGCCCATGAAAACTATATCCGGATTAAGATATTGGCAGTCAGCCAATAAGTTCCTGGTTAGCCCATGAAAACTAGGACAAGAAATAAGATATTGGAGTTACCAATAGGTTCTTAGTGATCCCATGAAAACTAAGTAATTGGACAGATAGTCCTTTACATTTAATTGGTTAATAGTAACCCTAGAAACTATAATTGAGACAGATAGTCAGAATGAATGGGGACTGCTATCCAGAATTTATTTATTTGTCTTGCATATCATCATAATGATTTGAAATACTATGTTTTAACCATTGTGGATGCAGGAGCATAATATATGGTTTTATAAATGTTTTAGGATACTAGCGAGGGGAAATCCCATTCCGCTAAGCGGCATGGTCTCACTAGATATCTAAATGGTTTGAGATGGTAAATTATTATTCATACCAGGCTTTATGTCTGACTCGAAGTTATTGTTTTCCCCTTAAACTCTCGAATACTCAATTGATTTTGAGTAGGTTGAGAGTTAATGTTTCCAGGTGTTCTTTAGACAAATAAAACTTCCGAGGGCATGCAGGAGGAAAACTTGTTATTAGAGTTCTTTTATTTTCGCTGTTTGATTTGTTTGTAAAAATAAATTGTTTTATGACCTACCTATATACTCTGATATACCAAGTGGGCATCTTCATATGTCGCTCTTGGCATATTTTGTAATAGTTATTATTATCTGAATGTGGTCTGCGATTTGGGATTATGTAATCAGTTTGGAATATTTTGAAATGGAATGTGGAATTTGTTTTCTATTTAATTTTTTTCCATATTCTTATGTTTCTGTGTATCAATGTACCTAATGTCGGCGTAATTGGTCATCGAGGGTTAATAACTATGGTTGACTGCAGCATCCGTAGCCGTTAGTTTTGGGCCTCCAAGTAGGGGATGTTACAACTTCTCAAGATGAAGGTAATAAGTCATTGAGTCAAAATTTCATCGAAACTCTATTAAAATCCCATTTTCCATTACAATGCTTTTTATTACTTGATCTGCCATTGTATTTTATCAAATTCGAGAGATAAGAAACAAAAATATAACTTGGACCTAGCAGCATTGTTAGACCACTATATTATGTTGTGTTGTTTTATCTCTTTCATTAATTTTCTTATTATTACTCTCTATTATTGTTTATTATCTCTATTCTCTAATTGTTGGCCATTAAAGTTTTTTGTTATTAGGCATTTAAGAGTTACAAAATATTTGGATTATTTACAAAAAAATAATAATTTTTTCTTGACTTTTGCAGCTAAAAACATCGCAAACAGTTTGATGTTATGATTAAGAAGGACTATTCCTCTCAAATCTATTTTTTTGTTTTATTTTGGTTTGTTTGAAAAGGTTTTCATCAAAGTCAGTTTTTCACTAATATTAATATTTTTATTTCCAAAACTTTGGGATTCTACCGATGGCTTGGTGAGATTTTAGCGACACAAACACAAAAGGCAAGAATTAGATTCATACTCTCTAAGATGAAAAAGGCACTTAATGCCTTTTCCATAAGGTAAGTTGAGCATTAATCGAGCATACTTACAATTACTTTTGCTAATTGGGTCCAAAACATAAAAGCGAGGACATTAGTGGATCGAGTTTAGAGCCAGAAGGAAAGACAAAGGAAACGATCAAGTAGAAAGCTAAAAAATTGAACCAAGTACAACTCGACCAATAGCAACTCAAGGAGTCTATATTTCCTAAAATGTGGGAAGTCAAAGTTTATCCTCTTCTGGAAGTCAATAGGTACAAAATCAGAGCCGTAGTGGAATCTAAAATTCTGTCTAAAGTAGTGATCCAAAAGGAACTACTTATAGCTTTATCTTTTCATTTTCAGTTAAATAATTGTGGGGATAACTAGTCATACCTACTCATTCATGTAGGAAGATCGATTGCATCCTAAAATGTGCAAGAAACCAACATACCCTTCCCCCAAACAATCAACAAAAGTATCAAGCGAGCTTCCTTCTTTTGCTTAGCTATTACAAATTTCGAACATGTATTTGTAGAATAAAATTATTTCTTTTAATAATTATTTTACAAAGGTCATTTAAAATAGATGTCTGAATTACAAAGTTAAACATGCATATCTTAAAATAATCTAACGGTGAAGTTCAACTAGCTCACACTGAGCACCTATTCATATAAATAATCTTTGGACTCTAATTTTTAGAGCAAAAGATGGTCCGTCAATCATGTAATTAAATAGTGTCAAATACTCCTATGCTTAGAGCAAGTCAGTCAAATCCGCATGAAGCATTATTCGAGGAATTCAAAATTATTCTAGCTAACAATATCCTTAACAAATCAGAAATTCAAATGGTTACGACTCCCAATTATTTGGAATGGAGCACATAAAGATAGTTCGAGTCATGTTATCATCAGAATAGATCCAAACTGCTTATAAGGTTTGCATGTACGATAGACTTGTATTCTACTATAAGTCATGTTCAGTTTTTGCATAACATAACATAAAATCAAAGATATCGAATAAGTAGGGGACCATCAGTAATAAGGATGCGTCAAAGTCTAAAAAAAATCACAAGTCTAAAATTAAAAGGGGTTCAATTCTTCGGTCCCCTTTTTCCTATCTCTCTATGCTAAATTTATTGCAACCATCAATTTTTATATCAATTAGTCACTTTAATAACATAATAGGATCCATAAAGCAACTAAATCATATGATGTATGTTGAGCTTCAATTGGGCACATAGAACAGTGAAATTGAGACAGGGCAATTGAGTTGAAGTTAAATAGGCTAAAAATGTTTTATCTTATGCCTTATTGTTATGAGATTTCCTATTGACTAGAATAATGTGTTTTCAAAAAAATAAAAAAACCTTAAGTGCACGTTGTATAGATGAAAAGACAAGTCAATCCACATGAATTATGTTTATTACTTTTGAAATGTATTCAATTTAAAACCTTTAGCACGTTAAATAGAAATTGAGGATTTTTTACACTAAGCAACAAAAAAATCTAATTCTAAAAATATTTGAAACTAATCGAATTAATTGAGTAATGTGACGACCCACATTTCGGAAGGTTTAAATCGACAATAATAAACACATATCCAACTTAAAAAATTTGAAACATAGATAATCAACAGGGTTAATTAAGAAAAATAAGAAAAGAAGAAGAAAACAAACATAGAATCTCGCAGTGGAATGATAAAATATAATAATCAAATAAACAGTTCATGAAGGTGTTTATATTATACATTTGATTATAATTTATACAACAATTATCAAAGTTATATATACAATAGGGATAAATAAAATAATGCAGTAGACAACATGATGCAGGAAATAATAATAGTAATAATACACCAAATCTTCGTCTTTGTCCTCCAGAATAATTGACCTTCAATACGCTGAAAAACTCAGAACTGACCCGAGTGTAATGAAAATTCAAAACACTCGAGTCAGGACTAAAATATCCTTATGTGAGTCAAATCGATATCACATAACATGAGTGTAATAGCATTAGAGATGTTTACGGGATTTCACATCTCATATCCAGTGTATAACGTGCTTGCAATAACTCAAGAGATGTTACGGGATTTTCCATCTCTTAAGGATCCATCGAGTTATTTATATATAGTATAACATGCTACACATATAACGTCTAATCAGTAAAATAAATATTATTCTTAGCATTAAGGCTTTACATTGATCCCCCTTAACGCGTTTTTAAGCACTGTCGTACAATTTGCATTTAGCACAACTAGTAGCTAGCCGGTGATGCACCGTGATACGACAACACTAAACCAAAATCATAGGGGTCTCGTATAGGGATAAAAGTATGACATGGAACGTAAGGTAATGCCCAAGGTAGGATACTACCAATTTGGGTCGCAAGGCTGGTGGTAACACATCATAGCCACAACCGCCCACCACATCCATCCATCCCATATCGAGTCAAGGGAAGCTATCCTGCAATCAAGGTGCACCAATCGAAACTAACACAAGAGTAACAATATGGACGGAGTCCAAGAAAATCGAAGAACGGATGTCCGCCAGGGGTAATTAGCCAGCTTGGCCCTGTTAAGCGGTCCTATTTTAGTCGTTTCAAATTGGCACAAGTGCCGGGGTCTATCCATTATCGTTCTTTTTCTTCAAATTCCAGCAAACGGTGCCAAATCTAATCACTTCGTTCTGAAATCTCCTCCACATACACAGTTGTTAAAGTGGTTCAAACTGACAGAGTATGTGCCAATAAGAGGCCCCGGTCTCTTTAACAACTAAACGTCGTTTTACACATTGATTAGTTCTTTTACATTTCGAAAACAATTCATACTCGATAACAAAATATCATATCCGCTTCAAAATCAATTTCATTCTGAAATCATCATATTTACTTCAAAATATGTCAATTTAGTTTGATGTGTCAATTTCACTTCAAAATTCAATTCGAATTACGGTTTAGATTATAACATCATTTTACCCAATTCGTATTTAAATATAAACAATTCCTACTCTGACCGGTTTAAATTCTTGAAAATAGTTTGAATTTTTTTAAATAGTTTGATATAAAATAGTTTGAGTATTGAAAATGGTTTATATAATAAAATAACTTGGAAAATCAAAACAATTTAACTATTCAAGAAGATAGATTTTAAACAGTTTATATTAAAATAATTTATTTGAAAATAGTTTCAAAGTCAAACTGATTCAATTCCAAATCTTCCAATTCAAATCGATTTCAATTCTGATTTCAATTTAAATCGATTCAATTACGATTTGAATTCGAATTAACTTCGATTCCAATTTCAATTCATATCAATTTCTATTTTTATTTCAAATTAATTCAATTCCGATTTCAATTCCAGTCAATTTCAATTTCGATTCCAATTTGAATTAATTTCGATTCCAATTTGAATTTTTAACCATTTCAATTTAAATGAGTTCAAGTCGATTCTAGAATATCAATTTAAATCATTCGAATAAAATTTAATTTCAATATTCAATTTAAGATTCAAATCCTCAAATAATTCAATTTCGAGCTTAATTTTTAAAATATCGATTTAAATGCTTAGCAATATTCAAAGTTCGAATAAAAGTCCAATCTTTTAAATCAAATCAATTTTCGAAATTCATATCATATTTCAATTATAACTTCAAATCTCAACTTCGATTATATAAACAATTCCTATTACTAAATTTAAATACCAACATTTCGATCTCAAGTTCGAAAATAATTCAATTTTCATAAATCTGGTTTTTATTTCTTTAAATCAAAATCATTTAAACAATTTCAAATCAAAAATTCTAAAATGTTTAATTTAACCAATCCGGTTCCGTATATGATTTTCTATCCTATGGCCAAGTGATCTGGTTTTTCAATTTAGTTTTAAGAATGGATATATATCATTTCAATCCAAAATAAATGTCATAGGTATACACCATTTCAACCAATTTCTTAATTTATTCGAAATAATTCAATTAACAATTTTATATACTGTCAAATAATTTACATAATGATACAGGATATATAAAATAAATAACATCTAATCAACCAAAACATCAATCAATTTGCATCCATTACAATCAGTCATCCAAACAGTCAAAATATCACCGCAATTAACTAGTCATCAATAATCGAGAGTTTACAAGTAATTTAATTCCAATTCAATTTGACCGTCAATTCAAATTTCTATCAATTAATTTAGATGTCAATTTAAATGCCGATTAAAATTATCAAACAACAATGAATGAATTTAAATCACTTCATAATTTTAAATTTAACTAACATAAAAATATTCTAGTACTTTGTGAGCGTATAAAACACTAGCCTTTTATTTGAAAATAAAAATATTTCTACTTCAAACAAATGCCACTTTGATTCCACGCCAAAGCCTTCATCGATACGATTCCAACGTGATTTATTTCGTCCGAAACGGACCTCGTATGAAAGATAAGCTATAATCAATACGACGATAATTATAAAATTTAATTAACTAATTTAATTTGTTGAAACAAACAACCTTACCCTAACTGTTCACGCATCCTCCCCTCGGCAATACGCTCTCCAAAAAATTGTGAATTTACTCGCGACATTATTATTTTTTTAACTCGAACGCTCGCTCCTAGAATCGCCACCATACGGCCGACCTCGCCTGCCATCGCGCCATGCCTCCGGGCTCTCACGCGCGTGCTCAGTCTCTGCATACACACGCAGCAATTCGAGCACGTTGCTGCGAATGCCACCATAAATCTCGAGAAACTCTAACTGCCGCCTAGCTTCAACCGCTCCCCTCAGCAACAGGCTCGTGACCTCACGCGTGCTCGCCAATTCCTCCAGGCCGTGAGCATCATTTTGATTTGATTTTTTTCGATCGAGATTTTTTATTTTTTATTTTTTTATTCTCTTCGAGTTGCAGCGAGATATGAAATGAAAGAGAGATGGTGGGTACGGCGGTAGGCATATAGGGGCATAGGTGTGTATGAAATATTGGAATGGGAAAGAAAATAATATTAATAATTAGAAAATATCTAACTCGATTGGCCCACGATATCCCAAGCTCCAAATAAAGCGTGTCGTTTGGCATTTCTAATATTTTACCCTCATTCCAAACACAATGGAACTAGTCTCGAGGCCTAATTCGATCGTATGCAGAAGATGGCTTTTCAAAATCAATTAATTTTAATTGAATTCCTTAAATTAATTTCTAGCATTTCAAGCTCGCACAGTCAAACAACAAGTACGATCATTACTAAATTTGAAATCCTATAATAATTCACTATTATGGATATGATGAGAACGGTTTCATCGAAATATGAGACAAATGGCCAAAATGGCTATTTTCGCACGTTAAATATAAAATTTCCAATTTCTAATTATTCACTTTTAAATCCAATTTTAAATTGTAACAACTTTCATTATTGTTTAAATAAAATCTAAATCAACTTCTGGCATCATTTTCATTCACCTTAAATCCAATATTCAATTGTTTAAATAATTGCAATATCAAATTTAAACAATTTAATTATCTAATGAATCACCATATTTCAATATAAGTTATTTAACTTATAAAATTTAATTTTAAAACGAATTCAAATAATAAAACAACTACTTTCATTTTACAGTTATTCAATATATTTTTTCAATTCCAACTACCGATTATAAACACATCAAATACATGGAATTTCATTTCAATACTTGTAATTGTCAAAATCTTCGAAGTTGGTTATTAAAAAAAATTCAAGTTTATATTCAATAACTATATTAAATTTTATAATTTAAAATAGTTAAAAATATGGGTCATCGCATTCTCTCCCACTCAAAACTTTTCCTCCTCAAAAAGGGGTTTAGTAAGGAATTTAATATTTGATATATTTTATTCAAAATTATCAACTTATAAAACTTTAAAATCTTATTTACAAAACATTTACTACACTCTCGCTACACCATCCCGATATCGGTTCTACGGAAATTATAACTTATGTATAAAAACAAGTTATAATATTTATAAAACTTCAAAAAAATTCTAACACCCGGATTTACGGAAAATTTCGGCAGCGTCTCCTTTGCGTGGCTCGATTGGAAAAATTTTACGACACAATATATATATATATATATATATATATATATACACACACACACACACACACCAAATATACATCTCATCTCAATGATGAGGCATCCCTTAGGGAAAATATAAAAGTGCAGTATGTAATCCGAGATATGTACCTTATTATTATTAATACGAGCGAGTTCGCTCGAATTAAGCAAGCAAAAGCAAAATAAATCCACGTATATTCCAGACAGTCTTCATATGTACCTATCTCAACTCAATTTTGAAATATTAGTCACTTATAATAAGATATAGAATATTTATGAGTTTAATAAACTATAAAAAATGCATTCTGAATCCAAATCATAAACACAAGCATAAATATACAACATACAACAATCATATGCAATCAAAACAGCCATAATGACAATTTACAACAAAAGAAACAATTCAACGATCATTAAATTCATCTGATTAATCCAAATTATCAAAATTTACGTTTCTGATGTCAATATTTAACCTATACACTTCTTTCTCATTAACATTCAATTTTTATTAACCTTCAATTTTTATTAACATTCATTTGGTTTACTTCCAAAAGAAATTCAAATCTATTTCATTTACATTCAATTTATTCAATTCAATTTGTTAAATTTCAATTGTTTCACTTTTTGTTTAACATATTTCATATAAATTCATTTATGACCCATTTTATAAATATTTAAGTCGGATTTTTTTCCATTTGCACTTAGTATATCCTTTTTAATACTAATATCATTTATAAACCATTTCATAACCATTTAAGTTTATTATAAGCATTTTATAAAATGCGACTCGTGTTTATTATTACTTCATAACTTATGTTCATATTTATTTATTGATTCTCTTCATTAGTTCACTTCATTATTCAAATTCATAATAATGATTTTACTTCAATAAATTTTAATTTATAAAATGATTCACTTCATTAGTTTATTATTAATTTTACTTAAGTAAATTTTATTTTATAACTCAAATTCATATCAATAAAATTTTCGTTTCTCACAATCAATATCATTCAACTTATCAAGTTAACTTCATCTTATAATTCATTTTGCCAAATTATTCCTTATTAAATTAGTTAACATTCAATTTTGTTGAAACTCGTTCCATTTGCATTAAATTTATTTACATCCAATTTAAATTAAATTCAATTACTCATATTTTTTTTTCTTACACTCATTTATTTTTTTATTCAATTTCTTTCACACCTAAATTACATTTTATTTTATAATTCACGTTCGTACTCATACTATTGATTCATTTATAGCTTAAGTGGAATTAATTCACTTTACTAATTTATCTAGTTACATTCAAATCTAGTTCAATTCGTTTAATCTTTATTAAGTGAAATTTTATTTCATTTAATCCATACTCATTTTATTTAATTTTATTCAAGTTAATTTTTTATTTTCATTAACATTCATTAATTTTAAAATTTGTTTTTAGCTTATTATTTCCCAAATCTATAAGTAATACAAACTAATTCACTAAAAATTTCATTTTATTATTTTCTCTAATTCATTTCAAATACAGTTCACTTTTATTTAAGATTTCTTGAGTTAAATTTCATTTTATTTACTCCATTTCTCTAACTCTATTCATTTAACATTATTAGTTTAATCCTTTTATTTCATATTTCATATTTCAAATTCAAATTTTCTCTTGTTTGCTTAACCAATTATATTTAACAGTTTTAAAATTTAAATTTACTTTCATAAATAAATTTATAAGTTATAAACTTATTATTATTATTTTTCTTTCTATACTGTTATCAATTTATATGTTCAAAACTATTTCATATATTTATCAAATCATAATTGGAATATTTTTTTACAATCGAAACTTGTTTTAATCAGAAATAAATTTCTTTTGGTAGCAATTCTCACTCAGAAACTCGAAAATGAATACTAACGATGTTGCAGTCATCCCTAAAATTATATTCCAGCAACTAAAGTGAGTTCAATGCTTTATTTTGTTCAAGAATACTTTCAAAGTATATTTCTAGTCAAAACACTTTCGAATAATTTTATTATTAATTTTGAATGCTTTGAAAATAATTTGAAAGCGATAGGTGTTAAATTCTAAATCCTTTCTATATATATAAGCTATAATATAAATATACTTGTACAAATTTCATTAACTTATTACCAAAACAATTCATCAATTTACAACTTTTTTATTTTAAGTAATTCTTATTGTAATTGATTTCAATTAAATTTAATTATCGAATGCTTCGTAAAATAAAATTCGCAGAGTATTCGTTTTATTTTAGTTCAATCAATAATCGATGATAACTATATATTATCATCTCCTAAAAACTAGCATTCATTAAATATTATTTTATATATATAATACAGTTTAAATAAACTTATTTCATTTACCCTATTTTAAAACAATATTATGTCGACTTGCCTCTTTATGTGTTTAGAAACCCCTATCGATAACACAGCGTCCTACGCATCGATCAGAATCCATAAACAACTCAACGGATAAGTAAACACAGTATAAAATAATTTTTAACACTAACAAGTACGTTCTCTCATTTATATACACTCAAACAGATTCATTCTAGGGTATTACTACCCTATCTCTAATGAGTCAAACCCCATAAAGCTAAAGTTATCGCTAAACCAAAGCTCTGATACCAACTGTGACGACACACATTTCTGAAGGTTTAAATCCATAATAACTTACACATGTCCAACTTATATAATCTGAAACACAGATAATCAATGGATTTAATTAAGAAAAATAAGAAAAGAAGAAGAAAACAAACACAGAATCTCGCAGTGGAACGATAAAATATAATAATCAAATAAACTGTTCATGAAGTTGTTTATATTATACATTTAATTATAATTTATACAACATTTATTAGATTTATATATATAACAGGGATAAATAAAATAATGCAGTAAACAACATGATGCAGGAAATAATAGTAGTAATAATACACCAAATCTTCGTCTTTGTCTCCAGAATAATTGATCTTCGATGCATTGAAAAACTCAGGACTGACCCGAACATAATGAAAAGACAAAACACTCGGGTCAGGACTAAAGTATCCTTATGTGAGTCAAATCGATATCACATAACTTGTGTGTATTAGCGTCAGAGATGTTTATGGGATTTCACATCTCCTATCCAGTGTATAATATGCGTGCAATAACTCAAGAGATGTTACGGGATTTTCCATCTCTTAAGGATCCGTCAAATTATTTATATATAGTAGAATACGCTATATATATAATGTCTAATCAGTAAAATAAATATTTTCTTAGCGTTAGGGTTTTACATTAATCCTCAACGCATTTTTAAGCAATTTCGTACAGTTTTCATTTAGCACAACCAGTAGCATGTCGATAGCTAGTGATGCGCCGTGATACGACAACACTAAACCAAAATCTTAAGGGTCTCGTATAGGGATAAAAGTATGACAAGGCACATGAGGCAATGTCCAACGTAGGATACTACTCGTTTGGGTCGCAAGGCTGGTGGTAACGCATAGTAGCCATGACCGCCCACCACATCCATCCATCCCATATCGAGTCAAGGGAAGCTATCCCGCAATGGAAACCAACACAAGAGTAATAATATGGACCGAGTCTAAAAAAATCGAAGAATGGATGTCCGCTAGGGGTAATTAGCCCACTTGGCCTTGTCAAGCCGTCCTGTTTTAGTCGTTTAAAATTGGCACAAGTGCCGGGGTCTATCCATCATCTTTCTCTTTCTTCAAATCTTACAAATGACGACAAATCCAACCACTTCATACTGGAGTCTCCTCCACGTACACAGTTGTTAAAGTGGTTCCAATATTGACAGAGAGTATGCCGATAAGAGGCCTCGGTCTCTTTAACAACCAAACGTCATTTTACACACTAGTTAGTTCTTTTACATTTTGAAAACAATTCATACTTGATATCAAAATATCATATTCGCTTCAAAATCTATTTCATTCCAAAATCATCGTATTTACTTCAAAATATATCAATTTAGTTCTATATATCAATTTCACTTCAAAATTCAATTGGAATTACAATTTAGATTATAACTACATTTTAACCCAATTCGTTTATATTTAAATCTACTCTGACCAGTTTGAATTCTTGAAAATAGTTTGAAATTTTTTAAGTAGTTTAAAAGTTAAAATAGTTTAATATAAATGTTTGAATATTGAAAATGGTTTATATAATAAAATAACTTGGAAAATCAAAGCAATTTAAATATTTAAGAAGATAGATTTTAAACGGTTTATATTAAAATAATTTATTTGAAAATAGTTTCAAAGTCAAACTAATATAGTTCCAAATCTTCCAATTCAAATCAATTTTAGTTTCCATTTCAATTTAAATAAATTCAATTCCGATTTAAATTCGAATTAACTACAATCCCAATTTCAATTCAAATTAATTCAATTCTAGTCGATTTCGATTCCAATTTGAATTAATTTCAATTCAAATTTCAATTTTAAACCATTTCAATTTATATGAATTCAAGTTGATTCCAGAATATCAATATAAATTATTTGAATCAAATTTAACTTCAATGTTTAATTTAAGGTTCAAATCCTCAAAATAATTCAATTCCGAGCTTAATTTTTGAAATATGGATTTAAATTACATTTACTTAGCAATATTCAAAGTTCAAATAAAGTCCAATCTTTTAAATCAAATCAATTTTCGAAATTCAAATCATATTTCAATTATAACTTCAAAATCTCAACTTCGATTATTTAAACAATTCCTTCTACCAAATTTAGATATAAACATTTCGATCTCAAGTTCGAAAATAATTCAATTTTCATAAATCCGATTTTTATTTCTTTAAATCAAAATCATTTAAACAATTTCAAATCAAAATTCTGAAATTATTTAATTTAACCAATCCAGTATCCGTATATAATTTCTATCATATGGTCAAGTGATCGGTTATTTTAATTTAGTTTCGAAAATGGATATATATCATTTCAATTCAAAATAAATGTCATAGGTATATATCATTTCAACATATTTCTTAATTTGTTCGAAATAATTCAATTAACAGTTTTATATACTGTTAAATAATTTACATAATGATATAGGATATATAAAATAAATAACATCTAATCATCCAAAACATCAATCAATTGGCATCCATTACAATCAATCATCCAAATAGTCAAAATATCACAACAATTAACTAGTTATCGGTAATCAGGAGTTTACAAGTAATTTAATTTAGATTCAATTTGATCGTCAATTCAAATTTCTATCAATTAATTCAGATGTCAATTTAAATGTCGATTAAAATTATCAAACAACAATCAATAAATTTAAATGTCGTTTTGATTTGATTTTTTTCGATAAAGATCCTTTTTTATTTTTTATTCTCCTCGAGTTGCAGCGAGATTTGAAATAAAAGAGAGATGGCGGGAACGGGAGTTGGCATAAGGGGGCGTGCATGTGTACGAAATGTTGGAATGGGAAAGAAATAATATTATTAATTAGAAAATATCTAACTCGATTGGCCCACGAAATCCCTAACTCCAAACGAAGCATGTCGCCTGGCGTTCCTAATGTTTTACCCATATTCCAAACACTACAACAAAAATACTCTATTACAACGCCCCTTTTACAACGGGCATTGGCTGCCCGTTTTAATAGTAGACTATGACAACGGTCCACTCAGGCCCGTTGTAATAGATGCCTTATACAACGCCATTTTTACAATGGGCAATGACTGCCCGTTGTAATAGAATGCTATTACAACGGTCCTTTCATGCCGTTGTAATAGATGTCAATTTTACAACGTCCACAAAAAGCCCGTTGTAATAGATACCAATTTTACAATGGTCATAAAACGTCCGTTGTAAGAGGTGTCAATTTTACAACGGGCTAAAAATGCCCGTTGTAATAAGTGCCAATTTTACAACGGGCTAAAAATGCCCGTTGTAATAGGTGCCAATTTTACAACGGTCATAAAATGCCCATTGTAATAAATATTTGTTGCCAATTTTTGACAACCAATAATTAATAATTACAATGCTTTCTTAAAATTAATACTTATTATTTACTAATATTAATAATTATTCTTTAATAATATTATATTAATCATATGTTACTAATTACTAATTATAATATTATATTACTAATTATTAACCATTAATAATATTATATTATTTATTAATATTTCATAATTAATCATTAATAATATTATATTAATCTTTTATAACTTATAATAATTAATGATTATTATTAAATAATCACCAATTACTAATTGTTGTACATAATCGTATTCCAACGGGCTTAATTTTACTTTCCAATTATCAGTAATTAATATCGAGTAATTAATATTAAATATATAATAATTTATAATTAATAATAAATAATAATAGTAGCCTTGCCAAAAATAATAATAATAATAGTTTATGATTAATAGTTACTATTAAAAATTAAAAATTAATAATATATACATATTAATTATTAACAGTTAATAATTAACATTAGATTTTAATTAATAAATATGAAGTCAATAATCAATAATAGGTATTAATGTTTAATAATTAATAATTAACATTAAAAGTTAATAATTAAGAAGCAATAATCAATATTAATAATAATAAGTAATGACTAATGTTAGTAATTAATATTTTGTAATTAATAACTAATAATATGATAACTTATAATTAATAATATCAATATTTAATAATAGTTAAATATTAATTATATTGAATAATTAATAATATTAATATTTAATTGTTAATTATTAATGGTATTAATATTTAATATTAATTTATAATATTAATAATTTCTAATTAGTAATAGATTTGTTTTATTTTATAACTCTTATTTTCGACAAATACAAATTTTTTTTTAGCTCTATAACCAAAATTTTGGCGCTCCACCCAAAATTTGAACTAACTTTTTACCTACCGCACCCTTTTTGGAATCTATAATCAAATTAAATAATATATCCTCACCGAAGAACTCTAACCGCATCTCCTCGTGCGCCTAAAGTACTAATCCATACCCATCAGATCTAATCAAACCCCAAATCCATCAGCGCTTCAGCAACGCAGTTGCTCTAACCACAGATTGGATCTGGATATTTGCACGAATGATAGGATATCGTGAGTTCGAAAATTTTGGCTTCAGCAAGTAAGTACTGGTATGTCCTTTTACTTTTCAATTTGTTGATGCTCGACTTTTCAATTTGCCTATGCTTTTACTTTTCAATTTGCCTAAGCATTTTATTCACCTATCTTGATTTACATATAGCCGATTTTGGTTCGCAACTTCGAAAAATTGCGGCGGTGGTTCGATTGCAGGAGATTGGTGATGAAAATACAATTTAGGAAATCGTGATTTGGTCCGTGATTAGTGTTTGATGTTCAGAGGTAGATCGTTGATTGAAGTAGTGATGGCGTGGCAGGTTTGGACGAGTGGTAGTGATGAGGTTGACTAGTTATCGGGAAAGGTGGTTCTGTAGGTTACTTTGGGTGTGTTTATGCTAGAGATAAGGTTGTTGGAGATGGTTGCGGTACTTGTTGAAGTGAGATTTTTATGTGCGTGCACAACAGGGAGGTGATTAATTTCGGTGAGGTACAGGTAGGTGGTTGCAGGTAAGAAACTTGAAGGTTGAAGTAGCAAGTTGATGATTATCATAGTGGGAATATTTTAGATTCTGTAATAAGTTGGAGGTAGCTTTGATGAGGTGGGGATGATGGTGATGTGAAGTGTTTCGGTCAGGAGATGGTGATGCAGGATTTGGGTGGAGGTTGTAGGTGGTAGAAGATTGCTGGTTTTGATGAAGTGTTGGTGAAACTTTCGAGTGAAGGAACCTGGTAGCAAGGTATAAACACTGGTTTAGGGAAGTGGATGGTTGGTATGCAATGGATGCAGTGATGATTTATATGCTTTTCTAGGTGATCTATTGATGAAGTTGTCAGATTTGGTTGAACTGATATATGGAGGTGAAGAAGAAGACAGTAGATTGTTGCAAGAAGAGGTGCGGGTGGGGTTTAGCAAGGAGAAGGTGATAAAGACAGCGTAAATCATTGCATTTATTATCTTGATTCTCCTATCTTGCAATTTATTATGTAGTTGTACCATTTCATTATTTACGTCATCCATTTTGACTTTATTACATTTAGAAAAAGCTGTAAGTCATTGCATTTCTTATTTTTATTACCAATATAATACAAATGCCATGATCCATGTCAACACCTTATCACTATTTATTCGAAAAATACAGATTTTCCCAACATAAATAAACTTAGGAAAACATTGGTTTAGAACACATACTTATGTAGTTATGTATATGTTGTATGTGCAGGCTGATGTTGATAACAGTGGTACTATAGACTATGGAGAGTTCATAGCAGCCACTCTGCATTTGAACAAAGTAGAAAGAGAAGATCATTTATTTGCAGCATTTTCATATTTTGACAGAGATGGTAGTGGCTATATTACTACAGACGAACTTCAACAAGCATGCGATGAATTTGGTGTAGAGGATGTGAGAACAGAATATATGATACGAGAAGTTGCTAAAGACAGTGTAAGTCATTATGTTGTCAAAAGTGCTTTCAATTCGTTTTCATAATCAGTCTGCAATTTAACTTTTCGGTCCTTATTTTTCAGGATGGGAAGATCGATTACAATGAGTTTGTCGAGATGATGTAACAAGGAAATGCATGTTTTGGAAGAAAAGGCCTTCAAAATGGTTTTAGGGTGCATTGAAAATGTAATGAAAATAGTTGTACCATTTTGTTATGAAACTAGTTGTCATGTGTATATTTGAACTATGTCTATGTAAACTTATCTAACTTTTTGGAATGTGTTGGAATTTTATGACTCTAGCTTTTAGTCTTTTCGTATGTGATTTTGGTTGTTTTATGATAATATTTATTACTCATTAAATTATTCATTATTGGTATGGATGTACTGAATGGATGTTGCTGTAATTTTTTTTAAAAATTGCATTTATTTTACAACGGTCAGAAACCGTTGCAATATCATGTATTACAACGGGCATTGCCCGTTGCGAAATCCATATTACAACGGGCATTGCCCGTTGTAAAATATGGTCGACCTATTACAACGAGGGCTAATACAACGGGCGCATGCCCGTTGCAAAATCCATATTACAAAGTAAAATAGCTGTTTTGTTGTAGTGAAACATAATGGAATTAGTCTCAAGGCCTAATTCGATCATATGTAGAAGATAGCTTTTCAAAATCAATTGATTTTAATCCAATTCCTTAAATTAATTTCTATGCGTTTCAAGCTCGTATAGTCAAACGACAAGTTCGATTGCTATGAAATTGAAATTCTATAATAATTCACTATTACGGATCCGATGAAACTTGTTTCATCGAAATCCGAAACAGTGGTCGAAATGGCTATTTTTATACGTTAATTAAAATAAAAAAAATCCATTTTCTAATTATTCCCTTTTAAATCCAATTTTAAATGTTAACAATTTTTATTATTGTTTAAATAGAATTTAAATCAACTTCCAACATCATTTTCATTCACCTTAAATTCAAAATTCAATTATTTAAATAATTGCAATAAACAATTTAATTATCCAATGAATCACCTTGTTTCAATATAAGTTATTTAACTTATATTAATTTTAAAACGAATTCAAATAATAAAATAACTACTTTCATTTTATAGTCATTTAATATTTATTATTCATTTCCAAGTACTGATTATAAACACATCAAATACATGGAATTTCATTTTAATACTTGTTATTGTCAAAATCTTCGAAATTGGTTATTTCAAAAAAAGTCAAGTTTATATTCAATAGCTACATTAAATTTTATAATTTAAACTAGTTAAAGTACGGGTCGTTACACGCAATAAATTCAGCTAAAAGTAAAAAAGAATCAAAGACATATAACTAAAATAAATATTAAACTGAAAACAAACTTTTATTAATTGGAGAACATGGTACAAGATGTGAAAACAAAAGGTAGTAGGAAATTGTCAAAACAATTTGAACAGACATTGTTAATTTTCATACTTAATATAAAGAACTAAAATAAAATAAAAGAGATAGAATATATCTCGTTTGGTTGTATATGCTGAAGGGTACTATTTACAGCGGGAAAATATAAAATATCTTGCACCATTTAAGGAAATCCAACTTTGGATATATCTTCATCATGAAGAAATATAAGGGGCAAAGACAGACTTGAACTTTTGTCATGTAGCATTGAAGATAGCACCATCAAACCACTGAATTACAAACACTTCTATGCAAATATATGCATATACATTTATTTGATGCCGGCTACATCTTTTGGTGCAAAATTGGAAGTCAACTCCTTTCAAAAGAAGATAAAGCACCAGCCTAGAACCAATTCCAAACTAATTTTTGAAGCTATTTCAATATTGGATTTCAGGCCCAAAAATATGAATAACATGACATAATACTGGTAGAATATTGTTTTTTTCAAACAAAAGTATGTGTAATAAACAACAAATAATGAAGAAAAATGTATATCAAATACCCCTAGACAAGAATTTTATTCATCCTCGATTAAAAAGTGAAGAAATAAAAACTAGATATGTCACTTTCTCATAGGAAACACGAATACATTGAGCATATGCAATAGAATGTTAAACCTCTAAGAGTCCACAGTAGGACAAGTGGTGTCTCATAAGGGTTTTCAACGGATATTACCTACAAAATCTAAATGCGATGGTATGATTTAATGCGACTTTATGAATGCAAAGAGAAATGTGTGACCAAGGTTTCCTAAATCAAAAATTCATTTTTCATCGATCTTAAATTTTAAAATCCATTGAATAACAACCAAATCTTGGTGTAGGAAAGAACAAAACATTCCTAACTGAATACAATTTCTCAATAGCTGCACTTGTTATAGGTTAGGTATTCTGTATCAACCACATTACCATAATTAAGAACATGTACCCAATCAACTTTTTTCTTTTTTTCCTCACTTTTCCAAAATGCACCAAATTTGATGTTCAATTGAAAAAAATGAGCCTATGCATTGGTAATGAGAAATTTTCAAGTTCTAAAATATTTAGATGCGAGGTGAAGTGGAAATACTAAATTTGTCAAATGTAAGAATTACAATGTTACGCCCATTCTTACCTCGAACTATAGTAAAGGAAGACGAGAGAGGGGATGACATCGGAAAGACTGCCCTCATACCAAGAAGAATTAAATGTAAAGTGACAAGGAAGTAAAGCGATCAAACTCATACTACACAAGAAGCCATCTTAAGGCTATAATACTTAACCTGACCCAAACCCTACAATCAAGGGAATCATGGTAGAAAAAAAATACTACACTCGTAAGGAAACTGGGGCAGGTTATAAAGGCAATATATAGGATCAAAGTAGAATAAGAATATTGAACCGAAGCCTAAGAGGCAATACATGCTGAACTGAGATGGCCGTATCTCCAATGCCCATACTTTTTCAATACCTACAAGAATAGGTCTGCACCATCACATACTAAGGAAAACCTAAGCAGTACTGCAAGGGGTTACAAGCACTCCTAAGGGCTTAATATAGGGATACTCAGGATACGCTTCAATACAAAACCATACTTATAGGTAAACGAGAAAGATATGGAGCTCCTCCTTTCTGTCATATATAGCCCGAGCATACTAGAAATAAGGACAACTCAAATTACAATCATCTTAGATCATGCCTAGCCCTGAATATATTCCAACCATATGTCAAATCATTTATTAGAATGAAGGGCCAGTTCAACTCTATTTCTGCCAAGTATGATAGCAGGTTAAGCAAAGAACGGCAGGGTTGTCAACATAGCAGTATGCCCTGAACATCAAGCAATAATCATCTCCGCACCTCTTTGCATACACATCTTAAAGCCTCAAGGTGACCCTTAGTACTCTTCTTAAGACATCTGCCTCTTCATGTAGAAGAGGGACGACCCATATAGGTTTAAGCTTCCTGCCTAATTTTTCAGGCATCGCGCTTTAATTTTTTGGACTCCTGCCAATACATGACTTCCCACCAAAGACGCCATCAATCCAAACATAATAAACAGATGCTACAAATGACTAATAGGTGGCAAGATCCGACGTGAAGATTAAGGCAAAGGATAGAGGGTGATCATGACAATCAATAGTGCACTCTTCCATATTATAAAAGGAGGTAATAGATGATGTAGAAAGTGGATGATTTTTCCAGAGTTAAAATTTTATCACAACAAAATCAAGAGATATTGTATTTTTCTAGAAAATTGTAATCATCTATATCAAACAGCAATCTATAGTGGATTATCCCGTCGGCATAGGATCAATGACAATCCAAACCACATAAATATTCCTGTGCACCTTACTTGCATTGCTCTTTCCTCATTTATATTGCATTAATTAGTGAATGATGAGTTCCTCTGCAAAGCCACTTCGACGTTCCAACAAACGGTTGGAGTGTGAATATAATGTTATGTAAGAATTCAGAAATATAGTCACTTCTTAAAGGCAGATTTAATACATGTTAAATATGTTGATTCAAATTCATAGAAGTAATCAACATCTGATTACTTCCCGATCCAGTTGAATTTTGTAAAGCCGAAAAACTTCACCAACATTTTTGGCGCTAGAAGAAGGGCCCGAACCTCCAATTCCCTTTATCAATCTATGGCGGATCTGCCTAACCTCCAATTCTGTTTTTAAACCAATTCTAATTCCTCCTCTCTGACAACTATGTCGATTCCTCCTCCTTCGAAATATCATTCCTGGCCTTAGTCATTCAGGTTGAGGAAAAGAACCCAAATGAAACACCTATAGATACTTCCCAAACTACATTTCGGCTCCGTCAGCAAATCAGGGAACCAACAAAATAGAGGATTACATGGGGAAAATGTCCAATGTTTTATACTCAGGATAACTAACCATCCACTACCTATAGCTCACCGCCCTCACTTTTCTATTGCATGTTTCATGCGGCAGATACGTGATCATAACACTCTTAGACATGAGAATGGTGAGACTGGACAACTGGCAGCACCTAATCCACCACTACGTGATAGACCGACTCAATCTACTCTCAAGGACAGTGACTTTGCTTCCTTTCTGATAGAGTTAGGGGTATGCCCTAGGGGCAATTATGTAATTTGTTATATATATCTAACTCGTTGACCAATCTTGTTCGAAACAAAATGTGTTTTATTTCTATTATATACTTGATATAATATGGTCGTGTTAATTGAATAATTTAAATAAAAGTATATTTTATATAAAATTCATAGATGGTATATTTTATGATAGTAGTGAAAAAGTGTTGTAACCGTGATAATTTATCATAATGAAACAAATAGACCATTTTAAATGTTCCTACTCAAGATGCATTAAGACTGGATATTGATATATCCGTTAATACTAGAGTATGTAACACTCTCTAAATGTTAGGCAGTATATTAATCATGACTGTTGGGGACACCTAGGGATTACAGATGATAGTTATTGGATAATTATAGAAAGACTAACTCGATAATTTTCTGTTGGTTAATATAACTAAGGTCAAATAGATAATATCGGTGTAATTATTTTACACAGTTCTCTTGATTTGAAGAAAAGTTCATCTTTGCCGCTATTGTTTAATATACTCGAAGTCCTCTAAGGCCATTAGAGTTGTCATCTATATACGAGCCCACATTGGCCTTTAGATAAGATAATCCAAAGAGCTTATGCTATGCCATATGTTCAATAAGCAAAGAAAACTAGTCTCGAAGTCATGTTACTATTTAATACATATGATATTAGGCTAGGCATCTTATCCTTATGTTCAAAGTCCATGGTTCATAGTTCATAGTTCATACAAATATGCATATATAAATTCATCATAATCCAAGGCACATCAACTAGGTTCATATCGACTTGGTCATGAAAAGTTCATATTATGCAAGTCCAAGTCAATAATGTTCAATAAAATCATAATCAAAGTCAATATGCAAGGCTAAGTTCATTTCATTCATTTTGTACATGATTACGGTCAAATTAAATTATCCTCAATTCGATTTTGAGTTACAAGACTTTTGTAACGATCTAGAATTTTGAATATTTGAAATTGAAATATTTAATTGATTTTAAATATGTAAAAGTTAATTTTTAACTTGAAATTTCAAATACAACCATTTATTGGATAATTTAATTATTGAATTAATAATTGAATATTGGGTAAATTAGTGAATCTTGAGTTTTAAGCTTTAAAATTTTTTAAAGGCTTATAAAATGAATATTATAATAAGAAAGATAATAAAACTTTTTAAATGGAATTTAAAAGTGATTTGTTCAGTTTAAAAATATATTGTTTGAATTGACGTGTAAAAATAGTCTTCCGGGGCACAGTCGTGGAATTCGACGAAACTAGTTCCATTGGGTCCATAATAGTTTATTATTATTGGATTTCAAATTTTGTAGCATGTGGAGTTATCGTTTGGTCATACGGGATATAAACGCGTTGAAACTTGTATCGAAAATTCAATATAATAATTGGGTCCAAAAAGCTATCTTCTCCATAGATCGAATTAGGACTCAAAACCTTTTTCATTGTGTTTGGAATAGGGGTATAACATTATAAACGCCTAGTGGCATGCCTCGATAGGGGTTCGAGATTTTAAGTTGCAAAATCGAGACTTTTAAGATTTAAATAATAATATTATTTGTTGATTGAACATATTTCCATCGGTTCTTTTTCCCTTCACTTTAAGTCACTGTAGATGAACTATTTAATCACGTAAAGCATCTTCCCTCCCTTATTTTATAAGGGATGCAATAGTTCACAGTTTTAAAAAAAAGGCCGAGCTTAATAAAAGAAGAGAAAAAAAGGATAACGATAAAAATGATATATGTTCCTCTTCAATGGGAATAGCAGCTCCATCCTATGGCCCAGGATCGCCAGTGCTGGTTTTGAAGTTATCTCGTGAAGGAGTCAATTAGAAAATTGGTCGTGGTAGGAAGCTCGATCTAATCACCGACGGTGATGGATCACGATGGCCCACGGTGGCAATTAAGAGAGCACAAAGGGAGACGGAGGAAAAGCAGCTTGACCTCGAGCTGGGGAATAACAGTGGTGGTGGCGATTATGGGAAAGGGTAGCTGGAAGGCGGGGCGAGTTTTTAGGTGAAGGCGGCGGCACTCAATGGTCGGAAGGGACACTGGTATTCGCATTTTAGGTCATTAGTCGATTTGAGTTTCGCCGACAATTGGCGGCGTCTTAGGCATCGTGAGTCGAGGCGAGGGTAGTTTGGGGTCAGGCAAGTCGAGGGGAGGTGGCGTGATGGTGGACTTTAGCTTATGGCGGTGGTGGGGCGCGATCAAGATGGCACAACATGGTCAACGAGAGAAGGGGAACTAGCGGTAATTTATTTGAATGGGTAATTAGTTGTTAATTATGTAATTAAGGAATTATTATAATATTTTATTTGATAAACTTAAAATCCTGATAACTTACTCGTTTAGGGTCAAATTCTAATAAAACGAGTTGCCCTAGGATCGTATCGTCGAATACCACAAAAATGAAATTGATTGGTAACAATTTGGAGCTTCTAGAATTTTTACCTGAATTCAAATGCTTTCGGATTCAATCGGAACTGAAACACGAAGAGACAGAAAATCAAGGTGAGTTAATCTCACTCAACTTTGGATTACTACAATTAATTCAAATAGTTAAAATTAATTTTTGATTGATTGGTTAAATTGATATATTTTTATTAGTTGAATGTGATATTGTATATAGTAGTGTGTATATATATTGGAGTGATTGATATTCCCGCATATATATAGCAGATGAGACCCTATGCTCCCCGCATAAAAGCGGATGACCCTTCATATCGCGATATCCCCTTCGAAGCAGGATTGGTATTTTTATATTGTGCTAACATCTATGGGTGCAAGGAAATAGGTTGGTGGGATCCAACAGGATTACTTAAAACGTTGAATTTAATTTTCGTATAAATATATATATAATGATATATGATTGTTTGAATAATCTGTGATAGATTATAATGGAATTTGAATTGGTTGGATGCTATGGTATTGCTGGTTTAGACATTGGCATTTTAAAATACAATAAATATGAATATTGAATTTTTGAAAGAAAATAAAAAGGAAAAATTGATAGGAAAATATTTATAGTGAAATATGGATTTATTAAAGGAAACGAATTTAGGACAAATAAACAGCTTGATTTTTAAATTTGTACTTAATAATTTCGAAACATGGAAAAATAGAGATTTTGAATAATGTAAATAAAAGGGTTTAAAATAATAGAACTTAAGCGATATTGTTTAAGAGTAAAAGGGATTATTTTTAAAAACGAGATTTAAAATGGTTGCGAAGATAAACAGGAACTTGAAAAGAAGATACGAAATTGTTATACTAGATTTTTAATAAGATTATGAAAAGAAAGTGGAATCTGAATTTAGTTGGGTTTTGGGATACATTTGGGTTGTTTAAAAAATTAATTTAAAAATGGAATTTAATTTAGAAATCGATTTAAAATCGATTAAGAATTTTGAAACCGTTAAATACGGGAAATAAGACTATGGAATTTATAAGCAAGGTTTATAAATAAAATGAAATGATTATTAGTGGACAAAACTAAGATATAAATTCACGGTGACGATTTATAAGGAAATGGGTAAATTGGTTTAAAAACAAATGGCCGATTTTTTTAAGAAAATGTGAAAAGTATATTACGGAATTGGGGCGTAAATCAAAATTGGAAATAAGTCGAGAGAGATTTATAAATGTTAGACTAGTTATATTGGAATTGAAAAATATATTTTATCGAGAAACTGGGTTTGTTTTAAAAAAAATTAAATAATTAAATGGTTAATTCAAAAAAAGTGTTTAAAGAGTATTTCAGAAAATTAATTATTTAGTTATTTAAATTTGTTTAAAGTACATTTAATTATGAATTAAGTCAGTTTATATTAAGTTAATTATTATTTAAAATTAATCAGTATTATTATTTTTAAAATGATAAATTATTAAATATTAATATTTTATATAATAACTTTTATTTAAAAGTAGTTTGCCTAAAGTTTAACTTGGAAAATTATTATAGAGATTTCATAAGCATTATTTTGAAAATTATTAAATAAAGTTTTCGAGAAGTAATGGTATACTCGCATGGCGAAATCGGAGGCAGTGAGTGCCTTGAGCAGTTAAGTTTTGGATTTCTTTAGGATAGAAACATTAACCTTTGGCCTGTAAATCCATGGTCGATATAGTAGTGGTTCTTTCCTTATTTATTTTAAACAATTTTCAATTTTTTTGGAAAAGGATAGTTTGTGAATATACTAAATTCGGTAAGATAAGTGTATATTTTAGATAAAGAGATTTGATTTATTAAAATTAAATCACAAGGAGACTTATGTTTTTAGTGGAAAATGAAATATTTGGTTGAATGATTGTTATATTTGATAGTTAAATAATCTACTATCAAATTTGGGACCAAAACATAAGTTTAAGAATATCTAGGAGAAATATGGGAATAATATGGAACAGTTACCGTTCGAGGTGCTATACTGTAGGTATAAACTCCTTTCGTTCTTCTAGGACGTTGATAAGGAAATCCTTCCACTAACGGTTAGGAGGTGATCTCCGATCTTATTTTCATCCAATTATTTCCTAAAGAACCGGGGTTGAGTTTACCGGGAAATATTGAACGTTGTTACAAAGAGACTGGGATCAGATAAGTTATCCGAAAACCACTTCGATCGAACGAGTACATTCTCGAAGAGAAAACAAGAGCATGGAGTTGAAGATGGAGCAGTGAAGTGCAAGGGCTAATCAGCACTAATACTGAGGATTATTCCAAAATGGATGTAGTGGGAATAGTGCCTTCGGTTCCGTTTAGACCCAGAACGAACTTATATGGATGAATGCTATCAGTACATTATCATTGGAGGACAATGAGCATTCTAAGTGAAAAATACCTTAAAAGGTAATCGTAGCCTCTAGCCTCATCAACCGGGAATGACTGAAAAGAAGGGAGGATGCAGCAAGGCTAATTGGGTCACACCCAATTAAGGTATCATTACCATCTTTCTAGATACCCTCGGATATTATTAATATGATTCATGGAAGGAGCTCGGAAAGGATGGGAACACCCGTGGTGATAGCATATTCGATCTATTCAGGTTAGGGGTGGTCTAGTCTTGTGTTGCAGGGGATCCCAGCATGGTCCTCAGTACACTGATTCTAGACGTGTACTGTGATAGGTGGTACCCCGGTGCCTAGTCATTCGTAGGATACGTGCCTTTACGGTTTTGGTTGTAGAGCCAAGTATGCTGGAATTTAATTAATGCAACAATTTTAGCTATTTGAATAAGTATTTGTACCTAGACATTATTACAATATCAGATGATTTTGATATGAAATTTTTTGGTTATCATAAGGTAAAAACTCGTCTTGTTTATGTGTGGCGTGGTCTTACGAGATACCTTTGATTTTTAATGGGATTTTGATAACTTTAATAATTCAAATTGAGTGTGTTTTCTCACGCTTGTTTTCCAGACCGACTCCGGTGTTATTTTATTATAATGCTCGAGTCAGACCGAGTATTACAGATACATGATAGATGCTATAGAGCTCAGGAGACGAGCTGGATGACGAAGACGTATCACGCGTACTTGATTTTTATTTCGATGTGTATCGTAGGCCGTATATTCAGCATTTGTGAGGACAAGTTGTTAAATTATCCAGTATTGAGTTATTGATGTGTTGTACTCTGATGATGTAATGTATAAATAATAGTTACAGTTCTTTTCTTGTATAAAGACCGGCTGTTATCTATTGCATATTGTTCCGTTGCGATTGTGAGATTCTGTGTTGTTATTTCTATTTTCTTCTTCAACCTCCTTTTCATTTTCCCTAATGATCTGGTATTTTCGGCATTTGATTGCTCAGAATGTAATGAAGTAAGCGTGTTGATGTCGATTTTCGGGTGTCGAAAATCTAGGCCATCACACTTGGTATCAGATCCAAGTTAAGTGTGAACCTTGGCTCTGGTGGGGATTACTCATTAGAGATAGGGTTAGTAACACCCAAGAATGAGTTTGAGAGTATTAATAGATATGAGCGCGTATTTGTTAATGAATATAAAATTGTTTTATATTGTGTTGATTAATCTATTGAGTGGCTTATGGATTCTGGTCAATACGAGTAATTAACATTATTGATAGGGATCTCTAAATACTTGAACAGAGCAATTTGACACGATACTGTTTTGAAATAGGGTAAATGAAATAATTTTACCCAAATTGTTTTTACATATAAAGAAATAATTTTTCAAAAAATTATTATAATTATGTATGATGTGCTGGGTTGTTAGGAAATGAATATTAAACCATTATCATTTGCTGTGGTGATTGAATAAAAGTTGATATTATAACCAAAAGTTAAGAAATTAATTCATATAACAAAATGGAGTTTGTAAATATGAGTTTATAAATGTGATTTATAAATTGAAATGGAATAAAATTCCAAAGGAATATTTAAAGATGATATGGTTTATAAAAATGATTTATAAAGGAATTAAAAGATAAAAATTTAGGAATTTAAATCCCCCTGGTTTTGAAATGTTTTTCAAGTCTTGAAAAATAATAGTAATATTGTTGGGAAATATTTTTGAATTGGAAATGAAATCTATTGAGATTTGGGATAAAAATGTTTAAAAATGGTTTTAAAAGGAAATAAAAGCACTGAACTCACTTCGGTCGTTGGAAAATAATTCCGACGATGATTGCAACATCATCAGTGTTTATTTTGGAGTTTCCAAGGGAGGAATTGCTACCTTATTGATTTGCAATTGGAGTTTTGTTTTGGAAAACTAGTTTTGGTTTGAAATGCAAAGGAATAATTGGTATACAAATGGATTGTGTATGTAACAGCCCGCAAATCCGTACCCCTTGAATCAACACTATTCTACCTAAATCAGTCCAAGTTGTATAGAAATACGAACCGTTTGGGTTAAAGAAGAAGAGGTAGGAGAAGAGAATAGAAAACAACAACAGAATCTAACCATCGCAGCGGAGTAAAATATAATAGATAATAAATAATCTTTACTCAAAATCAAATATATCTGTTTACATATATTACATCATCAGAGTTCATCAATCACAGCTCACATCAAGAACATACAACAGGATACACAGCTACACAACACAGCGGAATATATATATATATATGAACAAGTAAGAGAGTACGTATCGTCCTCCTGCTCATCTCCTAAGCTCCACAGCATCCTATCCTGTATTCTATAATACTCGGTCTGACCCGAGCATTACAGTTAAATAACACCCGAGTCAGTCTGGAATACCAGCGTGAGAAAATCACACCCAATTGATTATTAAAGTTTCAAAAATCCTTTGAAAACAAAAGCATCTCGTAAGACCACGCCACAAATAAACATGTCGGGTTTTTACCTTACGATAGCTAAAACGTTTTTATTAAAGTCCTCTGATATTATAATAGTGTCTATAGCAAGTAAATAGAATCTAGCTGAAATGCTTGCATCTTACGTTTCAGCGGTAGTTGGGCACAATCAAAACCGTACGGGCGCGTAGGGAAAATGGATTCCAACTAATGGCTAGGCACTGGGGTACCACCTGTCACAGTACCTGGTCTAGATCAGCGTACCGAGGAGCACCCTAACTCCCCTGCAACACAAGACCGGAACCATCCCTTACTGGACAGTCCCGAGCAAGATCACCCCGCGGTTGGGATCAGCAACCGCCCACTAAGCCGAAATAAATGGATATCTAGACAGGGATGACCTCACCCTCCAGTGGGGGCTACCCTTAGAATATATCTCTTAGAATGCCCATCGTCCACCTAACGATGTTTCGCAAGCATTTATCCATACAAGTCCGTCTCGGGTTCGAACGGAACCGAAGGCACTATTCCTACTACATCCATTTTGGAAATATCCTCAGGATTAGTAGCGACTAGCCCTTGCACTTCACTGCTCCATCTTCGAATCCAAAATCGTTTTTCACGAAACGTACAAACCGAATCGAAGTGGTTTCCGAGAAATAAATCTCGATCCCGGTCTCTTCGAAACGATCAACGCATTTGGCCAATATTGATAGTCGATTATTTAACTATCAATTAATATTCACAAACAATCATCAAACAATAAATAATTTCCCAAATTATTTATTTATCTCAAAGATATCTTCACAAGATATATTTCTACTTTCAATCCTTTGAAAACAGTTTCAAGACCATCTTTCTTTTCAGAATAAACTTCCCAAATATTTTCTATCTCCTCTGAAATTACCAAGCACAAAACTAGATTTTAAAATAATTTAAAACACTTTACTTTGAAATATGTACTTTTAAAACATTTAAATTAAAACTACTTTAATAATTTGTTAAAAATACATCTTATATGAATATTTGAAAATAAAGTTACTTAATAAAATATAAAACTAGATTTCCACTTTTGAAACAAAATACTAAGTCACTTTTTAAATAATTACTACTATAATAGATTTGGTAAAATACTTACTTTAGAATTTAAATATTAGAAATAATAAAATTTTCAAAACATACCTTTTAAAACAATTTTAAAACTATTAACTTTTATTAAAAAATTTACTTGAAAACGTACTTAGTTATCCAGGGAGAATTCCAGCTTCAATCACTTAAATCAATTTTCCAAATTGATTCCCAATTTATTCCATTTGAAATAAGTTTCTTTAATTACTCAATTCATTTCAAATTTCATTAATTATGCATTTAATTATTATTGTTATTATTTTCCATTTGATTTTTAAATCTTTTAACCGAAATATACAAATTTCAGTTTTTTTCCAATTTCTTCTTTATTCTTTCAATAAATTAAATCTTAAATATTAAATAAATGTTTTGTTCTTTTAAATGTAAATATTGAAGTTTAAAATTCATTAACTTTCTGTTTATTCAAAAATTTCCTTTCCAATTCATTCTTAAATATATTCAACCCTTTTTTTTAATAATTATTTTACTTACAAATTCACTCCTTTTATTTCCTTTCCAAAATCCAGTTTATATATTTTTGTTAATTCATTATACCCAATTACATCCAATCGAACCATAGCATTCAATATTTCAATATAATTCATCATGGAATATCAAATAATCACAACAACAGAAGGTATTAAATAATTTAAATAAATGTTGAGGGATCCAGTTGGATCCCTCCAACCTGTTTTCCCTGCATCCACAGATATTAGCATTCTAAAGTATACCATACTATAGCACAATATAAATCAAACATCCCAAGATGTAGTATATACTATAATATAATCAATCAATTCATCCATTCAACCAATGGTTTAAATTTAATCATTTAAATTTAAATTTAAATTTAAATCTAACTGAGTGAGATTAACTCACCTTTGCTTTTCGTTTTGCAAACCATCCCATCTCACCTTGTTTTCCTCGATTTTCAGACCTTGTAAAATCATTAGTTGTTTTGTTAATATTTGATCAATCAAACTACTTAATTTCCATTTGATAATTTAAATGACAATAATTTATCTAAATTAAAATTTTATTCATCTAAAAATTAAATTTTAAATTAACTTTATATAACTACTTCAATGTCTAAACTCCTATATACTTTTTGATATAAGTTTAACCCGACCACCTTATTTTATAAATTCATTTTCTATAAATTTTAAAAATATAATTTCAAATTAAATTAACTAAGTATAGCAAGACTTTGTAAAATCAACCCATAATTTATTAACTTTTGAATCTGATCCTTTTTATAAACTCCTTTAGTATCGAAAATAATCTAAGTACGCAAATCATTCACCAAATCTAACATTTTAAAATAACTCGTACACTAAAATGTGTATAAGTATATCATAAATATGTCTATCTTAAACATTTCCATCTTCAAAAATCGTATCTCCACATATATATATTTCTGTTAGAATTAAATCGTAAACCAAAAGCAATGTACTCTTTACAATATATTCTCTGTTTTTAAACAGTTTATGATATAAATATATTCATATATATTATTATATATATATATATATGTCTCTTCTTTTCTTTTCTCTTTTTTTTTAATAAAAACAACTAATAGGTTACGGAAAATTGAGTTGAAGAAAATCCTCACCTGATGATGCCGACTATCACCAAGCTCGTTCGCAACCTCGACATCATCGACCCTACTACTCATCACGCGAGGCTCTCGCCGCTGCCTCTGGCTCGAGCTCGAATCGAGTTACGCGATGCCTTATCCCCCATAGCCGATGAAGTCGCCTCCTACCTTCGAGCTTCCTCTACGTCGTCGCTCTGTCCATCGGCCCCCAATAGCCACGTGATTCGCTCGCCGCAGCCCCAACCCTAGTCTCGCAATTTCCCCCAAAATCGAATGAAATTCGATTGCTCGAATTGATACGAGTTGAACGCGAGATGCCCTGGCTTCGAAAATCATTAGGTCGAAGAACAGAAGCGTGATTCTTTTTTTTCGATTTCTCTGTTTTAAAGATGAAGGCTTCGGCCTTATAAATTTGTTTATTTTTTTCTCTAGCTACGAATTCGATCTTGTTAGGGGATTCGAAATTTATAAAATAGGAAAACAAGGCTTCGGCTGAAAGACTACATCACTATTTGGCTTGGCTTCCTTCAGAAGGAAGACGTGAAAGATACTTTTTATTATTATTATTATTATTATTATTATTTATTTCTTTATTTTTTTGCTAACGATTTTGAAAGAGAACGGGGAACTTGACTAACTAAATTAAATTAAATTAGACTATTATCAATTAAATTTTCAACGCGTTTATATATCATACACTCACACACTAACCCCGATCAATACGAAATTTAAAATCCGATAATAATACAATATTACGGCCCCATTGGAACTGGTTTCGTCAAATTCTGAGACTGTGTCCGGGAAGACTATTTTTAAATTTAATTTAAACGACATAAATTTTAAAATTGAACAAACCACTGTTAATTTCAATTTTACAACTTCTATTACCTTCAGTGTTATCAATATAAATTTTACAAGCCTTCAGATTATTTATAACAGGCTTAAAATCTCAGGTTTCACATTTTATCCAAAACAAATTATTTAATTCTACAATTTAATTGTCAAATAAATCATGATATTCGTAATTTAAGTTGATAATTAACCTTTAAACAAGTTAAAATCAATTAATATTCCGATTACAAATGCTTAAAAATTCCGGGTCGTCACAGTGTATATATATTTGATTTCAAAAATGATTTGAAATAAATGGGGTATAAGGAGTTAAACTCTTGGATTTTCATTAAAAATGTTATTTGGGAAATATGATAAAATAGTTTGATAACTTATAAGAATTTAAAATTTGTTGGAATGAAATTAACTTAAGAAGAGTAAAATGGGAGAATGTGCAATAATGGAATAAATTAGTAAGGTAAACTAATTAAAATAAGTGAATTGGAAGAAATTAGCGAATGGAATATAAATAAGTTTAAAAACTTGTAAAATTTGGAATTCGATGTTGGAATGAAATTTAACTTAAATTAAGTTAAATAAAGAGAATTTTGGAAATTTAGCCTAAGTAGGCTAAATGGAAAAAAAGAATTATTGAAAATGGAATTTAGTGAGAATTGAAATAAAATTAGTAAATGAACTAATTAATTAAATTAGTAAGTTAAACGGATTTGAAATTGAATTTGACTGGAAATTAATTAGTAGATGGAACTAGCTTAAAATAATTAGTAAATTAAATAAGGTTTGAGAGATGGTTGATAAAATTCAATATTAAATTTGATTGGAAATAAATTAGTAAATGGAAGGTAAATTGGGTTCAAATGGAATTGAGAATTCAATTTGAATAGAAATGGATATAAACCAAAGTGATGAAGTGGAAAATAAATGTAAGAGCTTTGTATGAAATGTATACAATAGACTTAAGAAATTGATGGTGAAGTTCTTAAGTAAAATTGGTATTGGAAAATATACTGAGTAAGTATTTGAATGAAGATTAAATAAAACTTGTGTAAAAGGATAATTGTGAATAAGTGAATGGAAATTAAAATAAATGTGAATAGAAAGAATTTGATGTAGCAAAGAATCGGTTGGAAATAAAAACATAAGCTGTACGTACATTATCTTGTTCACATAACGATTTAATCCAGATTTGAGCATAGAATTTCGCAATGGTTATATCGATCCGAGTTGGGATATTTCGCTCGATTTTCAACGGTGAACACTGGATATGGATTTTTGATTGATTCTGAGATTCTCTATCATAGTTATGTCTATGTAAAGAGAATGATGGTTTCTAATCAAGGAACCAGATCTGAGTCCGCACTAGAGAGTCGTATGAACGATACTAGTTCGGAAGTGAAATTGTGTGATCGAGTGAGCTATTAGATTTGATATTGCGTATGGATGATATTTGTACATCATACGGGTTTTTGGTGAAATAAATATTGGAAATTCTAAAATGCTGAGTAAATAATTTTGAATTAATGATTTTGGATATCATTGGTAAGTAAGATACAGATATTTAAAAGCAAAATCGATGTCTTCGATTTCAAGAGTAAAATTTGATTTTCAAACAAGAAGGTATGTGTTTAAATTATGTTTGAAATTAATGATTTTATGATTGAGCCACTTGGATTTTGTTTTATTTTGATGATTTGGGCCCGTAGAGGCCTTTTTTAGTTTCTCGGATCTAGCCGCGCAAAGGAGACGTTGGCGAAATTTTTCAAAAATTTAGGGAGTTAGAAAATTTTGATAATTTATAATTTAGTTTTGAATAATAACTTGAATGATTGAGGGAATATAGTACTTGGAATTTATAGATGAAATTGGAAATTAGAAATAGTAATAATGTGGTTTCAGTAGAGTCGTGGAAACACTTGTTTATTCCATATTTTGGACCTTAGCTCCATGGAGCAATATGCTACTGCTGAAGCATGGAAGAATTGAAATCTTAGATAATCTTCTCCTTCCACACTCATTGAAGAGTACACTTCTTTCCAGAATTTCTCAATTTCTACTGTCTCTTCGATAGTCTCAGAGGTCTTTTTGATTGATTCACCTGGCGAAGATGAAACATCAGAGTGATCAGATGAACCGTCAGTGCTGTAGAATAACTGAAAAGTTGTTTGAAATTGTATGGTTTTGGGAAAGTTATTGGGTTTTGGACCATTCTTCATACCTGGCAATTTCGAGGATGAAATTCTTATTAGGGGAGGAATGTAACGATCCAGAATTTTGGATATTTTAAATTCAAATATTTAATTGATTTTAAATATTTAAAAGTCAATTTTTAACTTGAAATTTCAAATATAACCATTTATTGGATAATTTAATTATTGAATTAATAAGTGAATATTGGGTAAATTAGTGAGTTTTGAGTTTTGAGCTTTTTAAAAATAATTTAAAGGCTTACAAAATTTATATTATAATAACGAAGACGATAAAAAACTTTAAATGGAATTTAAAAGTGATTTGTTCAATTTTAAAAATATATCATTTGAAATAATGAGTAAAAAGAGCCTTCCAGGGCACACTCTCGGAATTCGACGAAACTAGTTCCATTGGATCCACATTAGTGTATTATTATTGGATTTTAAATTTCATAGCATTTGGAATTATCGTTTGGTCGTACGGGATATAAACGCGTTGAAACTTATAACGAAAATTCAACATAATAATTGGGTCTAAAAAGTTATCTTCTCCATACGATCAAATTAGGACTCAAAACCTTTTTCATTGCATTTAAAATAGGGGATAACATTATAAATGCCTAGTAGCATGCCTCGATAGGGACTCGAGATTTTAAGTTGTGAAATCGAGATGTTTTAAGATTTAATAATATAATTATTTGTTGATGGACCATATTTCCATCAGTTCTTTTTCCCTTCACTTCGACTCACCATAGATGAACTATTCAATCACATAAAGCATCTTCCCTCCCTTATTTTATAAGGCACGCAACAGTTCACAGTTTTAAAAAAATGGCCGATCTTAATAAAAGAAGAGAAAAAAAGATAACAGTAAAAATAATATTCGTTCCTCTTCAATGTGAATAGCAGCTCCATCCTATGGCCTAGGATCGCCGGTGCCGGTTTTGAAGTTATCTCGTGAAGGCGTCAGCTAGGAAATTGGTCATGGTAGGAAGCTCGATCTAATCACCAGCGGTGATGGATCGCGATGGCAGACGGTGGTAGTCAGACAAGCACGAATGAAGACTGAGGAAAAGCAGCTCGACCTCGAGCTAGGGAACAGCAGTGGTGGTGGCAATTGTGGGAAAAGGTAGCTGAAAGGTGGGCTGAATTTATAGGTAAAGGCGGCGGCGCTCATTGTCGGAGTGGAGGCCGGTATTCGCATTTTAAGTCATTCGTCGATTCGGGTTTCGCCGACGACTGGCGGCGTCTTAGACGTCGCGAGTCGAGGCGAGGGTAAGTGAGGGTCAGGCGAGTGGAGGGAAGGTAGCGTAATGCTGGGCTTTGTCTTGTGGCGGCGGTGGGACACAGTCAAGATGGCACACGTGGTCAACGAGAGAAGGAAGGAATTAGCGGTAATTCATTTGAATGGGTAATTAGTTGTTAATTATGTAATTAAGGAATTAGTATAATATTTTATTTGATAATCTTAAAATCATGATAACTTACTTATTTAGGGTCAGATTTGAACAAAACGAGTTGCCTTAGGATCGTATCGTCGAATACCATGAAAATGAATTGATTGGTAACAATTTGGAGCTTCTGGAATTTTTAAATGAATTCAAACGTGTTCGGATTCAATCGGAACCGAAGCGCGAAGAGACAGAAAATCAAAATGAGTTAATCTCACTCAACTTTGGATTACTGCAATTAGTTTTAAATAGTTAAAATTAATTGTTGATTGATTGGTTGAATTAATATATTTTCATCAGTTGAATGTGATATTATATCTAGTAGTATACATACATACATACATACATACATACGTACATACATACATAGATACATACATATATATATATTAGAGTGATTGATATTCCTGCATATATATAGTAGATGAGACCTTATGCGCCCCACATAAAAGTGGATGACCCTTTATACCACGATATCCCCCTCGAAGTGGGATTGGTATTTTTATATTGTGCTAACATCCGTGGATGTAGGGTAACAAGTTGGAGGGATCCAACAGGATTCCTCAAAAATGTTGAATTTAATTTTCGTATAAATATATGTATATAGTAATATATGATTGTTTGAATAATCTGTGATAGATTATAGTGGAACTTGAATTGGTTGGATACTATGGCATTACTGGTTTATTTTTTGGCATTTTTTAATACAATAAATATTTATATTCAATTTTTGAAAGAAAATAAAAAGGGAAAATTGAAAGTAAAATATTTACAATGAAATATGAATTTATTAAAGGAAATGAATTTAGGAAAAATAAATCGCTTGATTCTTAAATTTGTATTTAACAATTTCGAAACATGGAAAAATAGAGATTTTGAATAAAATAAAAGGGTTTTAAATAATAGAACTTAAGCGATATTGTTTAAGTGTAAAAGGGATTATTTTTAAAAACGAGATTTAAAATAGTTGGGAAGATAAAAAGGAATTTGAAAAGGAGATATGAAATTGTTATACTATATTTTTAATAAGATTATAAAAATAATGTGGTATCTGAATTTAGTTAGGTTTTGGGATATATTTGGGTTGTTTAAGAAATTAAATTAAAAGTGGAATTTAATTTAGAAATCGATTAAGCATTGTGAAACCGTTAAAAACGGGAAATAAGACTATGGAATTTATAAACAAGGTTTATAAATAAAGTGAAGTGATTATCGGTGGATAGAATTAAGATATAAATTCACAGTGAGGATTTATATGGAAATGGGTAAATCGGTTTAAAAATAAATGGCAGAATTTTTTTAGAAAATGTGAAAAGGGAATTTACGAAATTGGGACGTAAATCAAAATTGGAAATAAATCGAGAGAGATTTATAAATGTTAGACTGATTATATTGGAACTGGAAAATATATTTTATCGAGAAATTGGGTTTGTTTTAAAAATAAGAATTTTTAATAATTCACTGTGTAATGCCCCAAAATTTTGTAGAAAATTATTTTAATAAAATAATTCAGTTTTAAAAATATTTGGATTAAATATTGAAGGAATTTCTGAATTTAATGATGTGCAAGGGTATGTGTGCATATGCACACTGGAAATGGCACAAGAAAGGATTTAAAATTTCTGAGAAAAAAAATGATGATAATAAAATAAATAAACAAAGAAGGAAAGAATTTCAAATATGATTTTGAAATATGAATTATTAACCAAATTAAATATATATTTTTTCTTGGAATTAAATACTCACTGTAAAATTGAATATGTATACATATTGAAATTAAGCATATATGTATATACTGAAATTAAAAAAAATGAAACATATGTGTATGAATATTTTTACAGTGAAGCAAAGAAGAATTAAATAAATACATACCTCTGTACACATACACATTTTCTTTGAGCAGAAATGTGTTAAAGATAAGCAAGAGAAATAACATTAAATTGGCATAAAACACAATACGAGTAAGCATGTGTGTGTAGGTAAAAATAGTAAAGGGGATTACCGAAAATGAACAAATGAAGTCACACTTTTAACATGGCTTGAATAAGGGGAATGATATTCAAAAAAAAAAAGAAATAAACATTTTCTGTAAAGCAAAAGTAGAAAGCAACTGACCTTATATGCAGCCGGGGTATTGGGATGAAAATGTAAAAATATAAAATGCTTGAGAATTAACCAGGACAAAAATGGAATTTTGTCTTGATAAAAACCATAGTAAAAATATACATATAAATAAGCAGTTATAACCAGAGAAATCATCTTACCCGAGATACTTAAAAAAAATATAAGAAAGGAAGAAAACATTTAAAGGGAAGGAGAAATATTCAGGGGTTTTCCTGGTTCAAACAGGAGGAAGAACTTAGGTGAGTAATCTCACTATATTCTTGGCATTAAGTCCTGATGTGAGGCAGCCAATCTTTTATATTTTGTTTGCATATTTTGGTTTTGTTGAAAACAGTTTTATTAGATAATCTTATAGAAGTTTTGGATGGTTTTTGATCTGTAAGATGTTTGTTACGGATGTGCATGCTACTGTTTTATTATATTTTGAAAAGCTAAGGCACTAAATCCTGAAGTCATGGGAAGGATACTCATAACTGATATGGAGTGATGACATGAAAATCTCAACAGAAAAATAGTATAAGCTGCATTATGCTTTGCATAAGTGCTGAGGCTTAAGAAAAAAAAGTATTAGGGGTGCAATAGAGATTTCTAAGTGCTGAGTCCCTAATGAAACAGCAGAAATTCACAAGTCAAAAATTGTGATTCAGCTAGATCTTGAATCTGGTTCAATCACAGTTACTTGTAAATCATAATGATGTAACATACCATGTCTCCATACTCAGTTGTAAATACTCTTTTATATGATTTAAAGTTAAGTCATCTGATGGCAATATTCTTTGAAAATGATCATCTGTTTATTTTTGAACAGTATACTTGCAAGACATATGGAGGTGTTTTATACACTGTGACATGTTTACTTAGCTATCTGATGATAGAGATAAACAAGTATAATTAATAAATTAAATTAGGAAGGGTGAGCCAAGAAGGCAGCTGGAATGCTTGTCATATTTGAAGTATGCAAGTTGGCACATGGTTTGATTAAGCCCTGAGATCTTTGTGCAATGATGTGAATTAGTTCATTGCAATATGTCCCAGTGATTCCTTGATAGCAGATGAGGCTAGGGTATGAATTGATATAGATAGGCAACTCTCAAGTTTTTAAAGTAGGAACATGAGTATTCCCTGGACTGGTTGGAGTGGAACCATGGTTGTTCCAGTGCATTTTTATGCTATTGACTAATGTGCTTGTTTGTATAAGTATGTTTGTGTTAACAGTTGAATTATGAAGATACTAAGCCTGCACCAAATTTATCTGAAGCATAACATAACAGTTAATTAAAGAAATTGCAAATGCAACATGCTAGAACTCATGTTTTACTATATGCTTAATGTTATGAATATATTGAGGTTGCTCATACCAGACCATAGATCTGACCCTTGTTTGCTCATGGCATATGGGGGTGTCTCATTTTAAAATGAGGCAGCCACTAATGCTCTTTCAGGAATTATAGGAACTAAGTAGGAAGGAAGATTATGGTTGTTGAAAAATGAATGAGCATGCTCGTTAGTTTTAATATGAGCATAGGAAGATCTATCTGCATGTATTCATGAAAAAAAACTAGTGTCATGTAATGAACTTGCTATGTTTGATTGTACTAGTCATTTTCTATTGAATCTTTCTATGTATTAAAGTTTGAAAAATTAAAAGATTATCTGAGTTGAACAAGAAAATAAGCTTAAAGATTGCCCATGAAAATCTGGAAAAAGGAATATATTTGTATTGAGAAATTGTCATACAAAAGTTGATATGTATTAGTCAGGCTTGAGTCAATCAAAAACAGTAAGTTTAAGTTTAAATCTGATTTATTAGCTTGGAACATTCTTTAAATATTTAGTTACCTTTCAGGGAAATGTTTTGAGAAGGAACTTAAGTTCAGTCATAAGTTGTTTTACAATGTATGCATATATCTTAAAAAGGCTTCAAGTATTTTGCAAGTGAAAGGCATTTTACATTGACATGGATTGAAGTGTGTGTGTCTGGTTGACACAGCCACATGGTTCAGCCAGCTTCAAAAGAATGGAGCTTTGGTTGATCATGTTGGTCAAGGATTTGATAAGCCAGTGTATTTTAAAATCCTTAGTTCATTTAGCAAATAATTTACTAAAACTCTTCTTCAAACATTATAGACTAATATGCACATTAACTGGTTTGCATTATCAAATCAGTAAGTACTTTTTAGTCAAGATCTGGTTCATTCAAAACATAGTGGTTGCATACTTATAAATCATTTTCAAGTCAAGTATCCTTATCATCTCAAACTCAGAAGCAAGTAATCAAATGACCAACTTAGGGTGTATTATATTGATTGAGTCAGGAATAAGAGAGGTTCAAAAGGAAAATACATAAAGCCATGAATTGAAAATGATAAATGCAAATATCATTTTCTGGCCTTAATTAAATAGCAAATATTTGAACTACACAATAAAAAGGCTTTGAATTCTGAGATTATTCTGTTAAGATAAGTTATTGGTAAATCTTAGTTAGAATGATCAAAGCTATTATTATTATAAATAAACATGGGCAGGATCTACTCATATATTATAAGTATCATTTCAAAAAAAAACATGAAAATTAAAAATGGGTGGAAATTCAAATTCAAATTCAAATTCAAAACAAACAGAAAAGACTCTTGTTTAAGTACCATATCTCTGATTTTAAACAAGAGGGGCACATGCATCTTCATATGTATGTGCATATCTTATAAATACGCCGATATATTTATATTGGTAAAGATATGGATCCTGGATAATTGATTGCAAAAAAAATTACAGAAAATATAGGTAAAATAGGAGGGTCATTCCACACTGGTTCATTCAAAAAGTGTTTAAAGAATATTTTAAAAAATTAATTATTTAGTTATTTTAAATTTGTTTAAGGTATATTTAATTATGAATTAAGTCAGTTTATATTAAGTTAATTATTATTTAGAATTAATCAGTACTATTATTTTTAAAAGGATAAACTATTAAATATTAATTTTTTATATAATATTTTTAATTAAAAATAGTTTGCCTAAAGTTTAACTTGGAAAATTATTATAGAAATATCATAAGTATTATTTTGAAAATTATTAAATAAAGTTTTCGGGAAGTAATTGTATACTCGCATGGGGAAATCGGAGGCAATGAGTGCCTGCAGTTAATTTTTGAATTTCTCTGGGATAGAGATGTAACCTTTGAGCTTTGAATCTATGGTTGATACCGCAGTGGTACTTTCCTTATTTATTTGAAAGGATTTTCAGATATTTTTGAAAAGGATAGCTTGTGAATATACTAAATTAGGCAAGATAAGTGTATATTTTGGATAAAGAGATTTAATTTGTTAAAATTAAATCAAAAAGAGACTTAATATTTTCAGTGGAAAATGAAATATTTAGTTGAATGATTGTTTTATTTGATAGTTAAATAACTGACTATCAAATTTCGACCCGAAATATAACTTTGGGAATATCTAGGAGAAATACAGGAATTATATGGTACAGTTACCATTTGAGGTGCTATACTGTAGGTATAAAATCGTTTCGTTCTTCTAAGATGTTGATAAGGAAATTCGTCCACTAACTGTTGGGAGGTGATCTCCGACTTTATTTTCGTCCGATTTTTTCCTAAAGAACTGGGGTTGAGTTTACCGAAAAATATCTAACGTGTTTCGAAGAGATCGAGATCGGATAAGTTATCCGAAACCACTTCGATCGATCAAGTATGTTTTCTAAGAGAAAACAAGAGCATGGAGTTGAAGATGGAGCAGTGAAGTACAATGGCTAATCGCCACTAATCCTGAGGATTATTCCAAAATGGATGTAGTGGGAATAGTGCCTTCGGTTCCGTTCAGACTTAGGACGGACTTGTATAGATGAATGCTATTAGTACATTGTCATTGGAGGATAATGAGCATTCTAAGTGAAAAATTCCTTAAAAGAAAATCGTAGCCTCTAGCCTCATCAACCGGGAATGACTGAAAAGCAGAGGGGATGTAGCAAGGCTAACTGGGTCACTCCCAATTAGGGTATGCTTATCACCTTTGTAGATACCCTCAGATATTATTACTACGATTCATGGAAGGAGCTCGAAAAAGGTGGGAACACCAGAGGTGATAGCATGTTCGGTCTATCCAGGTTCGGGCTAGTCTGATCTTTTATTGCATGGGATCCTAGCATGGTCCTTAGTACATTGTTTCTAGACGTGTATTGTGACCGGTGGTACCCCGGTGCCTAGTCATTCGTATGGAATCCATTCTCCAATACGTGCCTTTACAGTTTTGGTTATAGAGTATAGTATGCTGGCATTTAATTAATGTAATAATTTCAGTTATATGAATAAGTATTTGTACTTGGACACTATTATAATATCAGATGATTTTGATATGAAATGTTTTGGTTATCATAAGGTAAAAACCCGTTGTGTTGTGGCGTGGTCTTACGATACCTTTGATTTTCAGAGGGATTTTGATAACTTTAATAATTCAAATTGAGTGTGTTTTCTAACGCTTATTTTTCAGACTGACTTGGGTGTTATTTTATTATAATGCTCAGGTCAGACCGAGTATTACAGATATAGGATAGGATGCTATGGAGCTCACGAGACGAGATGGATGATGAAGACGTATAACACGTACTTGATTTTTATTCCGATGTGTATTGTAGGCCGTATATTCAGCATTTGTGTGGACAAGTTGTTATAACTATCCAGTATTTAGTTATTGATGTGTTGTACTCTGATGATGTAATGTATAAATAACAGTTATAGTTCTTTTTTCTTGTATAAAGACTGGTTGTTATTTATTGTATATTGTTCCGCTGCGATTGTGAGATTCTGTGTTGTTATTTCTATTTTCTTCTTCTACCTCTTCTTCTTTTTCCCTAACGATCTGGTATTATTGGCATTTGATTGCTCGGCATTTAATACAGTGCATGTATTGATGTCGATTTTCAAGCATCGAAAATCCGGGCCTTCACTACTTTAATTTGAGAGGAGAGAGAAATGAAAAATCTGCCCCTAAACAGGGTCGTATCTATAGAGGTGGGATGACAGGGACTTTGACGTGGGTAGTCTTCGGCGATAGTCTTGGGGCAATGTTGACAATGACCTCGTCAACCATGATGGTATTATGTGCTAAACTCACTTTAGTGCCACTTTAACCATGCCGATCTTCGTCTTTGACATCTTCCAAGTGATATGAAGACCAAAGTGCTATATTGAACAACAGCGAAGAGCGGTGTCGCTTTGCTTCCATGCGATGTTAAGGTCTTCGTAGGCATTGACGGTGTCCAATACCAATACTGCTTCGTATAGACATGCGACGTCCCTCTTCATGCTGATCAAAGCACCGTGCTGAACATTACTGAAGAGCAGTGCAATATCTTCGAAGAGCTGCAAAGTGTAGCACTTCGTGGTGGCTAACGAAGAGTTTGTTATGGTAACCATAGGTGAATGATGGTGCCGACAAGGTTTAGCATCAATGGAACGTGCTTTGACTTTCTTTGACACCCATTGATAGCCTTCGAAGTTATTTGTACTGGATCTCTTTGTGCCACAAATCATGAACGTGATGTCCTCTCTGTGCCTCTTTTCATTATTGAAGTAACGTGACACTTTGACTGGTAGAGTGATGGCATGCAGAGTGACTTTAAGAGGCGTGGACTGATTAGCATCAAAGTGATGAGATATGTTTTTGATGCAAAGTGGTGCATAGCTCTATTGGATTGGCCTATCTTTATGTCCCCAGCATTGTTGGTCTTTGTCGAATTGCACCTTCTCGTCGTGAGCTCAATCTCATCTCTTTAGAGACTTGAATCCAACACCATATCTCCGCGTGAAATTATGTGGATAACAGTAGCCTTAATCCCTTTATGATGCCATTTCTTATAACATTACTTCCAATACTTAAATTACATAGATAACATTTAGCCCCCTAGTATAAGAGAACCTTTTACTCTTTAGGGTAAAACCATGAATTCCTTTGTACTACCTAATTTTGGCTTCATCTTCTAGAAATCAACGTCTTAAAGATAATGGTAGGAACCCGTAAATCCAACTTTTGAAAACAATAATGAAAGGCTATGAATTCAAGTCCGGCAATGATAATAGAAGTACAAAAATCCATATTTGAGAATAGTAATAAAAAACTATGGCTCCACGTTTGATAATAAGAAATCTAGAAATCTATATCTGATAGACCTAAAATTTGCATATGATAATAATAGAAAACCAGGAATCCATATAAGAAGACTAGAAACCCATATTTGGAAATGATGTAAGAAGGCCATAAATCCATATAAGAAGACCGAAAATCCATTTCTGACGATAATATAAGAAGACCAGAAATCCATATAAGAAGATCGAAAATCCATTTCTGACGATAATATAAGAAGACCAGAAATCCATATAAGAAGACTCAAAGTCCATTTCTTGCGATAATATATGAAGACCATAAATCCATATAAGAAGACCGAAAACCCATTTCTAACGACAATATACGAAGACCGAAATCCATATAAGAAGACCAAAAATCCATTTCTGGCAATAATATTGGTAGTCCATAAATCCATATAGGAATCTGAATTTAGAAAGCTATGGATTTAAACCAACTTCAATTTATTATAAATGTTTTATATAATTGTTATTTTAGTAAGTGTTTTATATAATAACTTATTTTATTAATGATGATTTAAAGATAAGTATTATTTTGAAAAATAATAATTATTATTTTGAAGATAATTATTATTTTAAAGTTAATTATTATTTTAAAGTTAAATATTATTTTAATGTCAATTATTATGTTAAACTTAATTATAATATTATTTTAAAGTTATTTATATTATGAATTTAAAGTTAATTATTATTAAAAAAGGTTAATTATTTCATAATTTAAAGTTAGCTATTTTTTTTAAAGTTTAACGAAAGTTCATTTTTTCCTTAGGAAATTTGATTTGATTCGATGCACTACTTGGCTCTTGATTTTGAATGATCTGGGAGTACTACTTGGTTCTTGATTTTAATTAATTTTGGAGAACTATTTGGCTCTTGAGTTTGATCAATATTCCTTTGGAAGATTTCGGTGCTTTAGTGAGACCATTAATGATGGTATTAAAGGCTTACTTCATCCTCCCTCTAGGAGACGCATCAACAAGGCCACGTAAGCAGGGGTTAAAGGATTTCTTGGTGCTTTAGTGAGGCCTTCTAATGATGGCACTAAAGGCTTACTCGACCTCCCTCTAGGGGTGCTTCAGCGAGTGCCATTGATGACAGGCGTTGAAGGCTTTCTCGGTGCTTTAGTGAGGCTATATAGTGGCAGGCACTAAAGGCTTACCTGACCTCCCTCTAAGGGGCGCTCCAATAAGATATTTGATGATGGCACCGAAGGCTTAAGGCCTTTGATGGCCAGCACCTCTTGCGGTCAAGCCTTTTATGGCTGGGGCCTCTAATGGCTGGGACCTCTTGTATTCAAGCCTTTGATGGCCGAGATCTCTTGCGGACGAGCCTTTGGCCGGGACCTCTTGCGGTCATCCTTTGATGGCTGGGGCCTTTCCTTTGCCCTAAGAAAATTCTACTCCTTTCTGTAACTAATTTGATAATTCCTTTTTGTTCATCCATTATCGGGAAGTAAGGCCGTAATTGTTCAGCATTCCATGTTCCTGCTATGACGTTGCCATTTGGTCAGCAAAGTTTACAAGTCCCTGGTGGAATTAGTTTGTGCACGATTAAGGCTCCTTCAGCGGTCCATCCGTAGGATTCTTGGTATTTTCCAAGACTCACCGGAGCACTAGATCTCTTTTTTGGAATGTTCGTTCTTTTACACTTGAATTATAGTATTTGGTTACTTTCCATTGGTACTCAGCTGTTTGGACGGTTGCCATATCTCTTAGTTTATTGATTAGGTTTAAGGCTCGTTCTTCAACTCTTGATTTGGGTTGAAGGCATATGCGATCCTTCGATTGGAAGCACGGCTTCACATCTATATGTAAGGGAATACGGAGTATGCCCTGTTATAGTTTTAGTGGAAATTCTATATGCCCATAGGGCTAGAGGCAGCTCCTCCACCCTATTCCATTTTTCTTTGTCCGATCATTTCTTCAAAATAGTTTATATAGATTTGTTAGGGCCTCCATAACTCCATTTTCTTTGGGATGGGCTACGGATGAAAAGCTTTTAGTAATCCCATTTTGTTGCAAAATCAGGTTAACTCTTCACTTACGAATCAGGTTCCATTGTCAAAAATTATCTTATGCAGGATTCCAAATCGAGTAACGGTATTTTTTATTACAAGTCTAAGAACTTTTCGTGACATGATATTTGGAAGTGGTTCAGCCTTCATCCACTTAGTAAAATAATCGATGGCTACCACAGAGTACTTAGTCACCTTTAGAGACTGGTAGTGGTCCAATCAAATCAATTCCCTATACACCGAAAGGCTATGGGCTTGATCTAGAAGTTAGTTCGCTTGGAGGTAAACGAGGAATTTTAGAGAATTTTTGGCACTTCTCGCATCTTCTCACATAGTTGATGGCCTACTAGTCATCTGAGGCAAATAGAAGCCTTGGCTTATAACTTTTTTAGTCAATTTTACCCTATTGGAGTGGTCTCCACAAAAAATTTTGTGGGCTTCTTGAACAATTTGTCCTCTGCTTCTGGACTAAAACATTTCAAGTAAGGGAGTGAATATCCCCTTTTATAGAATATTCTATCTATCATGACAAAGGTTGGGGCTTGGTGCTTTATCCTTCTCGCTTCCTTTTTATCTTTCAGTTGTTTTTCTTTTGTTATATACTCAACTATAGGTGTCATCAATTGTTCTTTTATTAATCATTAGTTCCTCTGTGGGGGAGTTCTTTCTGAGGAATTCCAACTTCATCTCCCCTCTCATAATGTGTTAAATCCTAAGACCTAGTCGGTGCTAAAGCTTCATTTTCTGAGTTAGTTTTATTTTCCTCAACACTAGGATTTTTCTAATATCCCACCAGCACAATTAGAGATTTTGGTGCTCCTCGTGCGCTGGCCAGCTTGGCTAAAGAGTCAGCTTAAGAGTTCTTGTCTTTGGGTATTTGATGTATTAAATAATCTTCGAATTGAGTAAGCATCTTCAATATTTTCTTGACATAAAACATCAACTTGGGATTCTTCATCTAATATTTCTGGTTTAGTTCTTTTACCATCAACTGTGAATCACTGAAGATTTCAATCTTGGGATTTTCAATTGAAGAGCCAGGGTAAGTCCCGCTATCATAGATTCATATTCTACAATGTTGTTGGTAGCTGGAAACCCTTGTTTCATTGCATAGTGCAGGCGATGTCCATCAGGAGTTATGACCATATATCTAGCCTTAGCTCCTTGTTCATTTGAAGCTCCGTCTACAAATAGTTGCCATTTAGGGTTCAAGTCTTTCTCCTTTTCTGATTCCACCTTAATGAATTATGTGCATTCATTGAAAAAATCCGCTGGAGCTTGATCATTAATTAATACTCGTGGTAGAAATTCATATCATATTGGCTAAGCTCAATCCCCCACTTAACTAATCTTCTTGAAGCTACTGGCTTACTAAAGACCTGCTTCCATGGAAAATTGGTCAAGACTTTGATTGGGTATTCCTGAAAGCAGGCTCTCAATTTTCACTCCATAAGCATTAGATAGTATGCTAGCTTCTCTATAACTGGATATCTAATTTCCACATCTTTGAGCCTTTTACTAGTGTAACACTCCGAAAATTGGATCCCCTTTTCTTCTTTTACCAATACCGAACTAACGGCATGTTCGGAAACTTCCATATATAGGTAAATACTTTCCTCATCTACTGGGCTAGAGAGAATCAATGGTTTTTTGACCTTTTAATTCTTTGGAAGCCTTTTGAAAATTTTCGTTCCATTCGAAAATATTTTTCTATTTTATTACATTGAAGAATGGAATGCATTTATCGGTGGCCTTAGAAATAAATCTGTTTAATGCTATCACTCTTCCATTTAGATTCATCACATCTTTGCTTGTCTTAGGTTCTACCATGTCTCTAATTGCTTTAGTTTGATCAAGGTTGGTTTAAATCCCTCTTTCGCTAACGATATATCCTAGGAACTTGCCAAATCGGATCCCAAAAGAACACTTTTGTGGATTAAGTTTCATTTGATATCTTCATAGCACGTCGAGTATCTCTTCTATATCCTCTAGATGACATCCTTTTTCTTAAGACTTAACCAGCTTGTCATCTACATACACTTTCAAGTTGCGACCTATCTGTTCCCTAAACATTTGATTCACTGGCTTTGATAGGTTGCTTGTAATGACCCTAATTCTTGGTGACATTATGAGCAAATCTTTACTATCTTGAGTAGAGACTATGTTAGGCTTGGAGGGAAGACATTTATTGGAACTGAGGATGCTATTGAGGTAGAGAGCTAGTTGCTGCATTATGAGCGAATCTTTGCAGACTTGGGGCTCAATGATGAGCAGAAGAGAATGCTAGCTTCGAGAAAGCTTCAAGGAGCAGCTTTATTCTGGTGGAATAGTGTGACGGCTTGAGTGGATAAAGAGACGACGACATGGGCTGAATTTAGGAGGAGGTTCCATGAGAGGTTCATGTCTGTGATGGCACAGTCTGCTTTGCTCAGAAAGTTTACTGAGTTAGAGCAAGGAGAGATGTCTATGTTGGAGTATGCTAGAAGGTTTGAGGAGTTGTCTAGGTATGGACATACCACTGTGGATACTGTGATGAAGAGAAATGAGAAGTTCAGAAGGGGGTTGAAGCCTGAGTTGGCAAGGGCTACATTACCTTATATTAGGGATACTTGTGATGTTGTAGTAGAGGTGGCGTTGAAACATGAGGAAATGCTTGCTTCTTTGGAGAAGAATAAGGTAAAGGAGGTTTAAGTGGACCAAAGTCAGAAAAGGAAGTTCTTTCATAAAAAGGATGCTCGAAAGGGTGGAGCCACGAAGTAAGGAAAGTCCAAGGTTGTTTGCTTCAAGTGCGATAAGAATGGACATTCTGCTAATTAATGTCGTACTGGAAAGTTGAAGGAAGTGATCAGGAAGATGAATATCAGATGCTTCAACTGCGATCAGATTGGTCATTATAAGAATCAATGCAAAGAGCTTGCTAAGGATGGAAGGGGCAAAGTATTTGCATTGGAGCCTGCTACATCAGGACCAATAGCTCAGGAGAAAGGGAAAGCTGTGTGGGGAGGTATGCTTCAGATCCATGGTATGTCTGTTAGCGTTCTGTTTGATACAGGTGTATCACATTCTTTTATATCTCATTGTTTGGTAGATAAGTTTAACCTAGAACCTACATATTTAGTTACTTCCTTAAGGGTTTCAAATCCGATAGGAGGGTATGCGACACTTGGGATGGAGTGTGATCACCTAGAGTTTGATTTGTTATGTTATACCTTTGTTTGTAGTTGGCGTGTGTTTCACTCTGTAGGGTTCGGAATTATCTTGGGTATGGACTAGTTAAGTAAGTATGATGCTAGGATAATTCGCCGTGATAGGAAAATATCACTTAGACGCCCTGACTGTAGTGATTGGATTATTTATACCGTAGAAAACCCTAACTGTGAGGTAAATACTTTGTTGGGTGTTGTGGAGGAATAAGATGAGTTGAATCAAGTTTTCATGGTTAGAGAATTCATGGATGTCTTCAAACCGGTAGTAGGATTGCCACCGAAATGAGTCATTGAGTTTTGGATATATTTGGTGCCTAGAGCGGAACCAATGAGTAGGCCGCCAAGTGGGATGACACCTACGGAGATGAGGGAATTAAAGGTGTAGTTGGTGAATCTGGAAGGCAAGAATTTTATTAGACCAAGTAGCTAACCTTGGGAAGCAGATGCAGTGTTTGCTAAGAAGCCGGACGGATCATTAAGGTTGTGTATCGATTATCATAAGTTGAATGAGAAAACGATAAAGAATCGATATATGTTGCCTAGAACTGATGATTTTTTCAATCAGTTGAGTGGAGCTAAGATATTTTCTCGGTTGGAGTTAGCAACAGGTTTCCATCAGCTTAGAGTAGTAGAGGATAGTATTCCTTTGACGACGTTTAGAACTAGATATGATCATACGAATGGTTAGTGATGCCATTCGGACTAACTAATGCATCGGCATTCTTTGTAGATTTGATGAACTTATTTTTTGAGAGCACTTGGTTATGTTCGTTTTGATTTTCATTGATGATATTTTGATATACTCTAGAGATGAGAAGGAGCATGAATTTTATCTTAGAGTTGTGCTAGAGACATTGAGGCAACATCAGTTGAAGGCGAAGTTTTCGAAATGTCATTTCTGAAAGAAGGAGGTGAAGTTTCTTGGTCATGTAGTCTTAGAGAAAGGGTTGTTTGTAGATCTGACTAAGATTGAAGCAGTGAATAATTGAAAAAGACTCGAGACAGTGACTGAGATAAAGAATTTTCTTGGATTGGCTGGATATTATAAGAGGTTCATAAAGGATTTTTCATGGATAGCAGCACCGATGACCAAGCTAACGCGAAAGGATGTGAAGTTTATGTGGATCGTTAAGTAGGAGGAAGCATTCCAGAGATTGAAACACTTATTGACCCATGCACCTATATTTGTTGTTGCAGAAGGGAATCAGGATTTGGTAGTTTATACAAATGCATGTGGAACTAGATTAGGAGCTGTGTTGATGCAAAGAGGTAAAATGATTTCCTATTCTTCTCGATAGCTTAGACCGCATGAGGTTTGATATCCAACACACGACTTGGAATTAGCTGCAGTGATTTTTGCAACGAATGTGTGGAGACATTAACTTTTGGAAGAGCGATTTGAGTTGTACATGGATCATAAGTCATTGAAGTATTTGTTCTCTCAAAAGGAGCTGAACATGAGACAGCAAAGGTGGTTAGAGTTTATTGCTACTTTTGATTTTGGAATTAAGTACACACCAAGGAAAGGTAATAAGGTTGTAGATGTGCTTAGTAGGAAGCATCAAAATGCAGTATTGGCGATGATATCTGAGTGGAAGGATTTGGAAGTGTTGTCGACTTGTAGAGTTCAGTGGAGATCATAGGTCGGATCTAGTGAAGGAACTGTCGTGTTATCTTATTTAGAAGTTCAACAGGTAATGATCAAAAGATTGCTTCTAAACAGGAGGAGGATCCAATATTAGTTGAATGGATTGGAAAGTTAAAGGAAGGAATGGAGAGCGATGACTTGAAGGATTTTAGTCTTGACCAGAATGGATGGTTGAGAAAGAAGGGAAGATTGCATGTTCCGAATGTGAGAAGCATTTGGAAAGACATTTTGGAGGAATGCCATCATTCGAAGTTTACTATTCATTCAGGAGGACCTAAGATGTATCGGGACATTAAGAGAAGTTTCTTCTGGGAAGGTATGGAGAGGGGTGCATGCTTATGGATAAAGCAGTGTTTGAACTGTCAACATGTAGAAGCTAAACATTAGAAGCAAGTGGGTTGCTACAGCCATGAGATATTCCAGTATGGAAGTGGGATTCTATTTCTGTGGATTTTATAGATGGGTTGCCAAGATTTAGTGGAGGAAATGAAAGTAAATGAGTCGTAGTGGATAGATTGACCAAGATTGCCCATTTCATTCCAGTTAAGTCAACTAGGATGGCACCGTTTTTGGCAAAGTTATTTATAAAGAATATAGTTAGACTTCATGGAATTCCTAAGTAAGTGATATAGATTCCTTGTTCACTAGCGAACTCTGAAAGAGTCTACAGGAGATTTTAGGAACCAAGCTCAAGACGAGTACCGCTTATCATTCATAGACTGATGGGCAAACGAAAAGAATTAAAAAAGTTTTAGAGGATTTGTTAAGAGCTTGTGTGTTAAAAAATTTGGGGATCATGGGAAGACTATCTGTACTTAGTCGAGTTTTCGTATAACAACGGTTATCAAGCTAGTATTGGGATGGCACCATTTGAAGCTTTGTGCGGAAGGCCATGTAAATCTCCTATTTGTTGGTCAGAGATCGGGGATAAGTTGGTTCTTGGTCCAGATTTGGTTAGAGAAGCTGCAGGGAAGATTGAGTTGATTCGAGCTAGAATGAAGGATGCTCAGTCTACGTAGAAGAGTTATGCAGATAAAAGACGAAAAGACTTAGAGTTCTCTGTTGGATGCTTTTGTTAAGGTGTCACCGAAGAAAGGTGTAATTCGATTTGGGAAATTAGGGAAGTTGTCACCGAGATTCGTAGGATGATTTCCTATTGTAGAAAGGATTAGGAAACCCGCATATAGAGGAGAGTTACCGAATAATTTGATAGGAGTCCATAATGTTTTCCATGGTTCTCATCTATGGAAGTGTTGGAGACCCGAAGACTACTATTGCACCAACCGTGTTAGATAATTTAGTAGTAGAGACGGACTTGACTATAGTTAGAAAGACAATTCGTATAGTCGCAAGAGATGAGAAGAGGCTAAGGAACAAGACAATCAAATTAGTCCCAGTGGAGGACTATGAGAGAGGACTATACTTGGTAGACTGAGAGTAGGATTAGAGACACTTATCCTAATTTATTTGATGGTATGTTTTACCTTTTTGATTAATTTGTTGTGTACCTTATTGTAATTTCGAGGACGAAATTCTTTATGGATGGGAGTATGTAACAACCCTAATTCTTGGTAACATTATTTAGTAACATGTAAAGGTAAATGGAATGAAATAATGTAAAATGATTAGGAGATTGAGATTCGTGATTAATAAGGGGTTGTTGTGCCATGTTAATGAATAAATTAAATTGAGCTAACATGAATTAAAATAGACAAGGGTAATAGGTAAGGGAAAAGTTGAGAAAAGAGTATTCTCATACCCCAAATCCTTAGGAATTCATTTACAAGTTCATTAAGAAATCAAAGACAAAGTAAAGGCCGACCACCATTAGAAAGGAAGAGAAAGATAAACAAGAAAAGCTAAAGGAAGAAGTGTAATCAATTTAAATCCATTCAAATCTCAAACTCCTTAATCTTAAAGCTAAGGTAAATGATAACTACATTTTTTTTGTTTTCTTAAATGTTTTCAGTTTATGGATAATCCGAATTTATTTGCGATGTTATGCCATGATTTTGAAGGATTAAATGTTTATATATGCTTGTTGATGATTCATGATTATTCATATAGGTTTTATGATATGTTTTAATGTGAAAACACAATTAAGTGGCATCCAAATGCCTTGCGAATTTAGATTATAAATGATATTTTAGAGATGGGTTTCAATTTTCATAAACGTGGATTTTAAATAAAGTTTTTAGTGAAGAGAATGATTATTTGGGTTTAAAAAATTATTTACGACAAAATGACATATGCTTTGGGTGTAAATTCGATATATGTTAAAAAAAACATATTAAAAATGATTTTCTGGAATTTTTATAGAATTTTCCTAAGTGTTTCAATAGATATATAAAATTATTTAAGGTATGGGACTTAAATGTTTTATATATTTATAAAAGGAGAAGGGGTATTTTGTAAATTAATTAAATTGTTTATTTCTAAAATATTGGCAGCACTTTTAGAAAAGAAAATTAGCAACCAATAATATTTTGACAAACAAGGCAGGTTAGTTGAAAAGTATTTCTTTTTAAAGTTAAAAACAGATTTTACATGCTTTAGGCATGTTTCGCCTCTTTCAGCACAGGGGTTTCGATTGACTAGTTCCGCCTCAATTGCTATCGAAACCAATGCACATAGTATCAATAACTTGGTACACAGTGAATTGGACAATGGCGGAAGGAACTGGGTCGAAACCATAGGTTCTGATGGGGTCGAAACATGACTTTGCTTTAAATTGAAAATGCACCAACTTTGCTTTCAAAGGAAGTGCTTTCGACCTGGTTGGCTTTCGGCGAGGTCAAAATGCCTTAAAGGAAAGGTTTCGAATGGGTTGCGCCTTTTGTTTTAAGTAAATGATTTCGAAGGGGTCGAAACCCCTAGCTGCCGCTTTTTTACCTTTCGAAGTCAATTGTTTTGGAAGGTATACTTTGTTTTAAAATCCAAGTCACTTCTCCAATGCTTTCGAAAGGGTTGGTTTCGACGCTGTCACTTCTTTGCTTAGGAGCTATTTTTGAAAGATAGCTTTCGACTTAAATGTTTTATGACCCTTTTGCTCTATTGAAGGTAGAACCCAAAGGTTTCAAAGGAATTAGTTTTAAACGGTTTCAAAAGGTTTCCACATGTTTTAATTGAACCTAAATGCTTTCGAAAGTTTGCTGCTTATAAAGATTTTGATGCTTTCGAAAGGTTTCAAAGAAAGGTTTCTAAGGGGTGGTTCCCCAATGGTTTTGGAAGGTTTAAAAGGAAAGGTTTTCCAGCTGTTTTAAAAGGTTTGAAAGGAAAGCTTTCCAATGGTTTCGAAAGACAGTGTTTAATGGTTTTAAAGAAGGACGTCTAAGGTTTTCAAAGCTTTCGAAGGAAAGGTTTTTCAATGGTTTCAAAAAGAAGATTAAATGGTTTCAGAAGATGTGTTTTGTACTTTCGGCCTAGGTTATAAAGAAGGGTTTGCTTGGTTTCGAAAGGGATACCTTTAATGGGATCGAAAGGGGTGGATTCAAAGGTTTAAAATGCTTTCATCAACAAAGATTTGTGTAAAGTATATATAACATGGCAAGGTGATTTGAGTAAAGCACAAAGTATAGATATTTTCCTTGTTTAAAGTTTGATTTAAAGGTTTAAATCAATTAGAGATGAAAAGGTTTTCAAGGAAAATTTAAGAGAAGATTACCCTAAGTAAAATGACTCAAATGTTTGTATACTAGATGAAACTGGTATAGGGTCGCGCCCTATCCATTATCAATTAGCCCCCGGCTAATTTAGTCTAAAGTTCCAGTGTGTAGGGCTTTTTCACAGGTAAGACTAAAATGATGTTACACGTAGAAGGGAATATATTTGTACAGAGGTAGGTTATTGGTGAGCCCGCAAAACCATTAGGATCGGTTGACCTGGAGAAAGTAAGTTAGGGACAGACTGTGCAGAAGAGGAGTATCAAACAGATGTTAGATTATTTGTTCATATATTATCTGGTAAGCCCGAGTCAGCCAAAGGGTAGTAGTTAGCCAAACAAAACTATAGTGTTCAGACAGATAGTTCATTTGTTATCTGATATGTAAGTTTACATGATAATGCTTTACAGTTTTAACCAGTTTTGGTTGCAGGATTATGATTCGCAAAAGATATGCTTTAAAAGGATATTGGTGAGGGAAAACTCATTCCGCTAAGCGGTGCGATCTCACTTAATATCAAATAATCGAGATGTATAGTATTATTCACACCATACTTTATGTCCGACTCGAAGTTTATGTTTTACCCTTAGACTTTCGGGTGCTCAAAATTGATTTGAGTAGGCTGAGGGTTAAGGATTTACAGGATTTAACAGGTTGGCGAATGAAGTTTATGGAGATGAGCAGGTGGCTGATAAATAGCTATATAGGAGTTATTGTTTTATTTCATTTGATTCTGTTGTGTTGTATTATGTCAGTTATGACTAGTTAGTACTCTGATCAACTGAGGGGACATCTTCATATGTCGCTCCTTGCGTACTTTGTAATAATTATATTTGATCTGAACTTAAGAAAAGTATAGGATTATGTAATTTGAATATGAAATGCTGTTTTGAAATGTAATCAATCTTTTTTAATCTGTGATATTTTTATTTCATATTCAAGTGCTTCCGATATTATGGATACCATTAACATTATCATATTTGGTCACCGGAAGTTAATATTATGGATGGCTGCAGCATCTATAGTGCTTAGCTTTGGACCTCCACATAGGGGATGTTACATTGCTTCAACGTTCTTTAAGCCAAAGGGCATGACCTTGTAGATAGTTTCCCCAATCCGTTATGAAGCTGGTATGTTATTTATCCGGTTTGAACATTGAGATTTGATTAGAACCTGAATATGCATCCATAAAAGATAAGAGTTGATTTCCACTTATCGCATCAATCAACTGGTCTATCCTTAGGAGTGGATAACAGTCCTTCCAGCATGCTTTATTCAAGTTATTATATTCAATACATGTTCTCCACTTTCCATTGGGCTTCTTAACTAGCATTAGGTTAGTTAACCATTTTGGATATAACACCCTCTTATGAAACCATTCTCAAGCAGCTTTTTTACTTCTTCCTTTAGAGCATTAAACTGAACATTATCGAATTGTCTTTTTTTTATTGAACTGACGTGATGTTTGAATCTAAGTCAAGGCGTGATACATGACAGTTGGGTCTATCCCGACCATGTCCGACTGAGTCCAAGCAAACACGTCCTTGCTAGACTAAAGAAACTGAATACATGACAGTTGGGTCGATCTCTTCTTCCTCTATTTCATCCTTTAATAAGTTTTCTTCTTTTCTTTTCCTTTTTTCCTCTTCTTCTCGAAGAAGTTAAATTTTCTCAACGCGTACCTAGTTGTTTCTTCATGTTTCGCTTTGGCTTTAGGTGATGAGTTTGAAGAATCATCATCCAAAGGCTTTTTAAAATTGGCTTTAGTTAATTGGTTTTCCTCCAAATCATAACGAGAAAGATAACTTCATTCGTTTGGTTCAGCGATTGCAAAGCACATCTCTTGAGCACTAAATTGCACACTCCTTATAGCCTCCCAAAGAAAGCGTTATAGTAAGATAGTTGGTTAATAACAACAAAGTGGGTTTTAGGTCATGTAGCATGGCAGAATTCCCATTTGTGTGAGAAGCTTCAGTTGTCCTACTAGAGTCGACCCCTCATTGTTGAACCCAAAGATAGGCTCCAAGCTTGGTTCCAGCTTCTCCTTTGAAATCCGCATCTAGTCAAAAGCATGCTTAAAGATTAATTGACTACGCTGTTAGTATCTATTAAAATCTCAAAGACCATAGAAAGTCTGATTTATGCGGTAGTCATCAGTGGATCATTTGTGGGTGGTATACTCCTCTTAGTTCTGGTGGAGTGATTGTCAAAGCGTGCATTTGAATCTAAAGTCTCAGGTTTTTAGCAGTGGTTCTTCCTAGATGGAGAAAATTCCTTGGCTTCCCTGACACATCAGCTTCAAGCCCCTTTGCTGCTTCCAACCAAGTGCAGGCTCTTGTGAATCACATCAATCCGGTTAAGAGGTGGAATGAAGTCAAGTTGAACATCTTCTTCACCACATTTGTAGTATTGCTTGGCGGCTTCTAATTGTTGTTTCCAGAATGACAGTCTTCTGTCCATTTTTGATAAATCCTTCAGTTGTCCATTGCATATCATCTATTGGATTATTCCTGCCAACACCTTGCACTCATCCGTATTTTGTCCATTTGACTTGTGGTATGCATAGTAATCCCTCCCTTTATTGGTTCAGGATCAGTTTTAACTTAATAAGAAATAGAGCATTCATCCTTCTCCTTCATAGTGGCATATCTAAAAGAGTGCCTTATTTAGAGCGACATGACTAGCATTCAAATCTTCCTCCCACCTTAGTTTCCTACGATTACGAACATTGTTGAATTTCCCCGTTTTCTTTTTGATTTGAGCCTTCTTCATAACATGGTACATTTCATCCATGCTAATAAATTCGTCGACCTAGAAATGGAAGTCCTACAAGTCTTTGCACCCGTGGATGTAAAGCTCTCGCCAAAATTGAGTTTGCTCAATTAACCCTGAATGCACAACTACTAACATGTCTCTATTAATCATGTTCTTTGCCTTCAAAGCTTCCATATTGAATCTCTTGAGATAATCACCAAGCAGCTCCCCAGGTCTTTGCTTGATATTGGCCACTGCAGTGTAATCAACGGTTAGGTCTTTGCAAATGCAAAATTGGGGTGAGAACTCGTAAGAAAATTACTTCCATGAATGTATGGTCCCATCCCGGTATTGCTGGTATCACTTGGTTGTTGTTCCTTTCAATGTGGTTGGAAATAGCTAGCAGCGAATAGTTTCGGATGCATTATACAGATCTATTTGACTTTCAAAGCCCAATGGATGGTTGTTTGGATCGGTGGTTGCATTATATTTAATACTTGGAATCTTGATATAAGAAGGAATTTTCTCGCTTGTAATCTTGTCAGTAAAAGAAGCCTCTCGTTGATTATCAGTAGCCCGATCATCTAAAGCCCTCTTTCCATTTAGGTTGAGCTTGTCCTTTGCCACCTTCTCTACCAGGTCTCTCAAGTAAGACTTGTCATTTTGGTAATTTCTCCTCTCTGGTTTATATCCCTCAAAAGTCAAACTCCTAGACTGCTATCCAAGTTTCTTCTTCATTCTTCCTTTATAATCTACCCGAGCTTGTTTATCATTTTCCTTTTTGTACAAAACTTGAGTAAGCTTGCTTTTGCTTCTACTTCTGAGCAAGGAAGCATTTAAGTTTCTCCTTGGAGATTCCGCCTCATCTCCACTCATAATTTGGCATTCTTAGAAGATTTCTGAGCGAGCACCGCTTCTAATAGCCCTTTTATATCCAGCAACTGTTGTGCCAAGCTTTTAATTCTCCCTCGTTGGCTGGTTGTTCCAGTGCAGACAACTATCCCGAATCAGCATTTCTTAATTTGGAATTTAGGGTAATGTTCACTTCTAGAATTACTATTTGCACTACTTCCTAGTTGACAACATTAGTTCATTTTTCTTTTACCATTTCCTGAAAGTAAAACATAATTAGTCTGAGAAGGAAGCTAAACAAGGCCGGAGGTTTGGACCCTCCTTCTAGGGCCAAAAATATTAGACCAGAAAATGGTTAACACCTCGGATGCCAAATATAACAAATTATTCCTTAATTTGAATATATACTGAGTCATAATAAGCTAATCCCATCGACTTGTCTGGTATGTGTGCGGAGACCTAGTCAAGAGAAGATTGACCATAACAACGTGATTAGTGCATATGCGAGGACCTCATATCGACGTGATTGAGGACACCCCATTAATATGATGATACATCAAGGTATAACTGATTGCTTTAAGACTAATCATATGATAGGATCATTAAAGAATGGAAGACAAATGGCCTTTGAGGAAAAGTTCATCTTTGTCACTAATGTTTAATATACTCGAAGTGCTCTAAGGCCATTAGAGTTGTCATCTATATATGAGCCCATGTTGGCCTTTTGATAAGATAATCCAAAGGGCTCATGATATGTCATATGTTCAATAGGCAAAGAAAATAAATCTCGTAGTCATGTTATTGTCCATTATGTATGACATTTGGCTAGGCATCATGTCCTTATGTTCATAGTTCATAGTTCATATAAATATGCATATAGAAATTCATCATAATTAAGGCACTTCAACTAGGTTCATGTTGATTTGGTCACGATAAGTTCATATTATGCAAGTCTAAGTCAATAATGTTCAATAAAATCATAATCGAAGTCAATATGTAAGGATAAGTTCATGTTTATTCAATTCAAATATGATTACTGTTGAGACTTGGTTTTGATTCATTACACAAAGCTTTCATCTATAACACATATATTTGACGACTGCTACAAAAAGAGAATATATACTACAAGGAGACGAGACTTCAAAACTGGTGCATCAATTTTATATTTTGATTGGTTGAGTCTTAGATCAATATTGTTAAAATCTCTCCTCAGTTAAAAGTATATATATTAGTTTATATAAGCATATAATTAATAAAAGTTTAAAAGTAATATATATATATATATATATATATATATACACACACAAAACTGTGCATATTGCACAAATTATACCAGGTCAGTCGACTGACCCTGTAGGCCCAGTCGACCGACACTGGGTAAAATGTGCAACATGCACAGTGCATGTATATTTAAATTTGAATATTTAAATTCGTTTGAATATTCAGTTGACGGACCTTGTCGTCCAGTCGACTGAATTTCTATAACAGCAATATTTTTGAAAAGACACAACTTTTGTGCAGGGTTGCAAACATTCAACGAAAGGATTCAGGTGCAACACTTCGATCAAAACTCTTCACCAACAGTTGTAGCTTTCTATCACCTATAAATACAAACTCCAAACTTGTTTCAAATCGCCGAATTACAATCGATTTCTCTTATTCTCTGATCTAACTTTCTAAAATCTATTTGCAATCATACTCTCGATTATTCTGGATAAATGTAATTTATACCTACTTCAAATATAAACATTTATACTCAAGGAGAAGATTATAGGAAGGGTGTAATACAAGTGACAAATCCGTATTATTAGAACACATAAGTCAAAACTATTTTTTGTGATTGTTGAAGTCCTGTTCTGCTGCTCAGGCAAGTGAAGTCTTCTTCGGCTGTTGAGGCGAAATCCTGTTCTGCTGCTCAGGTCCCTGTTTGGCTGCTCAAGGGTTGTATAGACCTGTTCCTCCGGGTTAAGTGAGGGTTATTGTTTTAGTGAAATTACAGAAGGAGTCTGGGACTAGACGTAGGACGGTGCTCCGAACCAGTATAAAAATCTCTGGTGTCATTTTTATATAATGCTTTTTATTCTGCACTATTTGCAGTATTATTATCATTAGTATACTTTGCATTGTCATATATTCATATTACACGATCCACACTGCATAGCTGCACTTTCATTTGGTATCAGAGCAAGGTCATCTTATAACCATTACACAGTTATCTGATATCTTGTTAATATGGAAAACAACACCAACACTATTACTAACACTAGTTTTATTGAAGGTCAATCCACTGCACGACCTCCATTTTTTAATGGTTTAAACTATAATTATTGGTGTACCCGTATGAGAATCTATATGCAATCAAATAGTTTTGAATCGTGGAATATCACATAGAATGAATACACTCTTCCTACTGGAGAATATTCCACTTGGTCAAACACACAAAAATTAGATGCTAATGCTAAAGCTATGAACATGTTATTTTGTGCACTAGATAGAAATGAATTTAATCGTGTTAGCATGTGTCAAACTGCTTATGAAATATGGAGAACGCTTAAAATCACTCATGAAGGGACTAACAAAGTCAAACAAAGCAAAATTTCCATGCTCAAAAATCAATTTCAAAACTTTAGAATGGAACAAGATGAATCCATCAATGATATGTACTCTACATTTCAAGATATCTATCATTCACTATTAAGATTAGGAGAAAAGCATATTGATTTTGATATTGTATCAAAAATTCTAAACACTTTAACGGATGAATGGGAAAGAAAATTCTTGGATATTGAAGAAGCTAATGACCTCTCTACCATAAAACCTGAAGAGTTAATCGGAAATCTAATGTCCTATGAAGTGAATTTGCATGCTAAAAGAGTTCAGGCTCAAGATAAAAAGAGTATGGCATTTCATGCAGAACAAGAAGAATCAGATTCGGATAAAGACAATAGAGCCATTATTGCCAAGAACTTCAAGAAATTTTTAAAAAACAGAAAAGGAAATAGAAACAATGGGAAGAGAAGTTTAAACAGCAATAAACCACCGTCTTTATCAGTTATGGAATGTTATAACTGTCACAAAAAGGGACACATGCAGAAAGATTGTCCAGATCAAAAGAAAGAACATCAAAATAAAAGGAAGGACAAATTCAAAAGAAAAGCCTTTTCAGTCACTTGGGATGATTTAGATTCCTCATCATCTTCTTCAGGAAGTGAAAGTGAAAGCAATAATGAACAAGCTAACGTATGTTTTATGGCTAAAGCTAATGAGGTTAGTGATTTTACTTTTGATGATATGATAGAAATAAACTCTGAATTATTAGACACCTTAAAAAGTCTTAAAAAGAAATATAAAGAAGCTGTAGAAAATCATAAAAAGGCTGAATTCGAAAGAGATATGCTCAAAGATGAGAAGAAATTATTGGAAGAAGAACTTGAGAAAACTCAAGAATCTCTCTCTAATGTTAATTCTCAACTAATATTATTAAGTCAAGAAATTGAAACTCAAAAGAAAACAATGATATTCTTGTTTCTGAGAATCATGTTTTAAAAACTAATATTAAAATGGTAGAAGTAGAAAATTCAAGTCTAAAGACTAAACTAGATGGAATCACTAAGAATACTTCAAATTTTAATAAAGGAAGAGAAAATTTATCTAGAATTATTGAGAATTCACAATCTGTTAATAATAAACATGGTTTAATATATAAGAAGGTAGTTAAAAAGTCTCAAGCTAGTAATTTGAACAAAGTTAAATCTAATAAAGCATCCATGCTTTTAAGTAGACCAATTTCTAAAACCATAAGTATATGGATACCTAAAACCAATAACAAACTAATAAGATAGAAATATATTAGTTCATTCATAGAAAATGTACATTATAACAAAAATTATATTTATAAAAGGGATACTAAACCCTCCTGGGTTTGGTTTCCTAAGATCTAACTCTTAGGACCTTATTAAAAAGTGGGTACCAACGATAATCTCGTATTTTTTGCAGGTCCCACTCAAGAAAAGTGGAAAATGGATACTCGACAGTGGTTGCTCAAAACATATGACCGGAGATAACGACATGTTGATAAATATTACATACTCAAATAGAGGTTCTGTCACTTTTGGAGACAACTCCAAGGGATATATCATCGGCAAAGGCGATGTGAGCAATTACGGTACATCTAATTTACCTCTTATTACAAATGTTTTATTAGTTAAGAATTTAAAACATAACTTATTAAGTATAAGTCAACTATGCGATAAAGGTTTTAAAATTTCATTTTCTGAAAATAAGTGTAGTATTCTTGATCAGAATCAAAATCTTATTTCCGAAGGAAATAGAGACAAAAATATTTATGTTTTAAATATGAAAGTTAATCATAACTCAGATTTATGTTTAATAGCTAAAGAAAATGATCCATGGATATGGCATAAACGATTTTGTCATATCAATTTCAAAAATATAAACAAAATTTCTAAAAATAATCTTGTAAAAGGATAACCTAATATGAATTTTAAAGTCGATAATATATGTGACTCATGTCAATTAGGTAAACTAACCAAATCCTCGTTTAAATCTAAGAAAGTTATCTTGACATTACAACCGCTCGAATTACTTCATATGGATTTATTTGGCCCTACCCAAATTCAATTCATAAATCATAATAAATACGTATTCGTAATCGTTGATGATTTTTCTAGATATACGTGGACTATTTTTATGAAAAATAAAAGTGATACTTTTGAAAATTTCAAATTTTTTGTTAAACAAATTCTAAACTTAAATGGTATTAAAATTAAAAATATTAGAATTGATCACGGAGGAGAATTTGAAAATATACAATTTGATCACTATTGTAAAAAGAAAGGAATTTTTCATAATTTTTCGTTTCCTAGAACTCCACAACAAAATGGAGTTGTAGAACGAAAGAATAGGACTCTACAAGAATTTGCAAGAACTTTATTAAATGAAAGCACGTTACCAAAACAATTTTGGGCAGAAGCTCTTGCATCTGCTTGTTATGTTTTGAATCGTGTTTCTATTAGACCACTCACCAAAAATACTCCTTACGAACTTTTTAATGGTAGAAAACCAAACTTATCTTATTTTAAAATATTTGGATCAAAATGCTTTATTTTAAATACTAAAGATCATCTTGGAAAATTCAATTCAAAGTGTGACGAGGGAATATTTCTTGGATATTCAATTAGAAGTGAAGCTTATCGAATTTTTAATAAACGAACAAATTCTATCGAAGAATCACTCCATGTATCTATTGATGAAAATATTTCTACTAAAATTAATAACAATGACTTACTCAATAAAACAAAAATAATTATAAACAATTCAAACGATGACGATGATATCATTTTGTCTAGAGAAGATGAAAACATTGTTTATAATTTAGAAAATAGAAATACTGCTAATACAATAAGATCTCCACGACGAGTTTTACGAAATCATCCTACAGAAAATATAATTGGAGAAATAAATTCGAATGTTCGAACTAGAAGTCAATAAAACTTAATGAGTAATGTAGCATTTATATCTACTATAGAACCTAAAAACACTAAAGAAGAATCATCCGATGAAAATTGGATTATCGCTATGGAAGAAGAATTAAATCAGTTTGAACAAATGAAGTTTGGGAAGTTGTACCCAGACCAACTGATCAGACAGTTATAGGAACTAAATGGGTTTATAAAAATAAAGCAAACGAATTAGGAAATATAACTAGAAATAAAGCAAGTCTTGTAGCACAAGGATATAACCAAGAAGAAGGAATAGAGTACGAAGAAACGTTTGCTCCGGTTGCTAGACTAGAAGCAATACGAATCTTATTGGCTTATGCGTGTTTTAATAATTTTAAACTTTATCAAATGGATGTTAAAAGTGCATTTTTAGATGGTTATATTAAAGAAAATGTCTATGTTGAACAACCTCCCTTATTTATTCATGAAAAATATCCAGATCATGTATATAAACTTAAGAAAGCTTTATATGGATTAAAACAAGCACCACGTGTTTGGTATGAACGTCTTAAAAGCTATTTAATTAATTTTGGATTCGAAATAGGAAAACTGGATCAAACACGATTTATAAAACAATCTAAAAATGATATATTAATAGTTTAAATATATGTCGATGACATTATATTTGGCTCAACTAATAATGAATTATGTAAAGAATATTCGAAATAATGACTAAAGAATTTGAAATGTCTTATATGGGAGAATTATCATATTTTTTAAGACTACAAATTAAACAAGTTTCGAATGGAATATTTATTAATCAAGAAAAATACTGTAATAATCTTATTAAACGTTTTGAATGGAAAACAATTCTGCCAAACCAACTCCTATGAGTACAACAGCACATCTTGACACGAGATGAAAACGGCAAAAGTGTAGACCAAAAATTATACCGTAGTATGATAGGATCATTACTATATTTAACAGCAAGTAGACCAGATATCATGATGAGTGTATGCTTATGCGCTCGATTTCAAGCAGACCCGAAAGAATCACATCTACGTGCTGTAAAGCGAATACTACGTTATCTTAGTAAAACTACAAATTTCGGACTATTCTATCCAAAAGACTGTTCATTTGAATCGTACAATGATGCTGATTTCGGAGGATCACGAACAGATAGAAAAGGCACAAGTGGTACATGTCATTTCATCGGTAAATTGTTAATTTCATGGTTCAGTAAGAAACAAAACTATGTCTCGTTATCAACTTGTGAAGCAGAATATATTTCTGCAGCACTAGCTTGCACACAAGTGATTTAAATGCAACAGACACTTAAAGATTTTGGAATAAATCTATCAAAATCAACAATTTACTGCGATAATTCTAGTGCAATAAATTTATCTAAAAATCCTGTAAATCAGTCGAGAACTAAACATATAGATATTAGACATCACTTTTTACGCAATAATATAGAAAAAGATATAATAAATCTAGACTACATACCTTCAGAAAATCAGTTAGCTGATATCCTTACTAAACCATTATTAGAAAATACGTTTATAAAATTGCGATGTGAACTCGGGATAATCTCAAGTAAAGATATATAAATAAAAATATGAAATTTTTACTAAAAAAAGTCAAAAATAAATTTTTTTCTCAAAAAGTTCGAAATTCTAACCATACTGAGACTCGAACACGTGACCTATTATGAATAACCCAGGTGTCTTAACTACCTGAGCTATTAATATATTTTGTTCTAGTCTCTTATGGCCATATTATTGAGTAATTACGTGTATTTTATACTACTCTATATATAACAATTATCTTTATACTATAGTATTTTTTGTTTTATTAACTTTATACATATTATAACTGCTCAAATAACCACATCCAACAGAATTCCACTGATTCTACATACACTTAGCCTTAAATTAATAAGATTCATTAATCCAAATCCTATTTTTTCTACATATACAACTATAAATAGCAACATTCTCCTACTACTAAGCACTCAAAAGTTACACTTCTCCATTCTCTGAAATATAAAATCCATCAACTTCAGCCTTTACAAAAATGTCTACATCATCCACTACCGATTCTATTGAAATCCTTGCCACACCAAACTTCCCAAAAACAACAAAACACCAAGGTTCTCTATCATCAACTTACCATACTGGATACACAACTGAAAAGAAAAAAGGGAAAAAGACTATTGATATCTCACCAAACACAAAGCAAAAAATCGACGATCTTCATCATTATCAACAGGAGACTCTAATGCATCAACAGGAGATGTATTATGAGCAGAAAATTAACTCCAGACGTATTGGTATAATCGAACATGTTGCAATGAAATTTTGCGGGGCTTCGTCACACCCAATTGACGAAAATGCTATTTCACCGATTTGACGTCCTTTGACTTCATCTCCTATGCGGCCTCCATACTCTCCAAACTCATGGAATCGCAACGAAGCATCGAACATTCGTCGGAAATAGCTAAAAGATTTCAAGACACCAAGCCCAAAGAAATAATTTTTTTATAATCTCCTTCGTTGTATGCTTAATAAATTTCTTTTACTATGTACGTTTATATATCTTTGCAATAAAATCATTTCCCGTCTAATAAACAAACCTTTTAAAAATAAATTTATTCACATCAAACTACAAATTAAAATTATATGAGTAAAATAAATAGAATATACACATTTTTTATTATAAAATAAATTTATTATTCAAGATTTGTACAGGTCAATCGACTGGTGCAGGCTCCCAATCGACTGGACCAGTAGATTAAGAATATTCAATCTTCTGCATCAGTCGACTGAGTGCCTGCACCAGTCAACTGACGCTGAAACATTGAAATATATAACAATGGTCACTCGACTGCTACTGGCCCTCAGTCGACTGGAACAGAAGGACGAAAATTAACATCCTTCAGCTTCAGTCGACTGACGGCCTACACCAGTTGACTGAGCCACATATCTGAAAAGTTTTTTACTTTTCCACCTACCCTTTCACCCCTCTTTATATTCACTTTGCCTTCTTCTTCTACTTCCCAATTCAGTCTTTCAAAATACTCCAAACCCTAAGCTCTACAAAAATCAATTTTTTCTCCTTCAAACAAAAAATAAATGGCACCAAAACGAAAAGGCCAAGCCTCCTCCTCGTCTCAACCACCTTCTAATGAACAAATTCATCAATGGTTGTTTGACGACACCGCAATAAAGCGATGGAGGAGGATGCAAGATTCTAGAATTTTTGAAGGTTCATTCGTTAACTTTCCTGATTTCTTACCTTATTATATTCAATAATTAGCCCGCCGTAGCAATTTGGAGTCGTTACTTGATATCAACGACAATAAACATAAAATTAACCAAATTATGGTTAAGTTGTTCTATAATCTCAATTTGGGGCATCAAGATGTTCCGAATCAGGAAGATTGCATATGGAGCCTTGTCTGTGAGCACATCTTTTTTTCCTTAGACTGAATGGCCCATATTCTGAATATAGAAAATGATGGACTTGAGTTGGCTACTATTCATGCTGATTTGGTTGTTCGGGATCCTGTAAGCCATTTATTTCTTGAAGATGATATGCGTCAGTTGAAATCAATGTCCCTAAGACCAAAAGCATGAATTATTCACCGAACTTTAATTAAAACAGTAACTCCTAGAACCGGGAGTTATGAACTTGTATACGAGAATAATTTTAAAGCCTTGTATGCTATTTTTGGAAACACCAAAGTTAATTGGCTCCGCTTACTACTTGACGAATTTCTGAGTTTTAACAACGGACGTATGAATATCATTTACTATGGCGAATATATAATGCGTCTTCTCAAGGCATGCGAAGTTTCGGAACCGAATTCTCTGGTTTCTACCGTTGGTTGTTTAAATGCTCGGACATTAGCCTTAATGAAATTTCCCATTGCACGACACCCTCCAATAATATCCTTTAAGGAATGGACCCAAAGGCGAATAACTCAACCTCAACCACAACATGGGGAGCCATCTCAAAGGCCTTCTCAACAATGCTCCACTCGATATCAGTAAGAAGAAATTACAATTCCGGATGAAGGACTTCAACCACATGCCGCCATCAATATCATGTGCAGTAATCAACAAATCCTTCAATCAAACATTCAAAAGGTTGATAAGAAGCTCGATAAAGTGAAAGGATTTTTCACAAAATTATGGCAAGCAATATTGTGCTCTTTCAGTACTTCTACATCTATTTTGGGCAATCCGGGAAAGCAACCAGTATTTACATGGTCTTCTACTTCTTCTTCTGGAGGCGATCAAGCTACTAGTGATGAAGGAGATGATGGAAATGATGGAGATGGTGGTAGGGGTAAGGGTCCGATGGTATAAGAAGTTTATTTATTTCCTTTTCTTTTAATTCAAGACAATTGTTTAAATTCATATGGTTTGTACTTAAGTGGCCATTCGACTGAATATTCAGTCGACTGACCTTGTCGTCCAGTCGACTGAATTTCTATAACAGCAATATTTTTAAAAAGACACAACTTTTGTGAAGGGTTGAAAACATTCAACGAAAGGATTCAGGTGCAACACTTCGATCAAAACTCTTCACCAATAGTTGTAGCTTTCTATGACCTATAAATACAAACTCCAAACTCATTTCAAATCACCGAATTACAATTGATTTCTCTTATTCTCTGATCTAACTTTCTGAAATCTATTTGCAATCATACTTTCGATTATTCTGCATAAAAGTTATTTATACCTTTCTATTCTTCATATACTTCAAATATAAACATTTATACTCGAGGAGAAGATTATTGGAAGGGTGTGCTACAAGTGACAAATCTGTGTTATTATAACACATAAGTCAAAACTATTTTCTGTAATTGTTGAAGTCCTATTCTTCTGCTCAGGCAAGTGAAGTCCTTTTCGGCTGTTGAGGCAAAATCCCGTTCTGCTACTCAGGTCCTTGTTTGGCTGCTCAGGGGTTGTGTAGACCTGTTCCTCCGGGTTAAGTGAGGGTTGTTGTTTTAGTGAAATTCCAGAAGGAGTCTGGGACTGGACGTAGGACGGTGCTTCGAACCAGTATAAAAATCTCTGCTGTCATTTTTATATACTACTTTTTATTCCGCACTATTTACAGTATTATTATCATTAGTATACTCTACATTGTCATATATCCATATTATACGATCCACACTACATAGCTGCACTTTCAATTATAGTCAGATTGAATTATCCCCAATTCAATTTAGGGTTACAAGACTTTAATTTAAGAAGAGAGAGAAATGAAAAATCTGCCCTTCAAAACACCACTTAGGTCGCATTTATAGGGTGGGATGGCAGGGCCTTCGATAGGGGTGGTCTTCAGCGATAGTCTTGGTGGCATCATTGAATATGACCTTGGACCTTGATGGTATTATTCCCTGAACTCACTTTAGTGCCACTTTGACCATGCTGATCTTCGGCATCGACAACATCCAAGTGATACGAAGACCGAAGTGCTATATTGAACAATAGCAAAGAGCAGTGCCGCTTTGCTTCCTTGCGGTGTTAAGGTCTTCATGGATATTGATAGTGTCCAATACCAATACCGCTTCGTATAGTTATGCGATGTCCCTCTTCATGCTGATAGAAGCGTCGTATTGAATGTTACTGAAGAGCAGCGCAGTATCTTCGAAGAACTATAAACATGGCACTTTGCGGTAGCTGGCGGAGAGTTTCTTGTGGTAACCATAGGTTAATGACAGTGCAGATAAGGTTTGGCATCAATGGAATGCGCTGTGACCCTCTTCGACACCTGTTGATAGCCTTCGGAATTGTCTGTACTGGACCTCTTCGAGCCACTAATCATGAATGGCAGTGTCCTCTCTGTGCCTCTTTTCGTTATTGGAGTGATCTGACACTGGTGACTTGCACAGTGTTGGCATGCAGAGTGAATGAGGAGTGACTTTAAAGAGGCACATGACTCATTAGCATCGAAGTAATGAAATATGGTTTTGATGCGAAGTGGTCTGATAGCTCTATTGGATTGGCCTAACTTCATGTCTCTAACATTGTTGGTATTTATCGAAGAGCCTCTACTTCCAATAAGGCTCAATATCATCTCTTTAGAGTCTTGAATCCAACACCAAATCTCCCTTTAAAATTATATGGATAACAGTAGGTTTAATCCCTTTATGATGTCATTGCTTATAACATTACTTCAATACTGAAGTTAAGTAGATAATAACAACTTCATAGCAAAGGAATTTCTTTAAGATATTACTGGCATAAAAGTGGATTTATATATGATCCAATGATAAAACTAATTATATGGGATGCAATAAAATTGACCAAACCTAAATGAACACATATACATTAGAACGTCTAATGAGCATTCTGGTACATTAAAGAAAAACTATGAATTTCATATCGATGTCAAGAATAAATATTCCTTGATTGTTTAATTATACCATTAAGAGTATTGACTCTATGATGTGGTATGATGCACAAATCCAAACTGATTCCAAGTGCATTATCAAAATATGATTTTGATAATTGTACCCAAAATGATATGATCCTTTTAGAAGCAAGTGTTTCATTAAGAGAAAGATAAATAAAGTTGGAATATAGTGGGCCGCATTGATAAGAATAACACCATGAATTACAATTGTTGAAATCAACGTAATAGACTCATCATTCAATGTGCTCAAGTAGGTTCGAAGTGAGACGACCCAACTTCCATACTCCAGGAAGTCGCATCGCTAAGAAGAAAGAAAGGGATAAAAAAGAGAAAAGAAAGAAGAGGAAGAAGAAACAACACAAGAATCTCAACAGCGGAACGAATAAATTATATTAATAACATAAGTATTACATAGTATTACATCAAATATCAGAGTTACACAGACAATATAACACATACTAGACAGTTATAAACACCTGTCTAGTTATTACAAACTCAATACATACAGAAAACACTCAGAGATACCAACACAGCGGAAAACTATATAACTATACGCAGAAGCCTCCTGCTCCATATGCTCCTCCACAATTCATCAAAGCTAACCTAAATCCTAACCTGAATTCCCTTGGCTACTCGTAAAAAATTTGAGTACCCAAGAGTTAAAGAAAAACAGAAATAACTCCGGGTCAGACATGGGTCTGGTGTGAGTAACAGGTTAAAGTTGCTTAACTTTGAAAAACCTTTGAAAAGAAAAGGTATCACGTAAGACTTCCCACACATAAACATGGAAAAGTTTTTACCTTACGCTAACCAAAACATTTGATAGGAAATCCGATGATATTATAATAGTGTCTAGGGTTTTCAAGTAAAATATAGAAATAGCTGAAATGCTTATATCTCACATTCCAACATAGTTGGGCACAATTAATACGTACGGCACTTATTGGATTTTGGATTCCATACAATAGCTGGGCTACTGGGGTACCGCCCGTCACAGTACGTGGCCTAGATCACCGTACCGAGGATTACTCCCAATCCTCTGCAACACAAAGCCGGACCCGTTCCTTACTGAACAGTTCCAAACAAGACAACCCCGCAGTTGTGATCAGCAACCGCACCACTAAGCCGAAAATAAAGGGACCTCAAGACAGGGATAAATCTTGCTCTCAAGTGGGGGCTACCCACGAAGCTTTGCTGCACCTCCCCTGTTTTAGCCATTCCCGTTGATGAGGCTTGAGGCTACGATTACTTTTATAGGACATACCACTTAGAATGCTCATCGTCCACCTGACGATGTTCTGAAAGCATTCAATCCATATGAGTTCGTTCCGGGTTCGAACGAAACCGAAGGCATTATCTCGTTACACTCGTATTGGAATCACCCTCAGAGTTAACGACAATAACCCTTGCACTCTGAATCACCATCTCGAATCTATAAGTACTATTCCGTCAAACTCATTACGAAATCACCCACAGAGTTATACTGACGTATAGCCCTTACACCACGAGTCTTCACTCGCTCCACTTGGATTAACGACCTAACGTTATTTGGAATCGATGTGGTTTTCGGATCCCAAATATGGAAACCCGATCCCGGTCTCATCGAAATCCAAAGCGTGTCTTTTAAGGTCCAAGTTGTTTTAGAGTTTAAAACAATTCAATTCATTATCCAAATATACACATATAGATAATTCACAACACAATAGATAATCAACCTTATCATCATCAACAGATAATTCATATCATAATCAGATAATCCATACTATCATCCAAAACCAATACATCCATATCAATAACATTACTCATCTTATAACTGAGATTACAACCCATACATGACAATTAATACCAATCATCAAACATAAGCAATGATCTAATGATCATTCTATTTATAATTAATTTAAAATGAATTAAATTAATTACTTAATCTTAATTAATTTAAAATGAATTAAATTAATTACTTCACCATTAAAATTCTGCTTAACTTAACCATCAATTGATTACAAATCAATTAAATAATCATCATCTCAATATTCCTTTCACTTAATCATTATTGATTAACCATCTCTAATTACAATAAGTAATTAACCTTTAATATTAATTACACAAGTTTAATTATATTAAACCCTTTGCAAATAATTAACTTGTAATTGCTTAATTAATTAATTAGCTAAAATTAATTACATTAATCATTTATTCATTATTAATTATTCCTTAATTAATCAATTCCAAATTACATAATTAATTAATTAATAAATGATTTCTGATTTACATTTAATCAATCTCTATATAAATTAATTACATAAGTAGTTAATCTTCAATTTAAACCATATATATTAATTACCCATGATTAATAACCATTCAATAATTAACTACCTTAGTTACTCATCCCATAAATTAATTACTCTTAATTAATTATCTTCACTAATCACTTGATTATTTTCAAAGTAATTTAAATTTAATTTACTTCTATAATAAATATCTTAATTACATTCAGTAATTATTATTTAATTACTTCCTTAAGTAATTACAATCCCATAAGGTAATTATCAACCATCAACAAATGTTTAAATTAATTTAACTTAATTAATCTAAACTAATCACATTAAACAAATTAATTACACTGAGTAATTAATTCATTAACTACTTCCATTAAGTAATTAAATAATTGATTATTATTAATTAATTAATCTAATTAACTATTAAAAATTAATCACATTAATTAATTGTTAAAAAAATCTTAAGTTAATGACTTCATTACATTTCTTAATTACTTAATTAAGAGATTAACTTATAATTAATCATTATTAATTATTAATTAATTAATATTAAATTACAATTTAATTAATCTCTAATTATCAATTAATTAAGTGTTAATTAAAATCTAAATTATCTTTAATCACTTGATTAAGTAAATCTTAATCATCAATTAACATTTAATTAACCATCCATAATTATAGATTAATTAACCTTAATTAATTAATCTCAAATCTTAATTAATTAACATAAAATTTATTAATTACTTAATTAATAATCCATATTAATAATTAAATAATAATTAATATTCCATTTAAATTAATTTAATAATTTAAATGAAATCAATTTTCTTAAGTTCAAAATTAAGAAACATCTTTCTTTATACAAAGTATTTTAAACACTTGTTTCAAACAAAAATTCAATTTTAAAATTTCTTTCTTAATTCAACTGAAACACAATTCAAATTTTTATTCTAGATTCAAACATAAAATTTTAAAACTTTACTTACACTTCCATCTTCATTTTCAAATTCAAATTATTTAAACTTTCTAAAGTAAACAAAACAAATTTAAATTTAAAAACCTATTTAATTTTAAAAACTGACATTAAAGTCAAATCTCAGGTTTTAAAACTAAATTTAAACTTAGTTTAAACTTTATTTCATACATTAAGACTTATAGTTTTAAAATTCAAAACAATGTTCTTTATACTGTAAAAGTTTAAAAATCTAATTTTAAACTTTCCAGATTTGAATTAAATTCAAACTTGAGCTTCATAATTCTGTTCCCAGATTTAAACTTGTTTTAAAATTTCAGTTGCATTTTAAAGATTTGCTTTTAAATTCAAAACAGAAAAACAGTTTCTGTCTAGTTTAATCATCTTATATTTTAAGTTCAAAAGTGTTTCGAAATCTCAGATTTAAATTATTGAATTCAAAATTGCATTTCAGGTTTGAAAATTCCTGATGAACACCAACTTACAATTTAAATTTTACTTTTAAATTTTAAAACAGAACACAGTTTTCATATTTCAGGCTTAGAACCCAAACTTAAAATTTAAAATCTGAATAACTATAAATATCCTGATTTAAATTATTTGAATTTATAACTAAATTCAGGTTTCAAACTTGTTTTAAAATTCTAGTTTGCATTTCAAATTTAAACTTCAATTTTTTTATAAACCTGGAAAAAACAGGTTTCTGACTTAACTCAAAATCCTAAAACCTGCTATACTACACAAACCCGAGCTCCCCCTTAGTTCACTTCGAGTCAACAGCTTCGAGTCACTTCCCAATTTCCCCGAGACCAACCCGAGCAACCAAAACCCTGCAACCAAAACCACACCACCTGCACACACACACCCCTGTGCATCCATAATCTAACTCCGGCCACCTCTGACCATCGTCAGTGGCCATCCCCCATCGGCCAGCAACCCCACAACAACCTTCAACCTTCAAAATTCCATAATTCAACTTGAATTTGAATTCAAGTTTTAAACAAAAAAACTGGAACATTTGTTAGCAAACCACCGAACCTGTCAACATCAACTTCTTCCATCTCCGACCACCATCACCCTCCAAACTCCGGCGACAACCCCATCAACACATCATCTATCCATTCCCAAAGGATCTTTGAACTCGAACTATTGATGAAGCAGCAATTCTAAAATTCTTAACCCCAGTAAAACTAGGGTTCTAAACCTGGAAACCCAAATTACAATCTAAAATTTTAAATTCAACTCAATCTAAGATTTTTCCTATAATCAGTGATCTCCTCTCCACCTCCAGGAGAAATTCCAACCCATTTGAATCCATGAATTAACACTTAGAACTCAAAATGTCAATACAATAAAATATGAACTGCATTCTGAATTTAACACTAAAAATTAGATCCTATTTTTAAAAATCATAATTTTGTTTTATGATCTGGTTTATAACCCTGAAGTATTGAATTGAAATGCTTAAATTTTCACTTATACAAATTTTACTCTGTTGTTTATGTTTCCAGGAATTACTGATATTGATTTATCTTACATAAATTTTTAAGTTTACTTCATCATAAAATAAACAATTTTCATTCAATTTCAAGCCATAACCAGATCGTAAGAAAGAAAGAAATTTTATCACTTGCTTAACAGTAAACAGTCAGTTCTTAAATGAATCAAACATGCATTCATCCATACACAAAGATCTACTCAGCAATATATTTAACAACATAGATAAGACTCCTATTCCCATGAACAAATCAAGCAACCATTTTTTTTTACTTAATTTTTAAAAAGAAGTTATGTTACTCACTGTTTTAAAATTGCAGAGCACGGTCCTGAATGTTGAAAACCCCTTTTGAAATCTTTTTGAACATCCTTTGCAAACTGCTTCAGGTTCAAAAAAAATTTGAATGCAGGAACCATTTGAAGTTGCAGTTCAACTCAAGTTGTTTCTTGAAAACATGCAGGCTTTACTTGATAAAAATTGAAATGCAGGCATCTAGTTTTGGAGGATGCAGACAGAGCCAAATTCTTCTTGCTTAAAATTGAAATGCAGGCTTCAACTTGATTTAATTTGCATATTCCAGAGTTTTGAAAAATGAATGCATGCTTTGGTTTACACACATGCAGGTTTTCTTGCTTGCAAATGAAATGCAGATTTGTATTTTGAAAAAGAGGAGTTTGAATGCAAATGTTTACTTGTCAGAGAAATGCAGTTTGAAGAGATGAACAAAATTTCTCAGCTGAAAGAAATTTTGATTTAGAATGAAAGAAAATGAGAAAGAGGAGAAGAAATGAGTATACAAGTTTATATAGCTATTTTATGATTTAAAATTAAAGAAAGAAAAACAATAAAATTTGAAACATGACACTTGTTGATCTACTCACTTAAATATTCAACACATGTTTAACTTAGGCTTTAATAACTTACACATGTCATTATTAAATGATTGGTTATCTTAATTAAAGTTAATGAATGTTTAAATTAAATTAATTAGTCCTTATACTTAGTTATGTATATAATTTAATTCTAAAGAATAAATCAAAGTGTTATTTTAAATAAAACAATATACAAATTTATCACTTGAAAGAGAAACTTTTAAACAATTAAAATAAATTTATAAAAGAGTTTGTAACTTAATGAATACATGTTTCATAATTTAAATTGTATTTTAAATTTCAAGTTAAATTTACAAATCAAAATTATCAATCAATATTTTAAAAAGAATAACACAAACATTTTTATAACTCGTTTTAATACTCAAACTTAAGTAAAAATGAATTTTAAACAAATAAAACATTTATCTCATATATTTAAAATCATATAGTATTTTATTAAATATTTTTGAAAAGCTTAAATAAAACAAAATCACAATTTCTATTTTCAAAACATTAGAATTATGCTATACTAATTTAATTAAAACAACTTATCTATTTAAAATATCTATAAATACATATACATTATTAAATAGAAAACAAATTCATTAGTTTATTAAAAATAAATTCACAAATTAAATATCTAAATAAAGAAGATTATTAAATCAAATCAAATTTATTAACAAAAATTATCAATTCAATTTAAATTTAAACTCAGATTATTAAATTTAAATTGTCCAAAATTCCGGGATATTACAATCCTTCCCCTTTAAAAGAATTTCGTCCCCGAAATTTAAAATAAAGTTAATTTAATAATATATTTACAGATTTTATTTTAAAACACAGCATATGTTAATCATATGCCAATAATCAAAGCAACCAATTCACACAATCAGAACAGATCTAATTACCCAAAAGAATTTTGGATAAAACTTTACAAGTTTCCTCGGTATATATATATATCGGGATACTCGCTCTATAGAATCCAATCAATCAATACTACTAAGCTATAGAGCTCCTAACAACAATTCTATACAGAATATCAGACTACAGACGAGTCTGACTCAACAATCAAACCATCCTAAACTGCTGGTTCTACAACCAGAAATATCAAACTCGTACTCCCTCAGAGATACGTGAAAACACACTGAATCCCAGTTATCCAAACTGGCAATTTAACTCTAGAAAACCAAACACCAATCTTACCCAAAACACAGAAGAAACCTAAAACACTTCGGAGCTAGCTTCCCAAACTTATAGCTCTTTGGATCAGAGAAAAACTTATCCCAAATCAAATCTCCGATTCCAGAATCCAAATTCTTCCGTCTCTTATCCATAAAAACTCTTTGGACGATCCTGGGCTACCAACATCCATCCTGATCAGCTCAACTCTATGTTGATGCCTCTAGAAACAGACTGAATCAAAACAATCTAATGATCTCCTCAAGATCACTCAAAAACCAAGAACACACACCCCGCTTCTCAACAACAGAAGACAGAACAAACTTCTTCTTATCTGGAAAAGAAAACGGAAACACTCCAAACTGCTTCCACTGCACAACTCTGATCCGAAACAGAAGAAAATGCTGAAGAAGAGCACAAGCACAGGCTAGACAAACCAGCACAAAAATATGGTTCCATATATCCATAAGAAAAACTCAGATGTTCCTCCCAAACCTGAGTTGCTTCACCAACTTCTATCTCAAGGAACCATACATCTACTAACTGAACCACCTGTTCCACCCCTGGAAAGAAAACTCGATCTCTAGATGCAAACAAACTCTGACTTCCTGAAGACATCCAGACATTCTCCAACAATCCAAAAGAACATACTATCGCAAGTCACTTTTGCGATCAGCTCAGCCTAAATCCAAAGAAACTGCTCTCTCTCAACCAAACAGAACAGCTTATGCTGGCCTAGCCAACTAACCAGAGAAATGAATCCACTCTGCTACTTCTGAACTCCACTTCAGAAAAACTACTCAACCAGAAGACTCCATACCAACTCAGAACATTCTGCTAAACTCAGCCACATCACCGAGCAGACTCACTTCTTACTCTTGTTCCAAAGAAACATCTTCGGAAATATCCATAGTCACTGCATCCCATCACGCAGTTACTACTTCCTGAGATATCAAAATATCATCACTCACTTACTTCTGCCTAACCGACAGATCCAAACTCAATTCTGCACTTCAAAGATGAACTCCGAACCTTAACAGGTTTCCTTCAGAGATCGATGAAGTCCTTCATCACTACAGAACTCACTCGAGACGGTATTAGGTCTACAGTCTCGACAAATACACTTCCAACCTCATCCATCAAACTCCAACCAATGGTAGTCGTGTTACACACACTTCTACCTCATCTACCTTTATAACTTATATTGGAAAAACCCGAACAGGTAGTCCAACAAATAGGTAGAACCATAAATATATATATATATATATATATATAATAAAAATACAAATACGCTCTCTCAAGATAGACACATCTACAGAGACTAGGTATTCACTCAACCTAATGCTCTGATACCAAGTGAGACGACCTAACTTCCATAGTCCAGGAAGTCGCATCGCTAAGAAGAAAGAAAGGGATAGAAAAGAGAAAAGAAAGAAGAGGAAGAAGAAACAACACAAGAATCTCAACAGTGGAACGAATAAATTATATTAATAACATAAGTATTACATAGTATTACACCAAATATCAGAGTTACACAGACAATACAACACATACTAGACAGTTATAAACACCTGTCTAGTTATTACAAACTCAATACATACAGAAAACACTCAGAGATACCAACACAGCGGAAAACTATATAACTATACGCAGAAGCCTCCTGCTCCATATGCTCCTCCACAATTCATCAAAGCTAACCTGAATCCTAACCTGAATTCCCTTGGCTACTCGTAAAAAATTTGAGTACCCAAGAGTTAAAGAAAAACAGAAATAACTCCGGGTCAGACATGGGTCTGGTGTGAGTAACAGGTTAAAGTTGCTTAACTTTGAAAAACCTTTGAAAAGAAAAGTTATCACGTAAGACTTCCCACACATAAACATGGAAAAGTTTTTATCTTACGCTAACCAAAACATTTGATAGGAAATCCGATGATATTATAATAGTGTCTAGGGTTTTCAAGTAAAATACAGAAATAGCTGAAATGCTTACATCTCACATTCCAACATAGTTGGGCATAACTAATACGTACGGCACTTATTGGATTTTGGATTCCATACAATGGCTGGGCTATTGGGGTACCGCCCGTCACAGTGCGTGGCCTAGATCACCGTACCGAGGATTACTCCCAATCCCTTGCAACACAAAGCCGGACCCGTTCCTTACTGAACAGTTCCAAACAAGACAACCCCGCAGTTGTGATCAGCAACCGCACCACTAAGCCTAAAATAAAGGGACCTCTAGACAGGGATAAATCTTGCTCTCAAGTGGGGGCTACCCACGAAGCTTTGCTGCACCTCCCCGGTTTTAACCATTCCCGATTGATGAGGCTTGAGGCTACGATTACCTTTATAGGACATATCACTTAGAATGCTTATCGTCCACCTGATGATGTTCTGAAAGCATTCAATCCATACAAGTTCGTTCCGGGTTCGAACGAAACCGAAGGCATTATCTCGTTACACTCGTATTGGAATCACCCTCAGAGTTAACGACAATAACCCTTGCACTCTGAATCACCATCTCAAATCTATAAGTACTATTCCATCAAACTCATTACGGAATCACCCGCAGAGTTATACTGACGTATAGCCCTTATACCTCGAGTCTTCACTCGCTCCACTTGGATTAACGACCTAACATTATTTGGAATCGATGTGGTTTTCGGATCCCAAATATGGAAACCCGATCTCGGTCTCATCGAAATCCAAAGCGTGTCTTTTAAGGTCCAAGTTGTTTTAGAGTTTAAAACAATTCAATTCATTATCTAAATATACACATATAGATAATTCACAACACAATAGATAATCAACCTTATCATCATCAACAGATAATTCATATCATAATCAGATAATCCATACTATCATCCAAAACCAATACATCCATATCAATAACATTACTCATCTCATAACTGAGATTACAACCCATACATGACAATTAATACCAATCATCAAACATAAGCAATGATCTAATGATCATTCTATTTATAATTAATTTAAAATGAATTAAATTAATTGCTTAATCTCTAATTAATTTAAAATGAATTAAATTAATTACTTCATCATTAAAATTCTGCTTAACTTAACCATCAATTGATTACAAATCAATTAAATAATCATCATCTCAATATTCCTTTCACTTAATCATTATTGATTAACCATCTCTAATTACAATAAGTAATTAGCCTTTAATATTAATTACACAAGTTTAATTATATTAAACCCTTTGCAAATAAATAACTTGTAATTGCTTAATTAATTAATTAGCTAAAATTAATTACATTAATCATTTATTCATTATTAATTATTCCTTAATTAATCAATTCCAAATTACATCATTAATTAATTAATAAATGATTTCTGATTTACATTTAATCAATCTCTATATAAATTAATTACATAAGTAATTAATCTTCAATTTAAACCATATATATTAATTACCCATGATTAATAACCATTCAATAATTAACTACCTTAATTACTCATCCCATAAATTAATTACTCTTAATTAATTATCTTCATTAATCACTTGATTATTTTCAAAGTAATTTAAATTTGAATTACTTCTATAATAAATATCTTAATTACATTCAGTAATTATTATTTAATTACTTCCTTAAGTAATTACAAACCCATAAAGTAATTATCAACCATCAACAAATGTTTAAATTAATTTAACTTAATTAATCTAAACTAATCACAGTAAACAAATTAATTACACTAAGTAATTAATTCATTAACTACTTCCATTAAGTAATTAAACAATTGATTATTATTAATTAATTAATCTAATTAATTATTAAAAATTAATCACATTAATTAATTGTTAAAAAATCTTAAGTTAATGACTTCATTACATTTCTTAATTACTTAATTAAGAGATTAACTTATAATTAATCATTATTAATTACTAATTAATTAATATTAAATTACAATTTAATTAATCTCTAATTAGCAATTAATTAAGTGTTAATTAAAATCTAAATTATCTTTAATCACTTGATTAAGTAAATCTTAATCAATAATTAACATTTAATTAACCATCCATAATTATAGATTAATTAACCTTAATTAATTAATCTCAAATCTTAATTAATTAACTTAAAATTTATTAATTACTTAATTAATAATCCACATTAATAATTAAATAATAATTAATATTCCATTTAAATTAATTTAATAATTTAAATGAAATCAATTTTCTTAAGTTCAAAATTAAGAAACATCTTTCTTTATACAAAGTATTTTAAACACTTGTTTCAAACAAAAATTCAATTTTAAAATTTCTTTTTAAATTCAACTGAAACACAATTCAAATTTTTATTCTAGATTCAAACTTAAAATTTTAAAACTTTACTTACACTTCCATCTTCATTTTCAAATTCAAATTATTTAAACTTTCTAAAGTAAACAAAACAAATTTAAATTTAAAAACCTATTTAATTTTAAAAACTGACATTAAAGCAAATCTCAGGTTTTAAAACTAAATTTAAACTTAATTTAAATTTAGTTTCATACATTAAGACTTATAGTTTTAAAATTCAAAACAATGTTCTTTATACTGTAGAAGTTTAAAAATCTAATTTTAAACTTTCCAGATTTGAATTAAATTCAAACTTGAGCTTCATAATTCTGTTCCCAGATTTAAACTTGTTTTAAAATTTCAGTTGCATTTTAAAGATTTGCTTTTAAATTCAAAACAGAAAAACAGTTTCTGTCTAGTTTAATCATCTTATATTTTAAGTTCAAAAGTGTTTCAAAATCTCAGATTTAAATTATTGAATTCAAAATTGCATTTCAGGTTTGAAAAATCCTGATGAACACCAACTTACAATTTAAATTTTACTTTTAAATTTTAAAACAGAACACAGTTTTCATATTTTAGGCTTAGAACCCAAACTTAAAATTTAAAATCTGAATAACTACAAATATCCTGATTTAAATTATTTGAATTTATAACTAAATTCAGGTTTCAAACTTGTTTTAAAATTCTAGTTTGCATTTCAAATTTAAACTTCAATTTTTTTATAAACCTGGAAAAAATAGGTTTCTGACTTAACTCAAAATCCTAAAACCTGCTATACTACACAAACCCGAGCTCCCCCTTAGTTCACTTCGAGTCAACAGCTTCGAGTCACTTCCCAATTTCCCCGAGACCAACCCGAGCAACCAAAACCCTGCAACCAAAACCACACCACCTGCACACACACACCCCTGTGCATCCATAATCTAACTCCGGCCACCTCTGACCATCGTCAGTGGCCATCCCCCATCGGCCAGCAACCCCACAACAACCTTCAACCTTCAAAATTCCATAATTCAACTTGAATTTGAATTCAAGTTTTAAACAAAAAACTGGAACATTTGTTAGCAAACCATCGAACCTGTCAACATCAACTTCTTCAATCTCTGACCACCATCACCCTCCAAACTCTGGCGACAACCCCATCAACACATCATCTATCCATTCCCAAAGGATCTTTGAACTCGAACTATTAATGAAGCAGCAATTCTAAAATTCTTAACCCCAGTAAAACTAGGGTTCTAAACCTGGAAACCCAAATTACAATCTAAAATTTTAAATTCAACTCAATCTAAGATTTTTCCTACAATCAGTGATCTCCTCTCCACCTCCAGGAGAAATTCCAACCCATTCGAATCCATGAATTAACACTTAGAACCCAAAATGTCAATACAATAAAATATGAACTGCATTCTGGAATTAACACTAAAAATTAAATCCTATTTTTAAAAATCATAATTTTGTTTTATGATCTGGTTTATAACACTGAAGTATTGAATTGAAATGCTTAAATTTTCACTTATACAAATTTTACTCTGTTGTTTATGTTTCCAGGAATTACTGATATTGATTTATCTTACATAAATTTTTAAGTTTACTTCATCATAAAATAAACAATTTTCATTCAATTTCAAGCCATAACCAGATCATAAGAAAGAAAGAAATTTTATCACTTGCTTAACAGCAAACAGTCAGTTCTTAAATGAATCAAACATGCATTCATCCATACACAAAGATCTACTCAGCAATATATTTAACAACATAGATAAGACTCCTATTCCCATGAACAAATCAAGCAACCATTTTTTTTACTTAATTTTTAAAAAGAAGTTATGTTACTCACTGTTTTAAAATTGCAGAGCACGGTCCTGAATGTTGAAAACCCCTTTTGAAATCTTTTTGAACATCCTTTGCAAACTGCTTCAGGTTCAAAAAAAAATTTGAATGCAGGAACCATTTGAAGTTGCAGTTCAACTCAAGTTGTTTCTTGAAAACATGCAGGCTTTACTTGATAAAAATTGAAATGCAGGCATCTAGTTTTGGAGGATGTAGACAGAGCCAAATTCTTCTTGCTTAAAATTGAAATGCAGGCTTCAACTTGATTTAATTTGCATATTCCAGAGTTTTGAAAAATGAATGCATGCTTTGGTTTACACACATGCAGGTTTTCTTGCTTGCAAATGAAATGCAGATATGTATTTTGAAAAAGAGGAGTTTGAATGCAAATGTTTACTTGTTAGAGAAATGCAGTTTGAAGAGATGAACAAAATTTCTCAGCTGAAAGAAATTTTGATTTAGAATGAAAGAAAATGAGAAAGAGGAGAAGAAATGAGTATACAAGTTTATATAGCTATTTTATGATTTAAAATTAAAGAAAGAAAAAAAATAAAAATTTGAAACATGACACTTGTTGATCTACTCACTTAAATATTCAACACATGTTTAACTTAGGCTTTAATAACTTACACATGTCATTATTAAATGATTGGTTATCTTAATTAAAGTTAATGAATGTTTAAATTAAATTAATTAGTCCTTATACTTAGTTATGTATATAATTTAATTCTAAAGAATAAATCAAAGTGTTATTTTAAATAAAGCAATATACAAATTTATCATTTGAAAGAGAAACTTTTAAACAATTAAAATAAATTTATAAAAGAGTTTGTAACTTAATGAATACATGTTTCATAATTTAAATTGTATTTTAAATTTCAAGTTAAATTTACAAATCAAAATTATCAATCAATATTTTAAAAAGAATAACACAAACATTTTTATAACTCGTTTTAATACTCAAACTTAAGTAAAAATGAATTTTAAACAAATAAAACATTTATCTCATATATTTAAAATCATATAGTATTTTATTAAATATTTTTGAAAAGCTTAAATAAAACAAAATCACAATTTCTATTTTCAAAACATTAGAATTATGCTATACTAATTTAATTAAAACAACTTATCTATTTAAAATATCTATAAATACATATACGTTATTAAATAGAAAACAAATTCATTTGTTTATTAAAAATAAATTCACAAATTAAATATTTAAATAAAGAAGATTATTAAATCAAATCAAATTTATTAACAAAAATTATCAATTCAATTTAAATTTAAACTCAGATTATTAAATTTAAATTGTCCAAAATTCCGGGATATTACAATTTTACTCACCAAATTATCGCATAGTACGAATTTATGTTTTGATATATATGTATGTGTGTGTGCGCGCGCGCACGCGCGCACGTGTGTGTGTTGAAATAGAAAATTCTCAGTAATAATTTAGAGTAAATTATTTACACATAATAACCAAAGTGTCTCGAAGTCAGTGGGAGCGATATTGAGTCTGTGAGTTTTTTGATATGATTCAAAAAATGGTAGAATGTGTCATTTTATAAGAATTAAAATTGAACAAATGTTTTGATAGAAATATCAAATAGTTTGGTTGTCAATCAAAGTACAAAGGAAGCATGTGCTCATAAGAAAAAAGTTAATGGTACATAGAGATTTCTAAATTGTAAGCAAATAACAAACTACGGATAGTTAACAATGTACTTCTATTAAAATCAGCTTTAGTTGTTTGAATACTCAATGTTGGTTTGTAAATGATGTAATTTATAGTAAGTATAAAAGATGTTGGAAATGTTCCAAACGATATGCAAGGACATCTTATTAAAATATTTAATACGAAACATGTAAGATGGATTCCTTATGCTTTGGCAATAGGAATTATCATACATATTATGTTTCTATGTCAATGTGATTTTTTTAATGTATTTGATACATGAAGCAAATATCAAATCCATATTGATATCAATAGATGGTTGTTTGAAGTATTCTCGTGTATTTATGAAATACTAGAGAATTGTTTATAGAAACAAAAACTCCTTATAAAGAAGTGTTCGACTCAAACTTCATAAGCAATATTGAGTATATAGTATGTCAATAATAAATTGAAGTTAAGAATCTTTAAATTGGAAATGTTTCAAATTAAAGATGGTGGCTGATTCAATGGAAAAGGCTAAGTACATGGCCTTGAATAGCACCGCAATAAAAACAATGTACATAAAAATACTAGTGTGAACCCGTGCTTCGCATACGGACTGCACTCAAACTCTTATCATCATAACATGTTTAAATGATTTATATGGTTCATTGATTAAGAAATAGTGATCTTTTTTTATCAATTTTCAAATAAGTTTGTATTTTGTCTAAAACTTGTGTATAAATCTTTGAAAATAGTATTGCAGATAGTACTGGTGCTTGATAAACAATTGCAATATATCGAACAAAAATGATTTCAAAGATAAAATTTCCACACGATACACATATAAATTATACACATATAAATTTATTGTATGCATCAGCTGTTGCTCCATGCATCAGCTGTATTATCTGTAACTTCATTTGGTGAGATACCATTATCAATCGTTTCCTTTAATACTTGATGTCGTTGATTCCATTTGCTGCTTCGGTGATAACTATCTACAAGAGCACTGCAAGAAACAACATTTGGTTTACACTTAACCATTGATCCAAAAATGCCAAAAGCAACGTTAACATGATTCATGAGAACGCAAGTGTTGATGATGATCCCATAACTGACTATGTCTAGGAACACATTATGTAGCATCATACTATTGTAGAATGATAAGATTAGAGGATAAAGAGATTTATTTCTGTTTGTGAAAAATATTCTAAATCTAAAGCATACATATTTTATGTCTGAAGTGTTGGAACTACCAACCATTATTCAACAATATTTATTTTAATGTGAAGAATATCATTGTATTTCTTTTACAGTCAAAGCAAATTCAATATAACAAGAAGAATATAATTGTATTTAATGCTTTTGAGCTTTCTGGTTCCATTTCTAATTCCATCTAACATTGTTGCTGTATTTTGGTAATGTAGGATTTCACCAGACTTGACTGCAATTTGTGAAAGTAGAATCAAAGGTTGGAAATTTTTAAAACAATCAACGACATAGATTAGTTAAAAGAAATAAAGTCAAACAGATTTAAAAACTTTAATAATAGGAATAATTCGAAAAACTATGATTTTAAAAAAATTATTTTTAGCTATCAACAATGGATATCATTGGAAAGCATATTAAATTTGAGATTTAATAGTGAAATCGATTCTTAAATCCAATTAATGTAGAAAAAGTTATCACATTTCAAAGTTTGGAATAGAAAGAAATTAAAAACGAGACTGTTCATTTTCTAAAATATGAAGGAGGCCTGTGTGCTCTTGAAATCTAACTCAATAATAATATTTCAAAGATAAATTTTCCACACAATACACATATAAATTATACACATATAAATTTATTGTGTGCATCAGCTGTTGCTCCATGCATCAACTGTATTATATGTAACTTCATTTGGTGAGATACCTTTATCAATCCTTTCCTTTAATACTTGATGTCGTTGATTCCATTTGCTGCTTCGGTAATAACTATTTATAAGAGCAGTGCAGGCAATAACATTTGGTTTACACTTGACCATTGATCCAAAAATGCCAAAAGCAACGTTGACATGATTCATGAGAACGCAAGTGTTGATGATGATCCCATAACTAACTATGTCTAGGAACACATTATGCAGCATCATATTATTGTAGAATGATAAGATTAGAGGATAAAGAGATTTATTTCTGTTTTGAACGATTCTTGTGAAAAATATGCTAAATTTAAAGCATACATATTTTATGTCTGAAGTGTTGGAACTAACAAATATTATTCAACAATATTTATTTTAATGTGAAGAATATCATTGTATTTCTTTTACAGTCAAAGAAAATTCAATATAATAAGAAGCGTATAATTATATTTAATGCTTTCGAGCTTTCTGTTTCCATTTCTAATTCCATCTAACATTGTTGCTGTATTTTGGCAATGTTGGATTTCACCAGACTTGACTGCAATTTGTGAAAGTAGAATCAGAGGCTGGAAATTTTCAAGACAATCAACGACACAGATTAGTTAAAAGAAATAAAGTCAAACAGATTTAATAAATTTAATAATAGGAATAATCCAAAAAACTATGATTTTAAAAAAATTATTTTAGCTATCAACAATGGATATCATTGGAAAGCATATTAAATTTGAGATTAAATAGTGAAATCGATTATTAAATCCAATTAATGTAGAAAAAGTTATCACATTTCAAACTTCGGAATAAAAAGAAATTAAAAACGTGATTGTTCATTTTCCAAAATATGAAGGAGGCATGTGTGCTCTTGAAATCTAACTCAATAATAATATTATAGTATAGATAAGTGCACAAATTTATAATTGAGCCAATTTCAAATGTTAAGAATCTTGTAACATTGTTATATGATAACAATGCCATGATATCGTTCGTAATAGAACTTAGATCTCACTAGAAGTCGAGATACATACTCTGAATTGTTCCACATGATAAAGTAGTTTATCACCATCGGAGAGAGTTGATTAACAAAGTAGATAATTGAAACATAATAGCATATCAGTTCACAAAGGGACTGACCCAATTGGTTTTGAGAAAACTGATTGGAGAAGTTAAAATAAGATTCCATAATTGACCCCAAATGTAAGTGGGAGATTGATAGAATTAGAGGTATGCCCTATGGGAAATTATGTAATTTGTTACATATATCTAACTCATTGACCAATCTTGTTCGAAATAAACACATTTTCTTTTCTATTATGTACTTGATATAATGTGGTTATATTAATTAAGTAATTTAATTAAAAGTATATTTAATAGGAAATCCATAAATGGTATGTTTTGTGATAGTAGCTACAAAGTGTGACTAATATAACTAACATAAAATAGAAAATATCGATGTGACTTATTTACACAGTTCTCTTGACTTGAGAATACTGTTGGTCTTAAATATGAAAGCCCTGCTTTGATTATAGTCAAATCATGGCGTGACGTCCATCGAGTGGCTATAGTTAGGTCGAGTGCTGAAGTATTGGAAGTGAAGCACTATTCAAGAGAGTATTCATCTCCTCGGTTATATAGGGTTAGGATAATTGTCAACTCAAGTCAACTCAAAGTCAAAGTAGTTGGTTAATAATAATTTTTATTATTGAACCGAGGACTTTGTGTTTGGACTATAGAGTTGAATATGGATGATATTAGAATTTTGACTATTACCAAATTCCATAAATCAAAAGTGGCATATTTTGACAAAGAAAATTGGTCTAAATAATTATCACTCTTGGGTACCGCTTATAATAAGTAAAAGTGGATTTTACTAAAAGATGTGTAAGCCATAAATTCAGCGAAAATGTCACATCACCTGCTAAGTGACGTGTGAATATTAATATTTGAATAGTTCGATATTAATCTCCGACTGAATTTATACCTTTGGGTGGTATGACCGTAATGGTGAATACTCTGAATAAACCACATGATTTATTAATTTATAAATTGTTGTAAATTAATTATAATTAATATTTATGAAATGTTAATTATTAAACTTTATTTAATTTGTTGGAATAACATTAGCACTTAATAACGTGCATCTATAAAAGTTATAAACACGCATGTTGATATTCGATATCAATAAAACATTTAAATTGGAATTAAATAGGTTAATTGCTAAGTGTTTTTGGAATTTTTTATTGAGACCCACATGCCTGATTGAAAAAAGGGAGATTTTTTCAAATGTGACTTGAGGGGTTAAAAGAATGAAATAAATCTCCTCTTTATGAATCACTTAAAAATCATTTACGAAATGAACTTCATCCTTTTCTCTTTATTTTATTTTCTTTTGTCGAAAATATGAAGAGGATTTGGTCATTTAATTTTGGAATTAAATGATGAAGGTTTTAAAGGAGGAAATTGAAGAGTTTTTTATTTAAAAACATATTCTATCTCATCCTTTTTGAAGTTCCTTTTCAAACATGCATTTTTTTTCTTTCTTAAGTTCTCTTCCTCCCCTTAATGGCTTCCATAAAAGAATTCCATAAAACAATTTCAAGCAAAACAAATAAATTGAAGGTGGTTCTTGTCTCTAGATCCTTGCAAAATCTAGAGGCTGGTTCAAATTAATCGGGGTTTCATTTATCATTCAAGGTGCAAATCATTGGCTTTATTTTTGTAATTCTAATTTCATTTATTTTTATACTTATCATGTTGAAATGGTCCAGATTTATTCATATTATATCTCTTCTATCTTATCATGTTTAAATGGTTTAAATTTATTCATATTATATCTCTTCTATCTTGTGTATTCATCTTGTAATATAACTTAGATCCCCTTTTGTTCATCACATTTGATTATATAATCATAATGTGAATTTAATTTGAATCTCTCCTTATTTACATATCCATTGACTATATGTTTATTATGGTCGACATAGTTCAAATCCTTTATCTCTTTTACAATTTATCCCTTTTGTACCATCGGATCTGATTTATCATACAACAAATTTGTATATGCCCAAGTTATACGATATTTTTTTCTATCATTGGTTTGGAATTGTAAAAAATGGGAATGTGAAAATATTTTATTATATATAAAATTTTGTAACATTTGCATACATAAACATTAATAAATATATTTGCTGGTTGTTTAAAACTACATTTGAATTAATTTCCAATATTGCATAGTTACTTTCCAAAATGATTTATTTTTACTTGTTCTAATCATAAAAGTAAAAGTTTTCTTTTTTGTTTTAGAATTCATAAGTGGTCATTTATTTAAATTTATAGACTTTTATTTCATACATAAAATTAAAAGATTGAATCATTTTGTTATTAAATGTAAACATATATGTTACTTAAAATGTAATCTTCATACATATATAAATATATGTGTTATTTTAAACTTAATATATAACTCGCAGTTATATATATATATATATATATATATAGAGAGAGAGAGAGAGAGAGAGATTTGTTTATGTTATTTTAATCTAAATCAAAACGGACATTTTTGTTAAACTATAGAATTTAATTTCAAACTCTTCCTTAATTGAAACCATTGTTACAATTGTTAATTCTTGTTTTAACAAATTTATATATATAGGAAAACTTATTTTAACATGTATATGTGTAAACTTATGAATTATTATATATGTATATTTTATTACTTAAATTAAAAAAACGTGGACAACAAAGGAATATGGAAATTCTACTGTAAATGACATTTAATATGTCATTCAACGTAATTATAGAGAGATTTATAGCCTTATCTTTCCTCAATTTATTATACATATCGAAAGAAAGAAAACCAAAGATATTCTCAGACTTAATTACATAAATATACACTTATATTTCACGACATGAATGTATTTGGAACATTTATTACATTAAATGTATATTTAAATTAAATTTTAAATTTTATTTCTAAATGTAAATAAAATAAATATTTTAGTTAAAATAAAACTCAAAAACTTCTAAGTTTATTTAGACTATATAGGCTCATCAAAGATCTAAAATGGTAAAAATTGAAATTCACCCATTTCTTCCGCAGCGGGCTAGCCCAGTTCTAACACTTTCCAGCAGAGAAATGCCAAGAGTATCTCTAGATATGAAGATTCCTGCTAATCCAAAACGATAAAGCAAACAAGCAGTGAAGGCCTAATAACCCAAAACACTTCGCATGTCCTTGAGGTAACACTGCCACGAGGAACGAATAATCCTAGGTGCGGTAAGCCCTTGGTACATTTAAACTTTTTATCTTCATTAATCGCCACCTCTTTTTCCTCAACCATCCCACCTCAATCACGCATCCTTCCTAAAGACCGTGAATTTTGGTTGCTGCAACTTCGGCACCAATCCTCTTCCAAATGAGGCAGAAGCGGTTGAGGTGCACACCGGTTTGAAAAATCCCAAACCAACAATGTTTTAAAATCAGAAGGAAAACCAAGCTCGGGAGCCGCACCAGGGACACCAGATCTCGCCCTAGTCGCTCGTACTATATATGTACATTGTAAATATATATATATATATATGTATATATGTATATGTATGTATGTATAATAATATATGTATTAAACTGGTCGTAGGGATATTAGATAGCCTGAGCTAGTATAAAAATCTCTGTATTTTCTACCTTTAATAAGGATAAATGATCATACCGCGCACCTATGTATTTCAGCACCAATAGTCACTGATCAAGGGAAACGTGAAATTGGTTAAAGAAAATGGCACTCTTAACACTAAGAACGATGAAACTGAACTCGAACGCTTGGAATTGCATCAACACAATCCAGAACTTCAGCTAAATTACTACACTAGACATAGGGATATTGGACTGCCCTGCCCCAGTATAAACATTGTTATGATATCAATCATATCATAGCCAAATTGGTGATAAGGATATTAGCCGACCCAAACTAGTATAAAAACCCCTCTATGTTAACTAATTTAACATAGCACGTTGGATGTACAGATATTAAACAGCCGGAACCAGTATAAAAAATCATTGGCGTGCAAGGGTTGTACATACATGATCTGACTTGGTAGTCAAATATAAATATACTAGTCTGTACCCAAACAGCGGAGAAGACCATGTCGAGGGCACGAAAATAGTTTTACAGCCTTGTCACCATTGTTTAGAAAACTGCACATACTATGTAAGACATAAACGATAACGGCAGTCCCTCAAATAGGAATAGTAATGCTAAAACTAAAGCTATAGTCCACCCCCAAATAGCAGGGAAGACCGTGCCAAGCGCACAAACAACTTTTTCATAGATCACCATCATCGTTGTAATGGCCATTTTGGAAACAAGAATAATAATGTTGGACAATGATGCGGTCAGGCATATATATAACATTACGCCCTATACAAGAAGTTATGTCACACAAAGCATGCAGCCAAGCCTGCATAGGAAACCACACATAGATAAGGGATCGGATCATATCAAATATGCAGGAAAAGACTACGGTCTATAGGTTAAGACCAAGGGGCAAAAGTTACCTCAGGAGCCTATTTTAAACATGGCAAGAAAGCATAATACATGGAATGTACCACAAGTTTATCTATCAGGTACAAATTCAAACACTACTCAAAGCTTGCTAGGTATATATCAAAAAACTGAGTTACCAATACTAAGTTAGCCTCTCACATGCCTACCAAAATGAATTTTTTTATTTTAAACATCTACACATGATGTACAAAATATTATGACCTAGTTCACATCATAAGCCGACACGTCATAATAAAGGTTATGCTAAGAATCTGAACGAAATCATAAGAGAATTAGTTATGACTGCTCCGCGTCGGTATGATCTATGGGAGCATGATACCGAAGGCTGAGAAGAACCGCCTGCTAATTAAAAAGTAGGGGATTGATCATCTAGATTGGTAATAACAACTTATGATCATGCACAAATAGCGCTACCGTGAACAGAACTGTGGTAAGCAACACGAGGATCACAACTGGTGTTGTCCCAGACATTATCAAAATTTTAATACCTGTACTCATAATCGGCATGGTTATACAAGAATGACAAATCAAGTCTAGGCCAAAAACATCAATGGCACGTTGCCAGCCGATTCTGCTAATGTCTTCTTCACCTTCTCTTTCTGAAGCCCTTTCAATAGTGATGACATATCCATCCCATCCTGGGAAACCGTAATGGAATCTAATCGAGCCTCACATTCCAAGTTGAATATCTTGTTTTATAAGGTGTTCACTCGCTACATAGCCACCTTCCAAGTTTTTTCGATCTCGCTTAAAAGGTGCTTCCTTGTCTATTCGGTATTCCTAGAAAAAGGGCCAAAAAGATCATCCTTAGTAAAATAAAAGGGTGAAACCTGAGTAGTTGGCGCCCCCAACTCTCTCATATAATAATCCTCCAACTTTTTAAACTTAGCCTTATAATAGCTCATTACATCATTCTTCCATTTGAGAATCTCATCCGGGTTGGCCTCGGAAGGGAGCACGGGAATTGCATCCAACTTGAGAGAGGCGCACGTAGCTAGAGTCTTCGGAGGAAGATGATCATCTTCTATGCTCACACGTAATGCAATCTCTTTATCCATCTCCATAAGCTTTTGCCTTAACTTTTTGATTTCATCTCTATTTACAACTGTAACAATCCTAATTTTGATTAACATTATTCAGGATAATTAGATAAATAAATAATGTAAAATAATAAGAGGGTTGGATTTGACAATTAATATGGGTCGAGCCTTAGTCAATGAACTAACAAGGTTGATTAGAACATTAATTAAGAAAGAGGATTACGAGAAGGTAAAATAGGAAAAGAGCACATTTCATTAACATAAACCTTCCCATTCTCATTCCTCCCTCTTTTCATTTATACAAACAAAATTAAAAGAGCAAGGCCAACCACTAACAAGAGCATTATGAGGAAGAAAAGCCCAGGAAACAAGATTAAAGCTTAAGGGAATCAAATCTTAATTCAAATCTCAAGTTTCTTTATCAAATCAAAGTGAATAATAGTTATACATCTCAAGTTTTAACTACTATTTTGTTTTTGAGTATAAATTCAAAATTTTTTTTGTATTATGCTAGGTTTTAATTGTTTAGATGATTATATGCTTATTTGATGAATTATTGGACTTATTATGGAAGTATTTAATAGGTTTTAAATGTGAAACCCTACTTTTTGATACCCAATCGACGTGAAATTTTGATATGACATTAGATATGTTATTTTAGAAGTGAATTTTTAATTTCATAATTTTCCATCCAAGTACGAATTTATTATGAATTTTCTAAGTGGAGAAAATGGTTGATTTCAGGTTTTACTTATTAAAAGTAATTAATTAAGGTTTTTGGCCCCAAAGTTTTTTATGTTAAGGAATATATTAAATTCTATTTATTGTGATTTTTGAGAATTTTTCCTAAGTGTTTATGATTTAATATGAATTGCTTAAGCTAGAAAAGCTTAATTATTATATTAAAGTATTAATATAAAGTGTATGGCCTGCAAATTATTTTGGAAATGAAAAATATACTATATAGTAGTTTTCTAAAAAGGGTTTTAATATATAAAATTATAATCTAATAATATTTTGATAAACAATAGGAGTTGGAGAAAAGAAATTACTTTTATTAGTAAGAAAACAATTTTAATAGTAATTACAGCTTTGCCATGCTGAGGTTGACAATGCTGCACTTCATTATGCCGTCTCAATGGTCTTCGACGTTAATTAGGTGCAAAGCATAGGATATCAACCACGGCTGATATTAGTAGGAAGCACAACATCAAAGTTGACATCATGAATTTCGAAGAGGGTGATGCTGTATGTTTTCAAATATAGGTGTTGATCTTTGACGCCGCATTTTATAAAAAAATGGCCCAGTGCCGCTTATTTCTATAAATTCGCTAACACCATAAGGGCCACAAGCTCGCTAGTTTACTATGGTAGATCTCTTGAACTATGACATCGATCGTATACTTTCGAAGTGACCTATAATGGCAATAATGACGCTGCATTTCTCTTTAAGACAGTGACGGCGCTATTTTATTATGTTTACTCCTTTGGACACTGATGTCGAGAGTCATCGGTGTCACCGCTTATCCTTTAAGGCTTTATGCTATACAAACCGAGTTTTATAATCGATGTTGTTGGCACTCTATGAAGTGTGATATAAATGCTTCTGGTCTTTTGGCTACATGCTTTGTTAAATCAAGTTCTTTAACATGATTTTCAATATTAATGGGACGAAGACCCTTAATGGTGGTAAGGTCGCCGACTTTATCAATTTAATAGTTTTTATTAACTTTGGCTTCATATCCGATGGTTTTAAGAGGCAATGACCTCTAAGTGATTTTGCAGTTCATTAATATAATTTTATAAAAGCATATACAATGACAATAATAATTTTAATAAAGTAAAAGCTATATTTTCCTTGTTTTAAAGTACGATTTCAAGGGCCAAATCATTTATAAAGAATTATGTTTCGAAGGAAATAAAAAAGGTATTTAGCCAAGAATCTTACCAAAGAGATTATTATTCTTATCACTTTTAGATAAGTTGTGATAGGATGAATTTACCCAAAGATTGGAAAACAAGACAAGGCAGGTGTAGGGTAGCGTCTTATACTTCAACTGTTATCCCCTAGCTGTATTAGTACAAAATTCCAATATGTAGGGCATTGTCATAGGTAAGACTAAAAATAGGTTTACGCATAGAAAAGAATACAAAAAGATGAGATATGTTATTGGTGAGCCCGCAAAACCATTAAGATCAGAGTGACCCTAGGAATAGTAAGTTTTGGACAGACCGTCTAGTTGTCTTCTAATAGTATGTTAGAGAATTTGATATATCAGGTAGGTCCGAGTCCAAAGTCTACAGGGTGGATCATATAGCGTATATGCAAGTATATTTGACAAAATATATGATGCGACTAAAACAATAATAATCTAGGTAACTATAGAATAAGCATACCTGGATTTTATACTGGTTCGGACCTTCCATCCTACGTCCAGTCCCGAAGCTCCCCTTCAGAATTCGACTATCAAACACCCTCTCTTCGCCCAGAGGAATAGGCTTGGTTACAATAGCTTGTTCTTGTCAAATATGTGTTTTATAACACGGATATTGACTAATAAGTACAAATGCTTCCACTATATATCTAGAGAGTACTATCTGTGAAGAAATGAATATATGGAAGAGTGAAATACAAGTATAGATTGCTAGAGATCAAGAATATAATAGAGTACGTAAGTAGAGAGTGTAAGTAAGTAAAGTGAGTGTTCTCTTGATTCTTGATGATATATATAGTTGTAGAGAGGTTCCTTGAGTAGTTGTATCCATTAACAAGTGCTCTACGGTTGCATCTATTGATGATGAAGAGTTACGGCGAAGAGAGGCGAAGATGTCTATTCAAATCGACAATTGAAGTTTAAATTTAAATCTCGAGTTTGAAATCAAAAGCCTGGTATTTGTATCGAACGTCTGATACTATATTTTTTTATACATAGTAGATTTTCAGACGTGCATCTACCAAACGTCTGGTTCAGTCTGTTTTGTTGTTTCAAAGGACTTCTCCAAATGTCTGGCTTGTGCATCCAGACGTTTGAAAATTATGCATGTCTGTTTTGTGCATCTTTCTTGTTACTACTTTGATCCTATCGACTTGTAGTCTCTTGTAACGTTCATTGAGCCTTGTTTTTGTCTTTCTAATGATGTTGCTATAGCAAGTACCTGTATGTAGAAATATATATATGCATAATCGATTTCCATTGTATAGTTGTTGTCATCAAAACCGTAGATTTGATTTTCTAACAATCTCCTTATTTTTGATGATGACAACTATACAATGTACTTATATATAATTTTATAAATCTCCCCCTGAATATGTGCTTTCCATAATTTATTTGTGTTCCCCCCTGAATATTATTTCTTCCCCTTTGGCATTATCAAAAAGGATATATAACTTTTTAAATGTAGGAATCATTAAATATTTACCAATCGTTGTATGACAGAAATATACACAGAGATAACACACCGAAAGAGGAATTTCATTAATTAAATTAATCGAGTATATTCATAGATTTTTATCATTTTTACATAAGATGGAGTCCTAAAAACCTACGAGTCTTTTGGAGAAGCTTTTTCTTGATCATCTCCTTTATCTTCATTTTTGGAAGAGCTATGTTGTTTTGTAGGAGATGTCGGAGCTTATTCTAGAGGTTCATTCTCCTCAAAAAAGTTTGGAATGTTTCAAAGGAGGAGAAAGCACTGGGGTTGGCCAATCTTTTGAAGGTGGTGTAGGACCACGAACCCTTTGAAGAAACTCTTTCAAAACCGATAATACAGTTGAAAGTGATGTTTCAACTATAGCTAGGCGTGTAGCGAAAGATGATTCAAACTGTCAATGCGCTTAGCCAAAACTTTTTGATTTCGAGATAGAATATGATGATTTTGAAGAGTAAGGTCTCGAATACTTTCATTTCGATTCATCTCTATTCGAGTCTTCAAAATATCATCGTGGCACGTATAATCAAATGGTGCGGGAGGAGGAGGAGTAGTCTCGCGATGTTGTTCCACCTCTTGTGATGGTTCAGGGTGTGTTTGAGGTGGAAGTCCAGCTTTTCTGGCTTGACGACATTACGTCCACTCCTCAAATGATATAAACTCCGGAGGATTTTTCGGTAGGAGCATTAGTGAGAAAAATTTTGTGGAAGCATATTTTGGAGATTTTTTTTTCAAAAGTGGATAGATAGGATGGGATGTTGTGAGCTCGTAGAAGTCTCATGATATATATATAGGATAGATGATGGATGGGCGTGATCGAGTCCAAAAGTGTTTGAGCTCGTGAAATATAAATTTTTCCTAATTGACCCTTGTTCTGCTAAATATAGCATATAGGGCCTTGTGCTCTAACTCCGTTATCTGCTCATGACTACCAAGGCGAGGAATGATAGTGTTGATAATCATTCAAGTAAGAAGTCTCGCTTTAGGTCGTAGATATTTGGATGCAAATTTAGGCATTTCATCCTCCCATATTTGATGTGTTATATTGTCTCTTGGTTTGAGATGCATATCAGGAATACTATATAAATCTTCTCCGAAGTCGGAACATCCGAGAGTTCTGCATATGATTCCTGGAATGAGCCTAATTGTGTTGCCATAAACACTGGACCATAACCAATTATTCTCGTTTTCAGTGTTCCAAACCGCTATGCTATCCAAATTAGCGTAGAAGAAATATAGTCAACCGATCAATTTGGATGTTATTGGGATTGAAAGATATCAAAGTTTCTAAACCGGCACTTTCATACATTTCATCTACATCGTACATTGGAAACTTGAGTAAGTTATAAAATGGACCTGTGTGGAGTTTCTTCTTCTGAATATCCTCATATCTCTTGAGTGAACGTGGTACTTGATTCATCCATTGTTTAATTTGATCATATGAGCAAACTTTAGGGTTTGAGGAAGTTGCTTGGTCTTATTTTCGCTTAGAAATTTTAGGATTTTTTTAGGAGCTATCAAATTTGATCAAGTTTGGAAGAGAAAGGATTTTTGACAAGCAGAAAATCGAGATTGCAGTAGAAAAATGAAACGAAGTAAGAAAGGTAAAATAATAGACGTTCTGTGGGCGTATAAATGTGTCAATTGAATTTCAGACGTTTGGAAGGTAAATCAGACGTATGATTTAACCTAGTTTTAAGACAGTAATTAGAATCAGACGTCTGGTTTATTGTGGCAGGCATCTGAATTTGGTCCATTTGTAAAATTTGATATCAGAGAGAAATATCAGACATCTGTTTGTATTATCAGACGTTTAGAATAGATCGAATTTTCATTTCTGAATGACAGATAGTTTTCTTAGATATCTGTTTTAAATATTAGACGTTTGAAATTTTGCTGATTTTTTATAATATGGTGACAGAGACTTTGTTCAGACGTCCGGTTCGTAGTTCAAACATCTGAAATAGACTGGTATATAGTTTTTATTAAACAGATGCAATTTTCAGACATCTGGAAGGTTATATCAGACGCCTGATATATGCACGATGGGTAAGATTTGTGTGATATCAGTTTTTCAAATTCTCCATCGATATCACTTTGAATATTTTTAATTTTCAAATCCATTTTTGTTTTAATTCTTTTAGCAAAAATTTTAAACATACCAAAGGTGTCACTTTTATGTTTTAAAAATAAAGTCCATGTATATCTTGAATAATTACAACTATTACGAAAACATATTTGTTGTGATTTATAGATCGTACTTGAGTTGGACCAAATAAATCTAAGTATAATAATTCTAATGGTTGCTTTGTAGACATATTATTTTTAGATTTAAAAGAGATTTTCTTTACTTTTCCAATTTGACAATCGTCACATAAATTTTCTACTTTGCAGTTTATTTTAGGTAAACCTCTAACTAGCTCATATTTTGCTAATTTATTAATATATTTAAAATTAATATGACAAAATCATTTATACCATAACCGTGGGTCATCATGTTTAGCAGTTAAACAAAAATTTGAATTTCGATTTATATTCATGTTTAAAACATAAATATTTTTATTTCGAAAACCCTCAAATATAAGTTGTTTGTTATTGTCGAAAATATTACATCTATCTTTTTCAAAATTGTTGTGCAAACCTTTATCGCATAATTGACTAATACTAAGTAGGTTGTGTTTTAGATTTTCTACTAACAAAATATTTGTAATAATAGGAGAATTAGAAATACCGGAGTTGATGGCTTTTCCAATGCCCACGACGTATCCTTTTGAGTTATCTCCAAAAGTTACCATTCCACCATCGATGTATGTTATATTTGATAACATTTTTGAATTTCCGGTCAAATGTTTGCAGCATCCACTATGAAGTATCCACTTCTCCTTATTTTTTATTTTGGGTACCTGCAAAGTAAAAGATGATTTAATTGGTACTCATATACTTTGTTAGGGTACTAGATGTTAGGAGAAGTAGGTAGCCATACCCAAGAAGGTTTGGTACCTTTATGAACATAATTTTTATTATAGACCGCGTAATCTAAAAAATTATCAATATGTTTTTGTCTAATCAAATTATTATTTGTCTTAGGAATCTAAATTTTTATATTTCTGGTATTCGTTTTAGACTTAAATGACCTTTTAGTCTTTTGATAAATACAACTATATTTCTTAACATTATTCCCTTTTTGTTTAGGGATATTTTTAAATCCTATTCCATTTCTATTACCTGATGGTTTTGAAGTTTTGATAAGATTTTTCAAATCTTGTTTTCCTTTACTAAATTTTGAAACATTATTTGTAATTTTATCTAAGTTTTCTTTTAATTCTAAATTTTCAATTTTCAAAGTTTCAATATTACTTTTCAAGTTGATATTTTCTTTTAACAAGTCATCCTTTTCCAGTCTAGTTTTATCAAATTCTATAACTATAGTTTCATTTTCAATCAAACTATTTTTAATTTTTTCTTGAGATAATTCTAGTTCCTCCTCTAAAATAATTTTTTTCATCTTTTCACATTCCTACTTCAAGTTCTAATCTATTTATTTTGGCTATATGTTCGTTGTTCAGTTTTTTAATTTGTTTAAATTTATCATCTAATTCCATGCTAAGTTCTAATAATTCATCATAAATAAGTTTGGAACATACCTCATCAGTTTGTGCCATAAAAGCACACATTGCCTTGTTCGCCGTCACTATTGCTATTACTATCTGATTATGAAGAAGAGTCCAAGTCATCCCATGTTACTTTGAAAGCTTTCTTCTTTTTGAATTTTTCAAATTTGTTCTTCTTTTTATCATTGTTGAGCTTGGGATAATCTTTCTTCATATGTTCAAATTAGTCACATTCATAGCATTTGATTGATGTTTGATTTGTTGAACTTGATTTTCCTCCTTTCCGAAATTTGGTCATTTTCCTAAACTTCTTGAATTTGTTGTAGTTTTTGGCAATAAATACAATTTCTTCTTCGTCTAAGTCGGAATCTTCATTCGTTGCTGGAAATGCTATGTTTCTCTTTTTGGAATTTTGTTCTTTTCGTGCCAGCAAATTAGCTTCATAGGACATTAAATTTCCTATCAATTCTTTAACTAAGAGTGTTAAGAGATCATTATCTTCTTCGATACCTAAGCTTTTCTTTCCCACTCTGGAGTTAAGGAATTGAGTATTCTAGATACTAAGTCAAAATTTGTGAATTTGACTCCAAGTGCCATTAAGTCGTGCTGAATGGTTTGAAATCTAGAGTACGTGTCTACTATAGATTCATTTTGTTTCATTTTAAATGATGAAAATTGATATTGTAAAATTGAAATCTTAGTTTGTTTAACTTTGTTTGTGCCTTCGTGTGTAACTTATAAGTACGCCAAATATCATATGCAATTTTACATAACATGACATGTGAAAATTCATTCTTATCTAGTGAACAAAATATAACATTCATAGCTTTGGCATTATTAGAAGCTGCAGTTTTTTGTGCATCATTCCATGTGTTCATAGCAGTTTCAGATGCTTCATATTTATTTTAAGTGGCTGACCAAATTTATAATCCATTAGCTTCCATAAAAATTCTCATACGTATTGACCAATATGCATAGTTAGAACCATTAAAAAGTGGAGGTCGTGCTGTGGATTGACCGTCTTGAAAAATACTTGCCATATTTTAGTGATTCAAAAACGTGTTACTGTATTTTGATCTAACCTTTCTCTGATACCAATTGAAAGTCTACAGGGTGGATTGTATAGTGTATATGCAAGTATATGTGACAAAATATATGATGCAACTAAAACAATAATAATCTAGGTAACTATACAATAAGCACCAGGATTTTATACTGGTTCGGACCTCCCGTCCTACGTCTAGTTCCGAAGCTCCCCTTCGGAATTCGACTATCAGACACCCTCACTTTGCCCGGAGGAATAGGCTTGTTTACAATAGCTTGCTCTTGTCAAATATGCGTTCAATAACACAGATATTGACTAATTAGTACAAACGCTTCCACTATATATCTAGAGAGTATTATCTGTGAAAAACTGAATATATGGAAGAGTGAAATACAAGTATAGATTGCTAGAGATCAAGAATATAATAGATTATGTAAGTAGAGAGTGTAAGTAAGTAAAGTGAGTATTCTCTTGATTTTTGATGATGTATATAGTTGTAGAGAGGTTCCTTGAGTAGTTGCATCAATTAATAAGTGCTCTACAGTTGCTTCTGTTGATGATGAAGAGTTGCAGCGAAGAGAAGCGAAGATGTCTATTCAAATCTGACAGTTGAAGTTTAAATTTAAATCCCGAGTTTGAAATTAGACGTCTGGTATTTGTATCAGACGTCTGATACTATATTTTTTTTGTACACAGTAGATTTTCAGACGTTTGAGTACATCTACCAGACGTCTGGTTCTGTCCGTTTTGTTGTTTCAGAGGACTTTTCTAGACGTATGGCTTGTGCACCCAGACATTTGAAAATTGTGCATGTCTACTTTGTGCATCTTTCTTGTTGCTTCTTTGATCCTATCGAATTGTAGTCTCTTGTAATGTTCTTCGAGCCTTGTTCTTGTCTTTCTAGTGATATTGCTCTAGCAAGTACTTGTATATAGAAATATAAATATATATATATATATGCATATTTGATTTCCATTGTATAGCTATTGTCATTGAAACTATAGAATTGATTTCCTAACACGAGTCAACCATAGGTTTGTAGTTACCCTGAGAAAACTATAATGTTGGGAAAAATTGTCCAGTGATTTAGACAGATTGGTCATGTTTTCCCATGTCGCAAGCATATTATTGTTTTATTGTCTATTTTAACCATTATGTACATAAGAGTTTGATTTTCGTAAGATATATTTTTAAAGATAGTACTAAGGGGAAAACTTGTTTCGCTCAACGATGTGGTCTCACCAGATATCCATAAATCGAGATGGCATATTATCATTCACACTAGGCTTTTTGTCTGAATTGAAGTTTATGTTTTCCCCTTAAACTCTCGGGTGCTTAAAATTTGTTTTGAGTAGGTCGGGACTGAGGGTTGACAAGTCATTAGATTAGAGGAATTAAGCTTTCGAAAACGTGAAGGAGGCAGTCTTAGCTATTTAGGAGTTTATCTATATATATAATATTTAAGAGCTGCATTGATGTTTTATTCTTTTGAAATGTATGTAATGACAGATGTTATGTCTTTTTGGTTTTTAACTCTGATCAATCAAGGGGAATCTTCATATATCACTCTTGGAGTATTTTGTAATAATTATATTTTGTCTAAACCTGGGCAACTCTTGGGATTATGTAATGAATATGAAATGTTATCTTTCAAATGAAATGAGAAAGTTTGTTTTAAATTGTTTTTAAGAAAATTTCATATTCTCGTGCTTCTAATGTTATTGCTACAATTAATATTACTGCATTTTTTCATTAGAAATTAATATTGTAAATGACTGTAGCATCTGTATTACTTAGTTTCAAGCCTCAAAATGCAAGATGTTACAGCTTGATATTAGAGCATAGGTTTATAATTTATGTAAAACTAAAAGAATTTCAAACTTAAAAAGGAGTTTTGAAAACATAATCTAAATGAATTAGAGAGCAAGACTGGGGGTATGGGACAGCTCTATAGTAACGTACTTGTATTTGCTATATATATATATATATATATATATATATATATATATATATAAGTATATATACCTTATCACTATGCCTATCTCCTAGACCGTTCTTTCATATCTTACTAAGATTCGAATGCAGATTTAAGGAAGTAAGATATGAAGGTAGGAAAAGGAAGTAAGATATGAAGTTAGGAAACGGAAGAATAAATCTTGGTGGAGGAAGCATCACAACTAATGGAAATGTCAGACCCAATACTAGCAAGAATCCGAGTTGACAAATAGCTGCTAATATGAGTGTTGGAACACCACAGGTGGATATGAGAGGTATGTATCAGTTCTTTGTCAATGTGATGCCGGCAAGAGATGCGGCTGGATTAGCTGGTGGGAATGTTGGGGGAGCAAATCCCGAAGTTTTAGTTGTCAACAATTATGCTATTTTGAGTAGGGATTATGCCAGAATTGGAGGAAAGCCATTTATTAGGATTGATGATGCTTTCGAGGTAGAGAATTGGCTGCTCCATTGTGAAAAGATTTTTGTCGATTTTGATCTGAACGATGAGGAAAGAGGGGATTGGCATCCAGGCAATTGCAAGGAGCTGCGTTGTACTGGTAGAACAATTTTACTATTGGGGTGCCGGAGTAAAACTTGACTTGTGCAGAATTTAGGAGGAGGTTCAAAGAGAGGTTTATATTTGAAATTGCCAAATCAACCTTGTTAAGGAACTTTGCTGAGTTAGTGCAAGGAGACATGATTGTGTTGTAGTACACAACAAGATTTGAGAAGTTATCCTGATATGGGTATGCCATGGTGTATACAGTGATTAAGAGAAATGAAAAGTTTATCCGTTGATTAAGACCAGAGCTTGCTAGGGCAACCTTGCCGCAACTCAGGGATCTATGTGATGTGTTAGTGGAGATGGCTTTGAGGAATAAAGAGATGCTTTCTTTATTTAGCGGTAACAAAGCAGTGGAGACTCAGAGTGGGAAGATTCATAAAAGAAAGTACTTTCAGAAAAAGGGAGTTCAGAAGGGTGGAGCTACTAAGAAAGGAAAGGCCGAAGTTGTATGCTACAAGCTGACGGAAATGGGAGTTTTGCAAACGAATGTCGTTCCATTGATGGAAAGAAGGTGATTGGGAGAAAGAACATTAAGTGCTTTAACAGTGACCAGATTGGACATTATAAGAACCAGTACAAGGAACCAGCCAAGGGTGAGAAAGGAAAGTGTTTGCTTTGGAACCATATGCCTCGAGACCCATTGTAGAGGAGAAAGGAAAGGCTATGATGAGAGGTATGCTTTTGATTCATGGTATGCCTATTAGAGTATTGTTCGATACTAGGGGATCACATTCTTTTATATCTCTTTGTTTGGTAGATAAGCTTAATCTAGAAACGTCATACCTAATTACTTTCTTAAGGGTTGCAAATCCAATAGGAGGGTATGCAACTCTAGGCATGAGATGTGACCAGTTAGATTTCGAATTTTTAGGTCATATATTTGCTTATAGTTTGCATGTGTTTGATTTTGTAGGCTTTGGGATTATTTTGGTTGTGGACTGGTTAAGTGGATACGACGCTAGGATATTTTGCCGAGATAAGAAAATACCAAACCTTAAGAGTAGCAACCGAATTTATACTCATAAGAGAACTCGAATTTTGATGTTTGTGCTTTATTGGGTGCAATCGAGGAGGAAGACAAGTTGAATCGACTTTATGTCATTGGGGAATTTGCAGATGTCTTTTATCCTGTTAAAGGACTACCGTCGAAACGAGCTATTGAGTTTCGAATAGACCTTATACTTGGAGTTGAACCTGTAAGTAGACCGTCTAGCAGAATGACACCTATCGAGATGAAGGAGTTAAAGGTGAAACTGGTGGATTTTGAAGGGAAAAGTTTTATTGGACCAAATAATTCACCATAGGGAGCGGCCACGGTGTTCGTAAAGAACTCGGACGGGTCGTTAATGATGTGCATCGATTATCGTAAGTTGAATGAGAAGACAATAAATAATTGATATTCTTTTCCAAGAATATATGATTTATTTGATCAATTGAGTGGAGCCAAGGTATTTTCTCAGTTGAATTCGGCAATAGGGTTCCATCAATTAAGGGTGGTGAAAAACAATATTTCTTTGACGGCGTTTCGAACAAGATATGGTTCGCATGAATGGTTAGTGATGCCATTCAAATTAACTAATGCTTCTGCTTTCTTCGTTCATTTAATGAACCGAATCTTCCATGAGCATTTACGTAGATTTGTGTTAGTATTCATTAACGATATTCTAAAGTGAAAGAGATCGGGAGATTCATCTTAGAATAATGCTTGAGACGTTGAGGCAGCATTAGTTAAAAGAAAAGTTTTTGAAGTGTCATTTTTGAAAGAAAGAGGTGAAGTTCCTTGGTTATGTAGTCTCAGGAGAAGGGTTGTTCATTGGTCCAACTAAGACAGAAGCAGTTAGTAAATGGAAGAGATCCGAGACGGTAACTGAGTTAAAAAAGTTTTCTTGGATTAATTGGTTGGCTATTACCGGAAATCCATCAAGGATTTCTCTCATATATTAACACCGATGACAAAACTTACAAGGAAGGACGTAAAGTATGTTTGGACCGATAAATGTGAGGAGGCATTCCATAAGCTGAAACATTTATTGACCAACGCATTCGTATTAGTTATCCTCGATGGAAATCAAGATTTGGTCGTGTATACCGATGCATGCGCAACAGATAAATGTAAAGTATTTCTGTAGACATCTCCTCCACTTGTTTCTTGTATTATGCAATCTCGCTTCTACAAACAATACCATAGAGCTCCCCACCATCCTCTAAGGACAGCTTTATCCCTTCCAACTCTAACGCAGCATCTCCCGACCATGCATGCAATTTTTATTGCAATCATATTTTCTCAAGTGCTTCTTTGACATTTTTGAGCTCCTCATGAGCAAACTTCAACTTCCTTTCAGGTCTCTCATTCTTGTTCCTATGTTGAGCAAGCTCATCTTAAGGAGCATCCTCCACCTTAATCGCATCAGAACCTTTAAGGTCAGGAACGATAATGGAGGCAGAAGCATCCCGACGATGGGCATAGTTAACATTAAACAAAACTTAGGAAGAAACAACTTAATCAATAGTAAAATAAAACTTGATTACATAATCAAGACATAACAGATATAGTTTTAGCATTGAACATCCACTATTTATTACATTATATCTACTTGTCTATGTACTTAAAGATCAATCGTAAAATAACAAGGATACAGAGAGCTCATTCATTAATTAAGATTTTAAGCTTAAGCCTAAACCACTCTAAGTGGGGACTATCGGGTTGGAATGAACTATTCTATAGAGTGTATCGCCATTGGCGCAACATGAAATCGCTAAGGGCCTCTTTTTCTTGGACTACTTGATCTATCTTGGACAATAATTCCCGAGTCTTATCCTTAAGCTCCGCATAAGACTTTTCCAACTCTTTTCACGCCTGCCTATAGTCACAGCGCTTAAACCGAGGTGATCTAGGGTTTGTTTTTCGTGCCTAGCCTCGGTCACCCTCAATAGTTTTATGAACACATTCTCCGTAGATACTAAATAAAACAATAAGAAAAATGTGATCATTCATAAGATAACATAACGAAAGTCATGTTTCATTACACACATTAAAACAGACTTTAGAATCTTCATACAAAAAGAAACAAAGAAAATCTAGGGTTAAACATCTATATCTATTAGAGAATTTGGATAAATCTTGTGTGCAGATGTTCTCTTTTTTTCCTCGGATTGTAGGTTCCCAAGGTCAATCTCAACCATTTCCCTCCCATTAGGATGCTCAGAATGGTCAGGGACAACCTTTTGCATCGCAGCCTCTTCCTCATTCCACTTATCCTAGCAATACTCATAGATCAGGGCAACTAAAGACTCGTCTCCCAAGAAGTCAAGCTTAACTTCCATCCCGAAGTCACACTTGACCGAAACATAAAGACCATAAGTCACATCAGAAGTAACATTATCAAGCTCCTTTTCAGATTGGGTCAGTTTCTCCATCACCAGTTCCAACTCCTTTGCCACCTTTACCAGCACCTCATCCTTTTCCCTAACTCACGCTCTTTTGAAGACCAAGTATCCTCTACAGCCTTGGTCTCCTTATCTGCCCTCTCTTGGGACCTCCTAGCATATTCTTCAGCTTTAACCTTATCAGAGACAGCCTTCCCAGTATTAGAGATGACAAGATCAAGCTCAAGTTTACCCACATGATCAAGAAGTAAGGCTTGAGTGCTCTCCTTCTCACATGTCTTCACCGTCATGGCCACAAGCTACATAAAGGTCAAGTCAGAAAGATGTAAGTAGCAAAAAAGTTATTAAAAGCAGAGAAGGAGAAGGAGAGGATCACTCACATAAGACCCGAGTTTCTCCAGTTCAGATAAGAATTCAGAAGAAGATTCCTTAAGAGCCAGGATGGGAAGGAAGGTGGGGAAGATGAGACAACTTGTGGTAGAGTTTACCCTACAGTTCTCCCTACTCACTCTATAAAAATAGATATAGTTGCTTTAGGCATGGTCAGGTAGGCCGCGCCGGGGGCATAATCATTCTCTGAAGAAGGAGCAATCTGCACATATGAGGTAGAGATAGGTGATGGAGGAATGGCCTTAGCAGAAAGATGTGGAACATCTGAAAAAGAGGGAGGGGGTAATCTTTTGGAAGCAAGGGAAGAACCACCAGATCCCTCATGTGGCCTCTTCGAAGCCTGTATTTTCTTTATAGCCTTGTAAATCTTAGCAGCAGTTTTAGCATCCATTTTACCTACAAAGGAAAAGGAGTAGTAAGATTAAAATCAGAGGAATAATAATTCCCAAAAATCTACTGTAAGTAACTTATACCCCTAGATTCAGTTGAAAAAGAAGAAGGCTTAAATCTGCTATGAGAAAATGTGTCATGAAAACGCAATAGATTACGATCTTTCAGTTTTGATCCATTGAAAAACTTATTTATATTCCTATCCTTTGCCTCCAATCCTAAAATATGTCATATATGAAAATCATATAGTCTTTCATTTTCCTCGGAGGAGATGGTATGAATGGAATAGTGATGAGAGAAAGAAGGAAAATTGTCCAAGTTTGAAATAAAGAAATAAAACTCGGACCACTTTTGGTTTTCCATGGAACATCAGGAAAAACCGATTCCCTTGCTTGGATGTAAAAGAAACCATCATTCCTCTTTAAAGGATTCTTCCTAAGTTCAAAGAGAAACGGAGGCTCCTTGCTGGTAAGGTCGAAGCCTTGTTCAGCATAAAAAATGAAGGTGGTCAGCGCAAGAGTATAGGAATGAAGGGAAAGTTGGACAGGAGCGATATCGAGGGGTAAGCCATTAACGGATATCGAGTGCATGAGAAGATAAATACTACATCAGATATGTTCTGGAGCAATGGATATGGACCCGGCCGACAGTGTATTAATGCGTTCATGAGGTTCGCGAACCTTAGCTTGATAACCAAGAAACCCAAATTGCTTATACCACAGCCAAACGATTCCAAAAGGAAGGAGTGTGGAGGAAGACGAAAAGAGATCTATTTCAAAATTTCAAAAGATTACTTCAAAGAAGAATCAAACAAGAATCGAGGAAAGTTCTCATATTCTCAATCTAAAGAAAACCCTAAATATGGAAATTAATCTTATAAAAACTCTTCTTGAGCAAAAGGAAATTAAGGAAAGACAAAGAAAGATATACGTACCTTAATTTGAATGGCCGCACAACATAAGTAATCAAGGACTTTTTGTGAAATGTGGATTGACTACTAAAACAATGAGTACAAAGATTAAGAAGGATATGCTTAGAAAAACGAAAAGCCTGATTAAACAGTGGTTTGAAAAGAGACCAATAAGAAAAGAGCATGTGTACAAGAGCATTAAATGTAAGAATAGCTGAAAATACTTTTTCCACTGCTGAAAAGAAAGGAAGATTAGACGGAACTGACAAGATAGGCAAACTGAAGTTTGAAGTGATAAGTCTACAATGACCTATGGTTGCTACATACTTGAGGACCAAGTGTTACACCCGTTCTTACCCTGAAGTGCATTACAAGAAGATGGGGCAGGGCATGACACTAGAAAGACTGCCCTCATATCGAGAAGAATTAAATGTAAAGGAACAAGGAAGTGAAGCAATCAAACTCATACTACACAAGAAGCCATTTTGAGGATATAATACTTAACCCGACCCAAGCCCTGCAATCAAGGTAATCATGACAAAAGACATACTCTACCCATAATGAAATAGGGGCAGGTCACAGTGACAATATATAAGATCAAAGCAGAACAAGAATACTTCACTGAAGCCTAAGAGGCAATACATGCTAAACCGAGCTGACCGCATCTCCAAAATCCATACTTTGTCAACGCTTACAAGAGCAGGTCTGCACCAGCACATACTGAGGGTCACCTAGGCAGTACCACAAGGGACCTTGAGCACCTCCAAATGGCTACATATAGGATCACTCAGGATACGTTTCAATGCAAAATCATACTTATAGGTAAACGACAAAGATATGGAGATCCTCCTTTCTCTCATCAGCAATCTGACATACTGGCAATGGGGACAACTCAAATCACAATCAGCTCAGATCGTGGCTAACCCGTATACATTCCAATCATATGTCAAATCATCTATCAGAATGAAAGGGGGCAGTACAAATCTATTTTTACCAAGTATGATAACTTGTTAAGCAAAGAACAACATGGATGCCACCACGACGATATGCCATGAACATCAGGTAATGATCATCACCGCACCTCTTTGCATACACATCCCAAAGCCTCAAGGCCGCCCTCTAGTGCTCTTTTTAAGACATCTGCCTCTTTAAGTTGGAAGAAGACCGACCCGCACAGGCTTAAGCTTCCCGCCTATTTTTTCAAGCATCCTGCTTTAGTTTTCTAGACTCCCGCCAATACCATTACTTTCCGCCAAAGACGCATCATCAATCCAGGCATAACAAATAGGCACCACAGATGACTGACAGGTGGTAAGATCTAAAGGTGAAGATTGAGGCAAAGGATAAAGGGCGATTGTGACAATCGACAGTGCACCTTTTCATACTATGTAAGGAGGCACTAAAAGATGTATTAAGGGGATGACTTTTCCAGAGTCAAAATTTCATCACAACAAAATCAAGTGATATTGTATTTTTCTAGAAAATTGTAATCATTTGTATCAAACAACAATATACAGTGGATTATCCCGTAGACGTAAGATTGATGATAATCCAAACCACGTAAAAAATTTCTATGTCCCTTACTTTTGTTGCTCTTTCTTTATTAATATTGCATTAAATCTTGAATGATGAATTCCCTTGCAAAACCACTTTGGCATTCCAATAAACAATTGGAGTGCGACTATAAGCCTATGTAAGTATTCAACAATATAGTCATTTGCTAAAGGCAAATTTAATACACATTAAATCTGTTGATTCAAATTTGTGGAAGTAATTGACATCTACATTACTTCTTGATCCAATTGAGTGTTGTGAAGCAAAAAAATTTCACCAACATATACTAAGCCACTAATGTAAACACAATTTTCCTTACATCCTCCTCATAATTGAATAACACTTTAAGATATGGTAAGTGAACGACGACAGTGACTAGAGTGTTATCAGATATGGTATTATACTTGTACATTTACTCCTTTCATATTATTTTAATTACTATTTTTCTATCAATTTTACATGATTTTTTCCCTTTTGTTTCAAATCATTAAATAATAAATGGAGTGATATACCGGGTCATGCGAAAATGATTAATGTGATAGATGGTCCTTTCGCTACCTACTTAGTCATTATCAACACTTCATGAAGGAATTCTCAAGTATGTGCCTTAGTATCTTACTCTTACAAATTCATAATTCAATATTTCACAAGTCTACAATTTGCATAATAATAGAAAAGCTGAATGGAAAGATAAGCAATGTTTTGTAAAATAGATATCTCATTAGATTAAGAATATACATATACATACATATATATATATATATATGATTTTTTTCAAAGTCAAGTATAGAAATGGGTAAGGTAATGTTGACATATTTATAAAGTGCATAACCATAAAATCATGTGAAGTACAAGGTTATAATTTTTTTAACAATATATGAAATAAACTTGTTAACACATGAGTAAAACTCAACTTTTCCTTGGATCAAATTAAGGGGTAATTAAAAGAAGAAAGCTACTTGAGAATTATTTCTCCTTTTGGCCAAGTGGATATAAAACTTGATCCGTTGAAAAGAAATGTATGCATGTATCTAACTTTTATCTCCTAAATGCAAAGGTGCTTTTTTGATCATTTTTGCTCACACATCTAAATATGCTTAAATATAGTTGAGATGCAGCTCCTAACATCAATCTTATTGAAATATGACTATTGCTCTAACCTTGAGATAACATCTTAAAAGATACATTATGATTCAAAGAACAATTTAAATTCATTCCCATCACCCAAAAAATGTTGATAAATAAACAAATGAATTAACTTGACAATCACAACTTTCAAAGTAGTCCATATTCAATAATCAACCATGTTTACCCTTTTTTCTTTCTTTTTTCCGCAGCGTGAAAGAAAAAACATGATTTTTTTAGAAGAAGTGATGAACTAAAGAAAAATGATGAATTTTTTGTTTGAAAAAGAAGTGCAATAAGATTAACTATGAAAGAAATAGATAATTTACTATGGATGAAACAGTATGAGATATAATTTAAATCCCTTTCCTTCATATAATGAGACAGTGTCCTACTATTAAAACATTTACTAAATGTAAATGAGTTTAGTAAATGTGAGCACCTAAAGATGAATTTGTATAAAATGATTTGTAAAACGAAAGTAGTTTAACAACTATATATGAATGCAAATCATGTACAAAATGAGATTTATGTGGATGACGAATGAATTGTGAAGAATGATATTCCTCTTTATCCACACTTGTTTCGAACATTATTGTTGCCATCTATGAATGATAAGTTCTTATCCTTGGGTTTATGATACAAAAGGCATGTCCATGAATTCACTAATCAAAATCATCCCCATGAAGAATTTATCACAATAAAGATTTATACTATTTGAATGCAAATCATGTACAAAATGAGATTTATGTGGATGACGAATGAATTGTGAAGAATGATATTCCTCTTTTTCCACACTTGTTTCGAACATTATTGTTGCCATCTATGAATGATAAGTTCTTATCCTTGGGTTTATGATACAAAAGGCATGTCCATGAATTCACTAATCAAAATCATCCCCATGAAGAATTTATCACAATAAAGATTTATACTATTTGAATAATGGGCATGTTGTGACGACCATCCTTGTAACGACCCGGGATTTTGGCCATATTATTATAATAAGTACTTAATCTAATTAATTAAAATACAAGCTTTTCATTTACAAATAAATAAGATCTTTGGACATTTGCCAGTTATATATGTATATGTGTGTATTGTGAAGGAAATTTTGATTTGAAATTTAAAATAGAATCTTTAAAAATATTTTCAATTTAATTAAAGGTTCTACATTATTAACATTTGATATAATACATTTATGAATGTAATCTAAATAATAATGTTTAAAATAAAACAATCCTATCCATATTAAATATAAATATAAAATATAAGTACAAAAATATGTTATAAATCAAATATTTGAAAGTTAAACTATAAATAGAAATAAAACTAAGAAGTTATGTTAACAACAACTTATATGGTTAAATAGAAACATAGGACAAATATACACTATAACAAATTTTATATTAAGTGCAAAGGCAAAAACAAAATCTTTGACCAAAAATAATAACACATATGTTGCTGTATAATACATGTATATGTGCAATGCAAAAGAGACAAACTATTCATATACAAAATATCTTTGTACAAAAATATAAATATCGGCAAATAATAATTAGATGTAAACATATGGGAAGACATATGCACTTAATGCCAGCACAACATTTGTCATTTCGAATTGCAAAAGAAATCATCTCAGCCTCCATTCAAAAAAAAAGATCTCTGATCAAATATTTTGTACCAGCAATACATATCCCTTTTCAAAGCTATTTCTATATATACATCATCTTATACTTGTTCGTTCCACAACTTAGCAAACTTGAGAAAAGAAAATAAACATCATTACTTACAAATTCAAAAGCAAGGGAAGATTTACAGGGAACTCAAAACTGCAGCTCTTCAACACAACATTTATTCTCCGTTTCAACAATAATACAGGTGAGTAAACGAAAACCTTTAAGACTTAAGTTTAATTTGTTTGTATGATATATTGATAATAATATGCTGGCATATGTTTCTGTGTTTTTTTAATCCTGTGTTCATATATGAGTACTCTGTAAAATTTGAATATACAGTTTTTTTGTATAGTTATAGAGTTAAGTAGATAATCAAAATACGAAATATCTTCATTCAATCATTTATAAGCTTACGTTTTAAAAAAAAGTAAGTTGTTTGAATATAAATCAAGTTGTTATAAACCTTTAAGACATTAAGGTTTTGGATCGAGTTTTGCAGTGGTCTATAAACTTGTTGATTTTGTCACCATGGGATGATCGAGCTGCACGCGCTTCTGGGGGTTGGTAGAGAGGGGTATCGACGAGGTGTCGGCGGAGTTGCGTCGCCACTGATGGTCGGCGTTAGTAGGTCAAGGCATTTCCTTTTGGGTGTGTTCGAGTTGCAGTTTCGAATGACTGGGTATATTTTGATTTCGAGTTTTTCGCGTCAAGTTGAGTTTTGTTTTCACGAGTGGTGTCGTTTTGTGACTTGCCGGAGGCAACGTGGTTCGCCGGAGTGATGGCGAAGTGCCGTGCACGTGCACGGCAATGATGGGTGTCAGCGATTTCGAGTAATGATTGTCGCGAGTTGTTACTCGAGGAAGTTGAGGAGTTGCACGAGAGATAACCTGGGTCGTGAGTATTGCCTCTTATCAAAATTTATAACTGGAACTTTAAAAAAATAAACAAAAAGAAGAAGAAGAAAAGTAGGAGGAGAAGAAGAGAGGGGGACTCGGGGAAGGGTAAGGGAAAACTCGAGTTTTACTCGAGTAAACGGATGATTTACCTCGGGTTTAAATTTCTAGTGGATTAGCTTAATAAATCTTTAAGTTATTTTGTTAAACAAAGTTTAGTATCAATAAAGTTAATAATGCTAGCAAGTTTTAAGTTAAGATTTGATTTAAAATTATTAAGAGATATTTGCAAAGGTAAGACAAATAATTAATTTATATTTTAAAGTTAATTAAGAATGTAAATTAATTTACAATTGTGATTAACTAAGTGATTAAAGATTAAATAAATATGTAATTAAGGATTGATGTTAATAATTTTGTGTTTAATCAATTTGAACATAAGAATTTTAATTAACTACCTAAAGTTAATAAACAAATAAATAGTAGTTAATTAATTAAGTAATTAATTTAGGATTAATGATTAATTAATTGAAATTAATGATTAATTAAGTAATTAGTGATTTATAAATGGGTAATTAAATTTTATTAATTAATAATTAAGGTTATTAATTAAAAATTAAGAATTAATTAATTAAGTGAGTAATTAAGAAGTAATTAATAAATTTAATAAGTTGATTAATTAGTGATTAATTAAGCAGGATAAAATGGTTTATTCTTAAGTAATTAATTAAGTTAATTAAACTATTTTGATATGAATTAATGATTCTGTTTGATTGATTCTTATATCTATTTGGCGATATTCTGTGATACTCAATGATATGCATTGATATATCTATGATGACTGCGTATGATTTATCTGTGATAACTGTTATGTGAATTCAGAGTATTGAATTAAATTGTTTAAACTAATAAACAACTTGGCCTTTAAAATGGCGTTTGGATTTCGATGAGACCGGGACCGGGTATCAATTCGATATTACAAAAACCACATCGATCCAAATTAAACGATAGGTCGTGACATCTCAAGTGAAAATCAAGTTGAAGTTTCAGAGTGCAAGGATTATTGTCGTTAACTCTGTGGGTGATTCCAAAACAAGTTTAACGAGATATTGCCTTCGGTTTCGTTCGAACCCAGAACGAACTTGTATGGACTGAATGCTTTCAGCACATCGTCAGGCGGACGGTTAGCATTCTAAGAAAGGTGTTCAATAAAGGTAATCGCTGCCTCAAGCCTCATCAACCGGGAATGGCTAAAACATGGGAGATGCAGCAAGGTTAGGTGGGTAGCACCCAAGCAGGACGAGATATACCCCTGTCTAGATGTCCCTTTATTTTGGCTGTGTAGGCAGTTGTTGGCCACAACTGCGGGGTTATCTTGTTCGGAACTGTTCAGTAAGGAATGGTTCTGGCCTTGTGTTGTGGGGGGTCGGGAGTGATCCTCGGTACGATGATCTAGGCCCCGTACTGTGACAGGCGGTACCCCAGTAGCCCTGCCATTGATGGAAACCCATTTTCCCTACGAGACCCTACGGTTTTGATTTGTATTACCCACTTTTGTGGCTAGTAGCTGGAATTTAATCATGTAACAATTTCAGCTATTTTCTATTTACTTGAAAACGCTAGACACTATTATAATATCACTGGATTTCCTATAAAATGTTTTGGTTAGCGTAAGGTAAAAACTTACCCGTGTTTATGTGTGGGAAGTCTTACGTGATACCTTTATTTTCAAATGGTTTTAAAAGTTAAACAACTTTAACCCGTTTACTCACACCAGACCCATGTCTGACCCGGAGTTTATATTTTGTTTTTCATAAACTCTTGGGTACCCAAATTTTTATGAGTAGCCAAGTAATAGGTTTTGGGATTGTTAAGTTCTAGAGGAGCTTGGAGCAGAAGCCCAGACGTATGAATCTATCTATCTAGTTCTGCTGTGTAGTTGATGTATGTTGTATTTTGGGATGTATGTATTGACAGATATGTATATGACTGTCTTGTTGTATGATGTTGTGTAACTCTGATATATGTAAAAACTATGTAATACTTATGTGATGTATTATATTTTGTTATGTCCGCTGTGAGATTCTGATGTTGTTATTCTTCCTTTCTATCTTTTCTATTTTTATCCCTTTCTCTTCTTATTGATGATACGTCTTTCTGTGGTTAGAAAGGCGGGTCGTCATAGTTGGTATCAGAGCACTGGTTGAGATAATACCTAGGCTTTGGGGTAATATTTATCTTGAGAGTGCGTATTTGTATTTTCATATAATTATATACCTATCTAAATTTTTCGAGTTACCTGTCAAGGTGGCCAACATGATTCTAGAAGGAGAGGAAGAGGTAGGTGCAGTACCTCGACTGATAATGAACGAAGTCAAACTGCTAATGAGGCTGTAGATCCAGTACCGCCTCAGGTTAGTTTTGAAGCTTTATGCAAAGACTTCATCAAACTTGGAGGCAAACCATTTAAGGGGTCAGAATCGATAATTGAAGTTCAAGCTTGGCTACGCTCTTGTGAGCGCATCTTTAAGAGTATGAAATTGTCTGAGGAGCGGAAGAGGGAAATGGCATCGTGGAAATTGCAGGGAGGCGCAGCAGCCTAGTGGGATGCAATGGTAGCAAATATCTCTAAGAATGACATTTCTTGGGAAAAATTTAAAGAGTTATTTGGGGAGAAATTTATGCCAACAGCAGGGAAAACTCGTCTGTACTAGGATTTTCTGAATTTGAAGCAGGGAAGCATGACTATAGTGGAGTATGAGACCAAATTCAATGAACTTTCTTGTTATGGACCAGGGCTCATTGATACTCCCATTAAAAAGAACAAAATGTTTGTGCAAGGATTGAGGCCAGAATTTCATGAAAAGATGACGGCGCATTTGAAAGGATCTTTTGTTGATTTAATTGATATGGCTTTGAGATATGAGAATTTGGTGAACAAGAAATCAGTGGCACCAGTAGCAGCATCGGGAGGGAATTTTGCTAATCCAAATAAGAGGAAGTTCAATCCCAATTGGAGGAAGCCGAACAAGAAGAAGCCTGGAAGTAACAACGGACCACACAAATGCTATATATGTCAACAAGAAGGTCACTTGGCAAATAAGTGTCCCAGGAAAGGATTTCAGCAGCAGCAACCGCATCATAGTGGACCGAGTTCAGCTTTGGTTCAGAGATCTCTATGCTTCAATTGTCACCAACCAGGTCATATGATCAAGGATTGTTCGTTACTTCATAAAGCTCAGCAGAATAAGGTATTTTCTTTGGAAGGTGCACCATCTACTTCATCTAAAGGCAAGGGAGTATTGGAAGGTACATTACTTTTAGATGGCAAGTATATTAAAGTTTTGTTCGATTCAGGTGCTTCTTTGAGTTTTATTTCTCTGGAATCTGTAGAGAAGTTCTTTCTTACCCCTAGTACTGTAGACTGTTCCATCTTTGTGTCTAATCCTATAGGAGGGGTAACCAAATTAGATACGATATGTAAGGACTTGAAGATTTTCTATATATCCCATACTTTTTCTTGTGACCCATATGTGTTGAATTTTAAAGAGTTTGACCTTATATTGGGAATGGATTGGCTTGATAAGTATAGAGCAGTCCTGAATTGTGATGAGAGAACAGTTTCTTTGGAAACTGATTTGGGTAGAATTGCCAGAGTGATGTGTGATAATTCTGGAATTCACTTGAGTAGTCTTTTGCATGGAATTGAGACTTCTCGAGAGAAGGTTGAAGATATCGATGTGGTCCAAGATTTTCCTGATGTATTCGAGGAAGTTAAGTGTCTGCCTCCACATCGAGAGATAGAGTTCGCGTTGATTTGATTCCAGGAGCAATGCCGGTGATTCAACCTAGTAGGAGGATGGCTCCTAGGGAGAGGGATGAGCTAATTAAGCAGACTTAGGATCTCTTGGAGAAGGGGTTGATTAGGCCCAGTTTTCTTGTTGGGGCTCTACTGCGGTGTTTGTCAACAAATCGGATGGATCGCTAAGGTTCTGTGTGGATTATAGAGAATTGAACAAAGTGACCATTCGAAATAAATATCCTCTTCCTCGTATTGATGATCTCTTTGACTAGTTGCATGGAGCTTCTGTCTCTTCTCAACTAGATTTAGCTTCAGGTTTCCATCAGTTGAGGGTAGCTGAGGACAGTATTCCCTTGACTGCATTTAGGGGACTAAATTGTTTCTATGAGTGGTTGGTTATGCCTTTCGAATTAACCAACGCTCCTTCCTACTTTGTTGACCTGATGAACCGAGTCTTTCGTGATGTATTGAATAAGTTCGTTCTGGTATTCATCGATGATATCTTGGTCTACTCTAAGTCTGAAGAAGAGCACAAGCAGCATTTGAGAATAGCGTTGGAGACTCTAAGGAGGCATGTCTTGAAGGCGAAGTTTTCTAAGTGCCATTTCTGGAAATCGAAAGTCAAATTTTTAGGGCACATTGTTTCTGGTGAAGGTATCTCTGTAGATCCAGCGAAGATTGAGACTATTCTGGAATGGAAGCAGCCGCAGACACCGACAGAAGTTCGCAGTTTTCTGGGATTAGCTGGATACTACAGAAAGTTTATCAAGGATTATTCCAAGATTTCTTCGCATCTGACTAAGCTAACAAGGAAAGGAGCTAAATTCAAATGGACATCCCAGTGTAAGGAAGCTTTTCAGGAATTGAAGACGAGGCTAACCAGTGCACCAGTGCTAGCTATTCCGGATGGGAAGAGCAAATTTGAGATTTATACTGATGCTTGTATAGTTGGACTGGGAGCAGTTCTGATGCAGAATGGAAGGGTAATTGCGTATGCTAGTCGGCAATTGAAGCTACATGAAAGGAACTACGCTACGCACGATCTAGAGTTGTTAGCCATTGTTTTCGCTTTGAAGATTTGGAGACATTATCTTTTGGGAGAGAAGTTCGAATTATTCACGGATCACAAACCGTTGAAATATCTTTTCTCTCAAAAGGATCTTAATCTGAGGCAGCAACTGTGGGTCGAGTTTCTGGCATCCTATGATTTGGATATTCTGTATACCCCGGGAAAGGCAAATGTTGTAGTCGATGCTCTTAGTAGGAATGCAGTCCTATCTCTTTTGGAAGTGGTTCCATCTCTTCGGGAGAGGATAGCGAGCAAGCAAGAATCAGATAATAGATTAAGAGGAATCATTAGGAAAGTTAAGAAGGGCCAGTGTTCCAGTTTCAAGATTGATGGCCAAGGAACACTGAGGATCAACGGGAGGATCCGTGTTACGAATTTCAAGGAATTAAAGCAGGAGGTCTTATCTGAGAGTCATCGCTCCAAGTTAAATATTCACCCGAGAATCTCAAAGATGTATAAAGATATGAGAAGAGTTTTCTGGTGGTCGGGCATGAAGAAAGAGATTGCTAGGTTCGTGAATAGTTGTGCCATCTGCCAACAAGTTAAAGGATATCAGTAGAAGTCAGTCGGATTATTGCAGCCTTTGGAAATTCCGATGTGGAAGTGGGAGATGATTTTGATGGATTTCATCGACGGTTTGCCAAGAACCAAGAAAGGAAATGAAGGAATCTGGGTTATTGTTGTTCGTTTAACTAAGAGCGCCCATTTTTTACGGGTTAAGGCAACTCGGACTGCAGCTTCTCTGGAAGAGATTTTCTTGAGGGAGATAGTCAGATTGCATGGTGTTCCAGTCAGTATAGTAAGTGACCGTGATCCAATTTTCACCAGCAAATTCTCTGAGGCTCTGCAATCAGCTATGGGAATGAGTTTGAGATTGAGTACAGCCTATCATCCTCAGACGGACGGACGGACGGAGAGGCTTAATCGTATTCTAGAGGATATTGTGCGAGCTTGTGTTTTGGATTTCGGTGGATCGTGGGAAGACCATCTTCATTTAGTGGAATTCTCTTATAATAACAGTTACCAAGCGAGTATTAAGATGTCTCCTTATGAAGCTCTGTATAGAAGGCCGTGTAGATCCCCATCCTGTTGGATAGAATCGAAAGATCGTCTTGTGCTCAGACCTGATCTAATTCGAGAAGCTTCTGCGAAAGTTGAGCTTATCAAGAAAAGGATGAAAGTTGCTCAGGATCGATAGAAGAAGTACGCAGATAAAAGGCAAAGACCATTGGAATTTGAGATCGGAGATTTAGTTTTTATCAAAGTTTCCCGATCAAAGGTGCTAATAGATTCGGAAAGATGGGAAAACTTTCTCCAAGATATATAGGACCATTCCGAGTGCTGGAAAGAATTGGAGTTGTAGCTTACAGAATTGAATTGCCAGAACGGACGTCTGGAATTCATAATGTATTTCATGTATCCCATCTAAGGAAGTTTGTTCATGATCCATCATTAGTTGTGGAACCAGTAGTCCATGAAGATTTGGAAGTAGAACAAAACTTGACTGTGGTCAGAAATCCTGTTGGGATTATAGATCAAGACGAGAGGCAACTCAGGAGCAAAGTAGTGAAGCTCGTCAAAGTGCAGTGGAGCGAGGATCCCAGAGATTGTACCTGGGAAACCCTGGATAGTTTTAGGAAAGCCTATCCGAATTTGTGTTCGGATAACTAGTGATGTTCGTTAGGATAGACTATTTGATTGTTTGTTTTTGTATGGATGATATGTATGTTTGGATTGTTGTTATAAAAGCTTTTGAACTATCTTTTGTTTTAAATTTCGGGGACGAAATTCTTTAAAAGGGGAGGAATGTAACGACCCGGGATTTTGGCCATATTATTATAATAAGTATTCGATCTGATTAAATAAAATACAAGCTTTTCATTTATAAATAAATAAGATCTTTGGACATTTACCAGTTATATATGTGTATATGTGTATTGTGAAGGAAATTTTAATTTGAAATTTAAAATAGAATCTTTAAAAATATTTAAAATAAAATTTATCTTATTAAATTTAATTAAAGGTTCTACATTATTAACATTTGATGTAATACATTTGTGAATGTAATCTAAATAATAATGTTTAAAATAAAACAATCCTATCCATATTAAATATAAAATAAAAGTACAAATATATGTTATAAATCAAATATTTGAAAGTTGAACTATAAATAGAAATAAAACTAAGAAGTTATCTTAACAAAAACTTATGTGGTTAAATAGAAACATAAGATAAATATACACTATAACAAATTTTATATTAGGTGCAAAGTCAAAAACAAAATCTTTGACCAAAAGTAATAACACATATATTGTTGTATAATGCATGTATATATGCAATGCAAAAGAGACAAACTATTCATATACAAAATATCTTTGAATACAAAAATATAAATATCAGCAAATAATAATTAGATGTAAACATGTGGGAAGACATATGCATTTAATGCTAGCACAACATTTGTCATTTCGAATAGCAAAAGAAATCAACTCAGCCTCCATTCAAAAAAAAAGATCTCTGATCAAATATTTTGTACCAGCAATACATATCCCTGTTCAAAGCAATTTCTATATATACATCATCTTATACTTGTTCGTTCCATAACTTAGCAAACTTGAGAAAAGAAAATAAAAATCATTACTTACAAATTCAAAAGCAAGGGAAGATTTACAGGGAACTCAAAACTACAGCTCTTCAACACAACATTTATTCTCTGTTTCAACAATAATTCAGGTGAGTAAACGAAAACCTTTAAGACTTAAGTTTAATTTGTGTGTATGATGTATTGATAATAATATGTTGGCATATGTTTCTGGTTTTTTTAATCCTGTGTTCATATATGAGTACTCTGTAAAATTTGAATATACAGTTTTTTTTGTGTAGTTGCAGAGTTAAGTAGATAATCAAAATACAAAATATCTTCATTCAATCATTTATAAGCTTGCGTTTTAAAACAAAGTAAGTTGTTTGAATATAAATCAATTTTTTAAATTTGTTTTCAACCTGTCAGTGAAGTATATTGACTGGAAAGTGATTTACAAGGCAACCATTAATTTTATGTTGAATTCAAGTATTCCAAATCGTTGATTCAACTATATAGCTTGAATCTACATACAAAGGTAGAATTTTTAAAACTAAAATGATGATTTTTAGATAAGTATATAAGGTGCAGTTCATAAATGAACCGAAAATGCTTTTTATTCAATTTTTGATGATTTAACAAATCTTAGATGTTGAAATTTATTGTGAAGCTAGCTTGATGGTTTACGAATCCAAGAAAAATGTTAAAAAAATTATCTATTGCATGAATTCTTGGGTAGAGATGAGTTTAGGGTTTTGGATGGAGTTTTGCAGTGGTCTTTAAACTTGTTGATTTTGTCACCATGGGATGATCGAGCTACACGCGCTTCTGGGGTTGGTAGAGAGGGGTATCGGCGAGGTGTGGGCGGAGTTGCGTGTAACAACCCGCATATTTATCGACTGTATATTTAAATATTTCATCATTCGTCGGATTTTAGTCCGAAAACCAACTTTTTGCAAACGGTCGAATTAGGACTCGAGACCACCCCCATTGAGTTCAAAATGACGTTTGCGACTATTTTGAGTATAAACTTTGATATGTTTGGAGATAGTAGAATTTTGCTACTTTTTCACCTAGGGCTTTGGGTTGGGTTTCAGCCCATTAACCCCACTTAAGCTCTAGCTCAGTCCACCTCTCCTCTTCACTTCATTCTTATTTTTCCTAACACTCAAGCTTCACCAAAAATGGAGAGAGAAATGGGAAATTAAAACTCCAAGCCCTAGTTCAATTGCAAAAATCAAGTTCTAGCTCCAAATCAATAGAAGAAGCTTTGGTAAGCCTCCTCTTCTTCTTCTCCAACTCATTCTCTTATCAATTTCAGAAATTCTAAAACCTAACTTAGGAAATATTTCTCTTTTAAGCTTAGAATCAAGCTTGTTGGGTTGGAATTGAAGAGTAATTGCCCTTGCCATTGCTCTATAGCTTCTTCTTCATTGTTTTTGTGAAAAGGTGATATTTTTATCTTACATCTTAGTCTTTAATTATCTTCGATTGTTAGGTATGAATTCCTAACACTTATTCTTGTGCAATTGATTTTGGTTTGGATTGATTTGGTGTATATTCCAATTTTTGGCGTTTTGAAATCAAAATCTATGAAAATCCTATTATGGATATTTGGACATTGATATTTGAGGCATATCGAAGAGCCGTTAAGGCTGGGTTGTCGCGTGGCGTAAATCCTTAGTCGTCATTTGCTCGCCCGATCGCTTTCGATATTCATTTGGCCATTTTTGGTCGAGGTTCAGGAAATGCTCTGAAATACAGTTTCAGAAGTCTGAATATGTATTTCAGATGTCTGAATCTGGATTTCAGACGTCTGGATTGGTTCGTTTTGAACCAGAAAGGAAATAGGCTAAAAAGTGCCTATTTCAGACGTCTGAATCTGTATTTCAGACGTCTGAATCTGCAGTCTTTTGCATATTTTCCTATTTAGCTTGAATTTCCAACTTTAATCGATTCGTGTTGATTCCCTTTTGTTTTTATCATTTATTATCGACTTTGATGACATTTTCTTTGGGATTTTTGAGAATATCCATTTTGATGGATTCGGTGTCGATTTCTTTGGATTTTATTCACGTCTTCGAATGTGAATTTTGATGATTGATTGTTCCTACAATCACTTCTATGATCTGTCACTTTAAAAATATAAAGGTTTCAATACTAGTAGTAAATATCAAAACTCTTTCATCAAAACGATTTCAACACTATTTTATTACAAAGCTCGTTTCTTAAACCGTTTTCCAATCTATTAGTATATACAAACCTTTACCGCACTCGTATGAGAAATCTAATTAAACGACTTAGTAAAACAAGTGGAATGAAACGCTTGCATTTACTTCGTCGGTTGATTCTTGGACTTGTTCGGTTGAATCTCTTGTGACAATTTTCTAGTGAAAACTTACAATTTGTTCGTAAATATTTAAGTTAAGCTAGTGGTTATGGGACATGAAGCTAAACTCATATATTTACTAGCTTAGTGTAATTGACACTTAACCTCGAGTGGAAGTCTACAATTTGTTCGTAAATAATTAAGTTAAGCTAGTGGTTATGGGACATGAAGCTAAACTCATTTATTTACTAGCTCAGTGTAATTTACACTTATCGATCAATGATGATCATTTTGTGATTTAGACTAACAATGTGCGATGTCTCTTTGTCTGCGAGGGAGACTAAACCCCGTTTCTGTGGAGCTTTGGCTTGGTGGGGTAGCGACCCATGGTCTTCGGACCGTTTTAGTGGAGCTTCGGCTCAAAGGTCTTCGGGCCGTTTTAGTGGAGCCTCGGCTCAAAATTAATGGTTAGCAACCATGGAATAGCTTTCCGTTTTGTGATACACGTGTTGGTGAGTTTTAAAGCTTCCGTTCGATGATAGGCCTCTTTCCCCTTTTTGTGATTTCTGAATTTCTATTGATCGATTTCTAGAATTTGTGTTTCACCAATTTTCGTGATTTACATTGATAAGCTTTATCAATATTTGTGTATTGGTGAATTTGTGTTTCAACGACTTTTACGATTGGCATTGATATGTTTGTCAATTTTTATGGTTTAGTGAATAAAACATAGAATATGACATTCTTTTTAGTGCTTCGAGATTTCTTGAGATATTGCAAGATTTTTTTTGTTGTTAATTAATGTATACTTGTCGTAGTATGACATTTTTGTTATCATACGTTTTTATCATATCTCTTCTTATATCTCATTTTACCTGATAATTATAGCTAGACTGATCCGTTTATTATTTTCTTATTAAATAATACTCGGGTCAGACCGAGACGTTGCAGGTGCTTTTATTTGACTTCTTATCAGGGACCGTCGCCTGATTTTTGGCTAACTACTTTAGATTAGTAGTTTTTGTTTGTATACATTTGAGATAGAGACTCCTTGATGTATACATATTCTTTTGTCTAGCTCTTGTATCCATTCTTTTGTGATATTGTGGATCTTTTTTACCACTACTCAGATGTTCACTTTCATGTGTTATATTCATATCTTTTTCCGCCTTTGTGATATGAATATCTGTGACTGATTTGTGTTATGTTTATTTCTATATCTGTTTTCGAAGAATGTATATAGCCACTGTGTAGTAGCTTTGAGTTTGTATCGATGTGTTGGATTTCCTCCTGAAACAAATGCTTGTTGTACTATCTGACATATCGATGCTCGCACAAAGCAATTACACGGATGGTCTCTCCTCAACAGCCTTATTCTCCGTGCTAGTTGACGGCATTACACCGTAGTGTCCTTGCCTAGCTTGGGTATAGAGATGGGGCGTCACGGCTTGGTATCAGAGCCAAATTTCGGAACAGTGTAGAATAATTTAACAAGGATCATCGTCCTAAGTCCATCTTAGGAGTCGTGCCTTTGGATTTTACTCGAGTCATTGGACCCGTTCTATCATATTTCCTTTTATGATTCCTTGTTTTTATCAATCATGATTGTTTGATATTCATTCTGAGAGTAACCTTTTTCTTCTTCTTTCTTTCTTCTTAAAGAAGAAGAGATGGTTAGTTCTGGCAGTCCTAGCGCTGGTCAATCCAGTAGTCCTTCTCTTGGTGGCGAATTCATGTCTGCCCAACAACTTTTGGATCTTGCTAAGAATCAAAGATTTATCTGTGCTTTGAGTAAGAACCCCACACTGGTTTTACCTCTGAAACTAGAAGTTCCTTTCGATCAGCTTGTAGATATCACTCTACGAGAAGAAGAGGTCGATAAGGGAAGTGATAGTGATGTCAGAGGCACCAAAAAGAGCCTCAATAGCAACAAGAAGAGGTATACTAAGTTCGAAAGCCTTAATCCCTACAAGAAAGGGAGGCAGGCAACATCGGTAGCAAAGACTCCAATCCCTAATCATGGACAATGCTACAATTGTGGTTCTAAGGACTATTATGTAATTAAGTGCTCAAAACCCCTTTATTGCCGCTATTGCAAAGGTCTGGGTATTACTTATCTACATGTCCCACACTTCCAAGCAAGAGGGAGGGAAAGTTGAAAGTTGTGCAAGCCCCTTGTGACACTTCTCTTGGTTAAGGTATTTCTCAATCAATCCTTGATTACATTTGTTTTGTGATTATCCTATTCGAGTTCTTATTGATATGAGTTCATCTCATTATTTTGTATAAAAAGAACTTGTTGATTCTTTTTCATTAAAACATTTTGGGCTTGATGACTTCTTTGAGAATTGCGAATCCAGTTGGTGGATCCGCAACACTCAGCTTGCTTTTTATTGATGTCGAAATTATTTTATGTGATTTTTCTTTCCGATCTGATTTTCACTTAGGCTTCGGAATCGATTTTTGGAAAGGATTGGCTTAATCATTATAAAGCCATATCCTATGTCCCGAGTGGACTATTCATTTTCGACATTTTCAATCTGTTAAGCAGATTTCTATTTTTCCTTTGTGAATTTGATTCCAATTTGATGGCATCATTTTTATTCTTTAAGCCCATGTGATGAGGATAGAGTTATTTCTCTCATTTAAATAGTTTGTGAAATTTTCCGGTATTTTTGAGCTTGTCTTAGGATTATCGCCTAAGCAATCTTTTGAGTGGTGTTAAGGTCTTTTCAACTCGACCTTGGCACCGGATTTCATTTGGCTACGAATTGTGGAAGTTAGCATTCCACTTACCGCATACCGCACTCGTTATGGTTCTTATGAATTACTTAATTATGTCATTCAGTTTGTCCAGCTTATTTCAGCCATTTTATGAATCGAGTATTCTACGAATATCTCTATGACTCCATTCTTTTATTTATTTATTTTGGATGAAAATAGCAATTTAAGATTTTTGCAAACCTTTTCCATAAGATTTATTTATAAGTACAATTGGATTTTGTTCTTCAATGAGCAAAGAATATTATTAAAACTTCTAAGAGATATTTTTATCATATAGAAGATGATTTTTTGATTGTATTGCCCATTGAGTGCTTTAAGAATTCTAGTCGATGCGCTTGATCAACGTTATCGATAGGAAATTCCTAAACGCTTAGATGAGACAGTCAGACACAATTTATTGACTTGTAAAAATGTAAATTTTTCTAGAAAGATTATTACATAAAGATAATTATGATTTTAAAAGTTTTAGATCTTCGGGAAAGAAGATTAAATTCTTTATTTTCGATACTCTTATTCTTGTGATTTTCGAAGGGAACCAAGACTTTATCTTTTGTACCAATGCTAATCGTATTGGTTTGGATGTCGTTCTCTTGCAAAAGAGAACGTGGTATCACTTGTGCTTCTAAATCATTAAAGCCGATCGAGACTAGGTATGCCACTCATGATCTAGTGCTCGCGGCTATTGTTTTCGCTTTTAGGGTTTGGCATCATCATTTTTGGGGGAGAAATTTGTTCTCCACCTCGATCATAAATCTTTGGAATATTTATTTTCTCATAAGGAACTTCATGTTGACCCGAGTTCCTGGCATCTTATGATCTTGATATTCTTTTTATTTCCAGAAGGGAAATCGTGTTTCCAATGTGCTTAGCCGAAAACAATAGGCGGTCGTTTCTATGATAATATCTGAATGGAATGATCTCGAGATTTTATCCACTTGTGAGATTCGAGATCATGTATCCGAATTATGTTCATTTCTTGTTTTATGTAGCCTTAAGGCACATCCTTCTCTTTTAGACCGCATTCTTGAAGCTCAAAGGCTAGATCTCGAATTGCCCCTTCTTAGCCAAAGATTGAGGGATAAAATTGATATTGAAAGTTTGAAAGACTTTGATATTGATTCTCGTGGCGGCATTCAAAAATTTGGAAGACTTATCGTGCCAAATATTAGTGATCTTTGAAAAGACATTTTAGAAGACTCCCATCGTTCTAAATTTACCATTCATCCCGGTAGTAATAAAATGTACGCGGATATGAAACGACTTTATTATTGGGAGGGGATGAAATTTGATATCGCTAACTTCGTTAAGCGTTGCATGACCTACCAACTCATTAAGGCCGAGCATCAAAGGCCCGGTGGGTTATTGCAACCTTTAGAAATTCCAATTTGCAAGTGGGATCAAATTTCCATGGACTTTATTGACGGCCTTCCCTGTTCTCGTTCAGGTCATGATAGCTTATGGGTGATTGTTGATAGACCTACTAAATCAGCCCATTTTATTCCCGTTCCGTCTAACCGAACCGTTCCTCTTCTGGACAAACTCTTTATTAAAGAAATTGTAAAATTGCCTGGAGTTCCTTCTTCTATTGTTAGTGATCGTGATCCATAGTTTACTAGTGGATTTTGGAAGAGTCTTCAAAAAGCTTTGGGAACGAAGCTTAATTTTCGCACCGCTTACCATCCTCAGTCCGATGGACAAACCGAGCGTGTGGATCAAACTCTTGAAGATCTTGTTCATGCATGTGTTCTCGATTTGGGTGGAAGCTAAGAAGATCATATTTCTCTGGTTGACTTTTCCTATAATAATAACTTCCAATCCAGTATTGGTATGGCACCTTTTGAGGCACTCTATGGAAGGCCATGCCGACCTCCTTCTTGTTGGCTTGAGACCGGTGAGAAGCAGGTTTTAGGTCCAGATTTTATTCGTGATTTCGCAGAAAAGATTGACCTTATTCGTCATAGGATGAAATAAGCCCATAGTAGACAAAAATCCTATGCCGATAACCGAAGAAGGAAATTAGAATTTTCTGTGGGAGATTTTGTGTTTATTCGTGTTTCGCCTATGAAGGGTGTTGTGCGTTTTAATCGATCGGGAAAGTTAGCACCTTGATATATTGGCCTGTTTCCCATCACCGAACGTATTGGTTTCGTATCGCCTGTTATTACCAGCTCATTTTCTGCTATTTATGACGTGTTTCACGTTTCTCTATTATGGAAATGCCTTCGAGATTCCGATTCTATTCTTGAGCCCGGTGTTATGGAAGAAATCGAAGTTTCACCTAATTTGACTTATGGATAACATTTTATTCGTATCATTGCTTCGGAGGTTGAGCGCCTTCGAAATAAAGATGTACTTCTTGTGAAAGTTCAATGGTCCTCAAATCCGAAGGATCGCTCCTGGGAATCTAGAGAGTTTATCGAGCGAACACATTCGGACTTACTTTCCCGTGCTCTCTGAGGTGAACTTCTTATTTCAAATTTTCTTTTGTGTTGATATGCTTTTATGGTTGTTACTCTTTATTTTCTTCTTAGGTATTGCGAGGACGCAATTTCTTTAAGGAGGGGAATCTGTAACAACCCGCATATTTATCGATTGTATATTTAAATATTTATTTAAATATTTCATCGTTCGTCGGATTTTAGTCCGAAAACCAACTTTTTGCAAACATTCGAATTAGGACTCGAGACCACCCCCATTGAGTTCAAAATGACGTTTGCGACCTTTTTGAGTATAAACTTCGATATGTTTGGAGATAGTAGAATTTTGCTACTTTTTCACCTAGGGCTTTGGGTTGGGTTTCAACCCATTAACCCCACTTAAGCTCTAGCTTAGTCCACCTCTCCTCTTCACTTCATTCTTATTTTTCCTAACACTCAAGCTTCACCAAAAATGGAGAGAGGAATGGGAAATTAAAACTCCAAGCCCTAGTTCAATTGCAAAAATCAAGTTCTAGCTCCAAATCAATAGAAGAAGCTTTGGTAAGCCTCCTCTTCTTCTTCTCCAACTCATTCTCTTATCAATTTCAGAAATTATAAAACCTAACTTAGGAAATGTTTCTCTTTTAAGCTTAGAATCAAGCTTGTTGGGTTGGAATTGAAGAGTAATTGCCCTTGCCATTGCTCTATAGCTTCTTCTTCATTGTTTTTGTGAAAATGTGAGATTTTTATCTCACATCTTAGTCTTTAATTATCTTCGATTGTTAGGTATGAATTCTTAACACTTATTCTTTTGCAATTGATTTTGGTTTGGATTGATTTGGTGTATATTCCAATTTTTGGTGTTTTGAAATCAAAATCTATGAAAATCCTATTATGGATATTTGGACATTGATATTTGAAGCATATCGAAGAGCTGTTAAGGCTGGGTTGTCGCGTGTTGTCGCGTGGCGTAAATCCTTAGTCGTCATTTGCTCGCCCGATCGCTTTCGATATTCATTTGGCCATTTTTGGTCGAGGTTCAGGAAATGCATTGAAATATAGTTTCAGACGTCTGAATCTGTATTTCAGACGTCTGAATCTGTATTTCAGACGTCTGAATCTGTATTTCAGACGTCTGAATCTGTATTTCAGACGTCTGAATCTGGATTTCAGACGTCTTAATTGGTTCGTTTTGAACCAGAAAGGAAATAGGCTAAAAAGTGCCTATTTCAGACGTCTGAGTCTGTATTTTAGACGTCTGAATCTGCAGTCTTTTGCCTATTTGCCTATTTAGCTTGAATTTGCAACTTTAATCGATTCGTGTTGATTCCCTTTTGTTGCTATCATTTATTATCGACTTTGATGACATTTTCTTTGGGATTTTTGAGAATATCCATTTTGATGGATTCGGTATCGATTTCTTTGGATTTTATTCACGTCTTCGAATGTGAATTTTGATGATTGATTGTTTCTACAATCACTTCTATGATCTGTCACTTTAAAAATATAAAGGTTTCAATACTAGTAGTAAATATCAAAACTCTTTCATCAAAATGATTTCAACACTATTTTATTACAAAGCTCGTTTCTTAAACCGTTTTCCAATCTATTAGTATATACAAACCTTTACCTCACTCGTATGAGAAATCTAATTAAACAACTTAGTAAAACAAGTGGAATGAAACGCTTGCGTTTACTTCGTCGGTTAATTCTTGGACTTGTTCGATTGAATCTCTTATGACAATTTTCTAGTGAAAACTTACAATTTTTTCGTAAATATTTAAGTTAAGCTAGTGGTTATGGGACATGAAGCTAAACTAACATATTTACTAGCTTAGTGTAATTGACACTTAACCTCGAGTGGAAGTCTACAATTTGTTCGTAAATAATTAAGTTAAGCTAGTGGTTATGGGACATGAAGCTAAACTCATTTATTTACAAGCTCAGTGTAATTTACACTTATCGATCAATGATGATCATTTTGTGATTTAGACTAGCAATGTGCGATGTCTCTTTGTCTGCGAGGGAGACTAAACCCCGTTTCGGTGGAGCTTCGGCTTGGTGGGGTAGCGACCCATGGTCTTCGGACTGTTTTAGTGGAGCTTCGGCTCAAAGGTCTTTAGGCCGTTTTAGTGGAGCCTCGGCTCAAAATTAATGGTTAGCAACCATGGAATAGCTTTCCGTTTTGTGATACACGTGTTGGTGAGTTTTAAAGCTCTCATTCTGTGATAGGCATCTTTCCCCTTTTTGTGATTTCTGAATTTCTATTGATCGATTTCTAGAATTTGTGTTTCACCAAATTTCATGATTTACATTGATAAGCTTTATCGATATTTGTGTAATGGTGAATTTGTGTTTCAACGACTTTTATGATTGGCATTGATATGTTTGTCAATTTTTGTGGTTTAGTGAATAAAACATAGAATATGACATTCTTTTTAGTGCTTCGAGATTTCTTGAGATATTGCATGATTTTTTTGTTGATAATTAATGTATACTTGTCGTAGTATGACATTTTTGTTATCATACGTTTTTATCATATCTCTTCTTATATCTCATTTTACCTGATAATTATAGCTAGACTGATCCGTTTATTATTTTCTTATTAAATAATACTCGGGTCAGACCGAGACGTTGCAGGTGCTTCTATTTGACTTCTTATCAGGACCGTCGCCTGATTTTTGGCTAACTACTTTAGATTAGTAGTTTTTATTTGTATACATTTGAGATAGAGACTCCTTGATGTATACATATTCTTTTATCTAGCTCTTGTATCCATTCTTTTGTGATATTGTGGATCTTTTTGACCACTCCTCGGATGCTCACTTTCATGTGTTATATTCATATCTTTTTCCGCCTTTGTGATATGGATATCTGTGACTGTTTTGTGTTATGGTTATGTTTATTTCTATATCTATTTTCGAAGAATGTATATAGCCACTGTGTATTAGCTTTGAGTTTGTATCGATGTGTCGGATTTCCTCCTGAAACAAATGCTTGTTGTACCATCTGACATATCGGTGCTCGCACAAAGCAATTACACGGATGGTCGCTCCTCAACAGCCTTATTCTCCGGCAAGTTGACGGCATTACACCGTAGTGTCCTTGCCTAGCGTGAGTATAGAGGTGGGGCGTCACAGCTTGGTATCAAAGCCAAATTTCGGAACAGTGTAGAATAAGTTAACAAGGATCATCGTCCTAAGTCCATCTTAGGAGTCGTGCCTTAGGATTTTACTCAAGTCATTGGACCCGTTCTATCATATTTCCTTTTATGATTCCTTGTTTTTATCAATCATGATTGTTTGATATTCATTCTGAGAATAACCTTTTTCTTCTTCTTTCTTTCTTAAAGAAGAAGAGATGGTTAGTTATGGCAGTCCTAGCGCTGGTCAATTCAGTAGTCCTTCTCTTGGTGGCGAATTCATGTCTGCCCAACAACTTTTGGATCTTGCTAAGAATCAAAGATTTATCTGTGCTTTGAGTAAGAACCCCACACTGGTTTTACCTCTGAAACTAGAAGTTCCTTTCGATCAGCTTATAGATATCACTCTACGAGAAGAAGAGGTCGATAAAGGAAGTGATAGTGATGTCAGAGGCACCAAAAAGAGCCTCAATAGCAATAAGAAGAGGTATACTAAGTTCGAAATCCTTAATCCCTACAAGAAAGGGAGGCAGGCAACTTCGGTAGCAAAGACTCCAATCCCTAATCATGAACAATGCTACAATTGTGGTTCTAAGGACCATTATGTAATTAAGTGCCCAAAACCCCTTTATTGCCGCTATTGCAAAGGTCTGGGTCATTACTTATCTACATGTCCCAAACTTCCAAGCAAGAGGGAGGGAAAGTTGAAAGTTGTGCGAGCCCCTTGTGACACTTCTCTTGGTCAAGGTATTTCTCAATCAATCCTTGATTACATTTGTTTTGTGATTATCCTATTCGAGTTCTTATTGATATGAGTTCATCTCATTATTTTGTATAAAAAGAACTTGTTGATTCTTTTTTATTAAAACATTTTGGGCTTGATGACTTCTTTGAGAATTGCGAATCCAGTTGGTGGATCCGCAACACTCAGCTTGCTTTTTATTGATGTCGAAGTTATTTTATGTGATTTTTCTTTCCGAGCTGATTTTCACTTAGGCTTCGGAATCGATTTTTGGAAAGGATTGGCTTAATCGTTATAAAGCCATATCCTATGTCCCGAGTGGACTATTCATTTCTACATTTTAAATCTGTTAAGCAGATTTCTATTTTTCCTTTGTGAATTCGATTCCAATTTGATGGCATCATTTTTATTCTTTAAGCCCACGTTATGAGGAAAGAGTTATTTCTTTCATTTAAATAGTTTGTGAAATTTTCCGGTATTTTTGAGCTTGTCTTAGGATTATCGCCTAAGCAATCTTTTGAGTGGTGTTAAGGTCTTTTCAACTCGACCTTGGCACCGGATTTCATTTGGCTACGAGTTGCGGAAGTTAGCATTCCACTTACCGCATACCACACTCGTTATGGTTCTTATGAGTTACTTAATTATGTCATTCAGTTTGTCCAGCTTATTTCAGCCATTTTATGAATTGAGTATTCTACGAATATCTCTATGACTCCATTCTTTTATTTATTTATTTTGGATGAAAATAGCAATTTAAGATTTTTGCAAATCTTTTCCATAAGATTTATTTATAAGTACAATTGAATTTTGTTCTTCAATGAGCAAAGAATATTCTTAAAACTTCTAAGAGATATTTTTATCATATAGAAGATGATTTTTTGATTGTATTGCCCATTGAGTGCTTTAAGAATTCTGGTCGATGCGCTTGATCAACGTTATCGATAGGAAATTCCTAAACGCTTAGATGAGACAGTCAGACACAATTTATTGACTTGTAAAAATGTAAATTTTTCTAGAAATATTATTACATAAAGATAATTGTGATTTTAAAAGTTTTAGCTCTTCAGGAAAGAAGATTAAATTCTTTCTTTTCGATACTCTTATTCTTGTGATTCCCATAGGGAACCAAGACTTTATCTTTTGTGCCAATGCTAATCGTATTGGTTTGGATGTCGTTCTCTTGCAAAAGAGAACGTGTTATCACTTGTGCTTCTAAATCATTAAAGCCGATCGAGACTAGGTATGCCACTCATGATCTAGTGCTCGCGGCTATTGTTTTCGCTTTTAGGGTTTGGCATCATCATTTTTGGGGGAGAATCATAAATCTTTGAAATATTTATTTTCTCATAAGGAACTTCATGTTGACTCGAGTTCTTGGCATCTTATGATCTTGATATTCTTTTTATTTCCGAAAGGGAAATCGTGTTGCCAATGCACTTAGCCGAAAACAACAGGCGGTCGTTTCTATGATAATATCCGAATGGAATGATCTCGAGATTTTATCCACTTGTGAGATTCGAGATCGTGTATCCGAATTATGTTCATCTCTTGTTTTATGTAGCCTTGAGGCACATCCTTCTCTTTTAGACCGCATTCTTGAAGCTCAAAGGCTAGATCCCGAATTGGCCCTTCTTAGCCAAAGATTGAGGGATAAAATTGATATTGAAAGTTTGAAAGTCTTTGATATTGATTCTCGTGGCGGCATTCAAAAATTTGGAACACTTATCGTGCCAAATGTTAGTGATCTTTGAAAAGACATTTTAGAAGATTCCCATCATTCTAAATTTACCATTCATCCCGGTAGTAGTAAAATGTATGCGGATATGAAACGACTTTATTATTTGGGAGGGGATGAAATTTGATATCGCTAACTTCGTTAAGCATTGCATGACCTGCCAACTCATTAAGGCCGAGCATCAAAGGCCCGGTGGGTTATTGCAACCTTTAGAAATTCCAATTTGGAAGTGGGATCAAATTTCCATGGACTTTATTGACGCCCTTCCCTGTTCTCGTTCAGGTCATGATAGCTTATGGGCGATTGTTGATAGACTTACTAAATCCGCCCATTTTATTCCCGTTCCGTCTAACCGAACCGTTCCTCTTCTGGCCAAACTCTTTATTAAAGAAATTGTAAAATTGCCTGGAGTTCCTTCTTCTATTGTTAGTGATCGTGATCCATAGTTTACTAGTGGATTTTGGAAGAGTCTTCAAAAAGCTTTGGGAACGAAGCTTAATTTTAGCACCGCTTACCATCCTCAGTCCGATGGACAAACCGAGCGTGTGAATCAAACTCTTGAAGATCCTGTTCGTGCATGTATTCTCGATTTTGGTGGAAGCTGGGAAGATCATATTTCTCTGGTTGAGTTTTCCTATAATAATAGCTTCCAATCTAGTATTTGTATGGCACCTTTTGAGGCACTCTATGGAAGGCCATGCCGATCTCCTTCTTGTTGGCTTGAGACCGGTGAGAAGCAGGTTTTAGGTCCAGATTTTATTCGTGATTCCGTAGAAAAGATTGACCTTATACGTCATATGATGAAAGAAGCCCATAGTAGACAAAAATCCTATGCCGATAACCGAAGAAGGAAATTAGAATTTTCTGTGGGAGATTTTGTGTTTATTCGTGTTTCGCCTATGAAGGGTGTTGTGCGTTTTACTCGATCGGGAAAGTTAGCACCTTGATATATTGGCCCGTTTCCCATCACCGAACGTATTGGTTTCGTATCGCCTGTTATTACCAGCTCAATTTTCTGCTATTCATGACGTGTTTCACGTTTCTCTATTATGGAAATGCCCTCGAGATTCCGATTCTATTCTTGAGCCCGGTGTTATGGAAGAAATCGAAGTTTCACCTAACTTGACTTATGGGCAACATTTTATTCGCATCATTGCTTCGGAGGTTGAGTGCCTTCGAAATAAAGATGTACTTCTTATGAAAGTTCACTGGTCCTCAAATCCGAAGGATTGCTCTTACGAATCTATAGAGTTTATCGAGCGAACACATTCGTGTTGAATATGCGCTTTGCGCTTATATGATTTTTGTTTGATGATAATAAACATATATACATTCATTTAAATGTATTTGTTAATGTATTATTTTATTTTTCATAGATTAAATAAATATTTGTTGAATAAAATAAATAACACAGAATTTGAATTCAAATAGAAATTTTATTCAAACAAATAATTACAATCTTGAATAGTACAAATTCATGCTCTCACTATACATATACATTTTTGAATACATCACAATTCAGTTTACATAAATTCCTCACTACATATCACTCACACTCGTAGTTTTATATTCTACTTCATTCCAGTTTGAATCCAGCATCTGAGCAATCTGCAAAAATATTCACTAACGCAGTAAAATTGAAAAAGAAATATTTTTGCAATATAAAATAAAATGTGAATTTTGAAAATAATATTTGCCTCAGTTATTTGGGTTGTTCGTCATAATTTACATTTGAATTCGTCACACACGAACAATGTGACATGCACAGTGTATCACTGTACATGCCACAAGGCCGTGCACATATCGATATACACTTGATCGATTTACAGGGACAGGTGAGCACAGGTCAAACCCAAATGAAAAGCCGGGTTCAACTCACGTGCAATATATTTAAAATCACGACACGAGCACAAGGTCAAACCCGAGTTTTTAAAACTGGATTCAACTCAAGTGAAATTTCAAGAATCAACATGAAGGGATGCAAAGACCAGAGTAGTACAGTATGGCAATGCACCTGAACGGCTAGAGCATCAAGTAGTAACCAACACAATGAACAGTCCCAAAATGAAAATCAGGGTCAACAATTTCAAGTGACAACCAGAATGAAGACCAACGGCAAAAGGGGCTGCAACAATCATGTATGCAGACCAGACCAGATCAAACACTGCAGAAGTTCAAGTGACATCACAGCAAAGATGACACGGTCTCAAACAAATGCAGTGACATAGTGAAGCTCAAGTATAACATTACAAGAAAGTTGTCCAGAAAATCAAACAAGACCAACCAGAGGTACAAGTGCAGATCAACCATGCATGAAGAACCAGAAGTATAAGTATGGTAGTGAAACTCAGTGAACTGCACAAGCAACATGACAACAGACCAGTGTCAACAACCAAGTGAAGAACATGAATGCAACAAGTTTGCGAAGATACACATGAACATGAAACCAAAGTATGATCAATATCAAATGAACTAATGAATCAACTGCAATGCAACACAAATGTGTTCACATGAACCAAACTACATACACCAAAGCTAACAGCAGTGTCAAGAAACTCAAGTGCTACCAGATAATAAACAACACATTACAACAGTACAAGTGACACCACAGTGCACAGAAGACTCAATGCACAGCGAGTATGCAACAGAATTTCAAATGAAGCAAATCCAACTTTATATGCAAATAAACAGTGCAGTGATAAAAATGCAAGTGATAGTGAATATGTACAAGTGCAGTGTTCAAGACAAAGCAAGCAAGTTCGACAAGCAGCAAACAATAATCAACATCCAGTAATTCACGTCACAAACCAATTTCAAGTTGAACGAATTCAAAGGCCGAAGTAAACACTCAGTGTCAAGGCCGAATTGACAGTGAAATCGCCATGTCAATGTTGAACAAGTCAAAGTAAAAATGCCAGAAAAAAAATACCGTGGTAGCGAAGAAATCAACACGTGAAATATACAAATTTGACAAAGTCAGATGATTCATCAAACTTTCAAGCCGAGAATTACAAATCAAGTTGACCGAGCATTTCAAGTATATACGATTGTGAACTAGTCAGAATAAATCGCAATCATCCAACAATAATCGAACGGCCAAAGCAACAAATTTTGAAGCAATCAGACGAACGGAAAATAAGGGGATCGAACCCTATAAATTGAAATCATCATCGGCAATTTTTGAGTATCGAGTAGAAGTACGAGAATCATAAAAGTACAAAAAGGGAAAATACATACCGAAGCAAACGTCGAACTCGATCAAGCAGCAGTGAGCAACTCAGAAAAATAATCGATCGACATAGAGAGGAGCCAAAATCAATCATACGATCGAGCAACTATCGGCTGCTTATTTCACAACCCTAATTTGGAACAAAGAGTGCAAGGAGCAAAAGCCCCAAATTCGCAGAATCCCTAATTGAGTTGGAAAGAGGAACGGCCACCATTACATAAACGAAAATGAACGGAGCAAATAAAAGAGACGGGTCGAATTACAAAAGGGAGCCGGCCTTATTTCTCTAAAGAGACTTCTATTTTATAAAAGGGCTTTTATTTTTAAATTTAGGGTTATTTATTTTTTATTGTCTTTTAATTGTTGTTTTTTACTTTTCGAATCAAAGAATTTGTAAATCACCACCTAGGTTGTAGGTAGTGTCAGATTGTCTAGTTAGAATTAGTTCAGTGAGCAAGGTGTGCGAGTTCGCAAAACTCTATAGGCGGGAGCAGAGTTTGTGAGTAAGAGAAACTCTATAGGCGGAGTAGGGTGTGCGAGTCTAGTAGAGTGTTTGTGAGCGGGAGCAAAGGTTTGCGAGTCTAGTAGAGTGTTTGTAAGCGGGATACTGTTTAATTCTAATAGAAATCTGGGAATGCAGCAGTAGGCAGAGGTTGCCGAAGCTGGGTAAATTTTGTGTGTGATTTACTTTTCAGCATATTTATTTCTGCAGTTTATTTCTGTGTTTAATTCGAAAAAATTTGCTATAACCCTATTCACCCCCCCTATAGGGTTAATCTAGATCCTACAATTCGGACTTACTTTCTCGTGCTCTCTCAGGTGAACTTCTTATTTCAAATTTTCTTTTGTGTTGATATGCTTTTATGGTTGTTACTCTTTATTTTTTCTTAGGTATTGCGAGGACGCAATTTCTTTGAGGGGAGTCTGTAACAACCCGCATATTTATCGATTGTATATTTAAATATTTTATTTAAATATTTCATCGTTCGTCGGATTTTAGTCCGAAAACCAACATTTTGCAAACAGTCGAATTAGGACTCGAGACCACCCCCATTGAGTTCAAAATGATGTTTGCGATCTTTTTGAGTATAAACTTCGATATGTTTGGAGATAGTAGAATTTTGCTACTTTTTCACCTAGGGCTTTGGGTTGGGTTTCAGCCCATTAACCCCACTTAAGCTCTAGCTCGGTCCACCTCTCCTCTTCACTTCATTCTTATTTTTCCTAACACTCAAGCTTCACCAAAAATAGAGAGAGGAATGGGAAATTAAAACTCCAAGCCCTAGTTCAATTGGAAAAATCAAGTTCTAGCTCCAAATCAATAGAAGAAGCTTTGGTAAGCCTCCTCTTCTTCTTCTCCAACTCATTCTCTTATCAATTTCAGAAATTATAAAACCTAACTTAGGAAATGTTTCTCTTTTAAGCTTAGAATCAAGCTTGTTGGGTTGGAATTGAAGTGTAATTGCCCTTGCCATTGCTCTATAGCTTGTTCTTCATTGTTTTTGTGAAAACGTGAGATTTTTATCTCACATCTTAGTCTATAATTATCTTCGATTGTCAGGTATGAATTCCTAACATTTATTCTTGTGCAATTGATTTTGATTTGGATTGATTTGGTGTATATTCCAATTTTTGGTGTTTTGAAATCAAAATCTATGAAAATCCTATTATGGATATTTGGACATTGATATTTGAGGCGTATCGAAGAGCCGTTAAGGGTGGGTTGTCGTGTGACGTAAATCCTTAGTCGTCATTTGCTCGTCCGATCGCTTTTGATATCCATTTGACCATTTTTGGTCGAGGTTCAGGAAATGCTCTGAAATACAGTTTCAGACGTCTGAATCTGTATTTCAGAAGTCTGAATCTGGATTTCAGACGTCTGAATTGGTTTTTTTTGAACCAGAAAGGAAATAGGCTAAAAAGTGCCTATTTTAGACGTCTGAATCTGTATTTCAGACGTCTGAATCTGCAGTCTTTTGCCTATTTGCCTATTTAGCTTGAATTTTCAACTTTAATCGATTCGTGTTGATTCCCTTTTGTTGCAATCATTTATTATCGACTTTGATGACATTTTCTTTGGGATTTTTGAGAATATCCATTTTGATGGATTCGGTATCGATTTCTTTGGATTTTATTCATGTCTTCGAATGTGAATTTTGATGATTGATTATTTCTACAATCACTTCTATGATCTGTCACTTTAAAAATATAAAGGTTTCAATGCTAGTAGTAAATATCAAAACTCTTTCATCAAAACGATTTCAACACTATTTTATTACAAAGCTCGTTTCTTAAACCGTTTTCCAATCTATTAGTATATACAAACCTTTACCTCACTCGTATGAGAAATCTAATTAAACGACTTAGTAAAACAAGTGGAATGAAACGCTTGCGTTTACTTCGTCGGTTAATTCTTGGATTTGTTCGATTGAATCTCTTGTGACAATTTTCTAGTGAAAACTTACAATTTGTTCGTAAATATTTAAGTTAATCTAGTGGTTATGGGACATGAAGCTAAACCCATATATTTACTAGCTTAGTGTAATTGACACTTAACCTCGAGTGGAAGTCTACAATTTGTTCGTAAATAATTAAGTTAAGCTAGTGGTTATGGGACATGAAGCTAAACTCATTTATTTACTAGCTCAGCGTAATTTACACTTATCGATCAATGATGATCATTTTGTGATCTAGACTAGCAATGTGCGATGTCTCTTTGTCTGCGAGGGAGACTAAACCCCGTTTCTATGGAGCTTCGGCTTGGTGGGGTAGCGACCCATGGGCTTCGGACCGTTTTAATGGAGTTTCGGCTCAAAGGTCTTCGGGCCGTTTTAGTGGAGCCTCGGCTCAAAATTAATGGTTAGCAACCATGGAATAGCTTTCCGTTTTGTGATACACGTGTTGGTGAGTTTTAAAGCTCCCGTTCTGTGATAGGCCTCTTTCCCCTTTTTGTGATTTCTGAATTTCTATCGATCGATTTAGAATTTGTGTTTCACCTATTTTCATGATTTACATTGATAAGCTTTATCAATATTTGTGTATTGGTGAATTTGTGTTTCAACGACTTTTACGATTGGCATTGATATGTTTGTCAATTTTTGTGGTTTAGTGAATAAAACATAGAATATGAAATTCTTTTTAGTGCTTCGAGATTTCTTGAGATATTGCAAGATTTTTTTGTTGTTAATTAATGTATACTTGTCGTAGTATGACATTTTTGTTATCATACGTTTTTATCATATCTCTTCTTATATCTCATTTTACCTGATAATTATAGCTAGACTGATCCGTTTATTATTTTCTTATTAAATAATACTCGGGTCAGACCGAGACGTTGCAGGTGCTTCTATTTGACTTCTTATGAGGGACCGTCGCCTGATTTTTGGCTAACTACTGTAGACTTGTAGTTTTTGTTTGTATACATTTGAGATAGAGACTCCTTGATGTATACATATTCTTTTATCTAGCTCTTGTATCCATTCTTTTGTGATATTGTGGATCTTTTTGACCACTACTCAGATGTTCACTTTCATGTGTTATATTCATATTTTTTTCCGCCTTTGTGATATGGATATCTGTGACTGATTTGTGTTATGTTTATTTCCATATCTGTTTCCGAAGAATGTGTATGGCCACTGTTTAGTAGCTTTGAGTTTGTATCGATGTGTCGGATTTCCTCCTAAAACAAATGCTTGTTGTACTATCTGACATATCGGTGCTCGCACAAAGCAATTACACGGATGGTCGCTCCTCAACAGCCTTATTCTCCGTGCTAGTTGACGGCATTACACCGTAGTGTCCTTACCTAGCATGGGTATAGAGGTAGGGCGTCACATTGCGTCGCCACTAATGGTCGGTGTTAGTAGGTCGAGGCATTTCCTTTTGGGTGTGTTTGAGTTGCAGTTTCGAACGACTGGGTATATTTTGATTTCGAGTTTTTCGCGTCAAGTCGAGTTTTGTTTTCGCAAGTGGTGTCGTTTTGTGACTTCCCGGAGGCGACGTGGTTCGCAGGAATGACAGCGAAGTGCCATGTTCGTGCACGGCAACGATGGGTGTCAACGATTTCGAGTAATGATTGTCGCGAGTTGTTACTCGAGGAAGTTGAGGAGTTGCACGAGAGATAACCTGGGTTGTGAGTATTTCCTGTTATCAAAATTTATAACTAGAATTTAAAAAAAAATAAACAAAAAGAAGAAGAAGAAAAGTAGGAGGAGAAGAAGAGAGGGGGACTCGAGGAATAGTAAGGGAAAACTCGAGTTTTACTCGAGTAAATGGATGATTTACCTCGGGTTTAAATTTCTAGTGGATTAGCTTAATAAATCTTTAAGTTATTTTGTTAAACAAAGTTTAGCATTAATAAAGTTAATAATGTTAGCAAGTTTTAAGTTAAGATTTGATTTAAAATTATTAAGAGTGATTTGCAAAGGTAAGACAAATAATTAATTTATATTGTAAAGTTAATTAAGAATGTGAATTAATTTACAATTGTAATTAACTAAGTGATTAAAGATTAAATAAATTTGTAATTAAGGATTGACATTAATAATTTTGTGTTTAATCAATTTGAACATAAGAATTTTAATTAACTGCTTAAAGTTAATAAATAAATAAATAGTAGTTAATTAATTAAGTAATTAATTTAGGATTAATGATTAATTAATTGGAATTAATGATTAATTAAGTAATTAGTGATTTATAAATGGGTAATTAAATGTTATTAATTAATAATTAAGGTTATTAATTAATAATTAAGAATTAATTAATTAAGTGAGTAATTAAGAAGTAATTAATAAATTTAATAAGTTGATTAATTAGTGATTGATTAAGCAGGATAAAATGGTTTATTCTTAAGTAATTAATTAAGTTAATTAAACTATTTTGACATGAATTAATGATTCTGTTTGATTGATTCTGATATCTATTTGGTGATATTCTATGATACTCAGTGATATGCATTGATATATCTGTGATGACTGCGTATGATTTATCTGTGATAACTGTTATGTGAATTCAAAGTATTGAATTAAATTATTTAAACTAATAAACAACTTGACCTTTAAAATGGCATTTGGATTTCGATGAGACCGGGATCAAGTATCTATTCGATATTCCGTAAACCACATCAATCCAAATTAAACGATAGGTCGTGACATCTCAAGTGAAAATCAAGATGAAGTTTCAGAGTGCAAGCATTATTGTCGTTAACTCTGAGGGTGATTCCAAAACGAGTGTAACGAGATAATGCCTTCGGTTTCGTTCGAACCCGGAACAAACTTGTATGGATTGAGTGCTTTCAGCACGTCGTCAGGCGGACGGTGAGCATTCTAAGAAAGGTGTTTTATAAAGGTAATCGCAGCCTCAAGCCTCATCAACCGGGAATGGCTAAAACAGGGGAGATGCAGCAAGGTTAGGTGGGTAGCACCCAAGCAGGACGAGATACATCCCTGTCTAGATGTCCCTTTATTTCGGCTGTGGGGGCAGTTGTTGGCCACAACTGCGGGGTTATCTTGTTCGGAACTATTCAGTAAGGAATGGTTCCGGCCTTGTGTTGTAGGGGGTCGAGAGTGATCCTCGATACGGTGATCTAGGCCCCGTACTGTGATGGGCGGTACCCCAGTAGCCCTGCCATTGATGGAAACCCATTTTCCCTACAAAACCCTACGGTTTTGATTTGTATTACCCACTTTTGTGGCTAGTAGCTGGAATTTAATCATGTAACAATTTCAGTTATTTTTTATTTACTTGAAAACCCTAGACACTATTATAATATCACTGGATTTCCTATAAAATGTTTTGGTTAGCGTAAGGTAAAAACTTACCCGTGTTTATGTGTGGGAAGTCTTACTTGATACCTTTATTTTCAAATGGTTTTAAAAGCTAAACAACTTTAACCCATTTACTCACACCAGACCCATGTCTGACCCGGAGTTTAAATTTTGTTTTTCATAAACTCTTGGGTACTCAAATTTTTATGAGTAGCCAAGTAATAGGTTTTGGGATTGTTGAGTTCTGGAGGAGCTTGGAGCAGAAGCCCAGACATATGAATCTATCTATCTAGTTCCGCTGCGTAGTTGATGTATGTTGGATTTTGGGATGTATGTATTGACAGATATGTATATGACTGTCTTGTTGTACGATGTTGTGTAACTCTGATATATGTAAAAACTATGTAATTGTTATGTGATGTATTATATTTTGTTCTGTCCGCTGTGAGATTCTGATGTTGTTATTCTTTCTTTCTATCTTTTCTATTTCTATCCCTTTCTTTTCTTATTGATGATACGTCTTTCTGTGGTTAGAAAGGCGGGTCACAATAATCCTTGGTACCTTATATATCTGTATAGTGCGCTGTCACGGTACCCAGCCGACGTAGATGGTGGTCAAGGTAAGTTAAAACAATCCAAAACAGAACCCGATGATAAAATATAATAATCAACATAGATATAAAATAGGCAAGACAACAAGTATAAGAAAGTGAACCAAGATAAATCAAAGCAAATCGGTCCATCACAGTTATACAAAACAAAGTTTAAATAGAGTTCATGGACCGAATCAAATAAATTCTAAATAGAAAGCTAACTCTAATAAATAAGTACTGATATTTCACAGTGGAATGACAACAATAGCTCCAAAATATAGTGCATGAAAGCGCTAGTCACCTACTCAACCTCCATATAGCTCTATGTGCTATATCGGACCAGTTATCTCTAATCTACTCATTTTAGAGTACCTAGGTAATAAGAAAAAAAATATAAAACGTCAAGTCACATAATAATCTGGCATGAGAGATCTATAATATCAAAATACCATAACAATTGATATAGTAAATATGAATATGATGTATGGAGAGTCATACCAGACATGTCCCTACATCCAAAGATTAGTACACAACATCAGTATATACTAATCTACGGTCATGATCATATAGGTGTACCACTGCTTAAAATATAGTATAAGGTGCCTAGGTATACTACGCGATATTACCTATGACGCGTGGCATCCATATCAAACATAACAAACGTAGCAAATGTTAAACAACCGTGCACTCTAAACTCAAAAGCATTTGGATATTAGATAACACATATGATCTCCCGTATTCATCTACGACTACACAGCCTCGTAATCCTATCGATTCTCGAATTCATGTCGCTTCGTAAGGCCTAGAAAATAGGCCAACCCATATAGATTTAGGGTTAAAACAGATCTTCTCGTATTGATTTACAGTGGGCATCCTCATCGACCACTTTTTCTCGAGCGTAGATCTTGATTTCTGAGTTATCTATGATCCCTTTAACATATGTCCCAGTAGTAGAAACCCTTGTATGTTTAGTTGTTGATGATGGGCATTAGTTGATGTGGAGCTGGACGAACATGATGGTCTTTGGCTGTTGCTGGGAGTCCAATGTAGAGGAGTCGGACGAGACTAATCTGGGTCAGGTCCTTGTCTGCTTTATGTGAAGGTTGCTTGGAGAGGCCAGGCTTTACTATAGCACCTTACTGGGTTGAAGGGCTGGTTTGAGACCATGAGCTTAGGCCGACCCTTAACTGGGCCAACCACGAATCGGTTGGTGTCAAGGCCCTTTTTTCATACCCTTTAAATTGACAATAAACCACACATGTCCAACTCAAATTGCACAAATAGATGGAACATGAAGGGTAATAATGGAAAAATAAACAAAACAAAATCTCACATGAATGGAATAACATATACTATTGAACAAATATCTTTACAGCTGAGAACTTTTAAATACGTATATTAGAGTCTAACCTAAATTTAGCTTGGACAGTTATAAATATCTGTTCTTACAATTGCTGACAAACATCAACTAAAACAACTAACTAAGTACAGCAGATAATAGAATATGTCCATACGTAGATGAATATCTCCAGCTCACCTCTGGAAACTCCAACCATCTTCGACTAACCTGAAACTACTCGGATCTGACCCGAGTATTGAAAATACCCAAACTAGGCTTGATAAACCAGCGTGAGAAAAACTCAATAATAAATGACAGTGTCATACATCAGCCTTTGAATAAAAAACCTTTGAAATAAAGAGTATATCATAAGACCACACCTACACATAAACACGGACGGGATTTTACCTTATCATAACTAAAACACTTTTATACCAAAACATTTGATATTATTTCTAACAACATTCTTTGAAAATATTTGCAAATATACTTATTAATCTTAGTCGAAATATTTACATTGATTAAATTCCAGCATAATAGAATTACAATAAAGTCCAAACGTTCTTATTGAAGAATGGATTCCATACAAATGACCAGGTGAAGGATCTACCTTCCGAAATGAATACACCTCTAGATGGATGTCCCGAGGCACAGAACATATGCCCTCTACCCAAACAAGACCGGCCTAACTCTGTAACTAGATGGTACCGAATATGTCATCCCCCGGTCGCTACCGACCTTTAACTAAGCGCTCGTTTTCCATACACCACATTAATTTACATCCCGAACGTCATAGCGGAAAGAAATATATCTAGAAGGGGATGATCATACCCTAATTGGGAATGACCCACTTAGCCTTACTGCATCTAATCCTGTTTCGGTCATTTCCAGTTTGATGAGGCTTGAGGTCACGATTACCTTTTCACATAGCACATATCACATCTTTGAATACCACATTGCCATTTCGGTTAACTACCAATTGCCTTCCACAAAAATACAATCCTTGAGCTCGTATGTCTCAAGAAGGGTGTTAAGCTAAGAGAAGTTGCCTTCTCCGCCGCCACTGATGTACGTTTGAAAAAACCAATGTACGTAATCTTTAGAAATGCAATGTTAGAAAAACATCCATACAATTTGTCCAGGAACAGGACAAACCGAATGCACTCTCCTACTACCACTAGTAGCGAGTAGTCCTTGCAATCCGAAAAATCTCTATCATGAGAAGACCACTGCTCTAAATAACTCTAAAAGGGGGCCAACCTATAGCATGTTCAACAAGCAATCTTCACACTATGAAGATCCACGGTCTTCAGTAATCATCATCTTCAACATGTCTTCATGTTCGAACGTATACATTGGTTCGAAGTGGTTTTCGGATAGGAATTACCCAAATCTGACCCCGGTTCCTTGGAAATTCATTATCGATAAAAAAGTGAATATGAATATACAGGATTTATTAAGTCTCTTTTCACTTTAATTTTTTTCGGATGAGTTTGAAATCTTTCTTTTGACATAGGATAATTCTAAGTAATTAATTTTTTTACTTGAAAAATATCTCAAATTTCCTTACTTAACTCTCGATCCAAATTCATTAACTTTTAGGCGGGTTAAAAAAACAATGTTATTTATGACATCGTTTACGATAACCTAAATCAATCTTAGCAAACATTTTTGAGTAAATAGGATCATAGAAATCATTCATTTCATAGATTGCTTAAATTGGATAATACCGATCTTCTTTTATTTTGAAAAACTTAACAAGAACTTTTTATTTAAGAGCATTCAGGCTTTCCTTACGATCTGTTCCACCCCTCGCCTAAGAAAAGAAAACATAGGTCAGGTAAGTTCAGGGCACTGTTGCTCCATCCCTAACCTTAGTTAAACACCTTGTTTTATCTTCCCAGATGTCACAGACGGGACAAATATACTAGTCGTTTCCGCATACTCAGATTTTCAACTTAATTTTGGAATTAATTATAAAGATTTCATATTATCTTTTAAAAACTTAATTTTCCTTTCAAAAATCATTCACAATTTCTAGAAAAAATCGTTACGTTTAAACTTATATTCAAAAAGTTATAGAATTCGCAGCATAAAAGTGCTGTTGAAAGTGCTATATAAGCTTATTTGATTTATACAACTTTAAACATTCGATAATTCTTATTTTCCAATCCAAATCTCTTTTAAACTATTTAAATAGATTTATCAAATTTATCTCATATTTTTCCATAATTAAAAACGTTCATTTAAAGTGATTTCCTATTACGATCACTTAACTTCATTGGCGTGATTTTTCTAGAAAATAGATTTGGACTTGATTCAAAATCTACTCAAAGAAACTTTGATTTTTCTTTCTTTGTTTTAGAAGATATGAATATAATAGTCCGGAATTTTCTTATCTTGACGAATTCCGAGCTATATTTCACTCTACACATTCATTTGAACTTTTTGACGCGAAATCGCGAACTACCGTTGCGCGACGCACCTAGTTTTAACTTATTTTTCAATATTCGAAATAATCTATTCAAATTGGATTCTATTTCTTATAAAATCATTACAAAACATTTTAAATCAATATTTTCACTTTTTAAAGTATTTAAAAATGAATTTCCACTATTACCATATATTATAATATTATTTTATTCCTATTATTTTCATATTAAATTATAAATTCCAATTTCAATTCAATTTCAATTCTAACTTCAAATTAAACTCATTTGAAACTTAGATTTCAAATCTAATTTCAATTTAAACTTCAATTCAATCTCAAACTAAAATTTAATTTTCAAAATCGATTTCAATTTCAATTTCACTAGTCATCTCGATTTCAATTTCAATTTCACTATCAATTTCAAACCCATTTCACTTCATGTTTCAAATTCTCTTTTGTTTTTACTTTAATTTCACTTCTAAATGAAAAGAGACTTATTTTTTCAAAATATCTCGTATTACTAAATTATGGTCTTATTAATAAAGGTGATTACTTAATCAAAATGAACATAACCAATATCCATATTTATCATTAACATAACATCCATTCAACCAATCACATAACATATGATTTCAAATTCAACATTCACTATTAATACCATAACGGGATATATTATCACAATTCAATTAACTAACCAACAATCCAACATCCATATTAACAATCAAATAAACATTCATATGTCTTAAGGATATAAATATGTTTGTTTTAACATAAACAAAATATAAATTCGAAAGCGATGAGAATTACTCACCTTCATATCCACTCCGTCAATCTTTTTGTAGGCTAACGTGCTTTTCAAACAAATGCCCTTTTTTAAAATGTTTCGAACTCTCGCCTTTATTTATTTTCCTTCTGAACCGCTTTTGTTTTCCTTTCTTTTCCTTTTTCTTAATTTGGCCAAAAGCTTTTTGGAAGGGAATGGATGTACGACCTTGGGTATGTGAGTGTGGAGGAGGGTACGACTTGTAGGTGCTTGGGTAGGTGGGTTTTAGGCTCAGGCTTGGTGTAGGTAGGTATGGCTTTGGTGTGTAGGGGGTACGGCCTTGGTAAGCTCGGGTTTGGTGAGGAGGAGGGGTGTGCGTGTGTTATGTGGTTTGGGTGGTGGTATGGTTGAGTTTTGATGATGTGGAGGTGATAGATTGAAGGTAGAAGAGAATAGAGAGGTGGAAAGCCATGGAAATGAAGTGAAGAAGAAGGAGAAAGTGAAGAAGGAAGGTAGAGAATGAAGTGTGAAAAATGAAAGGTATAGATGCATATTTATACTTGATCTTTGGATGGAAAATGACTAAAATACCCTTATCTACTTTTTGACTTTTCATTTACTTTTTTACCCTTGATTTGACCTTTGCTTAATGGAGAAGAAATGGTTTTATTTGAATTTGTACTTAATAAATGATTTTTGCCTTATTTTCTTAATTTTAAAATGTTAAAATAACATTTGCTCCTTTTCCATGTAAATTAGTAACATCTCATTTATGAGACAAGATGTAAAGTAATGATGTTGTTTAGTATAGATTTGTTTATAGGTTTATGTCAAATCATATTACTTTTCGAATTATTTGTAAACTTTGACTTTTCAAAGTGCATTTGTTAAATGTAAGTATTTAAATAGTTTGTAAACTTGTATTTATATGTTAGAAAATGTATCAAGTTGCAATAACTTGTCGACAACTTGTTTCGGTTGAAAACGGTGTTTTTGTCGACAAATTTTACAGTCAAAATTTGACGTATTTGTTAAGCTATATATTGAAGTAAACCAAACTTAAAAATAAACTTTTTATTTCTTTAAATAAATAAAAACATGTCTCTTTATAATTTAAAACTATATTTAATTAATATCAAAATCTCTAATTTTACAATGTATGTAAAACTGACAAAATACGACAAATTTTGGTTACTTTTATAAACCGGTTATTAACATAGTTTTAAATATATAAATATACTTTTATTATCTTTATTAGATGTTTTAAATAAGATTTAACATATCAAATAAATATTTAAATCCACTTATTTAAGTCTTTATTTATTATTAACAAAACTTACATTTTGTTGATTTGTTCTAAAATCCAAATTTATACTTTTTAATTTATTAACTATAAGAATAGATAATTATTTATTATATATAACATATCTATTTAAGTTTTAAATTCCTTTTTAATTTAAAATGAAATCTCTTATTTTTGAAGTAGCGAAATTACGGGTCGTTACATTCTCCCCTACTTAAAAGCATTTCGTCCTCGAAATGAAAGTTAGATAAAGGAATCTGTCTCATACTCTTATCCTCAAATAATTTGACTTATTTATACTGATGATACAAAAGAAGAGGGTCGATATCATAACAATACTAAAACAAATGATGCCAAACATACATACAGAGATTCCCTACACTAACCTGAGTACTTATCATGTACTTAAGGTTATATATACATACATCAAGTCAAACTTCCATCCTACCCATCCTAGCTCATACTGCACACTTAAGATAATATATACAATAATCAAATAAGACTATACATCCAAAAATAACCACACTGATAATATATCAAGATAAACGAATACAACCACATAACTCATTCCCTGTCCTGAGCATGTACTATACTTGAGGTCTACATATGTACATACCAAAACATCAGTCCAACCACTATATCTTAGTGCCTACTATTTGAGATAACTATCCAACTACTAAGTAAACAGACCCAAAACATCATACTATATGTGATATTTGATTCGATCAATTATTTGAATCCACAACTTTACTTCCAAACTAATATCGATCCTCCGATTTTCTTGTGCGGACTTTGATCAGACTTCTTGATCATAAACTCTTGCTTTCCTTGCATAGCTCTCAACTATGATAGAAAACTTGAGTACATAATCATAAACTCTCATCAATGCTCGCCGTCAAGAATCGAGTGATAAATCCTTTTAGGGACTGGTGCAAACACCTCAAAGTTCTGTACTCAAATCTTAGATCAAAAATTTATGTGCCGAAATGATCTATATATAACTTATGTATTTATTCACATTCATTTTTTTACCTAATAAATTTCTTCAAAATTTCTATTAATCCAAGTTTATTTCACAGCCATTTACTTTCTCCTAAATACATTATTACGTAAGCTTACAAATATGACTTAAACTTGTATAATTTACCTTTACTTCCTAAGAGTATATATACATATCCCCAATCTTCAAACTGTTATCACTTCAATTATGATGTTTAATTAATGTGGAATTCTACTATTATCTCAAATTAATAAGTTATAAAACTCAATCCTTATTTATCTAAGGTCTTAATTTAGCTAATACTATTTATCTAATCCATATACATATATGGATAAGACAACTTTACTAAATGTACACCTTTTTCTTACTGATTCTATGATTAACTACTTGACTTATTTACCTATCCATTTTCTAAATCAAATTTCTTAACATTAAGTCCATCAAATACCTTATTGCCAAATTATGAAACTTAATTCACATGGTATTTGTTACTTAAACATTTTCATCCAACAATCAAACTACTAACCATATTATTCAAAAATATCCACTTCTAATCTTACTTCATTTTGGATTACAAATGTTGCCCTAAATGTATCACTAATTCAAAGTTTTATATTAGGATGATATTTCTTATACCTCCTGTGCCTAAATTTCACCTTGATTTTAACATAATTAAAGTGTCTAAATTTCAAATTATCTTATCTCCTTTATAAGTTATAGAACTTACCCTTTTATAATATATTTACAAAAAGTCTCAATATAGGTTTATCTTTTTTTATCTTGTTGATAAGAATTTTTCTAAGTATGCATTTTCTTTTTACTTTCTCCAATTTCAATTTCTAGCTTCAATATTATCATCAAATACCTTATAGTAAAATCATGAATTTTATTTCATAAGATATTTGTACTCATCTTTTAAACCATCCATTATGATAATCATTTAATCATTATTTTTTCTTAATACTAAATATCTAAGGGTATACGATTAAAGTTCTAAATTCTAGTTCTCAACCAATTAATTCTATATGAAATATCTTATAGTCAAATTGTGCAATTCTAATCACAGGATATTAATATTTGGTTTTACTAAGCTAAATTACAATCAATCCTTAATTTCTAACCAATAATAATAATATCCCTTTTTTATATTTAAAATATAAACCCAAGGTAAAATTATTTCATTTACCAATTTCTTTAAAGCAAAATCACTTTTATAAAATTAACAAATACACGCTCATATATACATATATATATATATATATATATAATACTCTTAACTCATTCTAGGGTGTTACTAACTCTATCTATAATGAGTTACTCATCCTAGTATATTACTAATCCCATCTCTGATAAGACTTACCCCTATCAGGCTTCGGTGTTCACTCAACCAAAAGCACTGATACTGAATGTCAAGGCCCGTTTTTCCGTACCCTTTGAATCGACAATAAACCACACATGTTCAACTCAAATTGCACGAATAGATGGAACATGAAGGGTAATAAAGAAAAAATAGACAGAACATAATCTCACATGAATGGAATAACATATACTATTGAACAAATATCTTTACAGCGGAAAACATTTAAATACATATACCAGAGTCTAACCTAAATTTAGCTTGGACAGTTATAAACATATGTCCTTACAATTGCTGACAAACATCAACTAAAACAACTAACTAAGTAAAGCGGATAATAGAATATGTCCATATGTAGATCAATATCTCCAGCTCTCCTCTGGAAACTCCAACCGTATTCGACTAACCCGAAACTACTCGGATCTGACCCGAGTATTGAAAATACCCGGATCAGGCTTGATAAACCAGCGTGAGAAAAATTCAATAATAAATGATAGTGTCATACATAAGTCTTTGAATAAAAAAAACCTTTGAAATAAAGAGTATCTCATAAGACCACGCCCATACATGAACACGGACAGGTTTTTACCTTATGATAACTAAAACACTTTTATATCAAAGCATTTGGTATTATTTCTAATGACATTCTTTGAAAACATTTGAAAATAAACTTATTAATCTTAGTCAAAATTGTTACATTGATTAAATTACAACATAATAGGTTTATAATCAAGTCCAAAGGTTCTTATTGGAGAATGGATTTCCATACAAATGATCAGGTGAAGGATCTACCTTCCGAAATGGGTACACCTCTGGATGGATGTCCCGAGGCATAGAACATCTGCCATCTACCAACACAAGACCGGCCTACCTCAATAACTAGATAGTATCGAATATGTCATCCCCCGGTCATTACTGACCTTTAACCGAGCGCTCGTTTTCCATACACCACATTAATTTACATCCCGAACGTCATAGCGGGAAGAAATATATCTAGAAGGGGACGATCATACCCTAATTGGGAATGACCTACTTAGCCTTGTTGCATCTAATCCTGTTTCGGTCATTTCCGGTTTGATGAGGCTTAAGGTAACGATTACCTTTTCATATAGCACATATCACATCTTTGAATGCCACATTACCATTTCGGTTAACTACTAATTTCCTTCCATAAAAATACAACCCTTGAGCTCGTACGTCTCAAGGAGGGTGTTAAGCTAAGAGAAGTTGCCTTCTCCGCCACCACTGATGTACGTTTGTAAAAACCAATGTAAGTAATCTTTAGAAATGCAATGTCAGACAAATGTCCTTACAATTTGTCCAAGAACAGGATAAATCAAAGGCACTCTCCTACTACCACTAGCAGCAAGTAGTCCTTGCAATCCGAAAAATCTCCATCATGAGGAGACCATTGCTATAAGTAACTCTATAAAGGGGGCCAACCTAGAGCATGTTCAACAAGCAGTCTTCATGCTATGAAGATCCACTGTCTTCAATAATCATCATCTTCAACATGTCTTCACGTTCGAACGTATATATTGGTTCGAAGTGGTTTTCGGATAGGAATTACCCAAATTCGACCCTGGTTCCTTTGAAATTTAATTATCGATAAAAAGTGAATATGAGTATTCAAGATTTACTAAGTCACTTTTCACTTTAATTCTTTATGGATGACTTCAAAATCTCTTTCTTTTGACTTAGGATAATTCTAAGTAATTAACCTTTTACTTTGGAAAATATCTCAAATTTCCTTACTTAACTCTCGATCCAAATTCCTTAACTTTTAGGCGGGTCAAAAAAACAATGTTATTTAAGACACCGTTTACGATAAAACCTAAATCAATCTTAGCAAACATTTTTGAGTAAATATAATCATAGAAATCATTCATTTCAGAGATTGCTTAAATTGGATAATACCAGTCTTCTTTTATTTTGAAAATTTTAACAAGAACTTTTTATTTAAGAGCATCCGGGTTTCCTTTCGATCTGTTCCACCCCTCGCCTAAGAAAAGAAAACATAGGCCAGGTAAGTTCAAAGCACTGGTTGCTCCATCTCTAACCTTAGTTAAACACCTTATTTTATCTTTCCAGATCTCACATGCGGGACAGATGTACTAGTCGTTTCCGCATACTCAGATTTTCAACTTAATTTTGGAATTGACTATAAAGATTTCAAATTATCTTTTAAACACCTATTTTTCCTTTTAAAAATCATTCACAATTGTTTCTAGGAAAAATCGTTACGTTTAAACTCATATTCAAAAAGTTATAGAATTTGCAGTATAAAAGTGCTGCAAAAAGTGCTATATAAGCTTATTTGATTTAAACAACTTTTAAACATTCGATAATTCATATCTTCCAATCCAATTCTCTTTTAAACTATTTAAATAGATTTATAAAATTTATCTCATATTTTTCCATAATTAAAAACGTTTATTTCAATAGATTTTCTGTTGTGGTCACTTAACTGTACTAGCGTGATTTTTCTAGAAAATTGATTTGGACTTAATTCAAAATCTACTCAACGAAATTTTGATTTTTCTTTCTTCGTTTTAGAAGATATGGATATAATAGTCCCGAATTTTCTTATTTCGAAGAATTCCGAGCTATATTTCTACACATTCATTTGAACTTTTCAACGCGAAATCGCGAACTACCGTTGCGCGATGCATCTAGTTTTAACTTATTTTTCAATATTCGAAATAATTTATTCAAATTGAATTCTATTTCTTATAAAATCATTATAAATCATTTTAAATCAATATTTTCACTTTTTAAAGTATTTAAAAACGAATTTCCGGTATTACCATGTATTATAATATTATTTTATTCCTATTATTTTAATATTAAATTTAAATTTCAATTCAATTTCAGTTCTAACTTCAAATTAAACTCATTTAAAACTTAGATTTCAAATCTAATTTCAATTTAAACTTCAATTCAATCTCCAACTAAACTTTAAATTTTCAAAATCGATTTCAATTTCACTATTCATCTCAGTTTCAATTTCAATTTAACTATCATTTTCAAACCCATTTCACTCCATATTTCAAATTCTCTTTTATTTTTACTTTAATTTCACTTCTAAATGAAAAGAGACTTGTTTTTCCAAAATATCTCATATTACTAAAATATGGTCTTGTTAATAAAGGTGATTACTTAATCAAAATGAATATAACCAATATCCATATTTATCACTAACATAACATCCATTCAATCAATCACATAACATGTGATTTCAAATTCACATTCACTATTAATATCAAAATGGGATATATTATCACGATTCAATTAATTAACCAACAATCCATCATCCATATTAACAATCAAATAAACATTCATATGTCTTAAGGGTATAAATATGATTGTTATAATATAACTAAAATATAAATTCGAAATGAGAATTTCTCACCTTCATATCCACTCCGTCAATCTTTTTGTAGGCTAACGTGTTTTTCGAACAAATGTGCTTTTTTGGAATGTTTTGAACTCTCGCCTTTATTTATTTTCCTTCCGAACCGCTTTTGTTTTCCTTTCTTGTCCTTTTTTTTAATTTGGCCGAAAGCTTTTTGGAAGGGAATGGGTGTACGGCCTTGGGTATGTGAGTGTGGAGGAGGGTACGACTTGTAGGTGCTTGGGTAGGTGGGTTTTAGGCTCGGCCTTGGGTGTAGGATGGTACAGATTTGGTGTGTAGGGGGTACGACCTTGGTAAGCTCAGGTTTGGTGAGGAGGAGGGGGTGTGCGTGTGTTATAGGGGGTTTGGGTGGTGGTATGATTGAGTTTTGGTGATGTGGAGGTGATAGCTTGAAGGTAGAAGTGAATGGAGAGGTAGGAAGCCATGGAAATGGAGATGAAGAAGAAGGAAAAAGTGAAGAAGGAATATAGAGAATGAAGTGTGAAAAATGAAAGGTATGGATGCATATTTATACTTGAGCTTTGGATGGCAAATGATTAAAATACCCTTCTCTACTTTTTGACTTTTCATTTACCTTTTTACCCTTGGTTTGACCTTTGCTTAATAGAGAAGAAATGGTTTGATTTGAATTTGTACTTAAGAAATAATGTTTGCCTTATTTTTTTAAATTTTAAAATGTGAAAATAACATTTGATCCTTTTCCATGTAAATTAGTAACATCTTATTTATGAGACAAGATGTGAAGTACTGATGTTGTTTAGTATAGATTTATTTATAGGTTTATGTCAAATCATGTTACTTTTTGAATCATTTGTAAGTTTTGACTTTTCAAAGTGCATTTGTTAAATGTAAAGTGTTTAAATAGTTTGTAAACTTGTATTTATATGTTAGAAAATATATCAAGTTCCAACAACTTGTCGACAACTTGTTTTGGTTGAAAACGGTGCGATAAATTTTACAGTCAAAATTTGACTGTTAAGCTATATATTGAAGTAAACCAAACTTAAAAATAAACTTTTTACTTCTTTAAATAAATAAAAACACGTCTCTTTATATTTTAATACCATATTTAATTAATATCAAAATCTCTAATTTTACAGTGTATGTAAAACTGACAAAATGCGACAAATTTTAGTTATTTTTGTAAAACGATTCTTAACATATTTTTAAATATATAAATATAATTTTATTATCTTTATTAGATGTTGTAAATAAGATTTAACATATCAAATAAATATTTAAATCCATTTATTTAAGCCTTTATTTATTATTAACAAAACTTACCTTTTGTTGATTCATTCTAAAATCCAAATTTATACTTTTTAATTTATTAACTATAAGAATAGATAATTATTTATTATATATAACATATTTATTTAATTTTTAAATTCCTTTTTAATTTAAAACGAACGAAATCTCTTATTTTTGGAGTAGCGGAATTATGGGTCGTTGCAGTTGGGCTTGCTTGGATTGTCCTAGATTTCCTTTAACTAGACTTGCTAGTTGCTTGCGAAAGATACGAGCAACAAAAATGCAACATACAAAAGAAATAAGAAAATTTAATATGATCAAATATGTGAGTATATAGGAAAAATGTTCCAAAAGAACCTAAAACGAATAAGATTCAATCTCAAAAGTCACTCCTTCCTATGATATATAATGATGGATCGATAGTGAGTAATTAGAATTTGTTGGACAAAATACGATTGATAATGAGTGAAGTTGAGTTAACTCGTTTTTGTGAGGTCGTGAACTTAAAAGTAAATACATATGTCAAAATTAATTTCATTCGAGGCGTAGTTTACGAGATCATACAACATAAAAGCTTATAAGATATTTTTACATTTTCCAGAACAGGAAGTTGACAGGTTGTGTGGATCGAGAGGCTTCATGTAATACTTGTTTGTAAGGGATCTTGTGTGGACCAACCCAAAGGGGTTTGAGACTGATCAATATTGATTAATCAATTTATGTTATGAATATAAGTACCGTAAAACTTATATAGTTTCATACGTATATTAGGTAGTTCATAAAACATTTATGAGTACCAATTCCATTGTAACGAGAAACGGTTGTTGTTTCAAGAAAGACCAACTTCATAACGTAGGAATTTCTTTTGAAAATTATTCATAGTAAAATGCATTTGGATATCATTCAAAGATAAAAATGATTATAGAGGATGAAATGAAACTAATCAAGCCTAAATGGACACAACAAATAAGAACTCTTGTACATTAAAGACAAACTATGATTTTCCTATCGTTGTTGAGAAAAGAAATTCCTTAGTCTTAAGTAAGCCACTAGAAGTATAGATTCTATCGTGTGGCATAGTGCACTTATCCAAAATAGATTCCAAGTACATCATCAAAATATGTTTTCATATTGGTACTCAAATGGACATGTTCCATCGGCTGCAAAAGTGTCTTCAAAAAGAAGATCAATGCAGTGAGAATATAAGCTACATTGATAAGAATAACATTGTAAATTGCTGTGACGACCCGCCCTTCTACTCCCAGAAAGGCATATCATCATAAAGAAAGAAAGGGATAGAAATAGAAAAGAAAAGAAAGAAAGATCAACAACAACAGAATCTCACAGCGGAAACGGAACAAAATATAATATATCACTGAATTTCCTATGAAATGTTTTGGTTAGCGTAAGGTAAAAACTTACCCGTATTTATGTGTGGGGAGTCTTACGTGATACCTTTCTTTCCCAATGTTTTTTAAAAGTTATACAACTTTAAACCGTTTACTCATACCAGACCCATGTCTGACCCGGAGTTTATATTTTGTGTTTTCATAAACTCTTGGGTACTCAAATTTTTACGAGTAGCCAAGTGATAGGTACTTGGATTGTTGAGTTCTGGAGTGGCGGCTTATACTTTATGTACAAACAGCTCTTTTACTTTAATTATGTAGGCAAGTGATGAAAATCTATGTACTAATAGGATTAAGTGTAGACAATAAGTACATTAGCATTTAATGTTTAGCATCTCAGCAAAACATTAGGTCGAATTCAAGAATCATCTCAGCCCCATTGAAGATCTTGCCCGATAAAACAAAAATGAATAGTGTACTAGCAGATAACACCTAACCTGGTTAAACTTCTTTCCATTCATACATAACTTCTTATCTTCTATATATATGTGTATTCATCCTCTATTTAGTTTGTTCAGTAACATAAGTATACCTGGAAAAAAAAATAAAGAGAAAAAAAAAGAAGAAAAGAGAAGAAGCAAGCAAACTCAGATTTTATTCAAACTTTGAAAACAGATTCAATTCCAGTTTTCATCATCTCAGGTTATGTTTGGTTCTGGAATTTTACTGGTGAGCAAACAAGAAATTTTAAGCTTTAAGTTATTTTAAAATAGTTCAAGATTATTTGATATCTTGGATATATTTATATATTTCAGTTTGTATTGCTGTTATGATGCTCTATTCACCACTATAATTGATTCAGGTTGTGATATTTTCTTTCAAATTCAATTTTCTCTCTTCAGATTTTTATAAAGCTTTAAACTTTTCATCTAGACAAGGTATTTAAACTTAGTTTATGATTTCTAAAAGCTGATTAAACTTAGTTGTAAAACATAATTACTGTAATTTAGTTTACAGGTATCAAATGATAACTTGATAAAATTGATTTTTGTAAAACATTAATTCAAGATTGTATGTTGAATTCTTATAACAAATTATGAATTTTAAAACAAAAATGAAGCTTTTTAGCTTTGAATCCTACGAGTAGTTTGATTGTGAACAAGAAATGCATTTTTTCCAAATTCAGAAAATCTAGTTAGATTAAAATGTTGAAACTTGGTTTGAGGGTAGTAATAACTACTGTGATCCTGAGAAAAATGTCAATTAATTTTTCTATTTCGTAAAATTCAAGCACGAGATCAATTTAGGGTTTTTATTCAAGTTTTTGATACGCCTGTAAACGCGACGAGTTCGTCACCTATTCGTGACCGAGTTGTTCGAAACTCTGATGGGTGGTTACATGGGGCGTTGACGTTGTGTGGATGAATTTTAGGCGATTCTGGTGCTATGTGTGGTGGTGGCAAAGGGTTTTGGGTGTTGGGTGGAGCTTCAGGATTCGAACGAAAAGCTATTTTTCGTTTTGATTTATTTTATGGCGTGCGAATTTGGTCAGCGATGAGAAGTGGGTCGCGCGCGCTCGCGAGAGGAGCTTGATGCTCGGCAGGACGGCGGCGGCGACCTGGTAATTCGAGGTGAGGGGTTGCGCATCATCGGTAGGTCGTGTTGTTGATCTCGATGAGGGAGGGTTTGGGGGCCGCGTCGCTTTAGGGGGACGCAGTGGTGTTCGTGAGTCGATGGGGTCGGGTCGAGGCTGGTTCATGCTCGATTGAGAGCGCAGTGAGGTATAATTTTTATAGTCGGTTAATTTTAATTTTAATTTGAGGATTGAATTTAAATTTACAGTAAATTAGGGTTTTGATTCTGAAAAAAAAAAATTAAATTTATTTTTACTGTTAAATAGTTTAGATCGTCAGAATCTATTCTAGTTTAATTTAAAAATATATGTATATATATAAGATTTTTAAGAGTAAATATGAATTTTAAACTATTTGAAGTCTACATAAAAATTTGATTTTTGAAATCTATTTACTTATTTTTATAAGTATATATATGTAGTTTCAAAATAAAATCAATATATGTCAATTTGGAATAAGTAGGTTCAAAGAGAAAAATATAAAAAAAATAAAAATAAAATGAATATATATCTCTACATTTTAAATATTGTTAGTTCGTTCGAAAATAATTTACTTAGGTGATTAATTTGTTAATTTACTTATTTAATTATTTGTTGAAATAAATCGTGAGTTAAATTAAATTATTAAAGTTATAGAATAAATTTATTTAAACAGAAATTAATTGTTGATCTGTCCAAATATTAATAAAATCCATGCAATTGTTATTCAAGGTCAAAAATATGGAAACGAGTCGGGATTGGGAAGGATTGCAACAATTAAATCAAAGGTGAGATTTTCTCAATCATTTGGATGCCATAAATTTAATTTAAATGTTAAATTTAAATCATTGGATGTGTTTGGATGATTTATAATAGTTTATTCACCGAATGATATTATAAACCCACACACTGTAATATCCACCGGAAGTGGAATTGATATTTTATTTTGTGCTAACATCTGTGGATGCAGGGAAACAGGTTGGAGGGATCCAACAGGATTCCTTAAAGTATTTATTGATTATATATATGTGTTATATGACAGGTTGGATAGAATAATATGGAATTGCATGTGAATTAAATTATTAAGTGTTAAATAACCTGGAAATTGGAATTTGGTAATTTTTAAATACCATAAATAATTTAATTAAAGGAAGTTAAATGAAACTTAAATTAAAAAAATATTTATTACATTGGTTATACTTATGATTGGTTAAAGTTAAGTTTTGGACAATTTAACTTATATGTTAATACCTCTAAGGAATAAAAGTGAAATTCTAATTAAGGAAATAAAAATGAAAATTTATTAAGAGATAAAAGGGAATTCTATTATGGAATAAAAGGAAATTTTATTAAGGAATGAATTACTAAGGAATAATATGAAATTCTATTGAGGAATAAAATTATAAAAGATGAATTTTTTTTGAATAAAATTATTTTATAAATAAATAGAAAACTCAGGGAAGTTTATCAAATTTATAAACGGGGTTTATAAATGGAAAGGAAGAAACCAGTAAATATGGGAAATGATAAGTCAAGGGGAAATCTCTTATATTGAGTTATAAATTTGTTTGTAATGGAAATAATAGAATATTTCCGAAAGTAAGAAGTGAATTGTGGACAAGAGGTATTTATAGATGGATATGAGATTTCCTAAAATTATAAAGTTATTTAAAAAGGAATATTTTTAAATTACTATACTATATAGGTTTTATAAATCATTTCTGAATTTAAAATATTTCAAATTAGTTATTTTTGAAGGCTTAGCAATTATTTGTAATAAACTCTAATTTTTCTAAAACCAGCTTTGAAACTTATAAATAAGTAGATATAAAAAATTTAATATTTAATATTACTTATTTTATAAATCTATATGTTTTCAAAATGTTTTTAAAATCCAATTAAAATCCTCTTGTGATGGTAAGCAAATTAATTTAAAGGAGATAAGATTTGGGAGAAATCTTATAAAGTAGAGAAATTGAGTTTGAAAATTTATAACCAAAAGTATAAATTGATTTTTTTTGAGAAATCAATGAGAAAATAAAGGATATTTTCAAAGGGTAAATCAAAATGTGGGTGAGTATAAGAAATCAGTTAAATGATTTCATGGAAATAAAGGGCTTTGAGATTTATTTCAAATGGGATAAAATGGAAATAATATCTGAATGATATTTGAGGAAATTATTTGATGGTTGCTTGTGAATGATTAATTGATAGTTAAATCACCGACTATCAACATTGGACAATGCGCTGATCGTTTCTAAGAGTCCGAGATCGGATTTAATTATCCGAAAACCACTTCGATCCGGTTTGAACGAATACGAATGAAGACCGTGAAGAGTTGAAGACGGTGATTCGGTTTGTCCAGACCCAGGGCAACTTGTATGGATTGAATGCTTTCAAAACATCGTCAGGTGGACGATGAGCATTCTAAGTGGGACTCGTTCTTAAAAGATAACGCTTAGCCTCAAGCCTCATCAACCGGGAATGGCTAAAACAGGGGAGGTGCAGCAAGACTTCGTGGGTAGCCCCCACTGGAGAGTGAGGTTTCCCTTGTCTAGATGTCCCTTTTATTTCGGCTTAGTGGGTGGTTGGTCGCGCCAACCACGGGGTGATCTTGCTTGAGACTGTCCAGTAAGAGATGGTTCCGGTCTTGTGTTGCAGGGGAGTTAGGGTGGCTCCTCGGTACTCTGATCTAGACCAGGTACTGTGACGGGAGGTACCCCGGTAGCCCTGCCATTGTATGAAATCCAATCTCCAATAAGCGCCTGTACGGTTTTGATTGTGCCCAGCTATTGCTGAAACGTGAGATGCAAGCATTTCAGCTAGATTCTATTTTACTTTCTATAGACACTATTATAATATCAGACCGAGTTAAACAGGATCAGGTTAAAGCTAAGGAACTCAGGAGACGAGCTGGATGACAGAGCGTATTTCCGTATTTGTCTATTATTTCCGCTGTGTATGGACATGTATGATTGATTGTTATACTCTGATGATGGTATGTATGTATATGTATACAGTACGGATTTCTTTGTATTTAAAAGCTGTATTCTATATATTATATTTTATTCCGCTGCGATGTGAGATTCTGATGTTGTTTTCTTTTCTTCTTCTTCTACCTCTTTCTTCTTTTACCCGAAGACTCGTACTTTTGTGCCACTTTGGATTGAACTGTGGTGAATTTTGTTAGTTCAAAGGGGTATGGATTTGCGGGCCTTTACAATTGCAGATGTTGAAATTAACGTAACGGATTTTTCATTCATCGTGCTTTAGTTAATTTAGAGTTTGGTTACAAGATTTATCGCTCGGTATCACTTTGAATTTTGATACATATACGCCGAAACAAAAATTCTAAATAATAATTTAGAATAGACTGTTTGCATATCACAATCAAAAATGTCTAGAAGTTAGTAGGAGCGATAATCGAGTTTGTGATTATCAGGTATGATCCAAGAAATGATACGAAATTGTTATTCGATAAACATCAGAGTTAAGTATTTTAACAGAAAAATCAAATAATTCGAATTTCATTCAAAATACAGATGGAGCAAATGTCTATAAGAAATAATATTAGTAGGTACTAAAATATATCTTTAGAACTATAAGTAAACTTATGATTGTTAATGATGTATTTATGTTAAAATGATGTTAGTTTGGTTGCTTAATACTCGACGTTGAGCTTGAAAATGACACTTTTATAATCAATATGAAAGGATATTGGGATTGTCTTAAATGATATACACAGACATGATATTGAAATCGTTTAATATGGAGCATGTAAGACATATTTCTTATGTATTGGCAATATCAATCATCATATATGTTATATTGCCAGAAACATCACACTTCGCTTATTTATTTGATACACAAAACAAGTAACAAATCCAAATTAAGGTTACCATATGGAGATTGAAAGTGCTTATGAGTATTTGTGAAATAGTAGAAAATTGTTTACAGAAAGAACAAACTCTTTGTGAAGGAGTGCGTGGACTCAAACTTCATAAGTAATATCGAGTATAATATGTCGATTCTAAATTCATGTTCAAAATCAAGTTAAGAACTTTAATTTGGAATTATTCCAAACAATAAGTAGTTGTTGGTTCAACTATCTCTTAATTAAAACTAACATTAAATTGTTTACTTTAGCTTTAAAGCATGTCGAACAATCAAAGTTTACCTTAATGTAAACATGTATACATACATGTGTGTGTGCGTACAAAACAAGTCATATATTGTTATAAAAAGATTTATTTTGGACAACAAAGGCATATATAAAGTGGTAATGTGTCTGTTGCGGTGTAAATCGCAGCACTTAAATACGTTCACATTAAATATGTACACTTCCTACATGTTGCACTTACACTTCACACATGAGTGCATTTGATGCACTAAATATAACATACATACAACTTAAATTAACATTTAATCAAATGGAATAAAATGAAGATTGTATTTGAAATTTTAGATTAGATCTAAAAATCTATTTTAGACATTATAGGCTGAACTAAGATCAAAATAGAAAGTTTTTATGAAATCTACCCACTTAAACCGCTTTCGACTGGCCAGGTTCCCTCATAAGGTATATACATGTTTGAAATATTGCTATATGTAAGCTCATGATATGATGATTTTATTACATGATATGATGTACTTGTTGATGTTCATTTAGTAAGAGGAAAATCAGTTTTGCAAGGAGACATGGTCTCGCTATACGTTGTAATTGAAGAAATGCATGACTCATACCAGACTTTATGTCACACTCGTGTTTTTACGTTTTCCTCATAAACCCATGAGTACTCATTCGAGTAGGCTGAGTTTATGGGCTTAGCTATGTTCTCTTATTGGCAAAAAATGCTCTAAAGCCTAAGCATGAGACTTAGTAGATAATAATGTTAATTCTGAATTTCCGCTGTTGTAAAACTAGTTTATATAACTGGTTAAGTGTTCGTATCGACACCTTATGGCCAATACGATACCACCATTTAAGTTTTATTATATTATCCTTTGTGTGGGCACAGTTTTGGATTTACGAAATGCAAAAACCATATATGTAGTGAAAAATACGTAACTACTCTGTTTACTTAACATCGTTAAAAAGAAAGTTCATCGTATTTTGTCATTTGAAAATAATTCTGCAGACGATTGCAATATCATCGACATTCATTTTCAGGTCTTGAAATAGAGGATGTTACAGTTTGACCTACTTGTTGCACTAAAATAATTGTAAATATAAAGTCAACCGATCTAACTTTGTGGAATAGACCGATATCGATTCATCATTTGCCCATGTGGTTGTGGTAGAAAGCTCGGATAAGAAATAATATTCTATGTACCAAAGATTGAGCACTTGGTCCGGTACCGATTCACCAAGCTGGACGTCAAGATATTTAATTTAGAAATTCATTGCATCCTTCGTCCCTTCACTTTTTTTCCGACAGCGGACCCTTCAGCTCAGTAACTCTTCCAAATATTTACCACTGGATTTTCATTTTTTGTTCTCGATTTATTTAAATATCCGTGGGCAAAAATGCAAAATTGTTTACGTATAGGTTTGGATGATATAATTTATATATTGTATTTAGGTCGTCTGGTTCACGTATGTTTTTATTGTTTTACAAACAGTGGGCAGGGCATTATGGTCTTTTATTTTTCATTTTAGGACGGAATTTCATTTTCCAAAAGCCCGGCAATTGAGGGTTTTAGAAGCGATATTTTGGGCTTTTCTTTCCTTACGTTGCTTCTTCTTCTTCCTAAATCCTTTTAATAATCATCATCATTAAATAATAAATACTTTATTCCTTGTTATTCCATTCTCCTCTTCATTCAATTTTCTCAACATAGACGTACATCACTAAACTCGAAAAAAATGATTATTTTCTATCATCATGAAGTAGACCTTCATCGATTTGATTGATACAGGTGAAACTCATCTATACTCCTCCTACTTTGCAAGCTATTGGCAGTTTTGTTTTCCAGAGATGTTATTTTCTTCTGCTTTGGTATTATTGTATATATTTTTGTGCTAATCTGGACGTCAAATTTAGAGTTTTAATTCAACTATTTGGTAGATTTGATTGTAAAGGATCATAAATTCAGAGTCCAATGACTGTCTCAGAATTTTGTGCATAACTTGCTGGTGTGTTTGGATTTTTCGCGGGTTGAATGTTACTAAGAATTGAGTAGAAATGATACTGCTAGTATATAATCAAATTGTTAATCATTAAAAATTATAGTTTTACCCTTTTTTTCCGAAGAATGATCTGAAGACGTTGGAATCACAGCTTGCTGAACTCAATACAAATTGCTGATCAAGATAAAACAAACTGATCTTGGAAATGACTGAATGAGTACTTTCAATAGTCTAGTTACAGGAACACAACAATAATTATGCCTACATGTGCACACACACATATGAAGGATCAAATTCCCCTATTCTTTGATTCCCAGAAATTCGCCCATCGTTTTTTTTTTTGAATTTATAGGTCTTGTATTTAGCTAGTTTTTTGTAGATATGGTATTATTATCATGTAGATCACCTTCACCAAACTATAGATTATTCCGAGACTTCTAACTCCTTCAAAATTATAGTTAAAGTGAGTCGTCAAAAACATCTGTATCAATCATCGATTTAAAATAAGTTATGACGGAGGTAGAATTTTTGATATAATCCAAAAATTCTGTGTTGATCTACATGATAAAGACATTATATCTAAAAATATTAGCTCTGAGACCTACAAATTAAAATTTGACGAGGGAATCCATGGAGAATCAAAATATGGCTCATGTACGTATATGTATGTATCTATATAGAAGGTTTTCAAAACGAGATTCAAATCGTAAATCGGGAAGTTCAAATTTAAACCTTTTTCCCAAATGATTAGAAAAAGACTCATATTTTAAGATTTGTACACGTTTTGAAATTAATTTTGATGTTTAAACTTCTACGTCTAAACATAAAACTCGGTTTTCTCTTTTATTCCATTTTTTTTTGTTAAAAAAATGTTAGAATGTGAATTCTTGATGCAAATAAGTATATTGAAATATAACGATATGAATTGAATGGTTTTTCTCAACCGCGGTTTTAACTGAGTTTGAATCGGAATATAAATCAAATCGTAAACGGAGAAATCCGATCAAAAATGTGAAATTTTAAATTTTTTGATAACGTCTATATATGTATATATGTGTACACACACATACACACATATCTAGTAACGATCCGTTGCACCCCTCTTTTGCTACATTTCGTTCAAAATTTCACATTTTTAGTGCTATGCTATTCAAAATTAAATGAAATTTTAGAGACGTTCAATCTACACTATAAACACCATGCTCACAAAAAATGAGTTCATTTTGAAACTTCTAGCATGTTCATAGTGTTAACTTAGTATCAACCTCTAAAACATTTATTTTAACTATCAGTTTGAAATATTATTTTGAATATGTTGGGATTATCCATATTGAACAATTGTGAAGATGATATCGAGTCATATAAGAACATATGCACAAAATTTTGTTTCGATTCAACTTGGGCAGCGCTAGAAGTTATGTGCGTAGATGAAAGCGTAGCGAAAGCCTTTTGTGTACGTATGCATGTGTGTGAGTAGGACCATTTATATCCCTTATGTTACACCTCAACAATTTTTCATAGTTATGTAATTCAAAATGAAATAAAACTTTGTATACAAGCTTTATAACCTAAGTATCCAATTAAAAAAAAGGTTTGTTTGGACCATCCTAACATTTAGAAAAAAAAATTTATTTTTAATTTGGTGGTTAAACTCAACGGTTGTAGCTTTGAACGATTCAATTCTTTTTATATGCTCTCGGATTTGGTGAAGATAATCTTGAATCGTACAAAACCGTATTTACAAATGTAATTCATCTCAAATTGTATAACTCTATAAAACATTAATGCATAAGGCTGTCTTATCCTATTACTTCATAGTTGTATGTATTGACATTTAGGAGTTTTGTCATGTATATTATCTGTTGTGCACCTGATACAGTAGTTTGGATATGATGTATATATTATTTGGGTCAAGTATTGATATTTTGTAGACTCACATTTTATTATGTATACGATGATATATATTATTCCGCTGTGATTTGTGACTCTGATTCTGATTTATTTATATTATATACCATTTTGAATATTTTAAATCGGTGTGTTTATTACTTTGTATTAATACTGTTCACGTCATGAATTTTCAGTTCAGATAATAAAGACGTTTCGGTGTTAGTATAAAGGTATTTATTCACGTACGATCATCCTTAACCAACCATATTCTCCGTATTATTAGACGACATTACTGGTAATGTTTTTTAATAATATGAGTATAGCAGTGAGGTCGTTACAGTTGTGGGTTTAATGTTAAGATCTGAAGTTGAGGGAGAGAGGTCATTAGTTCAAGCACAGTTAATGGAGGCATATACAACACCACGTGATTTATCGTATGTTTGTAGGTTTGATATATATACTCTCTCAGACTTAACAAGTGCAAGTTTGGTTCTTCGAGTTTAGTTACAGCCCATGTATACTATACACATGAATACTTTTCACTTTTCAGAGTTTTACAACTCAACATGAAACCAAATTTCAGGATGTTCAATGCAATATCCACAAAAATTCAGTATCATTTTGAAATTTCTACTGTGTTAAAAATATTAAGTTAATATCAGCCATGAAATGTGTATTTTTAACCAGCCTATTGAAATATCATTTTAAATATGTTAGGATTAACCCAACAAACCAATTTTTTCTGAAGATGAAGAGTGGTAGAAGAATATCTACAAAGTTTTGTTTCATTTTTGGATTGTAAAGCTTTAAAAAATTGAGATTTATATGAGCTGTAGTGCAAGCGGTTTGCCCCACACACTCTTCTCAATTTTAATCATTGGTTGGAAAGGTTATGATCGTTTAACCAAACCATGCAGAAAGTCAAGTCAAGAAAAGAAAATAAATAAATATCCCCAAGTAAAATCCTATTTAGGTGCATGCACCTAAATAGTATCCCAATTCCCATTCATTTCTATCAAAATGAAAAATTTACAAAAAGGTGGGAAATATTTTCCATAAACACAACTCTCTGGACGAAAAGATAGATAAAATTTTAGCCAAACTTCAAGAGTGAATATCTCATTCGTAAGGAGTTCTTTTTGTTCATGTCGGTAATTCAGATAGTTTGTCTCTCCTGTGTTGTATATCGTAAATTCAACATATTATGGAAGTTGCAGTCAATCTTGAACTAACATATTATTCTTTGCTAAATATACTTTCTTGCACTTCACTTGCAGAAAATTTGTAAAATCCAATATTGCAAATCATTCCATAATAGACACCTGCAATTATATTGAGATAATGGCAACAGAGAGTCCTTTAAGGCTAATCAGTAGCAGTGGATCAGGAAACTGGCCAAGCAAAGATACTGCTTCATATACTTCATCCACAACTAACATTGCTGCACAGGAGTTGGGGTTACTTTTACAAGAGCAAAATATTCATATGAACAGAGAGTCCAGTGCTCCTAATAGAAGTGGAAGTGCACCTCCTAGCGTAGAAGGTTCTAGTTTGGCTATTGGAGAGCTTAGAAGGCAGCGCAACTTAAACTTAAAAGGCATTGTTGAAAACTTAAACAATGCTATTGAAAATTGTGAAACCGAAGAGCAACTTCGATCGGATCCTGCCTATATTGCTTATTACCATTCAAATGTAAACCTGAACCCTAGGCTGCCTCAGCCTATTGTATCAAGAGAGAACAGAAGACTTGTTCATCACATTGGTTCGTTTGGGGAAAGTTGGAAAATGCCTTCTTTTGATGGTGACAGAAAAAAAACTGTTCTTTCTCCTCATAAAGAGGATTCAGAAGATGATCAATCCCTTGGAACTGAATCTCATTCTTCATTTGTATCTGGAAAATATGCTTCTCCTTTGCAAGCCCATCAGAAGAACCTTTTAGATCTAATTCAGGTGCTTCATCATTTTAAATGTCAAATATATAGTATGATTATTTTGTCGCATTTTTAGGTGATAATTGCACTTAATTTTTATCTAGTTCTTGCCTTCAGGTTTCAACTACAGTACCGATTTGTTATTATTTTAATTATTTGTGTGTAAGCGATGATTGGCTATTCTGGGTTTTATAGGAAGATCCTCCTCGGACCCCTTCTCCTGTATGCACTATCCCATCTCATGATTGTCATCAATCCAGTCTTGGTTCTAAAGAGCCAGAGGAATTTAAAACTTCTGTTTCACTTCAAAGCTCACCATTATCTACTCAGAAAGGGGTAAAAAATAATTTTAATAACAATGTTGAGAAACATGCAATACCTAGTGCTGTTACTCGTGATACAGCAAATGAAACAAAGACTTTAGGAATATCGGATGATCCACATGATAAATTTCAGCAACATGCACAACGGCGCCCTATACAAAGCACGCCACACTCACCAGGCTCCTCTAATAGGAATTGCCAATCGATGCCAAGTTCTTACAATATAATGGATCACTTTTCTTCGATGCAACTTAAACAGCCTTCTTCAGAAGTACATCCTGCATCGTTAATGCCTGATGGAGTTACGCCTGCATTGTACGCAACTGCTGATACATATGGTTCGCCTTACTACTCAAATATGCAACCAACTAATGTGTTCCCTCCGCAAGCTCAGTTTGCTTTGGGTGGATACTCATTGAATACATCACTTTTGCCTCCTTATGTAACTGGATATTCTCCATATAATGCCCTTCCTATGTCTCTTGAAATTCCTTCTAGTCCAAATTTTGGAGCTATCGGACCTGGCACTCTTCCGGTTGATATTCATAACCAATACAAATATTATGGAGAGCCTGGAGTAGTGACTCAGCCTTCATTTCAAGATCCTATGTACATGTCTTACTTGCCACACTCTTCTTTAGTTTCATATTCAAGCATGGGTAATAATCCAATTGAAAGCCCACCTAGCACTTTTGATCAAACAGCACCTGATCATAGGGCCCAAGCTACAAGAACTAGATCCTTTAATATTCCTAGTAGCAGCAGCAAAGGTGGAACTGGTAGCCCACACTATGCTGTCAGTCCTCGGAATATTTCTGTCATGATGCATTATCCTACCACACCATTAGGAAGTCCGGTATTCCATGGGTCTCCTATGGCTAGTTCAAGTTTTAGCGGAAGAAGAAATGAAAGTATGCCATTTTCCATCAATTCACCAAGAGCAGCTGGTGGTGCTTATTCCACGTGGCAAGGTCAAAGAGGACGCGATAAGCTTAATGATAAAAAATCTCCTACTATTCTTGAAGAGCTTAAATCGAGCAAATCACATAAATGCGAACTAACTGATATAACCGGACGGGTAGTTGATTTCAGGTAAGTCGACCAGAATTTTAATGACCTAAATCAAATCACATAGTCTATATACAACATATCTATTTATTCATTTTCTAATATTCTCATCAGTGCTGATCAACATGGTAGTAGATTCATTCAACAGAAGCTAGAAACTTGTACTGCGGAAGAAAAGGGGTCTGTATTTCAGGAAATTCTTCCACATGCTTCGACATTGATGACTGATGTATTTGGGAACTATGTGATCCAAAAGGTGTTCTCAAACAAGCATTTCTTTTCTTATAGGTTATTTGAACCTCATGATTAAATTAGCCACCTCCCTTAATGTTGTCAGAAACATTAGAAGTCCAACTTTTTACACCCCCTACCCCATAACCAAGCTCATCATGTTACGAATTCATGGGGAATCACTGTTCAAAAAGAAAAACCTTTCCAAAATTTACTGTAACATCCTTCATTCCGAAACCCAAAGATGGAACTCCAATGTGCTGCGGTGACGTTGGAATTATCTTTCAACAACAGAGTTGAAATTAGTTATATTAAATAGTCTTAAGCATACAGAGCATATATCAACTAAAATTAAAAAGACATCATTATAATTTAAGTTCTACAATTTAGTTTCCAAGTATGTACCCATACAAAGGTCAAAAATACAATACAACATAAATAATAGTCTATGTCCAACATAAGAATATTCTTACATAAACACTTAGTACAACGGAACTAAAATAACAAATAATACTCCCAAGCCTTCTGCTTCGTCTTCGGCTTTGTTATCCGTTCGTCCAAATGCATCATGTCTAAATCCATAAATTTAATCTACTCAAATGAGTACCCGTAAATTTATAAGAAAAATAACGATGAAACACTGGTCAAACATAAAGTCTGGTATGAACAATATATTATTCCAAACATAAAAGATAATAAGACCACACCGTTAAAGCACGGAATGAGTTTTCCTTTCACTATAACAAGCATTCAATTTTAACAACTTAAGCATAAATCCCATGGTTTCTACTCATAGGTTTTATTCTTACAAATTTTCCATAACCGAGATCAATAGCCATTTCTCTTGGTATGTCATTCAGTATTTTTTTTCTTTTCTAACCAAAACCCAAAATTCTATCATAGATTGCCATCGATGCCTTCTAAAAGAGACGAAAGATTTTAGTCTAAGCATTTGGCCACTACTAAGGCTTATGCCTTCAATGCTTCATTAATTCCATTAAACTCGTTATCGGTTTTGGTTGCCATTTAGGCCTTACATCTTCACTTTCGTATTTCGATTGCCACATCCAGCCTCATGCGTACTGCTCTTTCGTTTTCGGTTGTCATTTTAGGCCTTACACCTATGCTTCCATATTTAGATTGCCATTGAGGCCTAATTCCTACTTCACTTTTGGTACTTAACTGCTACATTATGCCTTACATTTTCTATCGAATCTTTGATTGCCACAACATGCCTTGCACCAATTGTTTTCGTGCTCTAGATGTCACCTTAGGTCTTGCTTCAACACTTCAGACAATGGTTGTTGCTTTCAGTTGTGGATGCCACATTAGGCCTTAAATCTTCATTTGCGGTTTCAATAGCCACCAATATCTTACACCTATGCTTTTGTTTTCGGATTCCACCAAGACCTTACACCTATGCCGTCGGTTTATTGATTGTCACCTCAGGCCTTACACCATTTATCAAATATCATTTGCCTACATAACCAAACATATATTAATATTTTCTCTTAGCTATTCTTTAAGCTATGTTGTTACGCTATGATCAATGTTTTAAGTGTTAGTTTCGGCCAACCTAAACTCTAGCATAAATTCTTTTCGAAAGTTGATCACTTCTAGTTTCGAACATTTTGCTGAAAGCTACATTTCCCTCGGCTATTACTACCCTCGGTCACGTCAGATATAAATATAAAATGCATTAATTTAATTTTTAGTCTATTTCCACTTTTTTCCTCTAGTCAAAGCGAAAAAGTGGAATGTGTTAGGGCTATACGGACTCAAATTGTAGACCTTCTTGATAAAACAATATCAGGCTAATTATTATCGAAACGGTGCGAACTGTCTCAAAGACCAACATGCATTTTCTTGTGTTGGGCTCTTTTATCAACCGATTGATATAAAGATCGATTAATCCACCTTTTTTTACAGGTAGATAAGATGACTTAATGTGTTTTGTGATTCACGATTTGTATTTTGATTTAGGAACAATATCAAAGTGTTTCAACGAGGGATTATCCTGTCTTAATTTTGTTTTGGGTGACTTATGATATTTAAATCTTTAAATTTTTGAAATCACCTCTACTCAAAATTCAACCTTAAATTTCGAAAATCACCCCCTCTGCCCAAAGTCCATCCTTATGTCTGTCAAATTGCGATTCAAAACAAATTACAGGCAAATTAACAATTTTGAAATGTAAAAAACCATCGTGATGATTGACCATGTTGCACTATCTTTATGGTTGTTATAATATATACCATGCAAGTGGTAACAAGTGTATGTCCATGTGCAAAATTGCAAGCTCTGCATGAAGTTTCAATACTCTTCTTTTCCTTTGACATTATTCTAAACTCTTAGAGTTAGTTTCAACATTAGGTCTGTGAGCAGATGCAAATGGAGTTAATAGTATTATATGCATATCTGTATCTGAAAATTAAAATTATCTGAGGATGGTATCAGTATATAAAAGACAATCGAGGATGTTTTAGGGTATAAAAATGATATTACAGATACAAAAAATATTAAAGCACCAGATACTTTTGGAAATCTTAGAATATACATAACCACTGCATATGCTTAATTACTCGATGAAGGCTTTGTTTATGAACAATCATAACATATTCAAAATTAAACAAGGCCCAGTTACTTTACCTCCAACTACATATACAACTAAAATATATAGAGCAACCAAACACAGAAGATTATAAGTAGAGGTTTGCATTTATATAGAAGAATGAGTATAAAGGGCGTCTTTACTAAAAAGATGTGGGACAAATCAGTATAACTTTTTTTTTTACTTAACAAATCAGTATACCTTTTAAGCACATGAGCATTCAGCAATTCATGCACGTGACAACTCAATGTCTCAATAACATGGGGACATCTTTACTTCAGCTGACACGTGTTAGCTTATGAATGCACAGATAGTTGCTATGCAAATCACATTTTTCACCTTATTGATAGTGCCGCTAAATCAATATGGATGGCCGAATTTGACTGAAGGTCAAGGAGATGAATTGTTGTTTTTTCACAGCTGATCTTGACCACCAATCAATGGTTTTATAGATAATTTATGCTGCGGTTTTTATTTTTTTGATCTTTTTACTTTAAAAAGTTGAAAAAAAAATACTCAACTTTTTTTATATTAAATTATCTTTTTTGTTAAACTTTTTGATTGTATTATAGTACAAGTCTTTAAGGATATTTTCACATATTTCAACTAAATTTCAACTTAAATAATAAAAAAGTTACTTGACTTTACACCGAAGAAATATTTCTAGGATACACCACATGTCCATCATATCGACATCCGTATTCAACGGATGTCAGATAGCTTCATCTGTTTTTCAGGTATTAGATATTTTTCATATTTATACATAAACCGATGGTGAATTTCAGATTTTTTGGATGCTCATTGACTAGCCTAAATATAGTTGTCAATGATTGATGAAGAAACGAGTTAGGTTACTAGAATTTAGATAACTGGATTTGAAGAACTACCATTCTTAAGACTACTGACCCCTCGCGAACTGGTTCTACCATTCGTAAAGGGACATATCCAATCTGAAATGAGATTTAAATCGTAAGATTTTAAGATTTTTGATAACAATGGTGAGGATGGGAAAAGCAATTCAAACAGTTCAAACAGATTCAGCCTTTTGTTTTATCTCCAATAATCTACATGCTTCAACTATATTTAAAAATTAAGGTGCTTAACTGTCATGCTATGATAAAATTTTCTGCTGCAGTTCTTTGAATATGGGAATCATGAGCAAAGAAAAGAACTTGCTAATAAGCTTGTAGGTCAGATTTTGCCCTTGAGCCTCCAGATGTATGGCTGCCGTGTGATTCAGAAGGTGCTATTTCTTGTTTTCTCTTCGTAGAAACACAGTCTTTCATTTTATTAATGATATTGCAAATTTTACGGATATAAATACTATCATTTGCAATATCTATGATGATAGATCAGTGCTTGACGATGGTATAACCACAGATCTAAACGAGATTTGTATACAATTGTGATAGGGACAATTAATCTTTGATTCACTTTTCATACTTTAAGTATTGAAACATGTCAACTGTGAAGTTTGTTCCAACTTTTGGACTTTATCAACATTGCTTTTCTCCCTTTCACTATTGTACCATTTGTCACCTTTTAATTTAGAAAGAGAATGAATAACAGTTTATTCATATTATAGCTACTTTTATGTGACGAGGAGAGGCCTTCACTTCAAATTATATTCATGGTTCTCTACAGTTTCCTTCTGTTGGTCTGATTCTGTTGGTCATACTGTTAACTTGGTACAAGTAAAAATTGTAGAAATACATTGAATAATTTCTAGACTTTGATCAATGTTTGTTTTCTTAAATATTCAGGCTCTTGAGGTAATTGATCTTGATCAGAAAACACGTCTTGTCCGTGAACTCGATGGACATGTTATGCGTTGTGTGCGTGACCAGAACGGGAATCATGTCATACAAAAGTGCATTGAATGTGTACCAACAGATAAAATTGATTTTATTATTTCTGCATTTCGTCATAATGTTGCATCTCTTTCAATGCATCCATATGGTTGCCGAGTCATTCAGGTAGTACATGTTCACCATGAATGTAGTCATCTAGTTTCTTTTGTGTGTACTTAAATACAGTGGATTTTGTAGAGAGTTCTGGAGCATTGTACCGATGAAAAGCAAAGTCAGTGTATTGTGGATGAGATTCTACAATCTGCTTGCTCTCTGGCACAAGATCAATATGGGAATTATGTTACTCAGGTTTGTTCCATTAAAGTATTCTTTCTTATCGTTTATGTTATTCTTTACTATATTCTGCATTTCTCCATTTTCTATGACATTATTGAGAATTAAAGGGCTTTATGCAGATGGTGGTTATTGTTATGATATCAGTGCACAATAATATATCTTTATGACATTCATACTACACAATTCTTGAAGGTACAATGGTTCAAAATTCCTGAATTTCGGTTATTCCGTTATGGTTCCGGTCTTAACTGGAATGCAGTCAAAACTCTGGATTTGCTCTTCGGGTTTATAAAAAAAAGGGTAAAAAATTGCAAAAAATAAAAATACAATAAACAAAAAAAAAAAATTAAAAGGAAAACAAATTCAACAGGATAATAAATAAATGGACAAGGAATCAAGTAGTTTCAAAAAAAAAAAAAAGTTGCTATACGTATGTCAATTTACACCAAAATCACAATAAAAATTCAAAATTTTCGAAATTGACCAAAAATTTGAAAAATCTCAAATGAACAAAACATAATTTAAACCATGACTTTTTTCATTAAAGCGTGTATTTCGTATTTAATGTGAAGAATATACCATAAATTTATGATAGCGTTAGATGTTTATTAGCGTATTTAGCAATTTAAACTGAGAAAGGTATTGGAATTTGAAAATTGAAATTAAAATAGAACTTCCGAAAATTCCGGAACGGAAGCGGAAATTTTAAAATTACCAATGATCGGAACGAAGAATGGAATTTTGAATCTTGTACAATTATTGGATTATATTGAACTAAATCCTCTTTAGCCAATTTTTTGTGTACAAGTTGAATGGAAAAACAGAGTTCAATCATCCAACTGCAGTTTGAATCTGCTTATTTATTTTTTCTGTTGTGATTGGATATATTACTTTATAATTTTCTATTTGTTACTCGGTATTAACCTATATTTACACGGTTGTTTAAAAGTTAACAGTTACACACACATTATCAATCTCCAATTAAATAGATCTATATATTTGTTCCCACCTGAGTTCCAATGCTGTCTACGCCGCTGTGTGTACATACATATATATATATGTAGGGGTGTGTTTGTGTGTGTGTGTTGTAAGAGTGTGGTTGTATACGTTGTAAGAGTGCAAAGCTTTTGCTTGTTGTGTATACTGTAAGACGATTTCGTCTAGGTGTGAACGTTTGGATTTGGCAAGGTGAGGAAATCAGGAAATATATATTAGCATCAGGAGGAAAGATATCATATAAAAGGTCAACTCCAGTGGAGTTGAACCCATGCTGTGGGACATCCGGTGGCTGAAATAAACCATAATCAAACTATACATAAAAATAATTAAATCCAAGTCTTCAAATATGATTGAACAATGTGAGCCTTCATACTATGTAAAACACTTGAGTAGTTGATATTTTATCAAATTTCTTATCGTATTTTATCATCACCATCTTCCCACTCATTGTTTCTTTCTTTTGTCTCTTTCTTTTAATCGATTGAAACGAAACATAGATTTTATCAGAATTTATCAGTGTTATACTGGAAATTAAGATTGATAATGGTTTCATCAATGATGTCAGTATTTTTGGACCAAAAAAAAAAAAAGATTAGCTTGTGCCGTGGTGCCTTCATTTTAGCCACATAGGCACATGATTGCTCTTCCCATGCTGTTACAAACTAGTTCAACTTTAACGCTAGTGGCAGTAACCAAGGTGGCAATAATGTAATCTCATTCAAGCTCACAATTTAGTACGCAGCTAATATACATCAAATCATATGTTTCGTAGATGGTTAGATGTAGTGGAGCTAAAAAAGATACGGTTTTCATACGACTTTCTTATCCGTCAGATATAGTGTTGGAAATCAGGATATCCTTTATGCATGCAACCAACCGGTTGACTGATTACTTAGCTGCGTGTATGCTTGCTTTAATTCCTTTTTCTTTTTCTTCAGTTATGGCAGGTAGAAATGATTTTGTTATGATTACTCTCTAATGCAAATCATCATTTCAGCATGTGCTGGAGAGGGGAAAACCATTTGAGAGGAGCCAAATAATTAAAAAAATAGCAGGGCAAGTTGTACAGATGAGTCAGCATAAGTTTGCATCTAATGTCATTGAGAAGTGTCTAGAGCATGGTAATGCTTCTGAGCGCGACCTTCTGATTGAAGAAATAGTTGGACAGACCGAAGGAAATGACAATTTGCTGGTAAGCAACCAATGTGTGGTTATAGTTTTAGTTCACATGATCTATTTCTTTATTCATTTAATTTTGGCTTTGAAAAATTTACTATCCAGGTTATGATGAAAGATCAGTTTGCAAATTATGTTGTCCAGAAGATTCTAGAAATATGCAACGACAGACAGAGGGAAATTCTGCTTGGTCGCATGAGGATTCACCTGCAAGCTCTGAGGAAGTACACTTATGGAAAACACATTGTAGCTCGTGTTGAACAATTATGCGGTGACGGTACTGATATCCGTGTTACTGATATTGATTTGAATTTGCTGATAGTTTAAAACTTAATACTAAATTATGCTAATTTTTGTGCAGAACCATGTACTTCTGAATGATTTACCTGATAGTCTTGAATCTTTGCATTCTACTTACTGTTAGAATAGTGTGTGTATTCCTGAATGAGGCGGATTTCCTGCTCAAAGTTTCCCGTTGGGAGGAGTTGACAACAAACGGCTGCCTATTTGAACATATATGATTTTCAGGAATATATAAGTATATATATAGTAGGTAGGGTGTTTTGAGTTAGATGTATTGTATTGTGTTTGTATTTGCATATATGTATAAATAAGAAGATACAACGTTTTACCGCAGGTTATCAAGAATATCTACTTCCCAAGAGTATGTACTTCCTGTTATCTATTAGATTACATTTGTTAGGGCAGTTTCAACAAAGGTCCTACTAACCTACCTGGCTTCGTTTGAAACATCAAATCCAAAAGGTTGCTTTAGCAATCTTGCAGTTGCTTACGTAGGATCTTATGAAAATTGAATAGTACGTTTATATACAAAAGTGAGGTTATAAGTTCAAATTTCAAGTAAAAAAATTAACATTTATTTTCAAATTGAAAATTTGAAACGTGAATGAGATTAAGTTCAAAACGAACGATAAAAAAGTATAATTTTTTTTTCTTTTGTATGTTTCAATCTATTTTATCCAAATTAAATGGAAATTTTAAAATTTATAATTTCGCAATTTTTTTTATATGCTCGTGCATATAAAATCTTCTTGTTTATAAAGTGGATGTTTGTTTCATGGATGAAATTTTTCTCTTTTTTATTTTGAAAAACAACCAAACTTTCATTATTTACATCAAAAATAACTATTAAGTTTTAATTAGTTAAGATCAAAATGTTTTAAATCTAGGAAAATATTCTATTGGACAAATTTAAAGATTTTTATATAATCTAGGGCAACTCACTAACTTTTTTTTTCCAAAGATAAAAACGTTCAAAATTTTTCCTCAAGCTTTAACCCTTAATTGCTGCACGTTCTTTCTTTTCCTTCTTCGGCCTCATTCTTCTTGTTCCTTTTGAAATTTGGACCTTGAAAAATAAATTCTCTTCTTCATTCTTCTTTAAATTCGTGCACGATCCTCTTATTGATTTCGAGTATCGTTTCTTTCTTCGGCTTTGTACTTTTCAAATTTAGGTATGAATTTTTGAATCCGTTTTTGCCTTTTCTTCTATCAGAGTTCAATTTTGATTATTTCTAATTTTTTCTTGTTTTTCTTTTCAAACATGAAATTCAGCTTTGTTGTTGTGTTTACTTCTTTGATATTCTATGGCAAATTTGAAAAGTAGCAGCATGCATCTTTTATTTTCTTCTCTTTTACATGCAACATTTTTTTCTTATGTGTTTTAAATTAATTGTTATTTGGTTTTTTGTTCAGTGATGTATATCTCACATTCACATTGGTTTGAAGGAAAATACACTGCTGTGTTTAGTTTAGCGAGGATCGGTTTAGTTTTTGTTAGTGTCCATTTTTATAATAATGCAGTCATGAAGTGTTTTACTGTTTTGTTTGTTTGAGTATATATAAAAATGAAGTTGTCACATAGTAAATATGATGACATGCATCAAACATTCAATGAATTGAATTAGTATTTTGTTAGTATTTAATGAAGTCTGTTTGAGTATTTGTTTTACTATCAGTTTGACGATCAGTTTTTATTACCATTTTTAGTTTTTGTTAGTATATATTTCATAGTAATGCAATCGTGAAGTATTTTAGTGTTTTGTTTGCTTGAGTATATATACAAATGAAGTTTTCAGAGGAAATATGATGATATACATCAAACATTCAATGAGTTGAATCAATGTTATGTTAGTATCAAACAATTATTGAAATCTGTTTGAGTATTTGTTTTACTATCAGTTTGACGATTAGCTTTTATTACCATTTTTAGTTTTTTAGCATCATTTTTCACGGTAATGTGTTCCTGAAGCGTTTTAATGTTTTGTTTGCTTGAGTGTGTGTGTGTGTGTGTATGAAGTTGTTACAGAGTAAATATGATGATATGCATCAAACATTCAATGTGTTGAGTTAGTGTTTTATTAGAATCAAACAATTAATAAAGTCTGTTTGAGTATGCATTTTACTATCAATTAGAGGATCAGTTTTTAGTATCATTTTATTTTTTTAGTATTATTTTTCACAATAATGCAGACTTGAAGTGTTTTAATGTTTTGTTTTTTGAGTATATATAAAAAATGAAGTTGTTTCAGAGTAAATATGATGATATGCATCAAACGTTCAATGAGTTGAATTAATATTTTATTCAGCATCAAACATTCAATGAAGTCTATTTGAGTATCACTTCTACTATTAGCTTGAGGATTAGTTTTTAGGTATTAGTGTTAGTATTAGTAGGTATCATTTTTGAAAAATCTGTTTTATTTATTTGTTTCTATTTTTTGTTATGTAAAAAACTGATATCGTTCTAGAACAAAATGACAATATGAAGCAAACATTCCTTTTTATTGATGTTTTTGCAGTGGTGATAATAACCTTTTCGTTGATGCAAGTGTTGAAGATGTTATTAAGCCACCTAAGCCTATTATTGTTAAGCCTATCGTTGATGCAACTTCGATAAGCGTATTGTTGTTAAACCTATTGATAAGATGTAATTTTGATAAGCCTACCATCGATGCACTTATTTTCGATGTCTCGTGGGCTCGAACCCATGACCTTTAGAACCCTTGTCTCAAACATCATCCCCTAACAATTTGAGATAGAGCTCCTTGACAATTTGACATTGATTTGTTATTTGTAATTGAACTTGGTTATATTGTATCATTTGTAGTTTCATTTTCAATATCAGTTTTTGTAATACAACCGGTATCAGTTTTACTATTTATTTGTTTGTAGGTTATATAGTATCGTTTGTAGTTTCATTTTCAGTATCAGTTGTGTAGTATAACCAGTATCAGTTTTATTATTTATTTGTTTGCACGTTATATGGTGATGTTGGTTAGTTTATTCAATATTAGTTATTAAGTATCGGTTATTAATACTATTAGTATCAGTTTCAGGTATAATAAAATATGGTATTAGTTTTTGCATGCTACTAGTATCAATTTCAGGTCTTACAAAGTATGGTATCGATTTTTGTATGTTATTAGTATCAGTTTCAGGTATAACAAATTATGGTAGCAGTTTTTGCATGCTATTAGTATCAGTTATAGATTGGTTTCCATCAGTACCCGATTAGGTTTGGCATCCGATGAGCTTTTGCATCAATACATACCCGATTAGATTTGGCATTCGATTAGCTTTCGCATCCATATGTTTGCATGGTTAAACAATATACCACGAGTATAGATTGGTTTCCATTAGTACTTGATTAGGTTTGGCATCTGATTAGCTTTTGCATCAATACGTACTTGATTAGATTTGACATTCGGTTAGTTTTTGCATCAATACATACATGAGTAGGTTTGACATCCGGTTAACTTTTGCATCTATATGTACGCTCGGTCAAACAATATATCTCGGATATAAATTGGTTTCCATCAGTACCCGATTAGGATTGATATCCAATGAGCTTTGCATCAATACGTATCTGATTAGGTTTGGCACCCGGTTAGCTTTTGCATCAATACGTATCAGTTCGTACCTGATTAGGTTTGACATCCAGTTAGCTTTTAAACCGTATATATGCTTGGTTAAACAATATATCTCATGTATAGATTGGTTTCCACCAGTACCCAATTAGGTTTGACATCCCATTAGCTTTTGCATTAATACGTACCCGATTAGTCTGGTTAGCTCTATCATCCATACGTGTGCTCAGTTAAACAATATATCTTAATTATAGATTGGTTTTCGTTAATAACCGGTTAGGTTTGGCATTCGATTAGCTTTTGCATCAATACGTACCCGATAAGGTTTGGTATTCGGTTAGGTTTTGCATCCATATGTATGCCTGGTTAAACAATTTATCTTGGGTATTGATTGGTTCCCATCTGTAATCGATTAGCTTTTGCATCAATATGTATCCAATTAGGTTTGGCATCCAGTTAGCTTTTGTATCCATATGTATGCTCGGTTAAATAATATATCTCCGGCATAAAATGGTTTTCATCGGTACCCGATTAGGTTTGACATTCGATTAGCTTTTACATCAATACGCACCAAATTGGGTTTGACATTCGGTTAGCATTTGCATCCATATGTACGCTTGGTTAAACAATATATCTCGGTTATAGATTGGTTTTCATTAGTACCTAATTAGGTTTGGCATCCGGTTAGCTTTTGCATCAGTACCCAATCAGGTTTGATATCGGGTTAGCTTTTCATCCATATATATGCTTGGTTAAACAATATATCTCGAGTATAGATTTGTTTCCATCTATATCCCATTAGACTTAGCACTCGATTAGCTTTTGCACCAATACGTACCCAATTAGGTTTGGCATTCGGTTAGCTTTTGCATCAATACATACCCGATTAGATTTAGCATCTGGTTAGCTTTATGTAACATCCCCCTACTTGGAGGCCTAAAAGTAAAAGCTACGAACGCAGCGGTTATCAATAGCTATTAATTCTCGATGATCAAATACGGCGGTGTTAGATTCATTAATATACAGAAACACATGAATATGAATTTTTTTTCAAAACTTCAAACAAGATCACATTTCGTTTCAAATCATTTCCAATTCATTACATAATCCCATAATCGTAAACCACGTAAAGAGAAAATATATTTATTACAACATACGCCAAAAGTGACATGTAACAACCTTGGTTCGGAGATTACCTATCAATACTAAATTATAATTAGTATTGATAGGTAATCTCCAAACCAGGGTTGTAACATGACATATGAAGATGCCCCATTTGATGATCAGAGTATATGTATGCAACATAACAAATTTGTCGTTACAAACAACACAACGGAATCAAATAAAAGAGAACTCTAAATATCTAATCTACCTCCTGCACGTCACCGGAAGCTTATTCGTCTAATGAAGTACCTGAAAACCTCAACCCTCAGACTACTCAAATCAATTGAGCACCAGAGATTTCAAGGGAAAACATAAACTTTGAGTCAGACATAAAGCCTGGTATGAATAATGATCTAAAATTTCAAACCACTTAGATATCTAGTGAGACCACGCCGCTTAGCATAATGGGTTTTCCCCTCATCAATCTTAAAACCTTTATAAAACCATTATTGTGCTCCTGCATCCACAATTGTTAAAAAATAGTCATTTAAAAATATCATGATGATACGCACATAAGTTAAAACATTATGGATTTTTCATCCTCTGTTTAATTGACTCCCTATCATATTTATAGTTTCTAGGGTCATTATCAACCTATTAGTTTTTATGGGCTTGCTAATAACCTTTATATAATATACAGACTCCCTATCATATTTCGTAGTTTTCATGGGTGCACTATGAACCTATTAGCCAATGCCAATTAACTTAATTAATTCATGGATTCTTCTGAACCTATTGGAGTCCCTAATAACTTCTCTCTTATCCTAGTTTTCATGGGTTGACTAGGAACCTATTTACAGCAGTCAATAACTTGATCCGGATATAGTTTTCATGGGTTCACTACAAACCAATTGGCCCCTGTCAACTATTATTAATGCGTAGTTTGCATGTGATCACTATGAACCTATTGGTTATCACCAATAACTTTCAAATCACAGTCTTCATGGGATTACTATAAACCTATCTCCTAGACAACTTCAAGGTTTAGGCATCCTATATTCTGGTCTCCCTGATTTACTGGATGCAATCCTACTCATTCAGGAGTTTAATCAATTTATATTCACTACTGGTTTAACCTACCTGGTTCTTCTACCCTTTATTCCCTAAAATGTAGTGAAATCCTTTCAAAGCTCCTTTATTTAGCCATGGGTTTTTCCTTTAAAAATGAGTTTGGGTTACAAAGCCTTTCGAAACCTTCGAAAACTTGCTTTCGACCTCATTGGATGGCCTCATTCGAAAATATATAAATTTGTCTACAAAACATTAGGCTCCTACCTTTCAAATACTTTAAAACCTTTCTTTAGAAACCTTTCTATTATATTAAAGTATTAACATTTAACATTTAGAAGCATAACTTCGAAACCAATTGAAAGTAACCCTTTCGAAACTATTGAAAGTACCCTTTCGAAAGAATTGGAAGCATCCCTTCCGAAACCATTAAAAGACCCTCTTTTGAAAACTTTGGGTTTACGCTTAAAATATTATTTGGATCAAGTGAACATAAACGAAAGTATCCCTTTCGAAACCATTTTTCATCCTTTAAAAATATCGAGGAAACTTGATGGCATCAACATCCCTCTTTTGAAAGCATAAATCCTTTAGGTAAAATACTTGAAGGTTGGCTTCGAAACCACTTTTGAAACCATTCCCTTCGGAACCCCTGACCCCCTTTGAAAGCTATGGAAAGTAGCTTATATTTATAAAAACATAAAGTGCCTTTAGACAGCTTTGATATTCTCAATACCATTGAAAAGCTTAAAGTTATAAAAGGGTTTTGAATTGGTCGAAACTACCCCTTCCAAAAGCATTAATTTAAAAAATTAGCAACTCCATCAGAAGCTACTGCTTTAAAAAGGTAACAGCTCTCCTTCGAAATCTTATTTTAAAATACCCCTTTTTGAAGCATTGATTTCGACTCCTTCGAAAACTCTTAGTACATAGGCAAGCACTTTTCTTTAGAAAACATAACCTTGGTATCGACCCCATCGGGAGCTATGTTTCGACACCCTACCTTCTGCCTCATTCTCCAATCCACTACATACCAAAAAATTTATACCATGTGTATTGGTTTTGGTTTCATTGGTCTCGACCTAGAAGGTTTCGACATGATTGAAGGCGAACGCTCCGGGTCGAAAGCTACTTCTAAAGAAGGCGAAACCTACTTTTCTGGGTAAAAGGTTGTTTTTACTAATAAAGTAATTTCTTTGTAGCTAACTTACCTACGTGTAATCACTTGATTGGTTGTCTTAAACTTTTCAAATTATTTCACAGATAATTTCCACATTTTCTCAGATCTAAAATAAGGTTAACTTTTAACAAATAAACCCTTCCCATTTAACAACAATTAAATCATTTAGGTCCTCCTTTCAAAATAATTTAATTTCCATAATAAATTACTTAGTAAAAATATTCAAAAATCATAGAAATTCACTTTTATAAATTTTAGACCGAATTCACCAAATCACAACCAATTTTTTTAAACCCAATAATACATCTTTTCCTTTATAAATTCATGATTAATTCTCCATGGCTTTGAAAATTATAAAAATTGAAACCCAACTTCAAAATCAGGTTTCTCATAACATATAATTTTTCCATGGCAATTTAAAATTCATTTCTTATAGATTTACCCTTAAAACCGTGCTTATCCAATGCAAACAACCTTGTTGACTGTATCAATCATTTAAAATCAAGCATAGCCTCAAAATCGTCATATTAAATTTAATCTTAAGTCCAAAAATCAATGACCATATAATAACCAAAATAGAGATGTTGTGATTATAATTCATCTTAGTTTGGATAAGGAAATTGGAGATTGATTTGAGATTTATTCTTCTAGCTTGATCCTAAGCTTCAAACTTGAATTTTTCTTCATTTTCTTCCTCCTAATGGCCGGCTTTGTTTTAGCTTACTTTCATTTATTTTGCTTATGAAAAAAAGTAAGTGAATGGCATAGGGATGATAGTTTAACTGTAGGAAACATGGGCGGGAATTCACCCTACTGCTCTTGTGATTAATTCGTTTACATTTAACCATGTATAAGCCCATTCATTTTAATAAGCACATCCACTAAATTTATTCACCAAGCTCAATCTTCTTATCACTCTACATTATTCTATCTAATTTTATCTAAATAAATATTATGAATAATATTATCAAAATTAAGGGTGTTATAGGCTTCCCCCTTAAAGAATTTCGTCCTTGAAATTCAGTAAGGACTAATACTATCACAACAATCATTTGTAATGACTCCTTACATCCAAACTAGCCTACCTAGCTAGTAACTATTTATATAAAGCCAATATAGACATACCATCAAAGCTGTTCAAGTTAAGTATCTCGAATCATGTCTTCAGTCTCCCAAGTACAGTCCTTCTCGTTGTCGCTCTACTAAACTTTCACCAACCTGATGTCTTGGACTTCAATCTTTTCTTATCCCTTGCTACAACGCAAAGTGGTTGTTTAACAGCTATCAAATTAGGCTCTACTACCAAGTCTTCCAAACCTGTCGGGGGAATAGTAGCCTCTGAATCATGTACAAAATTGCGAAGATAAGACACATGGAATACATTATGGATGCCTACCATACTTCTCGGCAACTCTACTCTGTATGCGAGCTTTCCAATCCTTTTTATGATCTGAAATGGACCAACATATCTTAGGGACAACTTCCACGATTTTCCAATTCGTATCACACCCTTCATTGGTGACACCTTAATAAAAACCCTGTCTCCTACTGAAAACTCTAGGCCATTACGCCTCTTATCTACGTAACTCTTCTGTCTGGATTGAGCTTCCTTAATCCTTTCTTGGATCAACTCAGTCTTCTCTGATGCCTCCCTAACCAATTCTGGACATAAGACCAATCCGTATCTAGTCTCTAACCAATATACTAGTGATTTGCATGGCCTTCCATACAAAGCTTCAAAAGGCGCCATTCCTATTGTAACGACCCGTAAGTTTTGATAAATAAATTGGTTGATTTAATAAGATTTCTGTAATAAAATTTAGTAAGAAATATTTTTTTTATAATTTATAATGAAGCAAATGTTAAAATGAAATGCAACCATGGAAATTAAAGCTAAATATTAACAATTGAAATGAAATTGTTATACTTGGCTAAGAATTGAATATAAGAAAACAAAGGTAAATAGTCAATTAATTAATGAATGAATAATAATAAATAGTAATTGAATAAAATCAATGTCCTGTAAGTAATTATAATATTGCTCGAAAATGAAAACTTATAAGAGTATGAAAAAAAGTAAGAGTATTGAATCAACCAATGGAATAATATATTGATTAGTAGTAACTGAATGTAAATTAATGTAATAAGGTTGATGCAAGTTGATAAGTAACTAATTTAGTGCAATACCTATTAATTGAAACAAATTGTAAGGTTATAATCGATTGAAATTAGGAATTGAAGAATAAATTCAAAAGTTATATTAATTGATGAAATAATACGTAACAAATTACAGTTTGATAGAATCAATGCTAGATAAGTAATTATAATAATTGTTAGTTGATAATTAAGTATGAATATGAGTAAATTTGGCAATAGTATAAGTTTTTAATCGTTTACCCATTCATTTAATTTATTGAATTAGATCTAAATCAATTGAAACATTTGTTGTTAATAATAGCCTATAAGTGAAATTAAAGGTTAATGGTAACGATTAGTATAAGTTAACCATTTATTTAGTATATCAAATTTAAAACCTGTAATCAATTGCAATAATTCTAAATTAAAAGCTATATTAGTATAAATTAAGGAATTAATTGGAAATAACGTCAATTTTATTTATAATATGACAGTTGGTTGAATAAAAGGAATGGAAATAAAGTTTTATCAATATATTGGAATTTAATTTATGATAATAGGATTAATTGCAATTAAATGAAATTAAATATTTAAATACTACATAAATGGGAATTTAGATGAAATGTGAGAATATTAATGTAATGGATTTTGAATCCAATGTTAATTTCATACGTTTGATAATAATAAATTAAATAATAGAATGAAAAGTAAACTAAATAGAATTTTTGGAAATTAAATTTATAATTTTGAATTTCAGGAAAATAGGCACAGGGAAGAAGTTCCAAAAAAATTTAGTTTCAGAGACAGCAAGTTTGTTTTTTAGTCTGAAGGACACTTTATAGTGTAAACAGAAAATGATAGTTGCAACTATTATTCTGTGATTTACACTATAAAGTGTCCTTCAGACCAAAAACTAAAATTGCTGTCCCTGAGACTAATTTTTTTTTTCAACTTCTTCTTTGTGCCTAAAATCCTCTTTGAATTTTATGGAATTAAGGTTAATACTAAAATTGATAAATTAATCAACTCTTAATTGACATTTTAATTTGTTTAAATCATTGTAAATGATTGAGAAATCTAAAATGATGAAAATTATCAATTAAAGAATTGAAATTGAGAATTTGATTTAATTAGTTAGTTAATTAATTTATTTAATTAATGTAAAAATAGCCATTTTGGCCACTGACTCGGATTTCGACGAAACCAGTTTTATCGGATCCGTAACGGTGTATTATTGTAGGATTTCAAGTTTCGTATCGATCAGACTTGTCATTTGATCGCATGGGCCTGAAACGGCTTAAAATCGATAAATTGAAATCAATTGAAATCAATTTGAAATAATTTGATTTTGTCATAACTTTGTCATACGATGGAATTTAGACCTGAAACCTTTTCCATTGCGTTTAGAATATTTTAAAACATCTATTTTGATATATGGGTTGACCCAATTTCGTTCCGAAGTCAGAATGGGCTTTTCGGGCCATTTTATTGTTCAATGCGTATATCTAATCGATCCGATCCATTCTATTTCAGCTTTATCTATAAATACCCTGTTATAAACCCTAGCGAAACTCTGTTTCTCATTTGTCTACAATTCAACTATATCTACTCCTCAATGGAAGACAAATAAATTCTCACTACCAAATCCAATTGCAAATCAAATCCAAAGCCAAAATTTCAAACTTCACAAACTATGTCAAATTTTATATCAATCTGAAGCTCTCGACGAGCGCATTTCAGAACTGCAATTCGTTTTTCGTTTTGATTCATCGTTTGATCAGAAATCCTTGATCTATTCTCGGCCATTCATCGCTTTTTGATGAACTACGTCTGATCGACAAATCAAAGTCACCGTTGCGTAGAGATTGACGTGTGCTGCTCATCGGTATGGTTCATGGGTGGTGGGGACGGCCAGATTGTCGGGATTAATTCAATTAGGGTTGACGTTGTATGTGGCGGCCGGTGGATTTGGCGACGATCGGCGACTTAGGGACATTCGCTGGGAGTCGAGGGACGTTGAAAGGAGCACGATGCGTCGTCTGGTGGTGGGGCGAGTGGTTGCGGCTTATCGTGGAGGCGGCTGTAGTTCACGTGATTAGGGCAGCAGCTATAGGTGGTATTCGAATGATGTAACTAGGAAGAAGTGATGACGTGGTCGAGCATGAGTGAGAGAGGTAATTTTTTTTCTTTGTTTTTTATTTATTTTAAATCGTTATGTTCTAATGATCATAACTTTAGCATATGATGTCCGATTTACACGCGGTTTCTTTTGCTAGGATCGTATTAAAATTCTAGACATTTTGGCGCTGGTTGGAACAATTGCTGAGAATCTTGGAATTTTGGGTTTAAAATTGATTTTTAATTCAATTTAAATTCAAAAGGTGAGTGTTTTAACCCACTCACAACTTCTAAAATTTCTATATTTGTTAAATTAAATTTTGATGTGATTAGAAATTTATTTATGACTGTTTGGCATATTTTTAACCGTTATCTTATTTAAATTGAATTTTTGAATTAAATTTTTACTTAATTTATTATTGCATATAAACTGCCAGTTAAATAGTTATTACATTTATTATTGAATATAAACTGCCAGTAAATACCTATTATTTATTATATGTTCTATATTGTTGTTATTGTTTGAATTGGATGATGATTGTGATAAATGGTTGATGATTGATATTGGATGAATGGATGTTGTATTTATTTTGTTATAAACTGCAAGTTGTTACGCATTTTATTTCATTCGGGATTGCGCTTTGAAATAATATATAACCGTATTTTTATTTTAAATTACGGATTGAAATGATAAATATCCGTATCACTTGACCATAGAGTAAAAATTATATACAGACACCATGGTCTATATATAAAAATATTTTTAAATGATTTTCTATGGTTTTGTAAAGAATTATATGGTTTTATTGCGCCTTATTGCGGCGGCCAAAAAACGCCACTGTAAATCTTTTTTTGTAGCATGCTGAAACGCCACCAAAAGTGACTTTTTTTTCAACATATTTTTTCTGTTGCGTTTGATAAACGCCGCTAAATATTTTTGCTTTTCTTTGTTTATTTCTCACATTCTGCTAGCTCATTCACTCTCCAATTCACTTTATTCATAATTTATATTAAACGGTGATAATACATAGTTCAATAATAAACAAAAAATACATGAATTGCCATAAACACAAGTAGTACATTACCATACATTTCTTTGTCTTTACATTTCACTGTCTTACATTTCATTTTTCTCTCTTTACATTTACAAGTCATTTTCACTGTTCAATTCCCCTTGCTTCTTCCATCATACAAACATCCCACTGCCAAATTCATCATTTCAACACCTGTTCGACCATTTACAACTTCATCACTACATCTTACTGCTGAACCACTCTGCCATTAACCCACCATCTTCCTGCCTCTGCCTCTATCACTGCCTCACCTCCATACCACCTCAAAACTGTGCCCATACATCACTACTTACTGCAATAGTTCAAACTCCTCCTGTACAAACCATATCTTCATCATAATCCTCATTTTTTGTTGTACTTCTACATATTCACCTGTGCACCTGACTGTGCATTATCAGTTTCAACAAATTATGCACAGTCTCATTATTCTGTGCATTGTCATCTCCTCCTATCCACTTCTGCATAATCAACTGCCTGTAGAAAATTCCTCCAACCATCAAAACCTCCTGTCAACTACCTCACACCACTGCCACAACAAAACAACAGTGTATCCCCACACTACACCAACTATTTCACCCTATATCTATGCATATCTATGCCACCCAATGTCATCATCCCCACAACAAACATCCTCTACCACTACCACTAAACTGCAACTACTTCTAGTACACATCGTCTACCATCCCACTTCACATCAAATATCCCACTGTTACCATACTAACCCCATTCCATTGATGTGCAGTGCTACATAACATTTCAACTTCAACTGCACTAACCTTACTGCCACTGTCCATAGCATACATCAACTACATCTTGCTCAAAACCATCACAACAAGCAACTTCCCACAGCACTAACAACCCTCCTCTGCCTGGAAATCCCCAACTCCTATCACATAACTGCCACTGCTGTTATCAGCTTCATCATCTGCCTGCACCCCATCATAACCTACCATACTCTCTGCTCCTCTGAACAAATTCGATGAATAGATTTTGTGTAATATGAAATCGATAAATACCTCAGGATAGTTGTTTCCATCATTTGTTTGAAGACGAAAAATAAGATCTCTAGCTGCCTTGTTAAAGCTTTTGTATCCCTGGCTTGCATCGTAATGTCAATCAATAAGAAACAAAACATACTAGAATGAAAACATTAGATACCATACTTTGTATAAATAAATAAATAATCGTATGGTGGTGCATTACTTGCTGAACCTCTACCACTTAACTCAAATTAGATACAAAAAAAGTCTTGATCGTCAATAAATAAAAAATCTGGTATGTAATCAAGTTACTCGGGGCAGCATTTCCACCTTACCTCTAAGATAGTATCAGCACCAAATTCTTTTCTCCATTGAAGCATATCAGCCCACATTTGCTTTGTTTTATCAATATCAAATTTTCTCGCCTTAAAAAATCTACGATTTTAAACGACCAAAAACCGCAAAGCTTGATTTTTGCAATAGTAAAAGAAGAAATTTTACAATGGCCTTTATCTAATCTCATGATAAAATATAAAGTGATTTGCATAAATGTTTATAGTTGTGACTACTTTTATTTACTGTTTTTTTCTCAACTACCTCCTGCTTTTCTTTTGGTCTCCTAGAAAACATCAACCTTCTAGAGTTTCTTTCAACCAGAAGATATGATATTTTAGTATCTGCTAACATTTTTCACAGTGAACTAACGCTTTATTATTGTAACAGAAAAGGGAATACAGTAACAACACGCAAGATAACATAGCAAAAAAGAAAAATAATGTCCACTTCAGACCTGGCCAATGAAGGAAGACAACATCATAGTCTTCTATTTCCCATATTCTTCAAGAAGATCTTTAAATTTTAAGCTTGATATCAAAGTTTGTTCATCCTTTTTTCCATCTACTGCTTGAATTTTATCAGACCCAATCACGGTACTATTATCGTAACTTGCTAGTGTACCCATATTTTGCCGGTATAATAAGGGGTCCAGTCCTTTTTGCCACAACCTGGATTCAAAAGCTAAAAACTTCCATTTGGCACCAGGGTTTCGATAGGGTAGTAAGCCTGCCAATGAGGCAAAAGATACTTGAAATTTGCATGAGTTCGATCACTTTGATATAATATATGTATAAATATGGTATACATATGTGGGAGAACTCACTATAAAACCTCGACTGATGCAGCTAACAACTTCGACATCAGTTCTTTCTCCTGTCAAAAATAGATGTTTTGCCCTTCTCCAGTCAATCGCCTCACGCCCCTTTGTTTCTTAAGTAAAATCAGTTTATTTAAACATTATGCAGCATCCAGTCTAGTTTTGGTCCTTGGAACATATTTTGTATCTTTACCTGCATATTATTTTATCCATTACGTTTTACACATATTGAAGCACATTATAAAGAAATTAGAAATTGTATTTAGACGACCTAAGAAAATAGTTATGAAATAGGTTCAAATGAAAAATATTTAGTTATAAAATGTTATCTTCCAAATGAGACAGATACCAATTAATACCAGTTAACCTTCCTTAAAATGATTTCTAGAACAATGTATCATCGAAAAGCCAAAACATTACCTCTTGTTCTGCAGATACCATAATCTGCCTCTCGCTATGAAATTCAGGAGCACCTTTATTCACATTGAAACTATCTTTTTCGATTGGGTGCGAAATTTCCTTCACAACTACCACCATTCTGCGCACACGCACAAATGGACAAACAGTATAACAACGTAAACTATTGTAACATATGAATTTATGATGGAATACTTGATAATATGCATGCCCAAATTTGTATTCAATTCAAAAAGGAAAAGAAAGCTTATGTTTCACAAACCAGTTTAGTGCAAACCTTTATTGGTTCAAATATTAAACAATGAATACTGGATGGATCCCTTACAAACATTAATTTTACACTATATGCATCTGCAGCATTGTACGTGAAATGCATAAACACAACTGCCATATAACATGATAAAGATGTGGCGTCATATATTCACAGAAACAAACTATTTTACGGTAATATATCATAAATATCTTTTGTCAATCATTTATCGTGCTTGATATATCTGGATACAAAAGAATTTAAATATGCATTCATTTCAGATATAAGATGATAGTTTGTGATGATTATCATAATTATGCAATCGCCGTGTTTAGAATTGTCATTTTGAAAGCAACAAAATACATACCACTGAGTCTTGTGTTTATAAGTACTTCTTACTTTAGTTGGTCTGTTGATATGTTACTCTAGCCGTTGCATACTAGATGTTTATCTCTGTGTGAGCTAATACTCTCTCCACCAACACCACTAAACACTAATAAAGTGGGTACAATCACACCAAAAGCCTTGTTAAGCAAAAGGAGCACTATTGATGCTCAAAATTAAACTCCATAACCGTTTTTCTTCAGCGGTATTAGGGTGCTGCAACTATATTGATTTTGACATATAAGTATGCTATGAAAAAAATGATTTAACTTTAAATGGGCAACAACATAAGCAAATTAATAATGGGGTGTATGGTCCTAACCTCGATTAATCAAATTTTGAAGGAATTTAAACAAATTCCTATAATTGAATTGAAATTGATAGCTAGCTAAAATGAGATTCTTCTGAACCGTAGTTAAATGATAAAATAATTATAATTGTAGATAAAAAATTCTAAGTAGCCGGAATGCTTGTTTATGCACAACACTACATGTTACTGTATGCTCATATTTTGATCGTACAATACTAATTTATGTATGGAGAAAGTAGAAACCATGGCAGAAAAGAAACATAAACAACAAATCGAAAAACCTGTTATCATTACATGAAACTTGATCAAACTTAGTGAAACGACAGTGCTGTTTTAATTTTCCCAACAATTCCAGGTTGGAGGGTATTCATATTTGTATTTATAAAATGGAGGAATTAATAATGGAGGATTTTTCAATGTAATTTGATTTATCGCTTAGTTATAAATCATGCAAATTACCATAACTCCCACATTAAGAAACCGTCACTCTTTTCAAGTACACTAAATTGTGTTAATCAGATCGCATTCTCTTCAGTAGGGCGGTAAACGACGCAATCTATACAAAATGTGTATTTACTAGTAAGCATCTACCTAATATTGCTAGCTTCGTTGACGGCAGACATGCTACCATAAAGTAAAATCGACTTCTATCCACCTAACAAGATTTTTCATAAAAGAACAAATTGTGTCTAGGCAAACAAATGTACAAGTTAAAATTATATTCCAGCAATGGTTTAGAGACCATACATTCAAATCGTATCACTTTACAATAAAATCTATGTCAGAAAAGCATTGAAGGATATCATAAGTGATATTTCATTAATTCTAAGCTTTCTATTCCACCCTTCTATATAAAAATTCACCTCGAGCTTAATTAGGTTTTCTTTCTTCAATCATAGTTTACTTGCTTGTGTTAACTGAAAAGTAAACGCCCTCTGCTGCTAACCTTGAAGGTAATACTTGGTTTGCCTTTATACTGAGTTTAGTACATGCATTATTTTGAACATGGAACACTTAGATATATCTAAGCAGATCCATTACAAGGGCATAATATACCCATCAACATGTGATACTTTCAAAGTTCAGAAAACATTAATCAATTATTATCTGCAAGCATTCTTATCCAGATTAAAAAACTACAAATATATTAGTATTTAGAAAAGTTTATCCACAAGCTATAAAGTTACCATTAAACACTAACTTCATAATACCAAACATTTTCAGACCATAATCTCTCACACCTTATCTCCATTCTACACATTAGTTCCGAAATTATACCAGTAATTTAAGAATAAAAAAATACTAGTAGGAGGAGTCATGTCAACGTGTTCTTATTGAGTTAGATTCATATCTTATGCCAGTAACCTAAAACAACTAAAACATGGTGACACGGTCGAGCTAGGGTTTATGTAGACTGACGACGAATTAGCGAATTATGGTTTGTATTCGATTTATAAAATCAATATTGAACCATATAATTCCAATATAATATCACAAACAAAGTATAAAATTCATACCAATTTAGGGTTTGTGCAGAATCTCAATCAAACGACAACAGATTAAAGGGGAAGTCGATCAACTATGTAGAGAGGAAAGAGTAGTGCGACAACTATGATGGAGGAAAAATGAATCGACGATCACGATTTAGGACTTCGTGAATATTTCTGAAGATAAGAGGAAAAATTGAAATATGGGAACTTGAAAAGGTAAAAAACGTAACAATATTTTACGATTGGCGGCAAGAGAGGCAAATTTTAGCGCGTTGAGTTTAACATTGGTTGCTCTTACTTTCCATACGCAGCTACCAAGTGCAACCAAATCCATATTTTCTTGTAGTGTTTTAAGCTTTGTTTAAAATTGGTTTAAAGTAATAAAAAATAAGTTTAATAATAGAGTTTGATTTTATTAAATAATAATATGCGTAAGTATTTAAATTATATTTTGATATAGAGTGTATAATGATTTAAGTAAATTAAGATGGGCAGATAAGTTTGAAATTTATTTGAAATTGAATGTATTTAAGAATTAAACTCTAATAGGTTTGATGTGAAATTATTAAATTTGAAATTTTAAAAAGGTATGATTTTATCATTTGATTTTGGGTTAAGTTGAATTAAATAAATATTTCAAGTATAAATAAATTTAAGGAAATATTCAGTTAATTGAAATTTGGGTTGTTTTTAAATGATAAGGGATTTAAAAAGTATAAAATTTCAAAACCAAATAATAGAAAATTGAATTGCTAAATTGGAACCATCAAACTTAGTTTTGAAATATTGAATATTTAAGCTTTGCAATATATTGAATTTGAAATGGTTTATTTTACGGATCAAACCTGTTTCAAAATCGATATAATTTGGAATGGTCTATTTGAAAACCGAATTAAATTGAAATTTATGATTTGAGGATTTGGTTAAATTTAAAATTTAGAAATTCGGGTTGTTTTGGAATTGATTTGTGAAATTTAAGAAGCTAGTTTATTTTATAAAATATTTTAATATTTAAACCATGTAAAGGGTAGAAGTTATGTTTCAAAGTTATAAATTTCAAAGTATTACGTTTCGGGAGTGTTATAGTTTTAAATCTTTGGTTTCAAAATTTTGTAACTTTGAAATACTATGATTTTAAAATGATATCATATTGATTTGGTTTTTAAAATGAAAATGATATCGTATTTATATGGTTTTGAAATGAATATTATATCCTGGGTTTGAAGTATAATTACTTTGAAATGACCGTGGTGTTATAATAACATTTGGTTGTTAAAGAGACTGGGATCAGAAGTTTTCATACTCTCTGCCAACTCCAAAAGCCACTTTAACAACCATGCACGCGGTGGAGATTCCAGAATGAAGTAGGATTTCCTTTGAGGTATATACATGGACCCGACTCCCATTATTTGGCATAAGGTGGCTAAAACAGGAGCGATTGACGGGCTAAGAAGGTAGAACCTTTTATCGGACACATCCCTTTGATATTATACTCTGACTTTTGGATTGATTCGGTGGTCACTTTTGATTTTTGATTTGGGGGTGTGGCTCGAGGTGGGTGGTAGCTGCGTGCTACGCGTTACCACCGGCTCTGAAGCGTAATTGGTACATCTACCCTGGCATTGCCTAGTTGTGCCATGTCACCTACCCTAGCGCGCCTTGTATGAGTTTGGTTTTCTCCCATTGCCCGTGGAGTATTTAGGGTAGCCTCTCGATCTGGAGATGCGCTGATACTGGATGGACTACTGGGACTATTATTGTGTTTAAGGGAGAGATTGGGTAACTCCTTAATGTTATTTAAAAGTAAGTTTATTTTACTATAGACATTTTATAATAGCGAAATATTACTACATATTAAATAGTTTAACGGATCCTTAGGAGACGTGAATCCCGAGCATCTCTTAAGTTATTGCACTATGTTGACACCGAATAGGAGATGTTAAATCCCGTAAACATCTCTGACGCCATTCCACTCATTTTTTACCGTTGATTTAACTTACACAAGATCTTTTAGTTCCGACTCGAGTGTTTTGTCTTTTCAATTCTCTTGGGTCAGCCTGAGCATTTCAGGATTTGGAAGACCGTATTCTGGAGGACGAAGACGAAAATTTATTATTATTATTTGTTAAAGTATTCCACTACATTCATACTGATCCGCTGCATTATTTATTGTTCTCTAGTATGGGTAACTATGATATGTATTATATAAGTATAATCGAATATTTTGTAAAACAACTTCATAAACTGTATATTAGATTATTATATTTTATCGTTCCGCTGCAAGATTATGTTTTTTTCTTTTTCTTTCCCTGCTTTTTCTTATTTACCCTATAACAATTCGCCCTTCTGTATGGTTTAATTTTGACAGGTGTGGTTTATCGTCGATTTAAAGCGTACAAAAAGGCGGGGCGTTACATCTGGTATCAGAGCTTTGGTTTAGCAATAAACCTTAGCTTTGTGGGGTCTGGCTCTTTCTTAACAGGGTAGTAATACCCTATGATGAGCCACTAGCGTATATATATGAGAGAGCGTATTTGTTACTGTTATAAAAAGGTTTTAATATTGTGTTACTTTGTTACGTTTTGAATTTATAAATTCTGGTTGGTACATCAGACGCTATGACATCAATAGGGATTTCTAAACACTTAATAGGACAGACCGACACAATATTTGTTTTTGAATATAGGTGAATGAAATAATTTTGCCTATTAAAATTTCTATATATAAAATGAAATTTTATAAATGATTTATATATTTGGTTGCAATTTATTGGTTGTTAGGTAGAGAAATTTATAAATATTGTTTGGAAACAATATTTGAAGAAAGTGAAAAAAAATAAGAATAAATCTGGAAATTTAGAATTTAAGTTCCGGGGTTTTGAAAATTTCTTCCGAATGATTTTGGAATATAATAATAATATTATTTAGAAGTATTTTCTGATATAAATATTTCAATATGATTTGGAAAAGAAAAAATTTTTGTTTTAAAGAAATTTTGGAAAGAAATAAGTTCTGTACCCACCTCTCTGTCGCTGGAAAATAATTTCGGTGATGAGTGCACACATCATCGACATCATTTCGAGTTTCGAAGTGGGAAGGCCATTGTAGTAGTTTTACTGCAGATTTATTTTGATAAACAAATATAAATTTTAAATTGTTTTAAGTATAATGGGATATATAAGTTGTAGGTATACATTTATCTAATATTTTAAAATGATTTGAAATTTTACCCGGTATTTAATTCTTAAGTTTCCGTTAATTAATAGTTTCAGTTATTGTAGGAAATAGGTTGTCACTAATTTATAAATCGGAATCTTTAATTAAAATAAGAGATTAAATGCTGGGTTATAAGTGGAATTAAAAAGAAAGTTGAAATTGTAATCTATAAACAAAAGATATAATTATTGAACATTTAATTAAATTAAAAGAAATGAGATAACTTGTATAATTTTCAATTGCATTCTTTAACATATATATATATATATATATATATATACTTGCCAACTACAAAAAGTTAAAATGTTAAAAGAAAATGCAGTGGGAAATTTTGCTAATAAAACTTGAAGTAATGAAAAGTATTTAATGAAATTCTTTTATAAATAAGAATTTGATGTTGTAATTGTTGTGAACTTAAGTTATAATTGAAATGTTACTGTAGTAAAGGTAATAGGAAGTAAGTATTGCAAGTATAAGATTTTAACTTAAGTAAATGAATTGATATTCAAAGAAATTGAATTAAACATGAATACTATAAATAAATGAATGTTAATAAATGAAAAAAAATTGTAAGAAGAAAATGCAAATAAGAAAAGAAAAATTGAACCATTATATGAATAAAAAGAAAGCCAACAACAAATATTATGAAAAGAAATGATTAAGAATAAATTTGATCTATTTTCTAAAATTGTGGTTGTTTGTTCTGGTTTATGGTTGTTTGGGCAAGGATACTTTGAATTTGTTTGGATATATGAATAATCTGTTTAGTTTCATCAAAGACTGTTGAGTAAATGGCGCACTTGATAGTTTATTTTTCATTATGTACAATTTAAAGTTTTGAACCTGAACAGCTATTTGTTTTGTTTGATATGGATGGGTAGTTGAATTGTGTTGATTCTATATGATGGTTGTATGCTATGGTTGCAAGTGATTGTTGTTTTTTGACATTGATTTGTTTGCTAGTGAATGAAACTAAATTAATATTTCATTTTATATAATTATTAACTCTTTTGGATTATATAAGTGGAATACAGATTATGGAAGCATTGCTACCACTTTTGGTTTCATAATTAAGCGTTAATTGCCCGATAAATAGGTACGTCATCGGATTACGGTTTTATAGCGTTATTATATTATTTTTCCCGTGTTGGGATATATATTATTTTAGAAAATATATGTTATATATTGTTATATTTGATATTTATATTTGCTCCCGAGCCTCTCCGTACAAAGGAGACTATGCCGAAATTTTTCGAAAATTTTGGACTTAGAAAATATTTTGAAAATGTTTTCCAGACTTTATTAATTTGAGTATAAAAAGATTTAATGGTTATAAATTAGTACATTTTGTCTAATTAATTTTGTAAATTTATTTGTTAATAAATTTAATATTTTAAGTAGGATATAATGATTCTTAATTCTTCTTTTCCCTTCTTTTTCCTTTTCAAGGATGAAAAATTTTGAGTGGGGGAGAGTGTAATGACCTGTAAGTTTTGATAAATAAATTGGTTAATTTAATAAGATTTTTGTGATAAAATTTAGAAAGAAATAAAAATTTTATAATTTATAATGAAGCAAATGTTAAAATGAAATGCAACCATGGAAATTAAAGCTAAGTATTAACAATTGAAATGAAATTGTTATACTTGGCTAAGAATTGAATATAAGAAAACAAAGGTAAATAGTGAATTAATTAATGAATGAATAATAATAAATAGTAATTGAATAAAATCAATGTCCTGTAATAATTATAATATTGCTTGGAAATGAAAACTTATAAAAGTATGAAAAAAGTAAGAGTATTGAATCAACCAACGGAATAATATATTAATTAATAGTAACTAAATGTAAATTAATGTAATAAGGTTGATGCAAGTTGATAAGTAACTAATTTAGTGCAATACCTATTAATTGAAATAAATTGTAAGGTTATAATTGATTGAAATTAGGGAATTGGGGAATAAATTCAAAAGTTATATTAATTGATGAAATAATACGTAACAAATTGCAGTTTGATAGAATCAATGCTAGACAAGTAATTATAATAATTGTTAGTTGATAATTAAGCATGAATGTGAGTAAATTTAGCAATAGTGCAAGTTTTAATCGTTTACCCATTCATTAAATTTATTGAATTAGATCAAAACATTTGTTGTTAATAATAGCCTATAAGTGAAATTAAATGTTAACGGTAATAATTAGTATACGTTAACTATTTATTTAGTATATCAAATTTAAAACCGGTAATCAATTGCAATAAATCTAAATTAAAAGTTATATTAGTGTAAATTAAGGAAATAATTGGAAATAATGTCAATTTTATTTATAATATGATAGTTGGTTGAATAAAAGGAATGGAAATAAAGTTTTATCAATATATTGGAATTTAATTTATGATAGTAGGATTAATTGCAATTAAATGAAATTAATATTTAAATATTACATAAATGGGAATTTAGATGAAATGTGAGAATATTAATGTAATGAATTTTGAATCCAATGTTAATTTCATCCGCTTGATAATAATAAATTGAATAACAGAATGAAAAGTAAATTAAGTAGAATTTTTGGAAATTAAATTTATAATTTTGAATTTTATGGAATTGAGGTTAATACTGAAATTGATAAATTAATCAACTCTAAATTGACATTTTAATATTTTTAAATCATTGTAAATGATTAAGAAATCGAAAATGATGAAATTTGTCAATTAAAGAATTGAAAATTGAGAATTTGATTTAATTAGTTAATTTATTTATTTATTTAATTAATGTAAAAATAGCCATTTTGGCCACTGACTCGGATTTCGATGAAACCAGTTTCATCGGATCCGTAACGGTGTATTATCGTAGGATTTCAAGTTTCGTACCGATTGGACTTGTCGTTTGATCGTATAGGCTTGAAACGCCTTGAAATCGATAAATTGAAATCAATTTGAAATAATTTGATTTTGTCATAACTTCTTCATACGATGGAAATTGGACCTGAAACCTGTTCCATTACGTTCAAAATATTTTAAAACATCTATTTTTATATATGGGTTGACCCAATTTCATTGCGGGGTTAGAATGAGCTTTTCGGGCCATTTTATCGTTCAACACGTATATCCAATCGATCCGATCAATTCTTTTTCAGCTTTGTTTATAAATACCCTGTTATAAACCCTAGCCTACCTCTATTTCTCATTTGTCTATATGTACAATTCAACTATATCTACTCCTCAATGGCAGACAAATAAATTCTCATTACCAAATCCAATTGCAAATCAAATCCAGAGCCAAAATTTCAAACTCCACAAACTATGTCAAATTTTATATCAATCTGAAGCTCTCAACGAGCGCATTTTAGAACTGCAATTCGCTTTATGTTTTGATTCATCGTTTGATCAGAAATCCTCGATCTATTCTCGGCCATTCACCGCTTTTCGATGAACTACGTCTGATCGACAAATCAAAGTCACCGTTGCGTAGAGATTGACGAGTGCTGCTTATCAGTATGGTTCATGGGTGGTGATGACGACCAGATCGTCGGGATTAATTCAATTAGGGTTGACGTTGTATGTGGCGGCCGGTGTATTTGGCAACGATCGGCGACTTAGGGACCTTCGCTGGGAGTCGAGGGATGTTTAGAGGAGCACAGCGCGTCGTATGGTGGTGGGGCGAGTGGTCGCGGCTTGTCATTGAGGCGGCTATAGTTCACGCGATTAGGGCAACAGCTACAAGTGGTATTCGAACGATGTAAGTGGGAAGAAGTGATGACGTGGCCGAGCATGAGTGAAAGAGGTGATTTTTTTCTTTTTTTTTCTTTGTTTTTTTGTTATTTTAAATCGTTGTGTTCTAATGATCATAACTTTAGCATAAGATGTCCGATTTACATGCGGTTTCTTTTTCTAGGATCATATTAAAATTTTGGACATTTTTGGCATTGGTTGAGATGATTTTTGAGACCGTTGGCATTTTGGGTCTAAATTGAATTTAAATTAAATTTAAATTCAAAAGGTGAGTGTTTTAACCCACTCACAACTTCTAAAATTTCTTATGTTTGTTAAATTAAATTTTGATGCGATTAGAAATTTATTTATGACTGTTTGGTATATTTTTAACCATCATCTCAGTTAAATTAAAATTTTGAATTAAATTGTTATTTAATTTATTATTGCATATAAACTGCCAGTTAAATAGTTATTATATTTATTATTGAATATAAACTGCAAGTAAATACCTGTTATTTATTATCTGTTCTATATTGATGTTATTGTTTGAATTGGATGATAATTGTGATAAATGGTTGATGGTTGATATTGGATGAATGGATGTTGTATTTATTTTGTTATAAACTGCAAGTTTTTATGCATTTTATTTAATTCGGGATTGAGGTTTGAAATGATATATAACCGTATTTTTATTTTAAATTACGGATTGAAATGATAAATATCTGTATCACTTGACCGTAAGGTAGAAAATTATATACAGACACCGTGGTTTGTATATAAAAATATTTTTAAATGATTTTCTATGGTTTTGTAAAGAATTATATGGTTTTATGAGATATTGATTTGGATATTTTGTAAATAGTTAAATTCATGGTTTTAAGCTATGTGTAAAACTGGTTTAAAATAAAAAAAATAAGTTTAATAATAGAGTTTGATTTTATTAAATAATAATATGCATGAGTATTTATGGTATATTTTGATATAGAGTGTATAATGGTTTAAATAAATTAAGGTGGGCAGATAAGTTTGAAATTTGTTTGAAATTGAATGCATTTAAGAATTAAACTCTAATAGGTTTGATGTGAAATTATTAAATTTGAAATTTTTAAAAGGTATGATTTTATCATTTGATTTCAGGTTAAGGTGAATTAAATAAAAATTTCAAGTATAAATAAATTTAAGGAAATATTCAATTAATTGAAAGTTGGTTGTGTTTAAATGATAAGGGATTTATTAAGTATAATATTTCAAAACTAAATAATAGAAAATTGAATTGCTGAATTGGAACTATCAAACTTAGTTTTGAAATATTGAATATTTAAGCTTTGCAATATATTGAATTTGAAATGGTTTATTTTGTGGATCAAATCTGTTTCAAAATCGATATAATTTGGAATGGTCTATTTGAAAATCAAATTGAATTGAAATTTATGATTTGGGGATTTGGTTAAATTTAAGATTTAGAAATTCGGGTTGTTTTGGAAATGATTTGTGAAATTTAAGAAGCTTTATTTTATAAACTATTCTAATATTTAAACCATGTGAGTAGTGGAAGTTATGTTTCAAAGTTATAAATTTCAAAGTATTACGTTTTGGAAGTGTTATAGTTTTAAATCTTTGGTTTTGAAATCTTATAACTTTGAAATACTATGATTTTAAAATGATATCATATTGATTTGGTTTTTAAAATGAAAATGATATCGTATTTATATGGTTTTAAAATGAATATTATATCCTGGTTTTGAAGTATAATTATATTGAAATGAGCGCGGTGTTATAATAACGTTTGGTTGTTAAAGAGACCGGGATCGGAAGTTGTCATAATCTCTGCCAACTCCGAAAACCACTTTAACAACCATGCACGCGGTGGAGATTTCAGAATGAAGTAGGATAGTGGCGACGTTCCTTTGAGGTATATACGTGGACCCGACTCCCGTGAGTTGGCATAAGGTGGCTAAAACAGGAGAGATTGACGGGCTAAAAAGGTAGCACCTTTTATCGGACACATCCCTTCGATATTATACTCTGACTTTTGGATTGATTCGGTGGCCAATTTTGATTTTTGATTTGGGGGTGTGGCTCGAGGTGGGCGGTAGCTGCGCGCTACGCGTTACCACCGGCTCGAAAGCGTAATTGGTATATCTACCATGGCATTGCCTAGTTGTGCCATGTTACCTACCCTAGCGCGCCTTATACGAGTTTGGTTTTCTCCCATAGCCCGTGGTGTATTTAGGATAGTCTCCCGATCTGGAGATGCGCTGATACTGGATGAACTAGTGGGACTATTATTGTGTTTAAGGGGAGATTAGGTAACTCCTTAACGCTATTTAAAAGTAAGTTTATTTTACTATAGACATTATTATAATAGCGAAATATTACTACATAGTAAATAGTTTAACGGATCCTTAGGAGATGTGAATCTTGAGCATCTCTTAAGTTATTGCACTCACGTTGACACTGGATAGGATATGTCAAATCCCGTAAACATCTCTGACGTTGTTCCATTCATTTTTTTACCGTTGATTTAACTTACACAAGATCTTTTAGTTCTGACTCGAGTGTTTTGTCTTTTCAATTCGCTCGGGTCAGCCTGAGTATTTCAGGATTTGGAAGACCGTATTATGGAGGACGAAGACGAAGATTTATTATTATTATTATTTATTATAGTATTCCACTACATTCATATTGTTCCCCTGCATTATTTATTGTTCTCTGGTATGTGTAACTCTGATATGTATTGTATAAGTATAATCGAATATTTTGTAAAGCAACTTCATGAACAGTATATTTGATTATTATATTTTGTCGTTCCGCTGCAAGATTCTGTTTTGTTCTTTTTCTTTCCCTGCCTTTTCTTATTTACCCCATACAATCCGCCCTTCTGTATGGTTTAATTCTGACGGTGTGGTTTATCGTCGATTTAAAGCGTACAAAAGGTAGGACGTTACATCTGGTATCAGAGCTTTGGTTTAGCGATAAACCTTAGCTTTGTGGGGTCTGACTTTTTATTAATAGGATAGTAATACCCTATGATGAGTCGCTGAGCATATATATATGAGAGAGCTTATTTGTTAGTGTTAGAAAAGGTTTTAATATTGTGTTAATTTGTTCTGTTTTGTATTTATAAATTCTGGTTGGTACATAGGTCGCTATGACATCAATAGGGATTTCTAAACACTTAATAGGACAGACTGACACAATATTTGTTTTTGAATATAGATGAATGAAATAATTTTTCCTATTATATTTTCTGTATATAAAATGAAATTTTATAAATGATATATATATATATATATATATATATATATATATATTTGGTTACAATTTATTGGTTGTTCGGTTGAGAAATTTATAAATATTGATTGGAAACAATATTTGAAGAAAGTGAAAAAAATAAGAATAAATCTGGAAATTTAGAACTTAAGTTCTGGGGTTTTGAAAATTTCTTCCGAATGATTTTGGAATATAGTAATAATATTATTTAGAAGTATTTTCTGATATAAATATTTCAATATGATTTGGAAAGGAATTTTTTTTTGTTTTAAAGAAATTTTGGAAAGAAATAAGTTCTGTACTCCCCTCTCTCTCGCTGGAAAATAATTTCGATGATGAGTGCACGCATCATCGACATTCATTTTTGAGTTTCGAAGTGGGAAGGCCATTGTAATGTTTTACTGCAGATTTATGTTGATAAACAAATATAAATTTTAAATTGTTTTAAGTATAATAGGATATATAAGTTGTAAGTATACATTTATCTATTATTTTAAAATGATTTGAAATTTTACCCAATTCTTAAGTTTCCGTTAATTAATAGTTTCAATTATTGTAGGAAATGGGTTTTAACTAATTTATAAATCGGGATCTTTAATTAAAATAAGAGATTAAATGCTAGGTTATAGGTGGAATTAAAAAGAAAGTTGAAAATTTAATCTATAAAACAAAAGATATAATTATTGAACATTTAATTAAATTAAAAGAAATGAGATAACTTGTATAATTTTCAATTGCATTCTTTAACATATATATATATACTTGTCAACTACAAAAGGTTAAAATGTTAAAAGAAAATGCAGTGGGAAATTTTGCAAGTAAAACTTGAAGTAATGAAAAGTATTTAATGAAATTCTTTTATAAATAAGAATTTGACGTTGTAATTGTTGTGAACTTAAGTTATAATTGAAATGTTACTGTAGTAAAGGTAATAGGAAGTAAGTATTACAAGTATAAGATTTTAACTTAAGTAAATGAATTGATATGCAAAGAAATTGAATTAAACATGAATACTATAAATAAATGAATTTTAATAAATGAAAAAAAATTGTAAGAAGAAAATGCAAATAAGAAAAGAAAAATTGAACCATTATATGAATAAAAAGAAAGCTAACAACAAATATTATGAAAAGAAATGATTAAGAATAAATTTGATCTATTTTCTGAAATTGTGGTTGTTTGTTCTAGTTTATGGTTGTTTGGGCAAGGATACTTTGAATTTGTTTGGATATATGAATAATCTGTTTAGTTTCATCAAAGACTATTACGTAAATGGTGCACTTGATAGTTTATTTTTCATTCTGTACAATTTAAAGTTTTGAACCCGAACAACTATTTGTTTTGTTTGATATGGATGGGTAGTTGAATTGTGTTGATTCTATATGATGGTTGTATGCTGTGGTTGCGAGTGATTGTTATTGTTTGACGTTGATTTGTTTGCTAGTGGATGAAACTAAATTAATATGTCATTTTATATAATTATTAACTCTTTTGGATTATATAAGTGGAATACAGGTTATGGAAGCAAGTGCTACTGCTTTTGGTTTCATAATTAAGCGTAAATTGCCCGACAAATGGGTACGTCCTCGGTTACGGTTTTGTAGCGTTATTATATTATTTTTCCTGTGTTGGGATATATATTATTTTGGAAAATATATGTTATATATTGTTACATTTGATATTGTATTTTCTCCCGAGCCTCTCCGTACAATGGAGACTCTGCCGAAATTTTTCGAAAATTTTGGACTTAGAAAATATTTTGAAAATGTTTTCCAAACTTTATTAATTTGAGTATAAAATGATTTAATGGTTATAAATTGGTATATTTTATCTAATTAATTTTGTAAATTTATTGTTTATAAATTTAATATTTTAAGTAGGATATATTGATTCTTAATTCTTCTTTTCCCTTATTTTTCCTTTTCGAGGACGAAAATTTTTAAGTGAGGGAGAGTGTAGCGACCCGTAAGTTTTGATAAATAAATTGGTTAATTTAATAAGATTTTTGTAATAAAATTTAGAAAGAAATAATTTTTTTATAATTTATAATGAAGCAAATGTTAAAAATAAAATGCAACCATGGAAATTAGTGCAATACCTATTAATTGAAACAAATTGTAAGGTTATAATTGATTGAAATTAGGGAATTAGGGAATAAATTCAAAAGTTATATTAATTGATGAAATAATACGTAACAAATTGCAGTTTTATAAAATCAATGCTAGATAAGTAATTATAATAATTGTTAGTTGATAATTAGGTATGAACACGAGTAAATTTGGCAATAATGCAAGTTTTTAATCGTTTACCCATTCATTTAATTTATTGAATTAGATCTAAATCAATTGAAACATTTGTTGTTAATAATAGCCTATAAGTGAAATTAAACGTTAATGGTATCAATTAGTATAAGTTAACCATTTATTTAGTATATCAAATTTAAAACCGGTAATCAATTGCAATAAATCTAAACTAAAAGTTATGTTAGTATAAATTAAGGAAATGATTGGAAATAATGTAAATTTTATTTATAATATGACAGTTGGTTGAATAAAAGGAATGGAAATATTTATCAATATATTGGAATTTAATTTATGATAATACGATTAATTGCAATTAAATGAAATTAATATTTAAATATTACATAAATGGGAATTTAGATGAAATGTGAGAATATAATGTAATGGATTTTGAATCCAATGTTAATTTCACCCGTTTGATAATAATAAATTGAATAATATAATGAAAAGTAAATTAAATAGAATTTTTGGAAATCAAATTTATAATTTTGAATTTTATGGAATTGAGGTTAATGCCGAAATTGATAAATTAATCAAACTTAGGGACGTTCGCTGGGAGTCGAGGGACGTTCAGAGGAGCACGGCGCGTCGCTTGGTGGTGGGGCGAGTGGTCGCGGCTTGTCGTGGAGGCGGCTGTAGTTCACGCGATTTGGGCAGCAGCTACAGGTGGTATTCGAATGATGTAATTGGGAAGAAGTGATGACGTGGCCGAGCATGAGTGAGAGAGGTGATTTTTTTCTTTGATTTTTTATTTTAAATCGTTGTGTTCTAATGATCATAACTTTAGCATACGATGTCCGATTTACACGCGGTTTCTTTTGCGTTGATCGTATTAAAATTCCGGACATTTTGGCGCTGGATGGGATGATTTCTGAGACTATTGGAATTTTGGGTTTAAATTGAATTTAAATTCAATTTAAATTCAAAAGGTGAGTGTTTTAACCCACTCACAACTTCCAAAATTTCTTATGTTTGTTAAACTAAATTTTGATGTGATTTGAAATTTATTTATGACTGTTTGGCATATTTTTAACCATCATCTCAGTTAAATTGAATTTTTGAATTAAATTATTATTTAATTTATTATTGCATATAAACTGCCAGTTAAATAGTTATTAAATTTATTATTGAATATAAACTGCCAGTAAATACCTGTTATTTATTATCTATTCTATATTGATGTTATTGTTTGAATTCGATGATGACTGTGATAAATGGTTGGTGGTTGATATTGGATGAATGGATGTTGTATTTATTTTTTTATAAACTGCAAGTTGTTATGCATTTTCTTTCATTCGGGATTGCGGTTTGAAATGATATATAACCGTATTTTTATTTTAAATTACGGATTGAAATGATAAATATCCGTATCACTTGACCATAGGATAGAAAATTATATACAGACAGCGTGGTTTATATATAAAATAATTTTAAATGATTTTCTATGGTTTTGTAAAGAATTATATAGTTTTATGAGATATTAATTTGGATATTTTATAAATGTTTTTATACATAGTTAAATTCTTGGGTTTAAGCTATGTATAAAACTGGTTTAATAAAAAAATAAGTTTAATAATAGAGTTTGATTTTATTAAATAATAATATGCGTAAGTATTTAAATTATATTTTGATATAGAGTGTATAATGATTTAAATAAATTAAGGTGGGCAGATAAGTTTGAAATTTATTTGAAGTTGAATGTATTTAAGAATTAAACTCTAATAGGTTTGATGTGAAATTATTAAATTTGAAATTTTAAAAAGGTATGATTTTATCATTTGATTTCGGGTTAATGTGAATTAAATAAATATTTCAAGTATAAATAAATTTAAGGAAATATTCAGTTAATTGAAATTTGGGTTGTGTTTAAATGATAAGGGATTTATTAAGTATAATATTTCAAAACTAAATAATAGAAAATTGAATTTCTGAATTGGAACTATCAAACTTAGTTTTGAAATATTGAATATTTAAGCTTTGCAATATATTGAATTTGATATGGTTTATTTTGTGGATCAAATCTGTTTCAAAATCGATATAATTTGGAATGGTCTATTTGAAAATCGAATTGAACTGAAATTTACGATTTAGGGATTTGGTTAAATTTAAAATTTAGAAATTCGGGTTGTTTTGGAATTGATTTGTGAAATTTAAGAAGCTTTATTTTATAAAATATTTTAATATTTAAACCATGTAAGGAGTGGAAGTTATGTTTCAAAGTTATGAATTTCAAAGTATTACATTTTGGAAGTGTTATAGTTTTAAATCTTTGGTTTTCAAATTTTATAACTTTGAAATACTATGATTTTAAAATGATATCATATTGATTTTGTTTTTTAAACGAAAATGATATCGTATTTATATGGTTTTGAAATGAATATTATATCCTGGTTTTGAAGTATAATTATTTTGAAATGACGGCGGTGCTATAATAACGTTTGGTTGTTAAAGTGACCAGGATCGGAAGTTGTCATATTCTCTGCTAATTCCGAAAACCCCTTTAACAATCGTGCACGCGGTGGAGATTCCAGAATGAAGTAGGATGGTGGCGACGTTTCTTTGATGTATATACGTGGACCCGACTCCCGTGAGTTGGAATAAGGTGGCTAAAACATGAGCCATTGACGGGCTAAGAAGGTAGCACCTTTTATCGGACACATCCCTTCGATATTATACTATGACTTTTGGATTGATTCAGTGGCCACTTTTGATTTTTGATTTGGGGGTGTGGCTCGAAGTGGGCGGTAGCTGCGTGCTACGCGTTACCACTGGCTCGGAAGCGTAATTGGTATATCTACCCTGACATTGCCTAGTTGTGCCGTGTCACCTATCCTAGCGCGCCTTGTACGAGTTTGGTTTTCTCCCGTAGCCCATGGAGTATTTAGGGTAGTCTCCCGATCTGGAGATGCGCTGATACTGAATGGACTACTGGGACTATTATTGTGTTTAAGCGGGAGATTGGGTAACTCCTTAACGCTACTTAAAAGTAAGTTTATTTTACTATAGACATTATTATAATAGCGAAATATTACTATATAGTAAATAGTTTAACGGATCCTTAGGAGATGTGAATCCCGAGCATCTCTTAAGTTATTGCACTCACGTTGACACTGGTAGGAGATGCCAAATTCCGTAAACATCTCTGACGCCATTCCACTCAATTTTTTACCGTTGATTTAACTTACACAAGATCTTTTAGTTCTGACTCGAGTGTTTTGTCTTTTCAATTCGCTCGAGTCTGCCTGAGCATTTCAGGATTTGGAAGACCATATTCTGGAGGACGAAGACGAAGATTTATTATTATTATTTATTATAGTATTCCACTACATTCATATTGTTCCGCTGCATTATTTATTGTTCTCTGGCGTGTGTAACTCTGATATGTATTGTATAAGTATATTCAAATATTTTTGTAAAACAGCTTCATGAACTGTATATTTGATTATTATACTTTATCGTTCCACTGCAAGATTCTGTTTTGTTCTTTTTCTTTCTCTTCTTTTTCTTATTTACCCCATAACAATCCGCCCTTCTGTATGGTCTAAGTCTGACGGGTGTGGTTTATCGTTGATTTAAAGCGCACAAAAAGGCGGGACATTACACCTATGCTAGTCTAATAACTATTATAGGAAAATTCTATCAAATGTATGTGATCCTCCCAAGATCCACCAAAGTATAATACACAAGCTCTCAACAAATCATCGATTACTTTATTGACTCTCTCTGTCTTCCATCCATCTGAGGGTGATATGCAATTTTCATCTTGAGCTTAGTGCCTAACACATCCTATAGACCTTTCCAGAATTCGCTAGTAAATAAGGCATCTGTTTCACTGACTATACTACAAGGAACTTCATTTAGTCTAATTATATTCTTCATGAATAACTTAGCTGAAACAGGTGAGGTCCTAGTTGACTTAACTGGAATGAAATGGGTACTTTTGGTCAACCTGTCTACTATAACTCATGTACTTACATTTCCTCTATTCGACATTAGCAACCCATCTATAAAATCCATGGATATTGAATCCTATTTCCAAACTAGGATCTCTAGAGGCTGGAGAGACCCACTCAACTTTTGATGTTTGGCTTTCACTTGTTGACAGTTTATGCACTGCCTAACCTATAAGCCAACATCCGTCTTCATACCTTCCCAATAGAAGCTCCTCTTTATATCTTGATACATCTTAGTCCCTTCAGGATGAATTATAAACTTGGATCGATGACATTCCCCAAGAACTTTCTTTAAGTTGTCAACATCTAGAACACATAATCACCCCTTCTTTCTCAACCATCCTCTCTGGTTAAGACAAAACCTTTCAAATCATCGCCCTCAGTTCCGACCTCAATCCTTCTGATCCTCTCAGCTAATAGTGGATCCTCCTTCTGATTAGAAGTAGTTTTCTCGATCAACACCGGTTGAATTTCTTAACAAGATACATTGGGAATACTCTGACCGGAATTGGCAGTTGATCTTAATTGCACGCCATAACTGGACAAAGCTTCTAGATCTTTCCATTCTCCCAACATAGCCAACACCACATTCCGATGTCTTCTTCTAAGAGCATTTGCTACTTTATTACCTTTCCTTGGTGTATATTTTGTACTGAAATCATAAGTAGCCAAAAACTCCAACCACTTCTACCGTCGCATATTCAACGCTTTCTGAGAGATTAAGTATCTTAAAGACTTACGATCAACATATAGCTCAAATCTCTCTCCCAAGAGATAATGCCTCTAAATCTTCAATGTGAAGATCATCGCATCCAACTCAAATCATGAGTAGGATACCTCACTTCATGCGGTCTAAGCAGTCGTGAAGCATAGGCAATCACTTTGCCCTTCTACATCAATACAGCTTCCAATCTTGTTTCACATGCATCAGTATACACCACCAACCCTTGGTTTCTATTTGGAACTACCAAAACTAGTGCATTGGTCAACAAATGCTTTAACTTAGGAAATGCTTCCTTACATTTGTCAGACAAAACAAACTTAACCTCCTTCCTAGTAAGCTTAGTAAAAGGCGCTGCTTTCCGTGAGAAATCCTTAATGAATCTCAGTTAGTAGCCAGCAAGTCCTAGAAAACTTCTGATCTCGGCCACCATCTCCAGTCCCTTCCAATTATTAACAGCTTTGATCTTATCTGGATTGATTGGCAATCCCCTCTCTGAAACCACGTGACCAAGGAACTTAACCTCTTTCTTCCAATAATGACACTTGGAAAACTCCACCTTTATCTGATTCTGCCTTAGCATCTCAAACACAACTCTAAGATGATCTTCATGTTTCCTTTCATCCTTAGAGTATATCGAAATTTCATCTATAAATACCAACACAAGTCTATCCCAATACTCTCGGATGACTCAGTTCGTCAAATCTACAAAGAAAGCAGGTACGTTCTTTATCCCGAATGGCATTACTAACCATTTGTACGAACCATACCTAGTCCGAAATGCTGTCAAAGGAATACTGTCCTCTACTACTCTTAATTGATGGTACCCCATCACCAAATTAAATTGGGAAAATACTCTGGCTAAACTCAATTGATCAAACAGATCATCTATTCTTGACAAAGGATACTTATGATCATCTTCTCATTCAGCTTACAGTATTGATGCATATCCTTAACGACCCATCTGGTTTCTTCATGAATACCGCGGCCGCTCTCCAAGGCGAATTTCTTGGTCTAATAAAATTCCTTCCTTCTAGATCCACTGGCTGCACCTTTAATTCCTTCATCTCGGTTGGTGTCATCCTGCTAGGTGGTCTACTTACAGGTTCAGCTCCTGGCACAATATCTATCTAAAACTCAACAGCTCATTTCGGTGGCAACCTTGTGACTGACCCAAAAACATCTGCAAACATTCTTGCTGCACGAACCTGACTTAGTCCTTCCCACACTTCCATTGCACTTAACAAAGCACAACTACTCCGATCAAAATTCTTTACTGAGAATATAGTTCGGTTATGACTATTAGGATGCCTTAGTGATTCTCCCCATCCTGGCAATATATCCTGGCCTCATACCTTCTCAACCAATCCATACCCAAAATGATTTTGAAGTCTATGAAATCGAGAATATACAGACTGCATATAAACTTATGACTTAATAAATTAAGTTCTAACTGGTCACGTCTCATCCCTAGAGTTACATACCCTACTATTGGATTCGCAACCCTTAAGGAAGCAACAAGGTATGTGGATTCTATGCACAACCTATCAACCAAATAGTATGATATAAATGAGTGTGATGCACTAGTATCAAATAGTACCCTAACTAGTATACTCTGAATCAAAAGCGCACCTTCCATCACAATTTTCCCTTTATCTAGAAGAAGATGGTGGTCATATAGCGAAAACCTTCTCTCTGTCCACCTTGACTGGCTTTGGACACTGATTCTTATAATTCCCAACTTAGTCACAGCTGAAGCATTTCACATTCTTCTTCTTTGCAAGCTTCTTCCCTCTGCTATGCGGCACTTGTGAGAATAATGACTTTTCTTGTTACACTTGAAGAAAATTAAATTAGCCTTTGCCTTCTTGGCAGTATTCCTTTTCTGGGCTCCCTTATTCTTAAAGATTTTCCTCTTTTTTCCCTGAGAACCCTGACATTTAACTGGCTTCTCCCTGACAGATACAGAAAGCATCTCTTCATGGCGAATGGCCATCTCCACCGCCACATTACATGGTTCTCGGATATGTGTCATGGTCATTCTAACAAGCTTAGTCCTTAATCCCCAAATAAACCTCTCATTCCTTCTGATGTTAGTATCTATAGTGGCATTATACATATTGAGACAGATAATCAAGCTTAGTAGCGTACTTGATTACTGACATTTCTCCCTTAACCAGATCCATGAACTTCCTCATCAACACCAACGTAGCAATCTCAGATAAAAACCTCTGCTCAAATCTCCTTCTGAAATTAGCTCATGTCAATTCTTCATCCGAAACTCCGACAGTCATATTATTCCACCAGTGAAGCACCGCTCCTTGCAACTTCCTAGAGGCCAGCCTCCTCTTTTGCTCATCATCCAATCCTAGACCAGTGAAGATCCTCTCATAGTGTAGTAGCCAGTTCTCAACCCCAACAACATCCTTTGTTCTAACAAATTGCTTTCCACCCAAACTGGTGCAGTCTCTGCTCAACTTAGCATAGTTATTCCCAACTGGAGCCACATGATTAGCTCCTCCAACATTTCCAGCCATACCAGCTTGCAAAAGATTGGCTAACAACTGATACACTATCTCTGCATCTACTGGCCAATTTCTAGCACCCATATTAGCTTCATCATTTTGGTTAGCATTAGCCTGTCGACCTTGGTTCCTCCGAGCATTAGGTCAAGCATTGCCATTTGTTGTGGTGCTTCCTCCACCTGGATTTCCTTTTTCGTTTTCTGGTCCCATATCTTATTTCTCGTAAATATGTGTACAAGCCTTAGTAAGATGCAGAAGAATGGTCTAAGATAGAGGGAATACGTGTGTGTGTGTGTGTGTGTGTGTGTGTATATCAAATACAAGCACATTATCATAGCGTTAACTCAAACCACGATCATATTTCCGATTTATCGGATTGTCTAAAAAAGATTTTAGGTTTATCTTTTCCTTTAAGTCTTCATAAACCTATGCTCTGATACTAACTTGTAACATCCTCCTACTTGGAAGCCCGAAATTAATGGCTACGGATGCTGCAGTCGTTTATAGTTATTAATCCTCGACGACCAAATACGACGGTGTTAGGTTCAATGATACACAAAAACACATGAATATGAATTTTTTTTAAAACTTCAAACAAGATCAAATTTCATTTCAAATCATTTCCAATTCATTACATAATCCTGTAATCGTAAACCACGTTCAAAGAAAATATATTTATTACAACATACGCCCAAAGCAACGTATGAAGATGCCCCCTTGGATTATCAGAGTATATATATATATATATACAATATAACAACTTTTCCATTACTAAAAACATAGCAGAATCAAATAAAAGAGAACTATAAATATCCAATCTACCTTCTGCACATAACCGAAAGTTTATTTTTCTAATGAGGTACCTGGATTCCTTAACCCTCGGACTGTTCAAAATAAATTTAACACCCGATAGTTTAACGAAAAAACAAAAACTTCGAGTCGGACATAAAGCCTGGTATGAATACTAATCTAACATCTCAAACCATTTAGATATCTAGTGAGACCACGCCACTTAGCGGAATGGATTTTCCCCTCACCAGTATCATAAAACCTTTATAAAACCATATACCGTGCTCCTGCATCCACAATGGTTGAAAATATAGTAATTTCAAAATATCATGATGATATGCGCATACGTTAAAATATTCTGGATTTCCCATCCTCTGTTTAAGTGACCCACTGTCATATTTATTTTCTAGGGTCACTATCAATCTATTAGTTTTCACGGGCTTACTAATAACCTTTATATAATATATGGGCTCCCTATCATATTTCATAGTTTTTAATAGTGCATTATGGACCTATTGGCCTGTCACGACCCGCCCTTCTCGGCCGTTGAAAATCGACACAAAATACGCCACAGTATAATATGCCGATAATCGAGTGTCGAAAAAGACAGATTGTAGGGAAAAAGAAGAAGATAGGAGGAAGAAGGAACTAAACAATAACAGAATCTCCCAATCGTAGCGGAACAAAATATAATAGTCAATAACAGATCTTTACACAAAATGAAAACTATATCTGTTTTATATATTACATCATCAGAGTATCCCAAACAACAACAATTACCAGACTGACAATTTCAAACAATCACAGCAGCGGATATAAACAAATACATTAATACGTCTCGAACTCCAGCTCCTCTTCTGAGTTCCACAACATCCTTTCCAGTAATCTATAATACTCAGTCTGACCCGAGCATTATAGTTAAATAATACCAGAGTCTGTTTGGAAAACCAACGTGATAAATCACACTCAAATTGATTATTAAAGTTTTCAAAATCCTTTGAAAAACAAAAGCATCTCGTAAGACCACGCCATAAATAAACATGTCGGGTATTTACCTTACGATAGCTAAAACATTTCTTATCAAAATCCTCTGATATTATAATAGTGTCTATATACAAATACTTATTCAAAATAGCCGAAATTGTTACATTCATTAAATTCCAGCTACTAGCCACAAAGTGGGTTCTACAATCAAAACCGTACAAGGCACGTAGCGAGAATGGATTTCAAACGAATGACTAGGCACTAGGGTACCACCTGTCACAGTACCTGGTTTAGATCAGCGTACCGAGGATCCACCCTAAATCCCCTACAACACAAGACCGGGACTACCCCTTACTGGATAATCTCGAGTAAGATCACTCTACGGTTGGGATTAGCAACCGCACCACTAAGCCGAATAAAAAGGGACATCTAGAGAGGGATGACCTCACCCTAATGGGTGCTACCCACTTAGCCTTGCTGCATAACCCTTGATTTTTAGTCATTCCCGTTGATGAGACTCAAGGCTAAGCGTTACCTTTTAGAACGTTTCACTTAGAATGCCCATCGTCCACCTGACGATGTTCCGAAAGCATTCATCCATACAAGTCCATTCCAGGTTCGAACGAAACCGAAGGCACTACTCCCACTACATCCATTTTGGAATCATCCTTAGGATTAGTAGCGACTAGCCCTTGCACTTCACTGCGCCATCTTCGAATCCAAACTCGTCTTCCTCACGAAAACGTACAAACCGGATCGAAGTGGTTTTCGAGAAATAAATCCCGATCCCGGTCTCTTCGAAACGATCAGCGCATTGGCCAATATTGATAGTCGGTTATTTAACTATCAATTTACATTAACAAACAACCATCAAACAATAAATAATTTCCTTAAATTATTTATTAATCTCAAAATATCTTCACAAGATATATCTCCACTTTCAAACCTTTTTTAAAACAGTTTTCGACCACACTCTTCTTATGGAATAAATTCCCAAATATATATTCCCACTGAAAACAACCAAGTCCAAATATTTTAGATTTAAAACAATTTAAATCACTTTTCTCAAAAATATACACTTAAAACATTTTAGAATAAAACTACTCTAAATCACTTTACTCAAGATAACAGTTATGAATTTTTATAATAAATTTCCAAGTAAAATTTCAGCCACAAAACTATCTTAAAATAAAAGTTTTATACAAATTACAAATATTAGAAAATTCCTTTTTAAAAACATAATGTCAATTTAACCTTTAAAAGAATTACTACTAAATTTATTTTGGATAGATATACTTTAAAATTCTAGAACAATTAAAAATAATAAATTCCTTTAAAACGTTCTTTTTAAAACCATTTTCAAAATTTGAACTTATACTAATAAAATTCCTCTGAAAAATATACTTGGCTTTCAGTCAATACACTTCCATCTCTGAATAAACCAAAGAACCATTTTAGAAATCCTACTCGGTTTATCTCAATTCAAATTTACGTTTCAATCCCGTAAATATCTTCCACCACTTTAAAACTAAAACTCCCTTATATTTTTAAACACATTTCCCATTTCCTGGAAATCACTTCCAAAATATATACTTAACTTATTTAAAATAAGTTGCTAAATTCTTTATTCAAAATATACTTTTGAAAATCTATAAAAATTTATTGGGTAGCTTAAATCAAAAATTTCCTTTTAATATAAAGTTATTATATCAAATACTTATAATAAAATTTCCGTTAGAAAACATAATACTAATTTACCTTTAAAATAATTAAATACCATAATTACTTAATTAAATATTTAATTTAACTTGAAATTAATTAAAAATAGTATTTTCTTCTGAAACATTCTAAAAAACACATTTTAAACTTCTAGTTTATACTTCGAAAGCTTTTCTTTGAAAACATACTTAGTTTTTCAAGAAAATACACTTCCCATCTTTTAAAAATAATTTGCACCTTCATATAGAAGTTCCCACCGGAAATCTATGCTTTCAAATTTATCTCTCGATAAATATTCCATTTCATTTATAAACCCAGTTTATAAATTTCCATTCCTCATTTCCTTTTAAATCATAATTTCAAAAACACTTCAAATTCCAAACCAATTTCCTGAATTAAATTCCCTTAAATTCATTATTTAAAAATCCACTTTCAATTCCCTTTTTAATCCCAATTTATTTTATTTTCATTTATATTTTAAAATGCCAGAGAATACTTACTCAATTATAACAAAGCACAGCTTAATTTGCAAATTAATCTATCACAGTATATAAATGAAATACATCATCAATTATGGAAATAATTTCTATATTGTGAGGAATCCAGTTGCATCCCTCCAACCTGTTTCCCTGATCCACAGATGTTAGCACACAAATAAATATCGATCCAATCTGATAATAATTATCATATTCAACTAATCAACCAATCAAACATTTAAATATTAGCTATTTAAATTAAATGACATCCAGATGTGAGTGAGATTAATTCACCTTGCGTTGGCGTTTCAATTTTAAACTAAATCGATCCTGTTCGATTTAATCCAAAATTTTCACTTGCTTGCTCCAAACGCCTTCGGATTTGCTGCAGCGCGTAGATTGCATCGCTGCGATTCCGACGCTTCTTGTTTCATTGAATTTTGAAAATGCATGCATGAGATATTCAGGTTAAAAGATTTGAATATAAAATTTACCCAAATTTTCTTTAAATTTTAAATTTTATTTCAAACCTAAGATCAGACCGTCGATCAAAAACAAGGCCGAAGCCAACTTCTTCTCTCATGCAACAACAGTTCGAACAAAACCCATTACTGCCGCCTCATAGGGTTCAAAACCGCTCCGCCTCTGGTCGACCGAAGAACGATCGAGCACCACTAGCCGGTAGCCATTCGCCGTCTCTTCCTCCACCACAACCACCATGGAGCTCGGCGCCCCAGATATACCGAATTGCATGCAAGAACGCGCCGCTTTCATGGCGCAATCTCTGACAATCCGTTCAATGATCTATGATCACCACCGTTCGAATCGAAGTGCACAGCGAGCTCTCCATCATTCCAGTTGGAAGAATTAACTAAAACCCGATGGATCGTTCCATAATTTGAGTTGAAAAGCAAAATTTCTCGGCCATAGAATTGTTTTAGTGGCAGATGAGAAAGGAAATAGGGTTTCTTCCCTAAAAACGTTATATAAACATTTTATAATAATTATTTTAATATTAAATTTACCAATTTACAAGATTTCGAACGAACTCCGAATTAGACATGCCGCCAGGCGTTTATAAGGTTTTACCCGCATTCTGAACACAATGGAACGTGTTTCGAAAGCTAATTCAATCATACGTGGAAGATAGCCTTTTGAATTGAGTTTAAATATTAATTTTCGATTTAAATTTCAACGCGTTTCTCACCCGTACGAACAAACGGCAACTCCAAACGCTATAAAATTTGAAATCCGATAATAATACATTATTACGGATCCAATGGAACTGGTTTCGTCGAATTCCGAGACTGTTCCCTGGAAGGCTATTTTAACTCGTCGATTAATTCGAGCGATTTCCAAAATCGTCGATATCACTTAAAATTTCACTTTTAAAATTTTACTAACTCTATTCTAAATCAAATAGAATTCATAATCATATTTGAAATCATTCTGATTCAATTGAAATCAAAATCTAATTATTTACATTATTAAAATATTAAATTTCATTATTAAAATAATATAAAATTCCAAATTTAGCTTATCGACCTTTGATTCCATCCAAAAATTCAATATTAAAAATCAAATCAAACAAGACCAAAAAGAAATCTTAGAAATCATTTTCATAACCATTTACATCCAGATTCACCTAATTATCCCAATTTCAAATATTTAATTATTATTATTCAAGTCCAATTGAATTGCCGTACTCGATATTGTAACTAATTATATTGATTTAACCAAAATCTTCTTACTTCATAATCAAATTATAGTTCACATTCAACATTTAAAATGAATTAAATGTTCAAATCCAACGACCAAAATTCCAGGTTGTTACATTCCTCCTCCTTATAAAAATTTCGTCCCCGAAATTTGCTAAGGTAGAAAAATGCTACTAAACTCGTTTACTTACCCAAACTTACTTAATTAAAAACTTACATTCACTTTACCAAAACTTTTAGCTCAAATTCTGTTATCCCATTTTTGGTCAAAACTGGAATATCAATGTTGTGTGCGTTTCCACCACGACCGAACCAAGAAGAAGTAGCCAGCAAGCGTATATAAGTCTGGGATTTCACTCATGATTCAAGTATAAAAGTCCATTCGGCATCAAAGGTTTAAAGTTTCATTCGGCAATGTAGAGCGAAATCTCATTCGGCATTCAAGATGCCTTGGTTCATCCGGCATTCCCAATACAAGAGCTCATTCGGCACCGTCATAGCCGAACCAAGCTCCATCCCTACCACCGATCCAGGAGAAGGAGACCACCGGTCCAACTCCATCTCCACACCACTACCGAACCAAGCCTCACCTCCAACAACTACCGATCCGGGCCACCTCCTACCGAACCAACCCACACCGAACCAGATCCCCTCTTCTCCATCACCAGACCAAACTCCACTTAGCCACTGCCGGACCAAAGTCCCACCGAACCAACTCTCCACCCAAGCCATGCCGAACCAACTCACTCCAACCACTACCGGACCAAGTGGATACCGATCCAACATCGCCAGACCAGATTGCTTCAGCCCAGGCCCACCAGCAGCTATATACATCCAGAACCCCTACCCCCAGCCTCACTCTATAAATAGAGGGGCAGGGGTACAACAATGGCAGACAAGTTTGAGAGCCCAAGCACGGAAGGAACTTTCAAACAACTTTCATATACTTGTAACCAAAGCTTTGTATTTGTAATCTGAAGAGAAAAGGAGAATAACATATAAAGTGGACGTAGTCACGTTCTGGCCGAACCACTATAAATCTGTGTGTCTTTTACAGTTTAGTCTCTGCTTTTTACATATTTGCGTAAATCACCCAAATCACTAAGAACAACATATAATCAACTAAATCGTACGACTTTGAGGTGTTTGCCCATTTTTTGCGCAAACATTTTGGTGCTTTCACTGAGAATTGAACTCAAGGACCTACCGCTTGGAAGTTGAATTTGAGAGTTTAGAGATTCAGATTGGAAGAGTCATGGCGAGACAATCAAGCAGAAGGCCAAGGCCAGAGCAGAGTCAACAGGAAGGGAGTCAAGAGGCTTCCTCAGAAGCAAACCAAGCTTCAGCCTTCATCACCAGGGATGAGATGGAGGCTATGATGAGAAGACAAGAATAGATGATCCAGAACTTGCTTCAGCAAATTGGGCAACTTGGAGCACAAAACCAAGGAGCAACTGGAGTTCAGAACGGAGGAGGACCATCTGGCGTAGCACCAGAGCTAGGGGCACTCACGCAGAGCATGTTGACCCGACCCCGGGAAGAGAGATGTGGGCATCCGAGCCACCTGGTAGCAATAAGGGAATGAACGTTCAGCCAGGGAGGCATACACATGAAAACTCCCACGGACTCGGAGGGCAGGTCGAAGGCAGTGAACGAGGACTACAGCTTGAAGACAATGACAGATTAGCAGAGATGGTTAGAAGAGCTATGAGAGGCGGTTTAGTAAACAGAGACTTGGAAGATGTAAATAGGAGTCCTTTTTCTTCTGCGATTAGGATGGCTAGAAACCCACCAGAATTCAAGCTACCATCAGTAGAGATGTACGATGGGAGGACAGACCCTGCGGTCCATCTTACTAAGTATATGAGGCACATGGAAGTGCTAGGGGCATCACAGGAGGTCATGGCCCGGTGCTTTCCACTGTATTTGACGGACATTGCAGCGTTATGGTTTAGGCAACTGGAGAGCGACTCCATAGGAACGTGGGAAGATTTAACTGAGAGATTCATGAGGCAATTCAGGGTTCATATTACGAGACCCAAGAATGTGATGACTTTGGCAACCTTGAAGCAGAAAACTGGAGAGACTTTGAGGAGCTTTCTAACGCGATTTAATGCGGCGACATCATCTGTGGATCGACCAGATCCATCTATGGTCATGATGGCGGCTGTATTTGGAATAGCTGATAGTACAGAGTTCAAGAATTCGTTAACTAAGGATCCGCCTATGGATCTGGGAGAGTTCTATCATGAGGCTGAAAAGTTTCTACGTTTGGAAGATGCTAGTGCAGAAAGAGAGGAAGAAGATGACGTTTACGCAATCAAGAGCGGAAACCCACCTGGAAAGGGTGCGGAGACTAGCAAAGGAAAGAGAAAGGGTGAGGATAATGATGACAGGACAAATCGGCAACGGAGGGAGCCGCGATTCACCACTCACACTGAGCTGAATGAGAGTCTGGAACGAATTTATCAGGATACCAAGGAGCGTGTTCCGTATCGTAGACCAATACGAAGGGATCCAACCTCTGACGAAAGAAAATCAGATAAGTTTTGTGTATTCCATGAATTAAACGGTCATAACACTAATGATTGTAGGCATTTGAAGGACGAGGTAGAAGGGCATATCAGGAACGACATGCTCCTTCAGTATGTGAGGAGGCGAACTCCAGCTGTGGAGCCAGAGCGACCATCGCCTACATCGGCTAGAGGTGACCCTGGATCGGGGCACCGTTTGATTATCCATTGATTGCTTGATTAAAATAATGATGAACAAGTTGTAAACCTCTCGCTAACACGGTTAAATCATTTACACATGTGAGCGATCGCGCACGATCCATAGGCATGCTCTGAATGACTACCAGCCGCGTTATAGTAAGAGTTTACGCTTTGACATCTTCATTCTGCTCTTTGCTTTGATTTTGATTTGAGCATTTAAATTCTTCCTGTTTGGACATGTCTGCTGTAAGGTTCATATGATTATTGCTTTAACATTTACAATTCTATGGAAAAATTACTTGTACGCCCGTGGATCGCGAACGGTCCATGAGCACCTCTTGCATGGCAGTGAACTGCCGAAGTCTTTGATTCGGAAACTCCCCCAAACAATAACTCCGGCACTGATAATATTAAGTCCCCCCCGGGCACACTCACTCGCTCGAACGGCACCCGACCTCGAACGGTCACAAATCGCCTTGAACGGCACCCGACTTCGATCAGTCACAATTCGCCTCGAACGGCACCCGACTTCGATCAGTCACAATTCGCCTCGAACGGCACCCGACCTCGAACGGTCACAACTCGCCTCGAATGGCACCCGACCTCGAACGGTCACAACTCGCCTCGAACGGCACCCGACCTCGAACGGTCACAATTCGCCTCGAACGGCACCCGACTTCGAACAGTCACAAACTCGCCTCGAACGGCACAACTCATCTCGCCACAAATGGCTCGATCGCGAAAGGTCGCCATTTGAGGTCCACCCCCTGACCGCCAACAGTCGCACCTTACCACGAATGGCTCGATCTCGAACGATCGTCATCCGAAGTAAGGCGCTTGACCGCGAATGGTCCCATTTCATCTTTTGCCGCGAACGGCACCGGCCATGAACGGCACCGGCCATGAACGGTCACATTTCACCCCAAGTGGCTTGATCGCGGACGGTCGCCATTTGAGGTCCGCCCTCTGACCGGGCTCGGTCGCACTTTACCTCGAATGGCTCGATCCCGAACAGTCGTCATTTGAAGTAAAGCGCTTGACCATGAACGATCACATTCCACCTCAAATGACTCGATCTCGAACGATCGTCGCATGGATTTAGACGCTTGACCGCGAACGGTCGCACTTCACCTCAAATGACTCGATCGCGAACGGTCGTCGTTTGAAGTTAGGCGCTTGACCATGAACGGCCGCGCTTCATCCCAAATAGCTCGATCCCGAACGGTCGTCATTTGGGGCCATATAAAATATCAAGCTCTTTACAGGTTGTCAACAGGATATGAACATCCAGCTCATGGCATTGCAAAACACGCCTTCCTACCGCAAGGACATCAACAGGATATGAACATCCAGCTCATGGCATTACAAAACACGCCTTCCTATCGCAAGGCATGTTTTGGGGGGCATAGTGTTATCCCATTTTTGGTCAAAACTGGAATATCAATGTTGTGTGCGTTTCCACCACAAACGAACCAAGAAGAAGCAGCCAGCAAGCGTATATAAGACTGGGATTTCACTCATGATTCAAGTATAAAAGTCCATTCGGTATCAAAGGTTTAAAGTTTCATTCGGCAATGTAGAGGGAAATCTCATTCGACATTCAAGATGCCTTGGTTCATCCGACATTCCCAATACAAGAGCTCATTCGGCACCCTCATAGCCGAACCAAGCTCCATCCCTACCACCGATCCAGGAGAAGGAGACCACCGGTCCAACTCCATCTCCACACCACTACAGAACCAAGCCTCACCTCCAACAACTACCGATCCGGGCCACCTCCTACCGAACCAACCCACACCGAACCAGATCCCCTCTTCTCCATCACCGGACCAAACTCCACTTAGCCACTGCCGGACTAACGTCCCACCGAACCAACTCTCCACCCAAGCCATGCCGAACCAACTCACTCCAACCACTACCGGACCAAGTGGATACCGATCCAACATCGCCAGACCAGATTGCTTCAGCCCAGGCCCACCAGCAGCTATATACATCCAGAACCCCTACCCCCAGCCTCACTCTATAAATAGAGGGGCAGGGGTACAACAATGGCAGACAAGTTTGAGAGCTCAAGCACGGAAGGAACTTTCAAACAACTTTCATATACTTGTAACCAAAGCTTTGTACTTGTAATCTGAAGAGAAAAGGAGAATAACATATAAAGTGGACGTAGGCACGTTCTGGCCGAACCACTATAAATCTGTGTGTCTTTTACAGTTTAGTCTCTGCTTTTTACATATTTGCGTAAATCACCCAAATCACTAAGAACAACATATAATCAACTAAATCATACGACTTTGAGGTGTTTGCCCATTTTTTGTGCAAACAAATTCCAAAACCATTTACTTTATTTTTAACTCAAAACCTTGTTTTTAACCTAATTCAAAAATCACTTTTCTAGTCTACCCAAAATTTCCAAAAATTTTCTAACTTTCCAAAATTTTTGAAATTTTTTGACAGCGTCTCCTTTGTACGGAGAGCGCACAATATCCCAATAGACACAAATATATATGCATCGACCCACACGGTCGGAAAACCAAAAATACCACAATATATATATATATATATATATATCATTTTTCAATCTTATTGCATAGGCGTACCTTAAATTAGCATTTTAAAAGCAAGCAGCTAATATATATTGCATATACGCGCTCCAACTCTATCGATTGTCTCCTATACCTATACTTACTCAAACAAGCCATAAGTTTTCAATAATATAAGATTTATAACATCCTTCCATATATTAATCTTAGCCAAACACCTCAATTACATAGTTCAAACAAACAAATTTCATAATTCAACCTGTTATCCATATATTATACGCAAATCCCATGATTTCAATCACCATTTTAATTTCGTAACAAATCCAACTTCATTTTATTTCACTTGAATGATTTACATTCAAGTTTACTATTCTCAATTCATATTGTTGAATATGCGCTTACATGATTTTTGTTTGATGATAATAAACATATATACATTCGTTTAAATGTATTTGATAATATACTATTTTATTCACAGATTAAATAAATATTTGCAGAATAAAATAAATAACACGAAATTTGAATTCAAACGAATATTTTATTCAAACAAATATTTATTACATCTTTGAACAGTACAATTTCAAGCTCTCACTATAACTATACAACTTTGATTACAATTACATCACATTTCACATTTACAATTCACCTCACTACATATCACTCACACTCGTAATTATATTCAACTTCATTCCAGTTTGAATCCAGCATCTGAGCGATCTGCAAAAATATAAACTAACGCAGTAAAATTGAAAAAGAAATATTTTTGCAGTATAAAATAAAACATGAATTTTAAAAATATAATTTGCCTCAGTTATTTGGGTTGTTCGTCATCATTTAAATTTGAATTCATCATACACGAACAACTTGTGACATACACAGTGTATCACTGTATATGCCACAAGGCCGTGCACACCGATATATACACTTGATAATGCTACAGGGACAGATGAGCACAGGTCAAACCCAAATGCAAAGCCGGGTTCAACGCACGTGCAATATATTTAAAATCACGACACAAGCACAAGGTCAAATCCTATTTTTGAAACTGGATTCAACACAAGGCGACATGATATGAATGCAACGAAGACCAACATCAAAATGGACTGCAACATGGATATCACAATCAAACTGCAACAAGGCAACTAGGAATGAACAGAACATAACAGCAACCCAACTGCAATACTGCGACAACAAGGCATTGCAACCAGCAGATTACTGCAAACCAGGGACAGTAACAAATATGCAAAAGTCAAGACCAACCAGAGTACAACTACTGAAGCTCAAGTATACCACAATATCAACAAACCCAAATGCCCAGACCAACAACAACAAATACAACTTTAATGCAAACAGTCAAGTTAATGCACAATGATGAACAAGGCAACAGTGAAGTACAATATCAATTCCAATGAATTGAAACTCAACTGTATGAAAAGTGTTTCAGTAATGAACAAAGACCAGGCTACACAATATCAAGGTGAAACCAAATATACACAAGTGCAGTGACCAGAAACTCAAGCTTCAAAAAGCTACAGCAACAATGCAAACTACAGGAATTCCAGTTACAACAAAGTACAAGTACAAGTCATAGCAATGCATGCAATAGGTCAGAAACAATTATGCAATAGTGAAAAACACAAGTCGAAGTTGTCAATGCACAAATGCACCAAATACCAAGATCAACACAGCAACTCAAATGACTCAAGTGTACACAAGTGAAGCCAAGCTTCAAACAATGAGTGCATGCTACAACAATCAAGACCACAGCTACTACACAACACAGACAACAAGTAATACAAATGCACAACAACATGAATACTGAAACAATCAAGGACCGAGCAACTGTACATATGCACATATATGAAGATCAATACCAAATGAAGACTCATGAACAACCTGAACCAAACCCAGTACATCTGACTCAAACCAAATGCACCAGTGCAACAACTCCAGATTTCAATAACTACAACATGAGATGCAGAAATACTTATACAGGACAAAGCATAACCGAAGTCTACTCGAGATGTACAAGATGGAATTCAACACCGTGGTGACCACGTAACAAATTCAAAGACATGGATTTGCATACACAAAACCAGTGCCGAAGTCACAATTGAACCAAGTCAGTATGTTGAAAAAGTCAGAAATGTGGTGGTAAAGAAATCAAATCAATACCGTGTGAATCAAGCTACCAAAAATACGAAATTGACAAAGTCAGTGAAATCACGAGCATTCAAGTATGATCGAATGGCCAAAGCAATATCAATAGACAAATTCAAATTAAAATATACGACGCAAATCTAGGGTTACAAACCCTATATAAATTGACATCATCATCGGCAATTATTTGTATCGAGTTCAAGCATCAACCAGAAAAAGAAAAAGTAATAAAGTACTCACCAAAATTGAAATCGAACTCGATCAATCGAAGTAGCCGAAGCAAGGTACAAGGAGGCAGTCAATCGACAGGGCAAAGACGAAAATCACAAAATCGATCGACTAAAATAATATCGGCATCTTCGATTCTAGCCCTAATTAATTGAAGGAAGAGGAACAAACAAGAGCCGAAGCCCTAATCTCATCTGAAGAACAAGCCGACATTGTCACAAAGAAAATAAAAAGATTCGGGTTAAAGAATAATATTGGGCCGGCGTGTTTTATTTGTTTCTTAAGGGTTTTTTTATTTATATTAGGGCCATTTTATTTTAACTGTTTTAATTGTATTTTCCTGTTTTTTTTTAAACCGTTTATATTTTCTAGTCGTGTGACTAGGGGACAAGCTACGGTGTGTAGCTTGAGAATTCGCAACTCGGTAGTTGAGTTGTGGCAGGGTTTTGAGCGTAGAGTTAGATTAGTCAATAGCGGTGTATAGCGAGTTTACGTGTGTAAGCGAGGGACTATCTAATTTCTAGTAGAAACCTTGGGGGCAGCACGTAGGCAGGGTTTTGCCGAAGCTGGGTAAATTCTGTATTGTTCTGTTTTATTCTGTTATTTATATTCTGCTATATCTGTGCTGCTATTCTGTGATCAGAATTGAAATTAATTTACAAGCTTCCGCGATTAATTTTTAATAATTTACACTATCACCCTATTCACCCCCCCTCTAGGGTGAAATCGATCCTACAAGTGGTATCAGAGCTAGGAATAGAAGTCAACATTTGTTTTAAAATTTCTATTTTTTTGAAAAAATCAGTTTTTGTTTAAAAATTCGAATTTTTAAAATGGCTTCTTTTAATAATGCTTTTGCAGAAGGTCAATCCATAGTTAGACCACCAATGTTCAATGGTGAATATGCTTTTTGGAAAAATAGGATGAAATTTTTTTTGAAAACCATTGACGCTTGGGATATTATTGAAACAGGTTATAGGATACCAACTATAACTGTAGATAATCAGGAAATAGAGAAACCAAAGGAAAAATGGACAGAATTAGAAAATAAATTACAGAATACTAATGCTAAAGCTATGAATTCTATTATCTGTTCATTAGATCAATTTGAATTTAATCGTGTCTCACATTGTCTAACTGCGCAGGAAATATGGCACATACTAGAAGTGACTCACGAAGGAACATCTCAAGTCAAAGAATCTCGCCTTGCCATGCTAAGCAGCGAATACGAGAACTTTACAATGGCAAAGGAAGAAAATGTCAAAGAGATGTACGGACGACTTTCCAACATCGTATACAAATCAAAAGCTCTCGGAAAAACATACACCGAATTGGAAATAGTCCGTAAAATCCTCAGAGTCCTTCCACGAAGCTTTGAAGCAAAAGTAACTGCCATTCAAGAATCGAAAGATTTAAAACAACTCAAAGTCGAAGAACTCATCGGAAATCTCACCACTTATGAGCTAGAAATGAAATTCAAGGAAGAGCGTGAAGGTGGAGATACTCGAAAGAAATCAATAGCTCTCAAAGGAACAACTGAAAGTGATGATGAAAATGATGACGATGATGATGGAGCAGCAGAGCTAGCGCTACTAATAAAGAAATTTAAAAAGTGGAATCGCAAATACGGAAATCCAGCTCGAAATCATGAATTGAAAAACAGAATAGGCAAAGCACTAGACAACCCAGAAGATCAGAAAATCATCTGTTACAAATGCAACAAACCCGGCCATATCAAGCCACAATGTCCTCAAAAACGATCAAATCAAGGAAAGAAACTAAAGAAGAAAAGCTTTGCGGCTACTTGGGATGAAACTGACGAAGATGAAAGTGATAACACCGAGAGTGAGAGTGAAAAAGCAAATATGTGTCTTCATGGTGAAGTTACAGACAGTGATGACGACGAGCCAAGCGAGGTATCAAAACTCACTCATTCTGAATTACTAATTTATTTCCATGAAGTAAATGGCTGTTATGAACGACTTAGGGAAAAATATGCTAAACTTGAATCTCAAAAGGATACTTTGATAGAATGCAATAAACAACTTGATCAATTAGTTAAGAACTATCAATGTAGAATTCCTAAGTGTGATAAGTGTCCAACATTTGAAGAAGAAATTAAAAAATCGGAAATCAATATAAAATCACTTGAAAATGAAATTCTGATTTTAAAAGAGAATGAAAATACTAGGAGAGAGAATTCTATTAAAAAGTGCACACAGTTGTTAAACGAAAATGAATCTCTCAAATCACAAGTTCAACAATTGTCAACGACTTTAGTTAAATTTTCAAAAAGTGAAAAATCGTTGAATATGCTATTAGGAAAGCAAACTGTTAATACGGTTAGACAAGGACTTGGATATAATAATTCGAAAATTGTTGAAAACAAGATTAATCAAGTTAATTCTATGTGCACAATTTGTAGAAAATTTGGACACGGTCACAATAATTGTTGGTATAGACCCAAACATGTGAAAACTATACCGATTTGGGTTTCAAAAGGCACAAATATAAAATCTCTCAAAGTTAAACAAATTTGGGTGCCAAAGGGAACAATTATAAATAGTTTTGGGTCTACACAAAATCATTTTTCAAAATTTTCTGCCACTAACAACCATGGACCTATAAAAACAAATAGGTCACTAAACTCTCTTCTCGTGTAGGTATGCTGGCAGGCTAAGGAACAACAGCAATGGTACTTGGATTCTGGCTGTTCCAGGCACATGACAGGCGATAAATCGAAGTTCCTTAGCCTAGAAAAGTACAAAGGTGGCAGAGTCACAATGGGGAACAATGACAAGTGTAAAATTGTCGGTAAAGGTAAAGTAGGTAACAATACATTTACCTTAAATGACGTTTTATATGTTGAAAATCTGCACCACAATTTGATATCAATCAGCCAGCTATGTGATAAAGGTATGAATGTTATCTTTGATTCTGACATGTGCAAAAGTGTTGACAAATCATCAAAAGAAATCTTATTTTCAGGAAAAAGGAAAGGTAATATATATTCTCTATCTTTTGATGATCTCATCCTCTCTAAATGCTTGGTAGCTAAGGATATAGAAGTGAATTTATGGCATAGACGTTTAGGGCATGCTAGTATGAACTTATTAAACAAATTAAAAAGGAAAAGTTTGGTAAGAGGGTTGCCATCACATGAGTTTGAAACTGAAAACATCTGTAAAGCATGTACTTTGGGAAAACTTAGAAAATCATCGTTTCATGCCAAAAACAATGTAAGCACTTCTAGAGTTCTTGAACTAATTCATATGGATCTATTTGGACCTAATGACATTGCTAGCTTAGGAGGCAAGAAATATTGCTTTGTGTTAGTTGATGATTACTCAAGATATACATGGATATACTTCTTAGCTAAAAAATCAGAAACTTTTTCATACTTCACAAGATTCGCAAAATTCGTGCAAAATGAAAAAGAAGTCTCTATTGTTTCGTTAAGAAGTGATCATGGTGGAGAATTTGAAAATTATGAATTTGAAACTTACTGTGATGAAAACGGAATCAAACATGAGTTCTCTGCACCACGTACTCCACAACAAAATGGGGTAGTTGAGAGAAAGAATCGTACTTTACAAGAATTGGCTAGGTCTATGTTAAATGAATATGAACTACCTCTGCATCTCTGGGCAGAAGCTGTAAATACAGCATGTTATGTAATAAATAGAGTTATCATCAGACCGATTCTTAACAAAACCCCCTATGAGTTATGGTTCAACAAAAAACCAAACATCGCTTACTTCAAAGTGTTTGGATGTCCTTGCTATATTCTTAATACAGGTGATCAGTTAGGAAAATTTGAAGCAAAGGCTGATGATGGTATCTTCATGGGTTACTCTTCGAGAAGCAAAGCTTATAGAGTCTACAACAAAAAGACTAAAACAATCGTAGAGTCAATCAATGTGAAATTTGATGAAGGCATTGACGAACAGAATACATCCAAAAGCAATGTTGAAGAGGAGAAAGAAAAAGATGAATTTGAAAAACCAAAAGAAACTGCTAGAGAAACTACCACAACTCAAGAAGTCAGAAGAAATCTGGATCCAGAAAAGCTGAAATACAAAACAGACCATCCACCAGAATTGGTAATTGGAAACCCTATAGCAGGTATACAAACTCGTTCATCCTTTAAAAATCTATGTGATCTGTGCTTGTATAGTGGATTTATTTCAGAAATAGAACCAAATAGCATAGATTCAGCCCTTAATGATGAAAACTGGTTCATGGCCATGCAAGAAGAACTAAATCAGTTTGAACGAAATAATGTTTGGAGTCTAGCACCTAGACCTAAGGATTATCCAGTTATAGGAACAAAATGGATTTTTAAAAATAAATATGATGAATCTGGAAATATAATTAGAAATAAAGCTAGACTAGTTGCTAAAGGATACAATCAAATTGAAGGAGTTGACTTTGATGAAACCTTTGCGCCTGTAGCTAGACTAGAATCAATTAGAATATTGTTAGCGTTTGCTTGCTACAAAGGATTTAAACTAAGACAAATGGATATTAAGAGTGCTTTTCTTAATGGAGTTTTAAAAGAAGATGTGTTTGTTGAACAACCAGAAGGTTTTGAAAGTCATGAATATCCAAACCATGTATACAAACTAAAGAAGGCATTATATGGATTAAAACAAGCTCCCAGAGCTTGGTATGAATGTCTTACTTCTTATCTCCTTGAAAATGGGTTCAAAAAGGGATGTGTAGATACCACACTATTTCTGTTGCATGAAAACAATGATATTTTGATTGTTCAAATATATGTTGATGACATCATTTATGGTGCTACTAACAAGTTATTGTATGAGAAATTTGAAAAAGTCATGCAGGAAAAGTTTGAAATGAGCTTGGTTGGAGAGTTAAAATTCTTTTTAGGATTTCAAATCCAACAAAGCAATAAAGGCACATTCATTTCTCAAACAAAATATATTAGGGAACTTGTCAACAAATTTGGATTGAAAGATGCTAAACCTGCAAGAACTCCCATGAGTACAACACTTAAACTTGACAAAGATGAAAAGGGTAAGACAGTTGATCAAAAGCTGTACAGAGGTATGATTGGATCACTCCTTTATCTTACCGCCTCTAGACCTGACATTATGTTTTCTGTCTGCTTATGTGCGCGTTTTCAATCTAACCCAAAAGAATCTCATTTAAAAGCTGTTAAAAGGATTATAAGATATTTATTGCACACCCCACGGTTTGGTCTTTGGTATCCATCAAATGATAATTTTGAATTGAAAGGTTTTTCAGATGCTGATTATGCTGGAAATTTGGTTGATAGAAAAAGTACTAGTGGAGCATGTTTTATGTTAGGACATTCATTAGTTGCATGGTCGAGTAGAAAACAAAATTGTATTGCATTATCCACAACAGAAGCAGAGTATATTGCTTTGAGCGGTTGCTCTGCTCAAATCTTATGGATGATACAAACTTTGCATGACTATGGCCTAAATTTTAAACGTGTACCACTAATGTGTGATAGCAAAAGCGCAATTGATCTCACAAATAATCCTGTACATCATTCGCGAACAAAACATATAGATGTAAGACATCATTTTATTAGAGATCATATTTCCAAAGAAAATATCTGCATAAATTTTATTTCAACTGATTCTCAATTGGCAGACATCTTTACAAAACCCCTACCAGAAAATAGTTTTTGTAAACTACGACTCAGTCTAGGTGTTTTAGAAATTTGCTGAATATTTAACATTTTTTTTCTCCCTACAAATTATCGAAAAGAAAAATAGTGATTGAAAAAAGTGATGAGTGTTGATATTGATTATATATTATAACTCGAGAAAGTATAATTAGAAAATTTCTTTAGAAATGTAAACAAGAGTTATAAAACTTTTTGTTTGTAAAAATTCCATGACCATCTCTATGTCTATCATGTTTCTAACAACCATCACTCATCAAAATTCTATATAGTTTGTCGATATGTGGTATTTTAAACAGGAATCGTTCGTTTTTCATTTTCACATTTTAAAAAAAAAATAAAAAAATAAAAAAAAAATAAAAAAAAATAAAAACAAAAATAAATAAATACCAAAGTATTCACTCTCGTTTAAAAGTCCTCACGGTTATGCATGGGTGAATTACTTGGAATTTGTTATGTGCTTCCATGCTCTTTTAAAAGTCCTCACGGTTATGCATGTATGGAATGCATATCAAAAGTTGATTTTTTTTTCTTTCTTTTAAAATAAACAAGTTGATTCTAATCCCATTTAAAAGTCCTCACGGTTATGCGTGGTTAGAAGATACTTGAATTCATTTTTAAAATAAAATAAAATTGGAATACTACTAATCTCATTTAAAAGTCCTAACGGTTATGCATGATTAGTAGATATTCAAATTCCTGATATAAAAATACCACAAATAGACACAATTGTATGGTTTTATATGATGACATCATCTCCATCATTCTAAAAGTGGAATATGCGCCTAACAATATTTTTATGATTTTTGTTTGATTTTCTATTGAAATTTAATATTTATATTCAATTGGGTTTTAATGTTGGATTAATATCGATTACTTTATCTCTATTTTTCTCTATTTCTATTATTCTTTTGCTGATAACAAAAGGGGGAGAGAAAAGTTAAGATTTTGTCAAATAGAATCAATCAAAGGTCAAACAATTTTCCATTTGCATCTAGGCTCATTTTTATTTGTATGCATATATGTAGGGGGAGTATTGTGTAGAGAGGAGCATTTAAATAGGGGGAGCAATTAGGATATAACTATGATCAAATACATTTAATATTTTCAAAATCTTAAATATATGTTTGTTATCATCAAAAGGGGGAGATTGTTGAATATGCGCTTACATGATTTTTGTTTGATGATAATAAACATATATACATTCGTTTAAATGTATTTGATAATATACTATTTTATTCACAGATTAAATAAATATTTGCAGAATAAAATAAATAACACGAAATTTGAATTCAAACGAATATTTTATTCAAACAAATATTTATTACATCTTTGAACAGTACAATTTCAAGCTCTCACTATAACTATACAACTTTGATTACAATTACATCACATTTCACATTTACAATTCACCTCACTACATATCACTCACACTCGTAATTATATTCAACTTCATTCCAGTTTGAATCCAGCATCTGAGCGATCTGCAAAAATATAAACTAACGCAGTAAAATTGAAAAAGAAATATTTTTGCAGTATAAAATAAAACGTGAATTTTAAAAATATAATTTGCCTCAGTTATTTGGGTTGTTCGTCATCATTTAAATTTGAATTCATCATACACGAACAACTTGTGACATACACAGTGTATCACTGTATATGCCACAAGGCCGTGCACACCGATATATACACTTGATAATGCTACAGGGACAGATGAGCACAGGTCAAACCCAAATGCAAAGCCGGGTTCAACGCACGTGCAATATATTTAAAATCACGACACAAGCACAAGGTCAAATCCTATTTTTGAAACTGGATTCAACACAAGGCGACATGATATGAATGCAACGGAGACCAACATCAAAATGGACTGCAACATGGATATCACAATCAAACTGCAACAAGGCAACTAGGAATGAACAGAACATAACAGCAACCCAACTGCAATACTGCGACAACAAGGCATTGCAACCAGCAGATTACTGCAAACCAGGGACAGTAACAAATATGCAAAAGTCAAGACCAACCAGAGTACAACTACTGAAGCTCAAGTATACCACAATATCAACAAACCCAAATGCCCAGACCAACAACAACAAATACAACTTTAATGCAAACAGTCAAGTTAATGCACAATGATGAACAAGGCAACAGTGAAGTACAATATCAATTCCAATGAATTGAAACTCAACTGTATGAAAAGTGTTTCAGTAATGAACAAAGACCAGGCTACACAATATCAAGGTGAAACCAAATATACACAAGTGCAGTGACCAGAAACTCAAGCTTCAAAAAGCTACAGCAACAATGCAAACTACAGGAATTCCAGTTACAACAAAGTACAAGTACAAGTCATAGCAATGCATGCAATAGGTCAGAAACAATTATGCAATAGTGAAAAACACAAGTCGAAGTTGTCAATGCACAAATGCACCAAATACCAAGATCAACACAGCAACTCAAATGACTCAAGTGTACACAAGTGAAGCCAAGCTTCAAACAATGAGTGCATGCTACAACAATCAAGACCACAGCTACTACACAACACAGACAACAAGTAATACAAATGCACAACAACATGAATACTGAAACAATCAAGGACCGAGCAACTGTACATATGCACATATATGAAGATCAATACCAAATGAAGACTCATGAACAACCTGAACCAAACCCAGTACATCTGACTCAAACCAAATGCACCAGTGCAACAACTCCAGATTTCAATAACTACAACATGAGATGCAGAAATACTTATACAGGACAAAGCATAACCGAAGTCTACTCGAGATGTACAAGATGGAATTCAACACCGTGGTGACCACGTAACAAATTCAAAGACATGGATTTGCATACACAAAACCAGTGCCGAAGTCACAATTGAACCAAGTCAGTATGTTGAAAAAGTCAGAAATGTGGTGGTAAAGAAATCAAATCAATACCGTGTGAATCAAGCTACCAAAAATACGAAATTGACAAAGTCAGTGAAATCACGAGCATTCAAGTATGATCGAATGGCCAAAGCAATATCAGTAGACAAATTCAAATTAAAATATACGACGCAAATCTAGGGTTACAAACCCTATATAAATTGACATCATCATCGACAATTATTTGTATCGAGTTCAAGCATCAACCAGAAAAAGAAAAAGTAATAAAGTACTCACCAAAATTGAAATCGAACTCGATCAATCGAAGTAGCCGAAGCAAGGTACAAGGAGGCAGTCAATCGACAGGGCAAAGACGAAAATCACAAAATCGATCGACTAAAATAATATCGGCATCTTCGATTCTAGCCCTAATTAATTGAAGGAAGAGGAACAAACAAGAGCCGAAGCCCTAATCTCATCTGAAGAACAAGCCGACATTGTCACAAAGAAAATAAAAAGATTCGGGTTAAAGAATAATATTGGGCCGGCGTGTTTTATTTGTTTCTTAAGGGTTTTTTTATTTATATTAGGGCCATTTTATTTTAACTGTTTTAATTGTATTTTCCTGTTTTTTTTAGACCGTTTATATTTTCTAGTCGTGTGACTAGGGGACAAGCTACGGTGTGTAGCTTGAGAATTCGCAACTCGGTAGTTGAGTTGTGGCAGGGTTTTGAGCGTAGAGTTAGATTAGTCAATAGCGGTGTATAGCGAGTTTACGTGTGTAAGCGAGGGACTATCTAATTTCTAGTAGAAACCTTGGGGGCAGCACGTAGGCAGGGTTTTGCCGAAGCTGGGTAAATTCTGTATTGTTCTGTTTTATTCTGTTATTTATATTCTGCTATATCTGTGTTGCTATTCTGTGATCAGAATTGAAATTAATTTACAAGCTTCCGCGATTAATTTTTAATAATTTACACTATCACCCTATTCACCCCCCCTCTAGGGTGAAATCGATCCTACACATATTTACCATAACCAATTCAAAATTACTTCAATATGATCAACATGTGCCTACTTACATCAATTTACTTCAATTCAATTCCAAATTGATTCACAATCAAAATTTTATTTTTAAATTTGATATATTTGCATTTCTTTTATGATCCACTTTCATTTATATGCAAAACCACTTAATTAGATCCCAATCCATTCCAATTTATTCAAAAACCAACTTTATTTGCTTTTTAAATCAATTCAATTCCGTTTACAACAAACAATCAATTTCCACGCAAATTTTAAAGTTATCCATGCAAGTAACCATCACTTAAGCTTATAACCATTTAAAATTAATTCCATCTCAATCTATATCAGTTTTATTTCATTCGGAATTATTCATAACCCAAACAATTTTTACCTCATCACCATTTTTACATCAAATCCCTATTCTCATTTCAAGTTCATCATCCAACTTAAGTTTATATTACTATCATTCCATTCTGGATTATTTACAACTCATACATTCTTATTTCATTACGATAAGAAATTAAAATTCTTTCACTTGCATTAAAATTTTATTATCTAAACAAATTTCATTCAAGACCCCTTATAAAGCTCGACCACAATCATTTTCCAATTGCTTAAGTTATTTCAATAACAAAATAACTCCATTTCTTCTCACCTTAATCTTATTTCCATTTTAATTTGATTCTTATTCAATCAAATTCCAATCCATTACAAATTTTAATTCAATTTGTTTACTTACTCAATCCATTTTAAATTTATTTACCTTCTCAATTCATTTCTGAATTTATTAATAACATAACCATTCCAATTATTTTAAACCAAAACTGGGTTTTATTTTGCATTTTAAATTTTTAACAAGTTACCAAAATTTTATTCATTCCAATACAATTTACATTTAATTTAGCTTACACTAAATTCATCCTCAAACAATTCCTTTGGATTTAGTTGAGTGAGCATTTAATTCATTCAATATCATACTTATCTAATTTAAATTCCATTTCATTCAATTCTTTTACAAATTTAATTCAAGTCCAACTAAATTTTATTTAGCCAACTTAAATTTCATATCATTTCCTTCACTATTTTAAATAAGAATTGAATTTCATTTAATATTATTTATAACACAACTGAATTTTGATTTTTTTACTTCAATCCATTTTCGTTAAATTTTATTTATCAATATATAAGTTCAAAACTTATTTACTATCCTATGTCCATTCATATTTTATTTTTCTTCACCTTCTTCCAATTTATATTTCATTTAGGATCAAGTTTTGAATTTCCCATAAAATACCAATCATTTTATTTTGGTTTTATAACTTTCATTTCCTATTCTTAAGTTCACCAACTTATTTATTTAAAAGCTTATGTTGCTCATTTGGGTCATTTTCACCTTATAATCACAATTCCAAATTATATATATATATATATATATATATATATATCATTTAATAGCTTAAGGGTATAAAATTTTCATTACACAATTATAATCATTTTACATTTCAACTTTATATTCAATTTAATTCAATTTCAATTTTACTTTATATTTAACTTATCACGAGTTAAATGCAAATATATTTTATTCACTTCCATTTACTCAAGTTAAATTTTAATTTCAGGATTAAATTTTTTTGCTCCCTTTCTTATTCAAATCACTTCATGTAATAAGTTCAATAGTTGCTTTATCTTAACTTTTCACATTATTTAAATAGAGTTTCCAGAATTCAATTGCCCTGTTTTATTTCAAAACCATTTTGAAATAATAATCAACACATACCCACTTGGTATATCAAATCAAATCTTCGAATTCAAAACCAATTTGTTTTTACCAAAATAAATTTCCCTTTTGAAATTTCTAAACAACTGGTATACCTAACAAGTCTAAACAAATATCATAACCAATCACCACGGTAGCAATCCATCACTTTAGAAACACGAAAATGAATTCTGATGATGTGGCCATCATCATCACGATTATTTTCCAACGACTGAAGTGAGTTCAGTGCTTCCTTACTTCCATAAATTCCTTTCAATAACAAGATAGGAGAAGGAGGAACTAAACAATAATAGAATCTCACAATCGCAGCGGAACAAAATATAATAGTCAATAACAGATCTTTACACAAAATGAAAACTATATCTATTTTATATATTACATCATCAGAGTATCACAAACAACAACAATTACCGGCCTGAAAATTTCAAACAATCACAGCAGCGGATATAAACAAATACGGTAATACATCTCGGACTCCAGCTCCTCTCCTGAGCTTCACAACATCCTTTCCTGTAATCTATAATACTCGGTCTGACCCGAGCATTATAGTTAAATAATACCCGAGTCAGTCTGGAAAACCAGCGTGAGAAATCACACTCAAATTGATTATTAAAGTTTTCAAAATCCTTTGAAAAACAAAAGCATCTCATAAGACCACGCCGCAAATAAACATGTTGGGTTTTTTTACCTTACGATAGCTAAAACATTTCTTATCAAAATCCTCTGATATTATAATAGTGTCTATATACAAATACTTATTCAAAATAGCCGAAATTGTTACATTCATTAAATTCCAGCTACTAGCCACAAAGTGGGTTCTACAATCAAAACCGTATACGACACGTTGGGAGAATGGATTTCCAACGAATGACTATGCACTGGGGTACCACCTGTCACAGTACCTGGTCTAGATCAGCGTACCGAGGATCCACCCTAAATCCCCTATAACACAAGACCGGGACTACACCTTACTGGATAATACCGAGTAAGATCACCCCATGGTTAGGATCAGCAACCGCACCACTAAGCCGAATAAAAAGAGACATCTATACAGGGATGACCTCACCCTAATGAGTGCTACCCACTTAGCCTTGCTGCATAACCCCTGATTTTCAATCATTTCCGGTTGATGAGGCTCGAGGCTAAGAGTTACCTTTTAGAACGTTTCACTTAGAATGCCCATCGTCCACCTGACGATGTTCCGAAAGCATTCATCCATACAAGTCCATCCCGGGTTCGAATGGAATTGAAGGCACTACTCCTACTACATCCATTTTGGAATCATCCTCAGGATTAGTAGCGACTAGCCCTTGCACTTCACTGCTCCATCTTCGAATCCAAACTCATCTTCCTGACGAAAACGTACAAACCGGATCGAAGTGGTTTTCGAGAAATAAATCCCGATCCCGGTCTCTTCGAAACGATCAGCGCATTGGCCAATGTTGATAGTCGGTTATTTAACTATCAATTTACATTAACAAACAACCATCAAACAATAAATAATTTCCTCAAATTATTTATTAATCTCAAAATATCTTCACAAGATATATCTCCAATTTCAAACCTTTTTGAAAACAGTTTTCAACCACACTCTTCTCATGGAATAAATTCCTAAATATATATTCCCACTGAAAACAACCAAGTCCAAATATTTTAGATTTAAAACAATTTAAATCACTTTTCTCAAAAATATATACTTAAAACATTTTAAAATAAAACTACTCTAAATCACTTTACTCAAAATAACTGTTATGAATTTTTATAATAAATTTCCAAGTAAAATTTCAGTTACAAAACTATTTTAAAATAAAAGTTTTATACAGTATAAATATTAGAAAATTCCTTTTTAAAAACATAATGTCAATTAACCTTTAAAAGAATTACTACTAAAATTATTTTGGATAGATTCACTTTAAAATTCTAAAACAATTAAAAATAATAGATTCCTTTAAAACGTTCCTTTTAAAACAATTTTCAAAATTTAAACTTGTACTAATAAAATTCCTCTGAAAAATATACTTGGCTTTCAGTCAATACACTTTCATCTCTGAATAAACCAAAGAACCATTTTATAAATCCTACTCGGTTTATCTCAATTCAAATTTACGTTTCAATCCCGTAAATTTCTTCCAACACTTTAAAATAAAACTCCCTTTTAAACACATTTCCCACTTCCTGCATATCACTTCCAAAATATATACTTAACTTATTTAAAATAAGTTGCTAAATTCTTTATTCAAAATAACTTTTGAAAATCTATAAAAGTTTCTTGGGTAACTTAAATCAAAAATTTCCTTTTAATATAAAGTTATTATATCAAATACTTATAATAAAATTTCCTTTAGAAAACATAATAATAATTTACCTTTAAAATAATTAAATACCTAATTACTTAATTAAATATTTACTTTCACTTAAAAGTAAGTAAAAATATTATTTTCTTCTAAAACATTCTAAAAAACACATTTTAAACTTCTAGTTTATACTTCGAAAGCTTTTCTTCGAAAACATACTTAGTTTTCCAGGAAAATACACTTCCCATCTTTTAAAAATAATCCCACTGTTACTTTTAAAACAATTTGCACCTTCTTATAGAAGTTCACACCGGAAATCTATGCTTTCAAATTTATCCCTCGATAAATATTCCATTTCATTTATGAACCCAGTTTATAAATTTCCATTCCTCATTTCCTTTTAAATCACAATATCAAAAACGCTTCAAATTCCAAACCAATTTCCCGAATTAAATTTCCTTAAATTCATTACTTAAAAACCCCCTTTCATTTCCCTTTTTAATCCCAATTTATTTTATTTTCATTTATATTTTAAAATGCCAGATTATACTTATTCAATCATAACACAACACAACTTAATTTCCAAATTAATCTATCACAGTGTATAAATGAAATACATCATCAATTATGGAAATAGTTTCTATATTGTGAGGAATTCAGTTGGATCCCTCCAACCTGTTTCCCTGCATCCACAGATGTTAGCACACAAATAAATATCGATCCAATCGGATAATAATTATCATATTCAACTAATCGACCAATCAAACATTTAAATATTAGCTATTTAAATTAAATGGCATCCAGATGCGAGTGAGATTAACTCACCTTACGTCGGCGTTTCAATTTTAAATTAAATCGAGCCCGTTTAATTTAATCCAAAATTTTCACTCGCTTGCTCCAAACGCCTTCAGATTTTCTGCAGCGCGTAGATTGCGTCGCTGCTATTCAGGCGCTTCTTGTTTCATTGAATTCTAATAATGCATGCATGAGATATTCAGGTTTAAAGATTTGAATATAAAATTTAACACAAATTTTCTTTAAATTTTTAATTTTATTTCAAACCTAAGATCAGACCGTCGATCAAAAACAAGGCCGAAGCCAACTTCTTCTCTCATGCAACAACAGTTCGAACAAAACCCATTACCGCCGCCTCCTAGGGTTCAAAACCGCTCCGCCTCTGGTCGACCGAAGAACGATCGAGCACTACCATCTGGTAGCCATTCGCCGTCTCTTCCTCCACCACAACCACCATGGAGCTCGACGCCCCAGATATATCGAATTGCATGGTCGAACGTGCAGTTTTCGTGGTGCAATCTCTGACAATCCGTTCAACGATCTATGTTCACCACCGTTCGAATCGAAGTGCTCAGCGAGCTCTCCATAATTCCAGTTGGAAGATTTAACTAAAACCCGATAGATCGTACCATAATTTGAGTTGAAAAGCGATTTTCTCAGCCATAGAATTGTTTTAGTGGCGGCTGAGAAAGGAAATAGGGTTTCGGCCCTAAAAACGTTTATATAAACATTTTATAATTATTATTTTAATATTAAATTTACAAATTTACAAGATTTTGAACGAATTCCGAATTAGACATGCCGCCAGGCATTTATAAGGTTTTACCCGCATTCCGAATACAATGGAACATGTTTCGGAAGGTAATTCAATCATATGTGGAAGATAGATTTTTGAATTGAGTTTAAATATTAATTTTCGATTTAAGTTTCAACGCATTTCTCACCCGTACGAAAAAACGGCAACTCCAAACGCTACGAAGTTAAAAATTCGATAATAATACATTATTACAGATCCATTGGAACTGGTTTCGTCGAATTCTGAGACTGTGCCCCGGAAGGCTATTTTAACTGTCGATTAATTCGAGCGATTTTCAAAATCATCGAAATCACTTAAAATTTCACTTTTAAAATTTTACCAACTCTATTATGAATCATATAGAATTTATAATCATAATTGAAATCATTCTGATTCAATTTAAATCAAAATCTGATTATTTACATTATTAAAATATTAAATTTCATTATCAAAATAATATAAAATTCCAAATTTAGCTTATCAACCTTTGATTCCATCCAAAAATTAAATATTAAAAATCAAATCAAACAAGACCAAAAAGAAATCTTAGAACCATTTTCATAATCATTTACATCCAGATTCACTAATCATCCCAATTCCAAATATTTAATTATTATTATTCAAATCCAATTGAATTGCCATACTCGATATTATAACTAATTATATCGATTTAACCAAAACCTTCTTACTTCATAATCAAATTATAGTTCAGATTCAACATTTAAAATGAATTAAATGTTCAAATCTAACGACCAAAATTCTTGATCGTTACATGAGCCATGCCAATTGACTTAATTAATTCATGGGTTCACCTAAACTTATTAATGTCCCCCAATAACTTCTCCCTTATCCTAGTTTTCATGGATTGACTAGGAACCTATTGACAATAATAAATAACTTAATCCGGATATAGTTTTCATGGGTTCTCTATAAACCAATTGGCCCCTGCCAACCATTCTTAATGCGTAGTTTACATAAGATCACTATGAACCTATTGGTTACCTCCAATAACTTCCAAATCATAATTTTCATAGGATTACTATGAACCCGTTTCCTAGACAACTTCAAGGTTTATGCATCCTATATTCTGTCGCTATGACTTTCTAGATGCAATTATACTCATTCAGAAGTTTAATCAATTTATATTCACTACTGGGTTAACCTAGCTGGTTTTTCTACCCTTCATTCCCCAAAATGCAGTGAAGAGTCCTTTATAATGTGAATATATTAATTGAAAAAGCAATTATAACAACTTAGCAACAACACTTCTATGGGTTCAATATTCTTAAAAACAATTTCATATATAACATGATTATCCCCTTGACCTATTATTTTATCAAGGAAACACTTCCTTAAATTTACATATTTGATATCCTTTCAAAGCTCCTTTATTTAGCCATGGGTTTTTCCTTTAAAAATGAGCATGGGTCACAAAGCCTTTCGAAACCTTACTTTCGACCTCATTGGATAGCCTCCTTCGAAAGCGTATAAATCTATCTACAAAACATTACGCCCCTGCCTTTCGAATACATTAAAACCTTTCTTTCAGACCTCTCGATTACATTAAAGTATTAGCATTTAACATCTAAAAGCATGGCTTCGAAACCAATTGAAAGTACTCTTTTCGAAACAATTGAAAGTACCTCTTTCGAAAGCATTGGAAGCATCCCTTTCGAAATAATTGAAAGACCTCTTTCGAAAACATTTGTTTTAGACTTAAAATAGTATTTAGGTTAAGTGCACATAAATGAAAGCATCTCATTCGAAATCATTCTTCATCCTTTGAAAGTGTCAGGAAAACTTGATGGCGTCGGCACCACCCTTTCGAAATCACAAATCCTTTAGGTAAAATACTTGAAGGTTGGCTTCAAAACCCCTTTCGAAACCATTCCCTTCGAAAACCCTAACCCCCTTTAAAATCTATAGAAAGTAGCTTATATTTATAAAAACAAAAAGTACGTTTCGATAGCATTAATATTTTCAATACCATTGAAAGGCTTAAAGTTATAGAAGGGTACCGACATGGTCGAAATTACCCCTTTTGAAAGCATTAATTTAAAAACTTAGCAAATCCTTCAGAAGCTACTACTTTAAAAAGACGGTAGCTCTCCTTTGAAATCTTATTTTAAAATATCCCTTTGTCAAGCATTGATTTTAACTCCTTAGAAAACTCTTAGTAAATAGGCAAGCGCTTTTCTTTAGAAAACAAAACCTTGGTATCAACCCCATTGGAAGCTATGTTTCGACACCCTACCTTCTACCTTATTCTCCAATCCACTGCATACAAACAAAGTGATACCATGTGTATTGATTTTGGTTTCACTGATCTTGACCTAGAAGGTTTCAACTTGATTGAAGGCAGCTCCGGGTCAAAAGCTACTTTTAAAGGAGGCGAAACCTACTTTTCTGGGTAAAAGGTCGTTTTTACTAATAAAGTAATTTCTTTATAAGTTACTTACCTTTGTGAAATCACTTGATTGGTTGGCTTAAACTTTCAAAATTATCTCACAGATAATTTTTTCATTTTCTCAGATCAAAAACAAGGTTAACTTTCAACAAATAAGCTCTTTCCATTTAACAACAATTAAATCATTTAGGTCCTTCTTTCAAAATAATTTATTTTCCACAATAAATCTCTTAGTAGAAATCCTTAAAATTACAAAAATTTACTTTTAATATGTTATCTAATATATAAATTTTAGACCCAATTCACCATATCACAACCAATTTTTTTTAAACCTAATAATACATGTTTTCCTTTAAAAATTCATAATTAATTCTCCAAGGCTTGGAAAATAATAAAAATTGAATCCCAACTCCATAATCCTGTTTTTCATGACATATACTCTTTCCATGCAATTTAAAAATCATTTCTTATGGATTTACCCTTAAAACCATGCTTATCCAATGCAAACAACCTTGTTTGACTCTATCATTCATTTAAAATCAAGCATATAATCAAAATCATCGTATTAGATTAATCTTTCAATGATCATATAATAACCACAATAGAGATGTTGTGATTATTATTCACCTTAGTTTGGATAAGGAAATTGGAGATTGATTCTTCTAGCATGATCCTAATCTTTAAACTTGAATTTCTCTTCTTTTCCTCCTCCTAATGGCGGACTTGGTTTTAGCTTACTTTCATTTATTTTTATTATGAAAAAATGAACGTGAATGGCATAGGGATGATAGTTTAAGGGTAGGAAATATGGGCCGAAATTTTCCCTAATGCCCTTATGATTAATTAGTTGACATTTAACCATTTATAAGCCCATTCATTTTGAAGAGCACATCCACTAAATTTGATCGCCAACCTCAATCTCCTTATCACTCTACATTATCCTATTTAATTTTATCTAATTAAATCTTCTGAATAATGTTATTAAAATTAAGGGTGTTACATTTTGCATCCATATGTATGCTTGGTTAACAATATATCTTGGGTATAGATTTGTTGCCATCGGTATGCGCTCAGTTATGGGCTCAGTTATCAGCTCTTTCATGGGCTTAGTTATGGGAACGATGATTGACATGGTTATGGACTCAGTTCTGGGATTGGTTATGAGCTCGATTATAAGCTCGGTTATTTTTCATTCGGTGGTCTGATCGGTTGTATTAGTTATTTTATTCAATATTAGCTGTTGAGTATTAGTTATTGATTCTATTAGTATCAGTTTTAGGTCTGTAAAATTGTTGAAAATAAACTTGATTTTGTTAATCCAGATTTTTCCATATAGGAAATATCTATAATATAGAATATATGGAATAATATAATTGAAATTGTATAAGAGAATATTTAGGAGATATTTATGGAATAATATTTATGAAATTGTATGAGAGAATATTTAGGAGATATTTATTGAGAACCATTATATTACGTGAATCTTAATCGTTTGTTTGAGATGTGAACTCTTATAAATAGTGATGGATTCACTCGTTTAGGATGTAAAAAAAAAGACGAGAAATGTAAGGAAAGAAAATGAAATTTTGTAATTAAGTTTAATAATAAAGTTTTTTCTTATAAAAAAATCATTTTTTCTTCTCGAACCTCTTATTTATCTTATTCTAGAATCAAATCTACTTGCTATTAAAGAAAACTTCCAACAAAGTTGTATCAGAGCTTGAGGATTCCTATTAAAATAAGGCGAATAACGACATTCCCTTACAAGTCCCATTACTTACTAAAATCGTATATGACAATCGGAGTTTAAGGATGATGGCTCTCCTTAGAGCACATGACATATGAGAGATAGTCGAGAAAAGCTACACCGAACAAGAGAATGAAGATAGTCAAACTCAAACTCAAAAGTATAGTTTGAGAGACTCAAGGATAAGAGACAAGAAGAATCTCTATCTAATCTATCTAGCATTGGATGGCGATACTTTTGAGATGGTTTCGGGATCAAAGTTAGCAAATGAAGCATGGAAAAATCTTCGAACATCTTACAAAGGAGTGGATCAAGTCCAAAAGGTACGTTTTCAAACTTTAAGAGAAGATTTTGAAACTTTGCATATGAAAGAAGGTGACTTGTCGCTGATTACTTCTCAAGAGTTTTAACGGTTATTAATAACCTAAAAGGAAATGGTGAGAAGTTAAATGATGTAAAAATTATGGAAAAGAGTGTTAGATCATTAGATCCAAAGTTCGAATATATTGTCACCATCATCGAAGAGACAAAAAACTTGAAGGCCATGGAAATAGATGAACTTCTTGGTTCATTGCAAGCTTATGAAGAAATGAAAAAGGAAGTAACTGGGGAGCAATTACTGAAGACAAGAATAGATTCAAAAAAGGAAGAAAGCAATCGAAGCCAACAAAGACGAGGTTGTGGTCAAGAACAAGGAAGAGTTCGTGGATATCCATATAGACAAGGTTGGAGATCCAATAACAACAACAATAACGACAACAACAACCAAAGAGGAGAAAGATCAACAAGAGGTTGTGGGAGAGGAAATTCAAAATCATGGTATGACAAATCACGCGTCAAATGCTAAAATTGTAAATTTTTTTTGGATATTATGTTTTTGAACGTAGGGCTCCAAGAAATGATAAAGTTGAAGAGAATGCTAATTACATTGAAGATAAAAGTCAAGAAGATGGTACTTTACTACTAGCTTACAAGAAAAAGAAAGAGGTGTTAATCTCCAAAGGATTATAGAAGATTGTCGAAAATGGTTATGAATGGCAAAATGATTTGGAGAGCATGTTGCAAGTTAACAAGAAAGCATTTGCAAAAATACAATGAAATGAGCATCATGCTCATGTTGTGATGAGTGAGAACGTCGATGAAGTAGCATATGATCATATGCATGGAGAAAGTTCCACAAAAGAGTCGTGGAATTTGTTGAAAGAAGTATATGAAAAGAGTGATGCAAAAATAATAGAAGAAGACAATCTGATTGATGAGAAAGTGAAAATGATGAATATGAAGGAGAAAGATGCAGAAAATTGTTGAAATTTGAGGAGGAAAATTGAAAGAAGGAAAATGCATAGAGGATGAAAATGAAGATGATGAAGAAAATTAAGTAAGCGAAAATGACGCCGATAATGAAAAGTAGGAAAGTAAAGGAGATGATAATGAAGAAGATATGAATCAAGGGGATGAAATTCAAGAGCTTAGAGGAAATTTGATTTACGAGCAAAAATATGAAGAAATGGAAATGAAGAATGTTAAAGAAATGGTCAAAGGGAAAGCCAAAATGGCAAATGATGAATTTCAGGATCATGAAAATGAAGAGGTGAACAAAGATTATATAATTTTCAATAAATCTATTTTCAAATAACGTTTTTTGAAATGACGTGCAAAAGTGTAATTTGAAAAACATATATAGAAATTGGATTTGTCAAAAATAACAAGAGCGAAGTTATTAAAGAATGCAAAGACAAAATATATGGTTCATTCAAGATTTATGACATTGGAACAAGGTGGATGTTAGAATACTTACTTTATGGAAAATTCTATTGTGATGAAGAAGGACAAAATGAAAGGAGTAAAACAAGAATCCATGAACTTGCATTGAAAATCTAGACATTTGATAAGAAGGTTAAACCAATGAAGAAAGTTGGGATAATATCCCTATTCTACCGAAGCACATGAAATACAAAGATTTCAAATATTACTTTGTACTACAAAATCAAGTTTACTGGGAGGTGTTGGAAATTAACTTGATTTTGTTAATCTAGATTTTTCCATATAGGAAATATCTAGAATATAGAATACATAGAATAATATATTTGAAATTGTATGAGAGAATATTTAGGAGATATTTATGGAGAACCATTAGATTAAGTGAATGTTAACCGTTTGTTTGAGATGTGAACTCCTATAAGTAGAGATGAATTCACTCGTTTAGGATGCAAGAAAGAAAGAAGAGAAATGTAAGAAAAAATATATGAACTCTTGTAATAAATTTTAATAATAAAGTTTTTCTCCATATTCAAAAATTGTTTTTTTCCTTCTCCAATCTCTTATCTATCTTCTTCTAAATCTACTTGCTATTAAAGAAAAAATATCAACAAAAATATATATCATTCTTTGCATTCTATTAGTGTCAGTTTCAGGTATTACAAAGTATGGTATTTGTTTTTGCATGCTATTAGTATTAGTTTTAGGTAAACAAATTATGGTATCATTTTTTGCATGCTATTAATATCAATTTCAGGTTTTTTGCATGCTATTAATATCAATTTCAGGTATAACAAATATAGTATTAGTTTTTACATGCTATTAGTACCGTTTTCAAGTCTAAGAAATTATGTTATCATTTTTTGTATGCTATTAGTATCAGTATCAGTTTTAGGTGTGAAAAAATATAGTATCAGTTTATGCACACTGTTAGTGTCAGTTTCAGGTATAAATATAAGTAAAATACAGCCATAACATAACATCACATGTTAGAAAAGTTAAATAAAGCTAACTTTTACAACATCAGAAATAAAATCATAGTTTTTATAACAAATTAAATTTTTTTTAACAAGTGTTTATATCAAAATTAAAACAAAGCTGAATTCAATTAATTATAACACGACATCTCAAATGTCTATAGTTGAGCTGAACATCACATCGGTTTTAACAATAAATTCACTTCTTCATATTTTGTTTCTTCCAATCTTGACATAAATTCGGAAAAATTCTAGCAGTGCTCATTGTCCGTCAGTATCTCATACACAATTCTTGCTCTTATTTGCGACATGCATTTAGGTTTTATTTGATTGGTATTTGACTTTTGTTCAATGATACGTTGAGTATCATGACATGTATACCACAGTCAATCCTACTTAAAGCAAAATATATTGTTAATGTCAGTTTGCATCACTTGTAGTATTACGTATATAACAAATATATAGCATTGCATCTAATAAATAATAGTGAAACATGTCATATACTTTGAAATGAAATTATTAACTATTTTAATATTAATATTGGCATCGGTTTTAGTATAAGTTGTAGTGCATGCAGGTATCATTTTTAAGATTTGTGACAATTTTTTTTGTTTCAAATTTGATTATATAAAGTTTTAATATCAGTTTTGTGTCTATAGTTATCGGCCTTGTGCTTGTAGGTTTCAGTTTGTCTATCTGTGAGTATTAGTTTTGATCTGAAGCAAATGTTTAGTGAATTGAAAGAAAATAGCTTATGGATCAGTCGAATTCATTTCAATGTACTAGGCATATAAATATGTATTACACTTTATATAAAAGATTATAATGTAAATAGATAACAAGTCCTAAGTATTAAGTAGCTATCATTTTAGTATTACTATTAGTTTTGGATCGAGTATCAATTTTTTCGTCAGTAGGTATCGTTTTTAACAAAAAAATAGCTTACGTGTTTGATGGTTGCTGTGCACATTTAGTTTGATGCATTTCAACTGGCTTCACTTCCATATCTTGTATATTGTTTTTTTCCACAGTTCTTATAGGACTTCTTCAACTTCGCTTCTCTATTTAAGACAAAACAATATAAGGTAAGTTAATATTCACTTTGTTTCAATTATATTAGTCATTTTTTTTAAAAGAATATCATACAAATTTCATTGTTTCTTTTTTGCTTGGGTTGTTTCTTCCATTTGATGTTCGAAGACTTAAAGAATCTATGTGGGACCATTGCACTGTAGGGTATGTCAATGTTATCTATGTCTAATTGTCTTCCCAATGTACAGGGAAATAAATAGCATATACATATTTATCTCTCACAATTTCTTCAAGTAAAGGCATGACCAAATGTTGTTTAATACATTCTACATTAGAAACTAGTCCTTTCTGTTGAATACAGAAATTAATTACAATTCTGTATATGTAGCAATTACTATGTACTTGCATAATAAAAATTTATTTGCCGTCATTACCGTGTCATTTCATAATTAGTCTCTACTAGCCCACATTTTGATACAACAAATCAATTATTTATATTAACAATAGGAAATTGTAAGTTTTTGTTATTGGTGAAGCAATATTAAATAACAAATTGTATCAGTAATGTTAATAGTAGCGGTATATGTAACAACCCGATATTTTCAACCATTCGCATCCGCACATGTCGGACTTGAATTGCTCAAAATACTGCATTGTAAATAAAATTTGGCAAATCTCAGAATATACAGTAAATAAAATCACAGATCACAGACACAGAGTATTTAATAATGCAGCGGAAGTAAAAGAAATAGTAGCTCATGAAGCCACTATATAAATATATCAGAGTTAAATAAAATACAACAGACTAAATAAAGTACAACAGAACTCTTAAGATGATAACCAAGTACAAGCTGAATAGAACAACAGAACTGGAATAGATAAAACTTGATAAGCAGATAATATCCACCGATTCCAATCTCCAGAAAGTGGAATCCAAATCTGTGAATAACTCAGGCCGACCCGAGCGTAAATAAAAATACAAACACTCGAGTCAGGACAATATATACTTATATAATGTAAACCAACTCAAATGAACTGTAATAAGGTACAAGTAACTTAAAGGATGCCCGAGACCGCCCATCCTTTAAGGATCCGTTAAACTATTTACTATGTAGTAATATTTCGCTATTATAATAATGTCTACAGTAAAATAAACTTACTTTTAAATAGCGTTCCGGGCTACCCATATCACCCTTCACACATAATAGTCCCAGTAGTCCATCCAGTATCATGCCATCTCCACTCCGGGTGACTGTCAGAGGATACCACACGGGCTATGGGAGAAAAACAAACTCGTAGTAAAGGCTCGGTATGGTAGGTGACACGGCACACAAGGCAATGCCAGGGTAGATATACCAATTACGCACACGGGCTGGTGGTAACGCAGCAGCCACATACGCCCACCTCGGAACACACTCCCATATCAAAATCGGAGGATGGCCATCTAATCAATCACCAGTAAGAGTATAGTATCGAAGGAATGTGTCCGATAGGAGGAATGACCTCACTTGGCCCGAGATCGCTCCTGTTTTAGCCACCTTATGCCAACTCACGGGAGTTGGGTCCACGTAATATACCTCAAGAACGTCGCCACCATCCTACTTCATTCTGGAATCTCCACCGCGTACACGGTTGTCAAAGTGGTTTTCGGTATCGACAGAGAGTATGCCAGATATCCGATCCCGGTCTCTTTGCCAACCAATCGTTATTATAACCCGTAGTTATAACTTTTAAAATAATGTTTATACTTCAAAATAGGATGTCATTTCAAATCCAAATCTTTATCAAAATAATGATTAAATTAATTCCAAACCATTTTAAAACATCATATCTTTCCAGAAATTCTTGTCAAATCATTTTAATATATCAAAATATCCTATCTTTTCAAAACCACATTTCAAATCATTTTAATATATCAAAATATCATATCATTTCAAAACCACATTTCAAATCATTTTAATATATCAAAATATCATATCATTTCAAAACCTCATTTCAATCATTTTAATATATCAAAAATATCATATCCATTTCAAGTCATTTCAATCATTTTAATATATCAAAAATATCATATCTTTCCAAAACTTCATTTCAAATCATTTTAATAAACCAAAATATCATATCTTTTCAAAACCACATTCATTTCAAATCATTATTCATTTTATTCAATTTAAAATACCATTTCAATTTACATTTCCAAACAGTTTATATTTCAAAAATCATTTTAAATCATTAAAATGAAGTTATTATATTAAAAAATTTCAACTTCCAAAGTTCATTTATTCACTTAAGTTTATCAAAACAGTGAAAATTCACTTTTCGCAGCATTTAGAAAACGCTACGGAAAGTTACATTCAAAACAGTTCAATTTAACAAAAGACAGCATTTTTAAAAATGTTGTAATAGGGTTTACTTAATATTTCAAATAAAATTAGTTAAATTCAACAATTATAGCACTTAAAAAAATTGCTATAATAGCCTTTAATTCAATTTAGCTTTTTAGTTCATTATCATCAACTACATCATTTACAAATGCTGTAATATCATTTAAATTGCAATTAATAGCATTTCAAAAATGCAGTTAATTAACTTCAAATATTCAATATAATTTCACAACCAATTATATTTTTATTTAAAACATTTTTAACTTATAAAATCATACATTTTCACATTTATAAACAACATTTAATTTTCCTTAAGTTCATGATTTTATAAAGTTAAATTTCCATTCAAAAATCAAGATTTAATAATAATTCACTTATTAAATTTCAACATTCAAATTTAAATTCATTAAATTAAATTTCAACTTAACACTTAAGTTTAAATTTCAAAATATAACTTAATTTCAATTTTATTCACTTAACTTAAAATTCACTTTTAAGCCAAATTCACAAATTCCCATTTGGTTTTATTTCAAAATTTCAACTTAAATAATCATCCCTTTTATTTTTTAACTTTACTCAAAATTCATTAATATATTATAAAATCATTTTAAATTCATTTTAAATTCAAATTATCATAAATTTATCATAATTTCATATTTAATTTAATTTCCAATTATAATTAAATCAAAATTTCCAAAATAACTTACATTTAAATTTTCTAACTTTTCCATAATTTATTTAACCTATAAATTTCCAAAAAAATCAATAATACTTTACAAAAATCATTTTTAATTATGTTTTAAATCAAAATATTATAATATTTACATTTCAAACATATTTTTAAAAAATTTAGAAAAATATATTTTAACTACGGGTCTGTATATAATTTTCTAGCCTAGGTAAAGTGATACGGGTAATGTATCATTTCAACCCGTAATTTACAAAGAAAATCCAGGTTTTATCATTTCAAACCCGCAGTCCCAAGTAAATGAAATAAAATGAAAATCGCTCAGGCCTATCATTTCAGCCCATAACGATTTTCCCCTATTCTAAAGTCCGTTCGGGTATGTATCATTTCAACCCATAGTGATTCTAATCTAAAGGGAACTTGCAGTGTGATAAACTGATAAAAATAACAGAACAACATAATATAACAGTAACAGATGTTATAATAGGTGTTTAAGCATGGGTGAACATCATATAATCATAATATAGCATATGTAACATGTTAATGCATTTTACAGATTCAAAAAGGGTCAATTGACTAGTTATATATGTACATATTGTCCGGTGAGGATAACTCACTTGTTTGAGCTGGAGATTGCAATACAACTGACACAAACTGAGATCTTCAAAAGCACGATGGCACGACAAAGATTTGATATTGAGAGAGCCAAAGATAATTGCCTTGTTCACATTTACACAAAACAATGCAACATATAAGTTACAAAACAATGTAACACTTGAACAACACTAGAAATCAATGTCCAAAACAAGTTAAATGGTTTGCACTTGTTCTCAACTTCACATACTTCAGTTATGAACTGAAATAGCATAGCCAAGGCATGGATTAAGGTCTGGTTTGGGTCCAGTATAGGCTCGGCTACAAGGTGATAAGGTGAGTGGGAGTTACAAGTAGAGAAGACAATGGAATACAAAGGGTTCTAAGGCAAATGGTGGCTTTTGTTGCACCATAGGGTTCGACCCTTGCTGTTGTGGGTCTAGCCATGCAATGTGAAGGTCAGGTGGGGTCTGATGTGGCAACTAGAGGTGGTGGAAGATCAGGTGGTGGAGGCTATTGGTGATGGCCATGGTGGAAATCGAAGGTGATGGACATAGGGTGCAACTATCTACACACAAGGCAACATATCATCATTTCTAGGCTATACATGGGATCGGCCTCAAGCTATAGGGGCATGGCCAGGTGTCCAGATGGTGGTGGGTGAGGTGGAAGTGGGTGGTGGTCAGGTCAGAGCAAGGGGTGGTGGACGAAGTGGTGGAAAAGGTGGTGGAAGTGGTGATAGAGGAAGGGTATGCTCGGCCTAAACTATATGGTGATGGTTTGTGTAAATGGAGGGTGGATCTCTTGCCTAGGGCAGGTCGGCCTGATGGGGTGGTGATCTGGAGGTGGTGGTGGCTGGTTGTGGTGGTGATGGGGTCGGCCTAGCAGCTGGAGGTGGAGGAACAAAGCTATGAAGGTAGAGAACATATACAAAATTCAATAGAAAACTAGAAAAACAAGGAAGAAGGAGATGAATTTTACCCAAACCTTTGAAGCAATGGCCATGCAATTTTTTTATGAGTTTGAGAAGGTTAGAATACGTGAAAAAATGAGGGAGATGCAGCTAGAATGAGAAATGAAAGCATGGCAAAAAAATCATTAAAGAGTGGAGTTGAGAAAATGAAAGGTCGGAATGTAAAAAGGCTTTGGAAGTTAAAGTGTTTAAAACCTTTAAAATTTCCATCAATTTATTTTAATTTTTAAATAACTGAAATATATATATATAAATTCAGATAAAAGTACGAAAATTTATTAAATAAACAAAAATAAATAAATAAATAAATATTAATTATATATATAATTTAATTAATAAAACAGCAAAAATTGCAAACTAGTCTTGAAAATATGAAAAATAAATGCAATGAACTTTGGAAAATCTTTATGTACTTGTAAAAATATTTATAACAAAGACAATAACATAAACTAAAATGCATTCACAAATAAATATATAAATTTTAATTTAAATATAATTTAAATGAAGAAAATAGCAAAGAAAATAGAAACTAGGCTTTAAAAATAGAAAATAAATTCAATAAGCTTTAGAAAAATTATACTATCACTTCAAAAATATTAAAAGACAAAAATATACATAAAATAACAGATTAACACATATTAAAATAAAATATGACAAAGAAAAATATAATTTATATAATTTAAAATAGACAAAATTGTTAAATAAATCAAATTACACCCAAAATTGTAATGTACATAACTTTTACAGTTTAACTCTGTTTTCAACGAAACAAAAAGCAGTGTTCATATTATTAAATCTATTTTCATAATAAAAGATAAAATTTATAATTTAAAACTTTTAAATTTTTAAGTAAAAAGTCAAAGCTTGACCAGTTTGACCAGAGTTTCACTTTTTAGTAAAATATCTAATTTATACCAGTTTAAAACTATAATTCACTTAATAATCAACATTTATATATAAAAAATGAAATGTTTGAAAAAAAAAGTTTAAAATAATTGCAAAAAAAAAGTCAAAATTAAAATATATGTAAAATCTAGGGTTGTTACACTCACCCCCACTCAAAACTTTTCGTCTCCGAAAAGGAATGAGGCACGGGAAAGCACAGAAAAAATAGATTGTAATAAGATTAAGACAAGATGACAAGGAGATTGAAATTATACCTAATAACTATTGTTATAGGTAAGTTTCACATGGTAGAGATGATCTTCCCAAGATTCTCTAGAATCAGGAACACAAGCACGAAAAGATCCTTTAGAATCTGATTCACTCTTCCTGCTTGACCGACGGTCTGTGGATGGAAAGCAGTGCTCAAATTCAAAATGAGTACCAAAGATTATTAAAGATTATAGAAAGATTTCTAAACAGACTGGTATATGCAATAGCCTCCCATTCTGTAGCAAGATAAGGGAAATTAGGACAACCAAAAGATAGTTTGAAAAACAAAATAAAATAATAAATAATTTCAACTTAAACTGAAAATTAATTTTAAATAAGTCAAATAAATCTTAAGCATCTCTAATTTCATTATCTTATCATCCAATTATCTTAAATTAACAAATCCCTAAAATCATGTATTTGAAAAATCTTTTATTATACTCAAAATGTACCAAATAAAATTTAATTCTTCTTCACTACTAATTAAAATTAAAATTATTCCTCTTAATATATTTTATCACCTATGTTAAATATGCTTACACTTATTATAACGGTTTTAATTTATTCTTAATTCCTTCAACATCATTTATATTGTAAATTATTCAATTACCTTTTTATTCTACTTACATCAGTTAATCTTTTTATAACTAAAATTCAAGTGTATAACATTTATTATAACCACTCAAATTTTATTTATAAAAACTTTTTATATTATATATTATCCAATTACATTGTTAACTTCTGAAAATTTAAGGTAGGTTATATTTGAATGCAATTGAGTATTATACAAATAAAACTTTCCAATTCAATCATCTCAAGCTTGAATCATTTATTAAAAAATTTTGAATTTCTTTTTATAATTGAAATTATTCTTTAAGGTAAAATTTAAGAATAAATTTTTTGACTCCCTTCAAACCATTTAGAGATAAATAAATATATGTACATAATATGTCAAATCAATTTAAATCATATATATATATACATATATTATAAATCAAATCATATCTTATAAATTCAAATCAATTAAATTCTCAAAGCAACACTGCAGCAAGACTATAGAACGGTCTCTTCACTTCGAAACTCAAAAATGAAAGTCGATGATGCCGCGGTCATCACCGAAGTTATTTTCCAGCGACAAAGAGAAGAGCCCTAATTTCTTTAAACTTTAAAATTCTTTGGAAACAAATTTTGTTATTCGAAAATACTTTAAATGATATATCCTTTTAAAACTTGAAAACATAAGGTTTGAAACCATCGGAAATTAAATTCTCAAATTCTTGATTTAAATTCATTTCAGTTCCCAAATCAATTTATAAACAACTATTTATAAATTCATTTATAGAACTATAAATGATAAATCAAGTATTATCATTTCAAATGATTAGTTTAAATCAATTTATTAGGTTCCATAAATTTACTTATATCCAAATTTATTTCATTAACCAAAATTTTAAAATAATATTGTGTCAGTTTGTTCTGTCAAAGTGTTTTAGAAATCCTATCGATAGCGTTGATCAGACGAATCGATTGGAAACCCAAATCAACATCATCAACTCAAACAACACAATATATAAAACATAGATTTACAAGTATAGTTCAAAATGTTTGGAGATGGTTTAGAAACAAAAGACAAGATGGTTAAGCAGAGTTGGGAGATGGATAAGCTTAAATAAACCGTGGGTAATCTTAACCGGGTCAACCGTGACTTATAGAATAAGATCGATGTGGATTTTCTGGGGTAAATCTACATTCAATCTCAAGATGTAGAGTTCGAAATTATAAGAGATACTAGCATCTAAACCGAGGATATAGAATCTCTGGTGAATCGATGTTGTTGTAAAGGGGTTTTCCCCTTTTACAAATAAATTTGAGGTTGGCGAGACCGCCGACTCATTATGAAGATCTTTTGAAGTGGAGTTATGTGGTACTCCAGAAACAAAAGAAGATAAATAGTGAGGGACATGAATGGATTTTGGAACCACAGGGAATGTTCCAAAATTCAAAGGAATCGAGTCAAAAAGGAAGAGGTTTAAACTCGAATGAAAGTGATTCAGTAAATACATTTACCCTATATACTGAGTTTTGCCTAGAGCTACCAAAGCTCTGATACCAACTGTAACAACCCGATATTTTCAACCATTCGCATCCGCACATGTCGGACTTGAATTGCTCAAAATACCGCATTGTAAATAAAATTTGGCAAATCTCAGAATATACAGTAAATAAAATCACAGATCACAGACACAGAGTATTTAATAATGAAGCGGAAGTAAAAGAAATAGTAGTTCATGAAGCCACTATATAAATATATCAGAGTTAAATAAAATACAACAGATTAAATAAAGTACAACAGAACTCTTAAGATGATAACCAAGTACAAGCTGAATAGAACAACAGAACTGGAATAGATAAAACTAGATAAGCAGATAATCTCCAGCGATTCCAATCTCCAGAAAGTGGAATCCAAATCTGTGAATAATTCAGGCTGACCCGAGCGTAAATAAAAATACAAACACTCGAGTCAGGACAATATATACTTATATAATGTAAACCAACTCAAATGAACTGTAATAAGGTACAAGTAACTTAAAGGATGCCTGAGACCGCCCATCCTTTAAGGATCCGTTAAACTATTTACCATGTAATAATATTTCGCTATTATAATAATGTCTACAGTAAAATAAACTTACTTTTAAATAGCGTTCCGGGCTACCCATATCACCCTTCACACATAATAGTCCCAGTAGTCCATCCAATATCATGCCATCTCCACTCCGGGTGACTGTCAGAGGATACCACACGGGCTACGGGAGAAAAACAAACTCGTAGTAAAGGCTCGGTATGGTAGGTGACACGGCACACAAGGCAATGCCAGGGTAGATATACCAATTACGCACACGGGCAGGTGGTAATGCAGCAGCCACATACGCCCACCTCGGAACACACTCCCATATCAAAATCAGAGGATGGCCATCTAATCAATCACCAGTAAGAGTATAGTATCGAAGGAATGTGTCCGATAGGAGGAATGACCTCACTTGGCCCGAGATCGCTCCTGTTTTAGCCACCTTATGCCAACTCACGGGAGTTGGGTCCACGTAATATACCTCAAGAACGTCGCCACCATCCTACTTCATTCTGGAATCTCCACCGCGTACACGGTTGTCAAAGTGGTTTTCAGTATCGACAGAGAGTATGCCAGATATCCGATCCCGGTCTCTTTGCCAACCAATCGTTATTATAACCCGTAGTTATAACTTTTAAAATAATGTTTATACTTCAAAATAGGATGTCATTTCAAATCCAAATCTTTATCAAAATAATGATTAAATTAATTCCAAACCATTTTAAAACATCATATCTTTCCAGAAATTCTTGTCAAATCATTTTAATATATCAAAATATCCTATATTTTCAAAACCACATTTCAAATCATTTTAATATATCAAAATATCATATCATTTCAAAACCACATTTCAAATCATTTTAATATATCAAAATATCATATCATTTCAAAACCTCATTTCAATCATTTTAATATATCAAAAATATCATATCCATTTCAAGTCATTTCAATCATTTTAATATATCAAAAATATCATATCTTTCCAAAACTTCATTTCAAATCATTTTAATAAACCAAAATATCATATCTTTTCAAAACCACATTCATTTCAAATCATTATTCATTTTATTCAATTTAAAATACCATTTCAATTTACATTTCCAAACAGTTTATATTTCAAAAATCATTTTAAATCATTAAAATGAAGTTATTATATTAAAAAATTTCAACTTCCAAAGTTCATTTATTCACTTAAGTTTATCAAAACAGTGAAAATTCACTTTTCGCAGCATTTAGAAAACGCTACGGAAAGTTACATTCAAAACAGTTCAATTTAGCAAAAGACGGCATTTTTAAAAATGTTGTAATAGGGTTTACTTAATATTTCAAATAAACTTAGTTAAATTCAACAATTATAGCACTTAAAAAGATTTCTATAATAGCCTTTAATTCAATTTAGCTTTTTAGTTCATTATCATCAACTACATTATTTACAAATGCTGTAATATCATTTAAACTGCAATTAATAGCATTTCAAAAATGCAGTTAATTAACTTCAAATATTCAATATAATTTCACAACCAATTATATTTTTATTTAAAACATTTTTAACTTATAAAATCATACATTTTCACATTTATAAACAGCATTTAATTTTCCTTAAGTTCATGATTTTATAAAGTTAAATTTCCATTCAAAAATCAAGATTTAATAATAATTCACTTATTAAATTTCAACATTCAAATTTAAATTCATTAAATTAAATTTCAACTTAACACTTAAGTTTAAATTTCAAAATATAAATTAATTTCAATTTTATCCACTTAACTTAAAATTCACTTTTAAGCCAAATTCACAAATTCCCATTTGGTTATATTTCAAAATTTCAACTTAAATAATCATCCCTTTCATTTTTTAACTTTACTCAAAAATCATTAATATATTATAAAATAATTTTAAATTCATTTTAAATTCAAATTATCATAAATTTATCATAATTTCATATTTAATTTAATTTCCAATTATAATTAAATCAAAATTTCCAAAATAACTTACATTTAAATTTTCTAACTTTTCCATAATTTATTTAACCTATAAATTTCCAAAAAAATCAATTATACTTTACAAAAATCATTTTTAATTATGTTTTAAATCAAAATATTATAATATTTACATTTCAAACATATTTTTAAAAATTTTAGAAAAATATATTTTAACTACGGGTCTGTATATAATTTTCTAGCCTAGGTAAAGTGATACGGGTAATGTATCATTTCAACCCGTAATTTACAAAGAAAATCCGGGTTTTATCATTTCAAACCCGCAGTCTCAAGTAAATGAAATAAAATGAAAATCGCTCAGGCCTATCATTTCAGCCCATAACGATTTTCCCCTATTCTAAAGTCCGTTCGGGTATGTATCATTTCAACCCATAGTGATTCTAATCTAAAGGGAACTTGCAGTGTGATAAACTGATAAAAATAACAGAACAACATAATATAACAGTAACAGATGTTATAATAGGTGTTTAAGCATGGGTGAACATCATATAATCATAATATAGCATATGTAATATGTTAATGCATTTTACAGATTCAAAAGGGGTCAATTTACTAGTTATATATGTACATATTGTCTGGTGAGGATAACTCACTTGTTTGAGCTGGAGATTGCAATACAACTGACACAAACTGAGATCTTCAAAAGCACGATGGCACGACAAAGATTTGATATTGAGAGAGCCAAAGATAATTGCCTTGTTCACATTTACACAAAACAATGCAACATATAAGTTACAAAACAATGTAACACTTGAACAACACTAGAAATCAATGTCCAAAACAAGTTAAATGGTTTGCACTTGTTCTCAACTTCACATACTTCAGTTATGAACTGAAATAGCATAGCCAAGGCATGGATTAAGGTCTAGTTTGGGTCCAGTATAGGCTCGGCTATAAGGTGATAAGGTGAGTGGGAGTTACAAGTAGAGAAGACAATGGAATACAAAGGGTTCTAAGGCAAATGGTGGCTTTTGTTGCACCATAGGGTTCGACCCTTGCTGTTGTGGGTCTAGCCATGCAATGTGAAGGTCAGGTGGGGTCTGATGTGGCAGCTATAGGTGGTGGAAGATCAGGTGGTGGAGGCTATTGGTGATGGCCATGGTGGAAATTGAAGGTGGTGGACATAGGGTGCAACAATCTACACACAAGGCAACATATCATCATTTCTAGGCTATACATGGGCTCGGCCTCAAGCTATAGGGGCATGGCCAGGTGTCCATATGGTGGTGGGTGAGGTGGAAGTGGGTGGTGGTCAGGTCAGAGCAAGGGGTGGTGGAGGAAGTGGTGGAAAAGGTGGTGGAAGTGGTGATAGAGGAAGGGTATGCTCGGCCTAAACTATATGGTGATGGTTTGTGTAAATGGAGGGTGGATCTCTTGCCTAGGGAAGGTCGGCCTGATGGGGTGGTGATCTGGAGGTGGTGGTGGCTGGTTGTGGTGGTGATGGGGTCGGCCTAGCAGCTGGAGGTGGAGGAACAAAGCTATGAAGGTAGAGAACATATACAAAATTCAATAGAAAACTAGAAAAACAAGGAAGAAGGAGATGAATTTTACCCAAACCTTTGAAGCAATGGCCGTGCAATTTTTTTATGAGTTTGAGAAGGTTATAATACGTGAAAAAATGAGGGAGATGCAGCTAGAATGAGAAATGAAAGCACGGCAAAAAAATCATTAAAGAGTGGAGTTGAGAAAATGAAAGGTCGTAATGTAAAAAGGCTTTGGAAGTTAAAGTGTTTAAAACCTTTAAAATTTCCATCAATTTATTTTAATTTTTAAATAACTAAAATATATATATAAATTTAGATAAAAGTACAAAAATTTATTAAATAAACAAAAATAAATAAATAAATATTAATTATATATATAATTTAATTAATAAAACAGCAAAAATTGCAAACTAGTCTTGAAAATATGAAAAATAAATGCAATGAACTTTGGAAAATCTTTATGTACTTGTAAAAATATTTATAACAAAGATAATAACATAAACTAAAATGCATTCACAAATAAATATATAAATTTTAATTTAAATATAATTTAAATGAAGAAAATAGCAAAGAAAATAGAAACTAGGCTTTAAAAATAGAAAATAAATTCAATAAGCTTTAGAAAAATTATACTATCACTTCAAAAATATTAAAAGACAAAAATATACATAAAATAACAGATTAACACATATTAAAATAAAATATGACAAAGAAAAATATAATTTATATAATTTAAAATAGACAAAATTGTTAAATAAACCAAATTACACCCAAAATTGAAATGTACATAACTTTTACAGTTTAACTCCGTTTTCAACGAAACAAAAAGCAGTGTTCATGTTATTAAATCTATTTTCATAATAAAAGATAAAATTTATAATTTAAAACTTTTAAATTTTTAAGTAAAAAGTCAAAGCTTGACCAGTTTGACCAGAATTCCACTTTTTAGTAAAATATCTAATTTATACCAGTTTAAAACTATAATTCACTTAATAATCAACATTGATATAAAAAAAATGAAATGTTTGAAAAAAAAAAAATTAAAATAATTGCAAAAAAAAAAATAAAGTCAAAATTAAAATATATGTAAAATCTAGGGTTGTTACAGCATATATTAAAAAGTACAAAAATAACTAAGCATCAACTCTAATTAAACATCTTCTAGGTATCAGTTTTGCCTTGATTTGGTATCAGTTTTGTTGTAAATGATAGTTAAAAAATAGTTTTTAAAATAAAAGATCATTAACTTTTATCAAATGAAAACTAGGTATTCTTTTTTCAAATGTTTTAGTATCAGTTCTGATATAATTTACTGTCAAAATAATTTATAAAATAACTAAGTATCAACTCCAATAAAACAGCTACTAGGTATCAGTTTTGCATTATTTTGGTATCACTTTAATCATACATGACAGTCAAACAAATGACTAAAATTACACAGCGTCAGCTTATACCAAACAAAGACTAGGTATTATTTTTGCAAATATATTGGTGTCAGTTTTGATGTAAATTATAGTCAAAAGAATTTATAAAATAACTAAGCTGCATATTTCTTCATTGTTCCATCAAAAAATTTCAATGTTATTACAATGCAACTATATTAACTTTGTTATACTTGATTTTATAGTATTAGTTACCTTTTGCAGTTTGTTTTCTTTCAGTTTTGCTTGATTTTCATTCTCTACAGGTGGTTCGTTTCTTTATTTTTTTTTTCTGTTTTCAAACATTCTTGTTCTTCTGATTCAACTGATAATTTTTGTGTAATTTTATCTTCCTAACTTTCACTTTTGTCATATGTGATTTTGAGTCGATTTGAACCAGGTTTTCGGTTTGTTGAATTGCAGATTACTGTTGAATTTCTTATGGAGCTAGGTTTTTGGTTTCTTGAATTGAGGATTGCTGTTGAGCTTATGGTGGAGCTAGACTTTAGATTTCTTCAATTGGGATTGCTATTGAATTTTTGGTATTTGTTTATCATGCATTGAAGTTTGCAGTTGTATTTCTGACGACCCGTAAATCCGTACCCTTTGAATCGACAATAAACCACACATGTCTGATCCAAAAAGCACAGATTGATGGAAAGTCAAGATAAAGAAAAGATGAGAGAAGAAGAGAAGAGAAGAAAGAGAGAAGAAAAGACAAAACAGAACAATATAGGATCTCACATTGCACTTGAAAACATATAATATCATATCAATAATCTTTACAAACAGAAACTGTATGTACATACATCAATCAGAGTTCAATAGTCAATCACTAGTTATCAACCTGGACAGTTATAATACTCCGTCCTTACAATTGCCGATAATATACAACAACTAAGCACAGTGGATAATCAATAAACAAAACCGATACGTGTATACGAATATGAAGATCTCCAACTCGTCTACTGAAGCTCCAAAAGTACCAAATATGAACCTGTAAATATACTCAGTCTGACCCAAGCATTGAAAGGGAAGAACGCTCGGATCAGTCTAGTAAACTAGCGTGAGAAATACACTCAACTGAATTTATTAAATTACCAAAATTTTCCATTATCAAAATAAAAGTATCTCATAAGACATGCCCATACATAACATGGATATGTTTTTACCTTACGATAACTAAAACATTTCATATCAAATCATCTTATATTATACTAGTGTCTAGTATATACAAATAATATTAATCATAGTCGAAATGGTTACCCATATAGCATTTCAAGGCTATTCATTACGCCTTTACAAACAAAACCGCAAGCTCGTAATTGGGTTTGGATTTTCATACAAATGACCAGGTGAAGGGCTACCTTCCGATGGGTACTCCTCTAGATGGTTGTCCCGAGGCATAGAACATCTATCCTCTACCAACACAAGACCGGGCACCTCTATAACTAAATGGTACCGTATATGTCATCCTCCGATCGTTACAGACCTTTACTGAGGGCCCTCTAGCATACAAACCACAATAATCAGATACACGATGTCATAATATGTAAAGATATATCTAGAAGAGGATGATCATACCCTACTTGAGAGCGACCTACTTAGCCCTGCTACATCTAACCCTGTTACGGTCATTTCCGGTTGATGAGTCCCGAGATAACGTTTACCTTTCACAAATCACAAATCACATCACCTTGAATGCCATATAGCCATTTCCGTTGACTACTAATTGCCTTTCACAAAAATACAACCCTTGAGCTCATACGTGTCAAGGATGGTGTTAAGCTAAGAGAAGTTTCCTTCTCCATCACCATTGATGTACATTTGTAAAAATCAACGTACGTAATATTTAGAAATGTAATGTCAAACAAACATCCATACAAGTTATCCAAGAACAGAACAAACTGAAGATACTTTCCTACCACATCCTGTTGGGAAATCCATAGGATTAGTAGTGAATAGTCCTTGCGTTGGATATTTCATAATAAAAAGACCACTGCTACTATATGTATATTGGGATTTTAACCCTAAACGATCAACAAGCAGTCCCTACTATGAAAACCCAGAATATCAATATCATCACAATCTGAACGAATCGAACGCATATACGTTGGTCCGAAGTGGTTTTCAGATAAATCTGATCCCGGTCTCTTCGCACCAACAACGCAAAAGAGTTTCTCAACCTCACACGGAAACTAAGTCTCATAGACTTATCATGTCTCCAACTTTCAACTTGCTATCCTTTGGACTTAGAAGGAAGCTCGATAGATTGGAGTAATATTCCACACTATACGAATCAACATCCTCAACACAAATGATAATCAAGCCTACATGGAAGGCTACGTACTAAGTGTATAATTAAATAGTTCCCACACCAAGTCGAAGAACTAAAATGGCCAAATTTGATAGTCGGTTATTTAACTATCAAAGCAAACAAACAAATATGTAGCACCATATGTAATCACTAGGCCGTTTTAGTTAATCTTTTATTAATTAAACCATTTGTCAAATATTCACTTTAGATTATCTCTAAAAATATATAGTTCCAAAATCTTTTCAACATTTCAATATTGGAAAACATTTCCAAACACTTATTTAATAATAAGTAATTCACAAATCAATTTATTTTCAACACTTATAAAATATTACATATACTTAAATCAAGATTAAGCATATATTTTATTCTTTAAGGAAAACATTCTCTTAAAACACATTTATTCATGTCAAAACTAATGTTGCGTAAAACGTCGTTACGACAACCCAAAATCACTAGTATATGGATTCGAAAATAAGATAGATATATGAATCCCATATACCACACAAAACATTTTCCTTCGAAAATCATTTACTATAACAATAATGTTATAGTCCATCATTTCCTTACTTATCAAAAACATATATTTCAACAATGAAAGTTGAAATCTATTATTCGATACTTAACACATATATAACATCTTTCACCATTTAACTTCGCTTAAAATATCACTTTCCAAAACATTCATTTAATTTAAAAGATTATTCACTATCCAAAATCGTGAATATAATTCATCTACCAAATTCAATGTTTATACACATTTATTAAAGGATAATCCACTGTCCAAAGTCGTAAATACAGTCCATTCACCAAATCCAATATCTCTACACATTTATTTTAAAGGATAACCCACTGTCCAAAATCATGGATTTAATTCGCTAACCGAATTCGTTATTTATACACATTTTATTTTAGGATTATCCACTATTCAAAATCATGGATATATCTCCTTTAATAAACTTCTATATTTAACCTATCAAATTCAATTGATTTCGGATTTATAAGATAATGTTTATAAATTCACATGTATTATTTTGTAAAAACTTCCATTTTTAAAATCCCTTAATTAACTGATTCCATTTATCCCTTATTTACATGCCAAAATCCAAATTATAAGTTAATTCACTTATAAATCATTTATTTTCAAAATTTGTTCTTTTTATAACTTCATCAATTCTATAAGTCTTATTTACTTATAAAATCCATTTATAACTCCATTTTAACATTTACAAAAATTCTTTTTAATTCCATCACTTGATTTATAAAAAATATCACTTTTATAAATCTCATATATATACCATTTATAATAATTCAAGAATCTCAATTTAAACTATTTTACCAAATAGTTATCTCCTTATTCCCAAAAATCACATTCTGATTTTATTTCACAAAAAACATAATTTTTATAACATAAAAATTACAACTATTTATTTATTTAAAATAAATTCATTTCTTTAACACTTTAAAATTCAATAAAACGTATATTTACAAAATCATTTGAAAATCCTTCTTAATTTGAAAACCATCACTTTAACATTTTAAAATTCCAAAAATAGGTCCAATGCGGCAACAACACTAAATATATCAATCACGACATCGAAAATATCGTATATCACATGATAACAACATATATCACAATACCTGTAAATAGAAGCAATACTGGTGAGGAATCTAGTTGGATCCCTCCAACCTGTCACTTGTAATAAATATATATATTAGAATATGTGTACAATGTCCGCTTCGAGGCAGACACACGTACAAAGGGTCATCCACTCATATGCAGGAACGTATAGGGTCTCATCTTCTCCAATAGGCAGGAATATATCCAAATACCAATCAATATATATACAATATATCATATATCTTCCAAACAATCATCAATGAGCACAAAATAAATTTATTCTCACTTATACAAAAATATCAGTGAGTCAGAAAGAGTGAGTTGTAGTCACTTTGGTTCCAATAGCAGTTGTAATGTCTTATTCCAAATAAAATTAAACGAGCGTATATTTTACCCATAATTTACACTAGCTTCAATCAACTCTAAAACTAGCTCTAAAATGTAGTGCTCGTCAATACGAGCCCAACGCAACTTGTTTTGTCAAAAACGGACCTCGTATGAAGAAGTTATGCATTTTTAAACATCACATAAATTATTATATAAATTAATTCCAAATTTTATTTTATTTTTTTAACCTAGTTAATCACAGCTGCATGATTCCACAAAGTCAAATCTGGCCGACGCTTCTTTTCTTCCTCCCCTCTCAGTTTCACGTCGAATAACCCATTTTGCCGCTGCCATGCTTCGAATTTTTGCTTCCTCTACGATCGATTTTAGGTCGATCAACCACCACCACTTCGAAGTCCTTGCCGAACTCGACCACGGCATGAGCGCCGACGATCTCGGCCTCACCAATATCGAGAAAAATGTGCTGAAACATCATTCAAACGCAAGCATTTTGCCGATGACCGGCTCCACCTTTCTCGATCATCACCTTTGAAATCAAAGCTCTCATTGTCCTCTTCATTTTTATAGTTGAACATTTCTCATAAAAGTGAATGGATTGAGAGAGATTAAGGAGAGAAGATAGCCATTTTCGACCATTGAAAATGAAGCGGCGGCCTGCCCTAAAGATTTAGGGTTTGTGAAAATTAGAAAAAATGTTGGCCTTTTATAGAAAATTCTTGCGCACTACTCACCCGAAAAATTTCCGAACTCCAAACCAAGTGTGCCGCCTGACGTTTATAATATTTTACCCTTATTTCGAACACAACAGAATATATATCGAAAGCTAATTCATTCATATTTGGAAGATAGGTTTTCGAATCGAATTATTTAAATTTAAAATTCACGTAAATAGATTTCTATGCGTTTTAGCTTTCCCCGGACAAACTGTAAATCCGATTGACACAAAATTTGAAATTGTACAATAATATAACATTATGGATCCAATGAAACTAGTTTCTTCAAAATCAAAGACTGTTTGAAAAATGGCTATTTTCGCTCGTTAATTTAATATTAAAATATTGAATTTCTTTAATTTAAGTTTTAAGTCAATTTTTAAAAGTTCTCTAACATCATTCTGATTCAAATAGAATTTAATTCAACATTATAAATTATATTCATTCTTCTTAAATTCAAATTTCAATTATTTTAGCAATTTTCAATATTAAATTAATAATTTAATTATCCAATTAAATCAAAATATTTGAAATATATTTCAGCTTATAAAATTTACTTCTAAATATTTAAAATAAATTAAATATCCAAACTTCAAATGACTAAAATTCTAAGTCGTTGCAGTATTGGTGATACCGATTTGCTTCTTGTTTGAAGCACCATTGTTACAGTGACTTTGAGTTTTAAGAGCGAATCGAAGAGAAAGTTTGAAATTGAAGAAGTGTGTCGAATGAAAGGAAATAAAAAGGTAGAGGGAACGATTAATTTAGTAATGAGCTTTAAGCTTGTCCTTGTAGGAAATAATAAATGTTTGTGTCCTTGTGCTTAATTTATTAAGATAATTTGTCCTTATATTTTTCCTTTTTAAATTAAGGACATATGTCGTTATTTCAAAAATAATAAAGATTAATTACTAAAACATTTGTTAATGTGAGAAAAGAATATAAAAAATAGTAAAAATTAACTATGGAATATTATGAATGTGAGAGAAAAAGAATATAGGAAAAACCATCAGCTCAGCCGGTGATGGTTCATCGTGGCTGACGGCGATGTCAATCATCAGCCCAGCCGGTGATGGGTCATCGTGGCTGACTATGACGTCAATCATCAACTCGGCTGGTCAACGTTGGTCTTTTTAGGCTTTTCTTTGTTATCTTTTGGATCTATATCTCTATAGAGCTGACTATGGCGCCTGTGCCAAGGCTTAGGCGATAGTTTTCAATCTATAGTGGCTTGGATGCGAACTAACTTATCCATACCCTTACCTTTATCCTTCCGTCGAGCATCCCTTAGCTCAGCTACATAACATTCACGTCCAGTCCCCTGATCACCATGAACAAACCCGACACCATTATTTGTCGGGAACTTCAAAGTTAAACACCATAAGGCAAGAGCTACCCGTAATTCAACTAGGGACGGCCGGCCTAGAAAAGCGTTGTATGGAGAGTCATCATCCAAAAAAATAAAAGGCAGAATCCGCACTCTCCTGCGGTCATCTTCTCCCAACACTACAAGTAATTCAGCATAACCAGCAGCTTCAGTTGCAGCACCATTAAAGCCATGAATGTGGGCTTTAGATAGTTTCAAGTCCTTGGCTTCCATTCTCATTTGATCATAAGCTTTTATGAAAATTATATTTATAGAACTTCCATAGTTAACCTATATCCTTCTCACTAAAGCGAGGCCCATCATGGCCGAAATGACCATTGGGTCGATCGTTGGAGCCTCCACCTTGTCTGCATCTTTGTTTCTAAACACGATATCATCTGCCGTTGTACGTTGCTGTTTTACCGGAGCTCCATCTTCCTTTTTTGAGAAACATTCAAAATCCACATGCTTAATCATGCTAACATAGCGCTTCATCTCATGCCAACTTTTATCAGCCAGACGTGGTCCCCCGACTTTTGTATTAATTACCAATCTTCAACTAGTCCTTTCACGCTCCTCAGCCCTATGTGGTGCTTGTCCTCAGCTGGGGTTATATGTCCCTTGCTCGCTATCCTACAGTGTTTTTACAAATTGTTATAACTTCCTTTCTTGAATCCGCTTTTCAATAATATCTTAGAGATGCCTGCATTCATTTGTGTTATGCTCGTAGCAATCGTGGAACTAAAAATATTTTCCAGTTTGTTTCTGCTTCTCTGTTGATTCTTTTGGGGGCGGCCTGTACTGCATGGTATTGTAGATAGACAATTCGAAATTCTCCAGGGTCGTATTTAGTGGCATGTAAATATTGTACATCGTAATCCTAGGAACCCCTCTTTCATTCTCGGCTCCTATCTCCGCTTTTCTTCTGTTGATTCGGTTTACCAGTGAACATTTACTTGAACATTTCCAAAGCTGTCATCAAACTACTTTACAACAATATTACTCCATACTCCCTCTCCACTTGGTCCCGCAACATTCTTCTTCCTGGAGGATCCGACTTCTTCCTTCCTCAAATACCGAGTCACCTTTACATAAAAGCGTTCCAACATTGCAGGTGGCTTGCCAGCTAAACAATTGCCAAGTCAGATTCTAGATCAATCCCTCTTGTTACGACCATCAATATTGCATGGTCACTCGGACTACTGATTTCTATAACAGTTATATGGAATCTCTCCAAATAATCTTTCAACGTTTCTCCCGAAGCCTGGATCGCACTGCACAGGGACATTGCATCTTTGGGATGAGTTGCGTGCATTTGAAACTGCTCCACAAACCTTGTTTCCAAATCATCAAATCTAGAGATCGACCGTGGAGGTAACCTTGTAAACGACATCATTGCTATATCGGAGAGAGTTATGGGAAAATATCTACACTTGGTTGCATCATCTGTTCGTGTGGAACCCATCAGCCATTCATATCTCATGATGTGTTACCTGGGGTCGGTCTTTTCCTTATAGGCAGGCATCAACGGCATGTTGAACGGCTTTGGACACTCTACATGTAGGACATTATCAGTGAACATGGTATGGCTTCTCGAGATTCCTTAGTCATCATTGGTCAAACCTTGGCTCTCTATCACTAACTATCTAATCATAGCTAGCAAGTTTGGCGTTTGGATAGTTGGCGCCAAGCGGTGGTCATGTTCCACCTCATGTGAATGGTCCGGTCGATGTCTACGAGCCATCTCACACCTTCTTGGTTCAATATCTTCTCAATGTATATCTCGTAAATTCACTTCATCATCATTTCAAGGAAGCATTTGGTCAACATTTAACTGAACTCCATCATCCAAATCGACCGCAGTAACTGAGGCTTGAATCCCAGTGTGTAGAGGTAAGTTCCCTCCTTTGGAGGAGGGATTTGTATGGATCCTGATGGAGGGATTGGTACAGACCGGTCCTAGCAGACCTTGATGGTCTTCCTATTAACGCCCCAAGGTTTCTATGTGATATCTATTTGTTCTGCGATGCCGATGCCAGTGCCTATGATACTCATCCGGTGAACTAGAACTCTCCGATGCCAAGTAAAGGGTAGAGCCCCTCCTAGCTTTTCCTCGCTATTCTGAATTAGTTTGTTCATTAGGTTGATACTGGTCCGAATTTGTTGATTAAATTGTCGACGACTATCTATTAGCTCTCTCATTAGATTGTAGAACTCAGCTCTTGTAATTGAATCAGTTGGATTCTTGACTACAACTAGATCAACATTCACCTCCATTGGTTGACTGCTCGGGCCTCCTTGTTGGATAGTAGCATCCTCGTTTCCTTCCATGTTCTAAGAAGTAGATCTAGTGCTCCTCACCATTGTTAATAGCTTTGCTTATATTTTTGCAAATATGAGTAGAACAAGCAAACTTCCTTAAGATAACTGCAGATCTCCGTCGAGGGATTTATGCAATCTAGTAGCGACAAAGGGATCCTAATAAGCCGAGAAACAAGACTCTCGGTGAAAACACCAAAATGTTTGTATCAAAATGTTTGCACCAAAAATTAGCACAAACACCAAATAGAAGTTTTGAAGAGAAATAAATGAAGAATGAAAAATGAAAACAGAGGATAACAACAAATAAACAACAATAAATTGAAAGTATAATGCACACATAATGATTTATAGTGGTTCGACGTTGTTTGCCTATGTCCACTTTGAATAGACTGCTTTAATAATCACTGAAAATCTGAGTACAATCGGGATCGGATGAAAATCCTTATTTACAAAAGAATATAAAGCAACCAGTAGCGTAAAAGTCCAAAAAATGAATAATGCAGCTTGTATTTATAAACGATGATGGCCAAATATCTCTCTAAAAACTTGGCAGAATGACCTATGAAACCATATGGGCCCATTAAAGGGATCGCATGGCCTAATTTCCAAAGAAGAGGTATCTGTACCGATCCATACTTTGGATGAGTTTTGGGGTGCAATCCCTAAGGAAGGTTCCTTATACTAAAATATGCTTAGCCTTCAAATTTCATACCAATTGGATCAGTAGAACCGAGTTATTAATTGATCTTTGCTTCAACATGGATTGCTTGCTGATTCCTGCTGATCCCTACCAAGGGAAGAGTGTTGGTCCCTCCAACTTTTTCATTTTGAGGTGTGATCCATAAGGTAAGTTCTTTAGGGTACCCATTTTTTTCTTCCAAAATTTCATATGCATTGGACATGCAGATTTTGAGATATTGATTATTTGCTATAGGAATGCTCTCACACTTTGAAACATGTCGATCCCTATTATTGGAGCTAATTTATGTCGATCCCTCCTATATCTTGAACTATATTTCATACTTCGAGCATTCTACCTTGCATAACAATCAATTCCATTTAACCTCCACTACGTATTATCATCCGTATTTGACTTCTAGGCCCCATAACTGTCACTCTGGACACATTGGCCTTGATAGCAGTCGAATCTAACTTGTGAAACCAATTTAATATAGCTAGGTTAAAATGCCGGATAATAGTCATGCATACACACAAAGCACTTGCATCAATAAATTTTAGGGACAAACGCAAAGGTCATGCAAAAGCAAGCTTTGGCTCAACATAAGTGCATCAAGCAGTGTACACAGGGGCGAGAACATCCGGTGCGACAACTCTAAGAATACTAGGCATTCAACATCCCACAACCACACGTACATACATACATACATACATACATACATACATATATATATATATATATATGTATGTATATACATGGAAATTAGTGCATCTCGGTTCAAATACATGCATACAAGTGAAACAGTTCAGTCATTTCAACTACAAACTAGAAAATAGGTATCAAGTACACAACAAGGCTCAAATACAAGAGAAGACTAAAATGGTGCAACCCACTTCACACATGCACTAGTTTTTGCACCAAAAATAAAGAAGCAATAGGCATAAGGGTTCATACAAGTCAAGGAAGCCAAAAAAGATCAAGACCAGATCAGACATGTGCACCGAAAACAAGAGCATGTATAAAATGAAATAAGAAATTGACTCAGTACTGCAAATAGTTGGTGCAGCAATATAGTTCAAGCCAAACCATGGTTCAGACACAATAAAGGACAACAAGCATGAAGAAATGTATAAGGCAGTAAACATGCATAGTATTCATCATAGCAACAACGGACATAAGTGCACACAAATATACAACAGAAACTCAAGGCTAGTCTTACAAGGATATACAAGTATACATACAGATCAACTCATGTACTAGGTATCACTGCCACAGCCACCAGTCTGAATCACAACAAACCTAAAACTAGAAGCAAGAAGATGCAAGGAAGTATAGTGTACACAGAGATACAACATACACCATCTCCATAAACACCAACACATAGAAAAGGCATAGAGTAAGGCAAGGAACAAGGAATGGAAGCATCAACAATGAATATGAAGCAACTTCAATTTTTAATTAAGTCGAAGCATGAATTAAACATGTCAAAGTCGATAAAGTTTTAAAAAAGTCAAGGTCAAATTACGTTTGAATATAAATGAAAATATATTGAAATATATATGAGAGGATGCAGCATATATATCAAGAATGAACAAGTTAGATTCATGAAACGTTCAATCAAAAATTTACGCCGAAAATAAAACCTTCAAAAAATTCAAATCGAAGTATTCAACCGAAAATATAGCGAATCAAACCATATAAATTACCTACCATCATCATTTGCATAATTCAAGTTGAGTTTGAATAAAATCAAAAATGGGAAAAATTGATACACATGCTAAATCAGCATAGCATTAACTCGACGATGAAGCAACTGTGACTTTAATCGCTCCAATCGAGGAACATGAGCATCAAAAGAAGAAGGGAGACTCATTTTAACTATTTCAAGACGATAGCTTCAAATCAAAGACCCTAAATCTGATAGGAAGGAGCAAAAGGAATATGGCATAGACAAAGAGGATGCAGCCTAAAAATTATAATGCTACTATTTTTAATTGGGTCGTGATTGTTTAAAATCATAATTTGTCTCTAGGTCAAATTTGTTTTATAAATTAGGGTTTCTTCTTTTATTTTATTGTATTTTCCTTTTAGAAATCTAGTTTATCCAGACTACGAACTACATGGAGTAGTCTGAGAATTCGCAAATCAGTGGTCGAGTTGTGGTAGGCTTTGACCATAGGGTTAGAACAATCAGATTAGTGATGGTCATGAGTTTACAGGGTTTTTAAGCATCATATTGTTTAATTCCTAATAGAAACCTTAGAGGCAACAGTAGGCAGGCTTTGCCAAAGCTGGGTAAATCTATGTGTTGTTTTATTCCCGCATTTACTCTGTTATTATCTATGCTACAATATTTATTTATTTATGAATATTTTATAAACCCTATTCACTCTATGCTATGGTTAATTTGACCCTACAATTGGTATCCAAGCTAGGTAGAAAAAATTCAGTTTTTTAACTATGACTATTTTAGTAACGCTTTTTCTATAAGACAATCTATTGCTAGGTCCCCTATGTTTAACGGAACTGAGTATTCATTTTGGAAATCTAGGATGAAATTTTTTCTAGATACTATAGATGCATGGGATGTAGTTGAAACATGATATAATTTACCTATGGTAAATATAGATGGCAATGAATTTCCTAAGCCAAAGATAAGTGGATCGTCATGAGCTTTGCTTATATTGATCTAATGCAAAAATTATGAATTTTTTTATTTGTGCTTTAGATGAAATTGAATATAATCATGTTACTTACTGTTTGACCATACAAAAAATTTAGCATATGCTTGAAGCAACCAATGAAGGTACATCGTAGTAAAGGAATCTCATCTAGCCATACTCAGCAATGAATATGAGAATTTTGTAATGATGAAAGATGAGAATATAAAGGATATGTGTGGATGATTTTCAAATATAGTGTTCAAATCCAAATACTAGGAAAAGCTTACACAGAATTGAAGATGGTCTAAAAAATTCTAACAATCCTCCCAGTAAGATTTGAAGCTAAAGTGATTGCAATTCAAGAATCCAAAGACTTGAAATAGGTTAAATTGGAGGAGCTAATAGGAAATCTCATCACTTAAGAAATGGAACCGAAGGTCGAAGAAGAATGTAAGAGTGGAGAATCGAAAAAAAATCTATCATCACAAAGGAATAACTGATAGTGATGATGATAATGATGTCGCAACTGAGCTAGCACTATTAATGAAGAGATTCGAAATATGGACCGAAAAGCAAGGAAATCCAACAATAAATCAAAGAATAAAAACCAAAATTGTCAAAGTAATGGATGATTCTCAAGAGGAAAAAATCATATGCCATCGATGTAAGAAGACCGGTCATATCAAGCCAAATTATCCATTAAATCAACTTGAAAAATAGAAGAAGATGAGAAGAAGTTTCGTAGTTACTTGGGATGAGAGTGATAAAGAAGAGGAGGAGAACATCGACGGTGAGAAAGAGGAGGCAAACTTGTGTTAATGGTAGAATCAAGTGATAGTGATGTTGAACCTAGCGAGGTATCAAAATTGTCACATACTGACTTATTATTGTTATTCACGAGGTAAATATAAGCTTTGATAGACTTAAGGAAATATATAATAATCTTGAATCATAGAAAAACCATCCACTTGATTTAAATAATAAGTTAGAACAAATGATTCAAAACATTAGAAAAGTTAACTCAGAGAAGTGTTATCCCTAGAGGAAGAAATTTGTAACGACCCGCAAATTCATACCTTTTGAATCAACAATAAACCATACATGTCTGTCCCAAAAAGTACAAAATGATGGAAAGTCATGAGAAATAAAAGAAGATAGAAGAAGAGAAGAGAAGAAAGAGAGAAGAGAGAACCAAACAGAATAATAAAAAATCTCACATCGCAGCGGAAAACATATAAGATCATATCAATGGTCTTTACAAAACAAAAACTGTATATACATACATCAATCAGAGTTAAACAGTCAATCACTAACCATCAGCCTGGACAGTTATAATAACATATCCTTACAATTGCCAATAATATAAAACAACAATGCACAAAGCATATAATAAACATATACGTGTATACGAAAATGAAGATCTCTAGCTCACATATTGAAGCTCGAAAAGCACCAAATCTGAACTTGTAAATATACTCTGTCTGACCCAAGCATTGAAAGGGAAGAACGTCCGGATCAGTCTGGTAAACCAGCGTGAGAAACACACTCAATTGAATTTATTAAATTACCAAACTTTTCCTTTCAAAATAAAAGTATCTCGTAAGACATGCCCATACATAAACACTGACATGTTTCTACCTTACCATAACCAAAACATTTCATATCGAATTTTCTTATATTATACTAGTGTCTCTTACACAAATAATATTAAAATAGTCGAAACTTTTACCATTATTAAATTCCAGCATACGAGGCTCTACAAATAACATAGCAGACACGTAGTGGAGTTTGGATTTCCATACAAATGACCAAGGAAAGGGACTACCTTTCGGTAGTACATCTCTACAGAAATGTACCGATAAACCATCACAAAGTTCCTCTACCAACACAAAATCGGTCTACCTCTATAACTAGGTAGTATCGAATATGTCATCCCTCGGTTGTTACCGACCTTTTCGAGAGCCCTCATAGCATACAAACCACATTAATTTATGAACGTTATAGCAGGAAGAAATATATCTAGAAGAGGATGATCATATCCTAATTGGGAATGACCCACTTTAACCTAGCCGCATCTAATCCTGTTTCGGTCATTTCTGGCTGATGAGGCCTAAGGTAATGATTACCTTTCACATATTACATATCAATCACTTTGAATGCCACATTACCATTTTCGTTTACTACTAATTGCCTTCCGCAAAAATACAACCCATGAGCTCGTATGTCTCAAGGAGGTGTTAATCTAAGAGAAGTTTCCTTCTCCGCCACTACTGATGTACGTTTGTAAAAACCAATATACGTAATCTTTAGAAATGCAATGTCAGACAAACGTCCATACAAGTTATCCAAGAACAACACAAACAGAAGGTACTTTCCTACCATATCCTATCGGGAAATCCCTTGGATTAGTAGCAACAGCCCTTGCATTGGATATTTCATAACAAGGAGACTGCTGCTACTGGATGTATGTTAGGATTTTAACCCCAAACTATCAGCAAGCAGTCCTTCATTATGAAAATCCTAAATCACAATATCATCTATAACCTGCATAATCGAATGCATATACATTGGTCCGAAGTGGTTTTCGGATAAACCAATTTCGGTCTCTTTGCACCAATAACGCAAAAGCGTTTCTCAACCTCACACCGAAACTAAGTCTCATAGACTTATCATGTCTCCAACTTTCAACTTGCAATCCTTCGGCCAAGAAGGAAGCTCGATAAATTGGAGTAATACTCCGCACTACACGAGTCATCATCCTCAACGCGAATGATAATCAAGCTTATACAGATGGCTACGTACTAAGTGTACGACTAAATAGTTCCCACATCAAGTCGAGAAACTAAAATGGCTAAATTTGATAGTCGGCTATTTAACTATCAAAGCAAACAACAAATATCTAGCACCATAAGCAATCACTAGGCCCTTTTAATTAAACTTCTATTTATTAAATCACTTTTCAAATATTCACCTCAAATTATCTTTAAAAAGATATAATTCTAAAACCATTTCAATATTCTATATTGGAAAACATTTCCATATACTTATTTAATAATAAGAGAATTCACAAATCTCTTTAGGAAAGCTTAATATTTTCAACACACACTTTATCATGTCAAAACGAAGTTGCGTAAAACATCATTACGACAACCCAAAATCACTAGTATAGGGATTCGATAATTAGATAGATATATAAATCCCATATATTATACAAAACATCTCCTTTTGAAAATCATTTACTATAACAATGCTGTTATAGTCCTTGCTTTCCTTACTTCTCGAAAACATCTATTTCAACAATGAATGTTGAAATCTATGTCTTCGATGCTCACACCTTTTAAAACATCTTCAATTATTTAACTCCATTAAAGAGATCACTTTTTAAAACATTTATTTAATTTAAAGGATTATTCACTGTCTAAAATCATGAATATAATTCGCTATCCAAATTCATAGCTTCTGCACATTTATAAGGATTATCCACTGTCAAAAATCGTGAATGAAATTCCTTTATTAAACCTTCACATTTAACTTATCCAAATAAGTTGATTTCACATTTATAATACAATGTTTATAAATCACATTTATCTTTTATAAAACCTTCCATATATAAAATTCCTTTATTAACCAATTCCATTTTATATCTTATTTACATGCCAAAATCCAATTATAAGTTAATTTACCTATAGTTTTCTTATTTACAAATTTGTTCTTTTTACAACTTCACCAATTTATAAATCTTATTACTTATAAGATCTATTTACAACTTCGCTTTAACACTCATAAAACTCCTTTATAATTCCATCACTTTTTATTTATAAAAATATCAATTTCATAAATACTATGTATGTTATCCCGCTTTTTGGCAAAGCTGTGATACCAACAGATCGATCGAAAAAAAAGGATGGTTCGTATCAGAGATTGGCCGTACTTCGTTTCGCTATGGATATCGCTGAATTTTGTCCAAGTCCGAATTGTACTACAATTGATAGGACAAGACAAGAAAGACCATAGGAGCCTTCATCTCAAATTTCGAGTCAATCCGAGTTCATACGCTCAAGTTATGATCGATTCAACTTGAAGGGGAAAGCACTGGTTTCGAACCCACCACGGTAGGTGTTCTTCGAACCCATCGTCAAGTACCATTCGAATCAATCACCTTCGAATTGATGGACTTCGAACCCATCGGAGTGCCTCGGTTCGAATCCATCAACTTCGAACCCATCTGGTTCGCGTTGGTGGGCCTCATGCCCATGGAGAGGTTGCAAAGCTCGCATCCATCGGAGAAACACAAGTTCGAACCCATCAAGCATCGGTTGTTTGAACCCATCTGTAAAGCCTTGTTCGAACCCATCATTGGAGCCTTCTTCGAACCCATCTGTGAAGCTTCGTTCGAATCCACTGGGTCAACCAGTCACGATGACGTGTCATCCATTGGTTCGAACGCGCCGAGATACATGGAGTCGAAGCGGTCAACTCGGAGTGAAGATCGGGTCGGTTCGAAGTTTGCGCTCCATGTCACCACGAAGGCACGTGCAACCATCAGTTCGAAACCATCGATTCGAATGGATGGTTTCGAACCAAACAGCCACGTAGTAAACCCCATCTCGAATCCATCATATCTCTCAATCCACTGATCCAAATGCCACGAAATTTTCACAAAAGCTTTCATTCATGTCGAAGAGTGTCCACACCAAATTTCACCTCGATTGGATGAATTCTTGATCGGTTCGAATGGAGTTCGAACCAATGCCAAAGTGGGCCCAAATTTCCTGAAGCTGGGTGTGTGGGCCCCCTCACGTGTCAGAAGTGGTCTCCCGAGTCTTCAGCGAAATATTAGCAGCCTACGCCTATAAATAGAGCCCCAGGGCCAACAGAAAAAGGATCTTTCGACTCTGAAGCGCCCAGACTCTGCCGGATTGAGATCTTCATCATCCTACATCGTATACTAGCTGTTAATTTCGAATTTTCAGTTGTATCCTGCTGTTGCTTGCTGTAATCGCTTGTAAACGTTGAAAGAGAATCAATAAAATTGCTAAAACTTCACAGTGGACGTAGGCAGCGTGCCGAACCACTATAAATTGCTTGCCTTTGTCTTTACTTCACTATTGTTTGGAGTTTTTGTTAGATAATCCTCACTTTTAATTCATATTCTTCATTTATTATCTCTTCAAAAGACTCCCGAAGAGTGTTGTGCCCAATTTTGGTACAAACACTTTGGTGCTTTCACCGAGAAAACCCAGTTTTTCTCCTGCTCCTTGGATCTGTCACCAATACCGGATTGGATAAATCTAAGGGAGAGATCCAGATTTCATCTTCAGATTCCTTCCGTTCTATTCAGATTTGCCAAAGTCTAGGGAAGGAGTTCATTATCTAAAATGGTTAGCACAAGAACCACATCTGCCGCTGGTCAAGAAGGTCGGGATAGGCAAAATCCCGTGCAACTACCTCCACCTAACCAAGATGATACCGGGCATTCTGACCCCTCAGGTCCGGTCACCAGGCAAGAGTTCCAGACATTGCTCCATGAACTAACTCAAAGTTGGCAACAGCTAGCTGAGCAGTTGCGCGTCAATACTGAGTTAGCCAGCCAACTAGACCGCCAAGGGCGTAGAAGATCTAGGAGGTATCATGCGTCTCGTTCCTCCACGGAAAGTTCCGCTTCGTCCGACTACAATCACAGATCCACCCGTCCCAGGCTAGAGGGAAGCTATGCACAGGCCGTTGACCACCAGCCAGCATTGACCGTGGGACAGATAAGAGTCGGCCTATCCGCTAGTTTTCATACAAAGCCCTCATCCCGAGGGGGCGCTGTACCAAAACACACCGCGGATAACCATGCCACCACCGCTGCGGTTGACATAGGAGTTGATACCCGAAATCACTCCAACCAGGCTTACCACCAGCAGGAACGAGCACCAGAACCCTATGTCCCGGAAGACATTGTGCCAAGGAGGCGAGACACGGATCGTCGACAGCGTCCGATCCCATCTCGCACTGTGGAACCCGACCACACTTTGGCTCACCACCCTCAGAATGTAGCAACACCAGACCTCTCAGCCATGGTACGCCAAATGATTCGCGAGAGTCAAGGCCAAACAAATGACGATTGGGGAATCTTCCGAAGTCATACCCCGTTCACTGATGACATATTGTATGCTGAACCTCCTAGGCGATTCAGAATGCCAACCCTGCCCATGTATGAAGGGAATTCCGACCCAAATCAACATATTTTGAAGTACGAATGGTCGATGACAGCTGCGAGAGCTGATGGCGTAGTAAAATGCCGTAGTTTTCCCATTTCCTTAGGGGGAATTGCGACGATGTGGTTTACACGACTACCACCGCGATCTATTTCTTCTTTTGATCAGTTAGCTACCAAATTTGTTGAGCAGTTTCGTATGCATATCGCCAGACCTAAGGATGTTAATACCTTATCAAGTGTTGCTCAAGCTCCCGGAGAAACACTTAGATGATATTTGGAGAGGTTTAATGCTGCGTGCGCAGAGATCACCAACCCCAACGATAGTTCTATCTTAATGGCTTTGACTAAAGGAATCGACCCTGATTCCGAGTTTGGAAATTGGTTGGCTGGAAAGCCTTCCGCATCGTTGGACCGTTTCTATTCCAAAGCCGCTCAGTTCTTGAGGCGAGATGATGCGAAACAGTATATGAAGCAGGACGATGCAAGGCCCAGCAGTGAAGGGATTCAGAGTAATGTTGCGGTTAAACAGACCGGCGAGAGTTCAGGAAAAGTTGAGTTGAATATTCAAATAAACAGACTCAACGACCGAGAAACGGTGATAACCGAAGCAAGAAGCAAGATTAGAATCGTGGTCCGAGGCGTAGGGCCGCAATGTTTGACAGTTATACACCGCTTAACACGTCGCTGGAAAACGTATACCTACAGACTTGTAATACTATGCAATACAAGAAGCCTGCTCCGAAGCCTTCGTCGGAGAGGCAGATTCAGACAGGAAAATTCTGTAGGTTTCATGAAAGTTACGGGCATAATACCAATGAGTGTAGGCATTTGCAAGACCTCATTGAAAAGTTAATTAGAGAGAGAAAGTTGGACCAGTTTGTTCAGGCGTCACAGGCTGGTGGAGCGGGCCCATCCAATCAAAATCGTACACAGAATCAGGAAAGGCAGGGTGAACCCGCTCGTACGGGCGGGAGGTTGGTTATCAATACAATAAGTGGTGGTCCCCATCCGGCAGACAGAAGCTGGGGGGAAATGGAGTCGTATGCCAATGCGATCAGGCATGCGGACTTCGAGTGTTGTAGCAATTCTGAAGACGGGGCTGCGGCTAAACAACAGAAGACGATGACAGACGACATCGTGTTTAGAAGTCGAGATGCTGATAGAATCGAAGCCCCCACGATCGACCCACTGGTTATATCCGCTCAAGTTGGTCCTGCTTGGATGAAGAGGATCTTGGTAGACAGTGGGAGTTCTGTAAACATACTGTTTAAAAGAGCATATGATTTAATGAAGATGGAAGCTAAGGACTTAAAACCTTGTCAATCACGAGTCCATGGCTTCAATGGAAGTGCGATGATACCAACCGGAATGGTTGAATTGCCGGTGGAGTTGGGAGTGGGAGAATGCCGAAGAGTTCGGATGTTGCAATTTGTTGTCTTGGATATTCCTTCTCCTTATAATGCTTTCTTGGGCCGACCGGCCCTCGCTGAATTTAGGGCAGCTATTGCCCCATGGTGTTTGACCTTTAAGTTCTCTACTGATCGCGGGATAGGGGTTATACAAGGAGATCAAGCTACGGGGAGAGCTTGCTATGTTGCTGAGCTGCGAGAGGCGCTGCGAAAGGAAAAAGGAAAGGGCGTAGAGGAATCTCTCTGCGTCCGTTTCACCGACAATTGACAATTAACGCCTGGGCCTCGGCCCGGGCATCACGACCAATTCCAGAAGGATCTAGACCCTCGAGACAGTGAGAATAAAGATGAATCTAGAGAAAGTCAGGCTTCACCAGCTGAATTAACAATCGACGTTCCGATCAGTGGTAACGATAATTCAAAGATGTTGAAAATTGGGTCGCAGTTGAGCCTGCAAGCACAACGGGAATTGGTCGAGTTTCTCCAAGCAAATCTGGACGTATTTGCTTGGACGCATTCTGATATGTGTGGGATCTCGCCAGACATCGTGAGCCACACCCTAAATATTGACCCACGGTTTGTCCCGGTCAAGCAAAAAAGGCGTGGTATGGATCCAGAGAGATCTGCCGCCCTGAAAGAAGAGGTCGATAAGTTGAAGTCAAATGGGTTCATTAGAGACGCTTTATACCCAGAGTAGGTGTCCAATCCCGTACTCGTCCGAAAACCAAACGGGAAATGGAGTACGTGTATCGATTACTCGGACCTGAAAAAAGCCTGCCCGAAAAACAGCTTTCCACTTTCCCGAATCGATCAATTGGTAGATTCAACCGCAGGACATGAATTATTATCCTTCATGGATGCTTACTCAGGTTACAATCAGATACCCATGCATGTACCCGATCAAGAGCACACAAGCTTCGTAACCGACTTGGGATTATACTGCTACAAGGTCATTCCTTTTGGATTAAAGAATGCTGGCGCAACTTATCAACGCTTAGTCAACCGAATGTTTGCCGATCAGATTGGGAAGACTATGGAGGTTTATGCAGATGACATGTTGGTGAAATCATGATACTCCGTTGATCATGTCAAAGACATGGAGTCAATGTTCAGTATCCTCCGGAAATACGGGATGAAGCTTAATCCGCTAAAGTGTCATTTCGGAGTCGCATCCGGAAAATTCTTTGGGTTCATTGTCAATGCCCGAGGAATAGAGGCCAACCCCGAGAAGATCTGGGCTATCGGAAATCTTCAGACTCCGAGAACCATAAAGCAAGTTCAGAGCCTTAATGGGAAAGTCGCAGCACTGAGCAGGTTTATCTCGAAGTCGACCGACAAATGCATTTCCTTCTTCGATTTGATTTGAAAAGGGAAATGAAACTTCGAATGGACTGCAGAATGTGAGGGCGCATTTCAGTTGCTAGTCCAACATCTTTCCGTACCACCAATCCTCTCAAAGCCTGTAGATCATGAACAGTTATATCTCTACCTGGCGGTATCTGAAAATGCAATCAGTGCTGCATTAATTCGGGAGGAAGACCGAGTGCAAAAACCGGTCTACTATGTGAGTAAACGATTGACCGGAGCCGAGAGAAATTATCCAAAACTCGAGAAGTTGGCATATTGCCTAGTCATTGCCTCGAGGAAGCTCCATCCATATTTTCAAGCTCATCCTATTACTGTGTACACCGATCAGCCGTTACGACAGGTCCTCACGCGGCCTGAGACGTCTGGTAGGTTACTAAAATGGAACATCGAACTGAGTCAATTCGACATCACTTATACTCCAAGAAGGGCCATTCACGGCCAAGTCCTAGCAGATTTTATAGCCGAATTCACTGTTCCCGAAGACTTGCCCGAGACCAGCAAATCTCTCGAATACATATGGAAGCTGTACACCGATGGTGCGTCAAACGATCGGTGCTCAGAAGCTGGGGTAGTGCTTGAAACCCCCGAGGGACGATCCATATGTTATGCTTTAAAGTTCGAGTTCCGTGCAACCAACAATGAAGCCGAGTACGAAGCTCTACTTACCGGACTAAAGCTTGCTCGTGATATGAAAATCATCGCTGTAGAGATCTACTGCGATTCCCAGTTGATAGTATGTCAAGTTCAAGGAGAATATCAGGCCAAAGACCGAAGATTAGCCACTTATCTAACTCGAGTTCTGGAGATGCTTGATCAATTTGATTACTATGCCATTTTCTACATACACCGAGAGCACAATCAGAAAGCTGATTCGTTGGCCAAGTTAGCAAGTACGGGTGAGGCTCAGCAGTTGGGGGTCATTCCGGTTGAAACCCTATCCTCTCCGAGCGTTGATCGAAGGGAGACCGATGTCACATTTGAAGCTACCTCCAATAGGGAGTCGTGGATGACTCCTTATTGAGATTATATCGAACGTGGTGTATTGCCCGAGCGTCGAAGCGAGAAAAGACAAATTATATGAAAGGCTTCACGATTTGTTATTCAAAATGGAGTTATGTATCGAAGGGGATATTCCATTCCTCTTCTCCGGTGTATCGCGCACGATGAAATCAAACGAGTGTTACACGATGTACACGAAGGAGAATGTGGCGATCACACTGGGGGACAAGCACTTGCCAAGAAAATACTCCGTTACAGATATTATTGGCCTACTGTAAATCGCGATGCCATGGACTATGCCAAAAAATGTGATAGATGCCAAAGACACGCTCGGATTCCTAGAGCCCCGCCTACTGAGATAACCCAAATGGTCAGTCCATGGCCGTTTGCAATATGGGGGATTGATATAATTGGTACATTGCCTTTGGCCAAAGGTGGCGCGAAGTATGCTATCGTCGCAGTCGATTACTTCACGAAATGGGCGGAAGCCGAACCACTTGCAACAATCACGATGAAGAAAGTTATCAACTTTGTAGTACGCAATATCATCTGTCGGTTCGGTCTCCCGCATACTATTATTACCGATAACGGAGCCCAGTTTGACAGCGTTGAATTCAAGAATTTCTGTCTGCGATTCCATATCCACAAGAAATTCTCCGCTGTTGCACACCCACAAGCAAATGGCCAAGTCGAAGCCGTAAATAAGGTCATCAAATCTATTTTGAAGAAACGACTGGAAAAGGACGGGGGCAAGTGGGTTGATGAACTTCCCATGGCCTTGTTGGCTTATCGGACGACTCACAAAACTGCAACCGGCCACACTCCATTTTCTCTATCTTATGGCGCTGAAGCTGTTATTCCAGTTGAAATGGAAGTTCATTCTCATCCTGTGACATATTATGATCCGAAAACGAATGTTATACTACTTGCCAAATCCCTGGATCTGCTCGATGAGAGGCGCGAAGAGGCTGATTTAAGGGCAGCCGCATATCGGAGTCGAGTCACCCGAATGTACAATGCCAAGGTCCGACTGCGGACCTTCGAACTTGGCGACCTTGTACTCAAAAGAGTTTATCCGGTTCCTTCTCACATGAAGCCAAATTGGGAAGGACCGTATGTGATTTCACAAAAGCTCGGAGATGGCACACTCAAGTTATCGACCGTTGACGGTCTAACTCTGCCGAGAGCCTGGAATAGTGAGAGTCTCCGTTGCTACTATACATAGCAGGCTTTATTTGTTCTAGCTCGTTATTTCCTTTGCATTTTATTTTCGCATTTTGAAACTCGAACTTGTAATAAGGCAGGTGACTTTGCCATACTTTCTCATTTCAGCAATAAAATGCTATCTCTTCAAGCCAGAGCTGTGATTTATCGAATACGCCGCAAAACATCACAATGCACGAAGAGCTAAGTTCCATCATATGGTGGGATTTAATTCAAGTAGGGAGTGACTGTGATACGACTGGTCACTCGCTATGTGAAGCCCAAGCTCGAGGGCATGTCACCACGATAATATTTAAAAGGATTGATACACGACAATCCTCACACTAACTCCAGATTCCCAGAGTGCGAACTGGAGTATAAACATTGAAATAACTCTAAGTCCCCATAGCATGGACTAGAGTGTAAGCACTAGCTCCAACTTCCCAGAGTGTGAATTGGAGTATAAATATTCAATAACTCGTTCTCGGAGTGCGAACGGACTCCAACTTCCCAGAGTGTGAATTGGAGTATAAATATTCAATAACTCGTTCCCGGAGTGCTAACGGACTCCAACTTCCCAGAGTGTGAATTGGAGTATAAACATTCAACAATTCGTTCCCGGAGTAAGCCGGACTCCAACTTCCCAGAGTGTGAATTGAGTTTAAACATTCAACCATTCGTTCCCGGAGTGCGAACGGACTCCAACTTCGTAGAACGTGAATGGAGTATATATATAAATTACAGGTTCCCGAAGCACGAACCCAAACATACATCCTATCTCCAAACTCTCGGAGTGTGAATTGGAGCACAAATACCAATTCAAAGTTCCCGTAGCGCCAACTGAAATGGTAATACTAACTCCAAGTTCGCAGAGTGTGAATTGGAACGTGAACATCAATTCCAGGTTCCCGGAGCGCAAACCGTGTTACAAACATTGATAACTCTCGAATTACCGAAGTACGTACCGGATTATCGATCTCAAATTATCTTAAGTCCCCAAAATGTGGACATGTGCTTAAGGTTTGCAATAAACGCAGTCAACCACCGGAGCACAAATGTTATTCCCCGAGAATAGGGGGCAAAAAAGCTAAGTGTTAATCGCTAACCAAAGTGATAATGTCCGGAGTTCGATTATTCATCGATCACAACTTGCGACCAAGATTCTCAGACTTGGCGAATAAAAACGAACTCTACTTGACGGTAAAAACACCACGAGTGCACCGGACTGAAAACAAAACACTACAAACACTTAAGCACAAAAGAAATGAGAGTTGAAACAAAGAAACTAAATTTTATTTCAACTAACTGAAGACAAGGACTTACATGCAAATAAGTTCTCCCAAAAAGAATCCCTACTAGCAGGGGCCGAACCTGCATCTATACACGGCCTAATAACAAAAAACGAAAACAAGTTCCTATCTACCAAAAAATCTGTTTGGGAGGCCGATCTATTTCTTCTTCCTTGGCTTCCTTATCAGCGGTTCGTCATCAGAATCACTACGAACAGAAATCCTTCGTTTGGATGGCCTCCTCTCCGGTGGCTGCTCTTCGGCAGGGGGCATAATGTCAATGTCCTCCTCAGAACTTGAACTTAAATGAAGGCTCCCTGTCGGAGGAGTAGGAGGGACCGGACCCGCGATGGAAGATGGGATAGTGCCACCTGATGTTGTTGTCCTTAAAGGCGTTGGGCTATGCGCCGCCGTACTGCCGCCAACACTGCTACTTTGCCCCGCCGCTTCTAATTCTGCATGAATCTCGGCCAAGATCTCTTCATCACGAATCGTTTGGGCTTGGCTGGGGGCATCCGCAATCTGCATTGAAGAGCTAGAGGTTGGCGGGAGGTCACTGATGATAAATGGCAAGTCCGTAAAGGGATCACCCTGTTGACCAAGCAGCTCGCTCACCATCTGTTCGTCAAGAGATAAGGATCCCCCTTGCGCCACCTCAGTAGACACTGCCATCGTCACGACAGTTGTTTCAGTGGTGATGGCTTTTTGCCCTTGAATAGACTCCTGAGCCAAAGATGCTGGAGTAATTTCGGTTACTGAACAAAGAGGAGAAGAGGATATAAGCAATCACTTCAAAACAAACGCTTTAATAGGAACACACTTGAGATGTGTTCAAGTACCTTCCTCAGTTTGACTCATTGACGGTTGGACGGCCTCAGAGACGTGCTCCCGAATGGGAGATAACCGCGGCTGTTCTGGGTCATAAGCAGGAACAGATTGTGAACCGACCACAGATACAGGCACTAACGAAGGTGGAGTGGTGATTTCAGTAACAGTAGAGTGGTGCTCGACACCTGATCCCTCTCCAACCTCCAGAGATCGGCCACCAATCATCTCCTTCTCATGAGCGATAATAGCGTCATGAAGGACTTTCTTCTCATCGTCTGTCAGCAGCCGGTTTTCAAGTTCGAATCGGTCGACCGATTCACCCGGACGTCCTTCCTCTTCTTCCTCAACCAATCGACCCCAAGCGCTGCGGAGGTGTATCGGGTAACCTTGGAGCCAGGCCAAATTTCGGTGTCTCAACACGTTGGCATTGTAAGTGATGAGCAAATCTTCAATATCGGCCTCCATCCTGGCCTCCGCTTGATGAACTTTCTCCTCAACCTCCATCTCAACCGCTTGGACCTTGGCTACTGCTGCATCCCGTTCAGTCCGGAGAATCACGGCCTGTTCACACGCCTTCTGGGCTGCATTATTCGCATCATCCCTATCCTGGGCGATCTCGGCGAATTTGGACTTAAGCCCGTTTAACTCCTTCAGGGCTGCGTCCCTCTCAGCAGTGACCAGGGTGTTTCGATGGCCCATGTCCTCTACCATGGCATAGTGCTCACGTTTCATCCTATCCATCGTTGCTTGGGCTTCGTCGGCCTTTTTGATAGCCTCCATTTCAGATTTCCGAGAAGATTCAGCTTCAGTGTTTAGCACATCAATAATACGGCTCTTTTGAGCTAACTCAGCCTGCAATTTCTCGATGGTGGCCCCACGCTCAAAGGCCAATGACGACGCTTTCTCGGCCGCCTTGTACCACGCCCTGTATTGGGCATAAAAGTCGTGCACATAATCGTGCGCCATCTGCTCGGCCTCCGGCGGGATTCTTTTCAAGTGAAGAGGAAAAATGTAGTTATCAAAGCAAATATTTGGAAAGTCCTTCTTCAGTTGAGCGAGCCTGATTGCTCCTTCCCCCGAAATTTCAGTAGGAGGTTGTTCCGCAACTATTGGAGACATTGCCTCAGATCTGGGATGGTGAGATTCATGCTTAGAAGATTGAGAGGCCGACTGGTAGTGCGAGGAATCAGAAGGACGAGAAACATGGACAGGAGGTTGTATAGGAACTCTTGGAGGAGGAGTGCGCGATCGAGACCGATGTCTGTAATCCATATGTCTCCGTTCTTGGCTAGAATACCCGGAGTACCTGCGATCGTAATCCCTATCTTTTTCTCTCCGTTGTGACTCGTAATATGAGGAAGATTTGCGAGCATGTCGCAGGCTCCCTAGCATTGAGCCACGTCCAGTCATAATATCTGCAAAGCGAAATGAGAATAAAGTTAGTGATTTCTCGAAACCAATGACCTAGGACTCAGGACTATGTAATGTCGTGAAATGTGTGTGAATATGTATTCCCCCCGACCAACCAGAAGTGTCGGCTGAGCTAGTAATAAAAGGCTCGCTCAATTCTAGAGTACGGTGGAGCTCCTCCAACCTGGCATCATGTTGAAAAGACACATCATCCGGGATTGGAAGATCGGTAAGCCCTTCGTAAAGACTTTCAGTTCGCGGAGGAGACATCTTAGAAATTCTAACTCCGGGAGAGGATCGGGTCGTGACAACCGATTTCCATCTCCCCTTCTTAGTTGACGTGACGACGGCTGCCTTGCCTTTTCTTTGCTCTTCAACATCCTGAACCGCGTCTGTACGCTCCAACAACGGCTCGTCGTCAGTATGAGTTCTTTCAGAATCAGCCTCCTCGGCTATAGTAACTTTGGGCCTCTTGGGCTTGACTCGCTTCTTCGAAACGGTCCTTAATGCCCCCTCAAACTATATGCTCTGCCCCCGTTCGATCAACCCGTAAGTCTGGAGATTCCTATCGGTCAAAAGCGACTCGATATCCCTATCTTCACTCGGGACTTCTCGAAGTACTCCCACCATCTCCTTAAAGTGTTCGCCCTCAGGTCGCTGAATCGTTGCTGTGGAAAGAAAAAACATAAGTTTCACTTTAACCGCAATTGCCTTAGTAATTACTTGATAACTCAGCTACACTCACGTCTGAATAACCATCGCCGGGCAAACCCCGGAGGACACCTGACATTGAACAATTCCGTCCTATAGTAACTCAATCTGGTCCAGGACCCAGTGACCACCTGCCAATTCCTCACTGCTTCCAGAAATGTGAAGGAAGGGTAATCGCCTCGAGTTTTGAAATTAAATAGATATCTGATCTCGGTCGGGATTGGTGGTCTATGAAGGTACTCCATGAAGACGATGGATAAACTATTCACGGAGGCATATCCGTTCGGGTGTAGTTGAGATGGGACGATCCTAAAAAAGGACAACACTTCCCTTATGTACTCGTTGAACGGAGGAAGCGTCCCAGCCGCGCACGCGTGGCGATTAAATGCTGTATATCCCTCCGGCGGGTTGTGTGGTCTATCATTCGGCCCCGGCAATAACACGTCATCCAGTGACAGGCCGTGCCTCAAGCATATTCTCCCCAACATATCTTCAGAAATATTGGATTGAACGGAATCCGACGGATTGGCAATAAACCGGGGCCGGACCAATGATCTCAGGTTCAATATCTGGAACCTCTAGTCTCGGAGCAGCTGTGCTTTGGACCTCCTGCTGTTGTGAACTTGAAGGTTCAATGACTAGCTAACTCATGAGAAATCATCGTTAGACGACAAAGGACCCGTGCGTTCCCCAGTGCAAAGTGTATGAGTGTATGTTGTATAGTGCCATGCATTACTTGAATAAGTGTCGTAGGATTAAAGGGAACATGCAAACGACAAAGCTAATTTCCCCAGTTATGATGACCGTCATCGCTGACCGTCATCACTGAACCGTATGTATGATGGAATTTGATTTGGATAGAAGTTGTTATGGTTCCATCGACGAGCTTCGAAAGGTGGTCAAGTGTGCAGTGTGACTATCAAGTCCAAATATGCAAGGATGAAGCTCGCCGGACTTATGCTTAAAAAATGTCAAACTTTGATATCCATCATAGAGGGTTCGAACCGAGCAGAGGGAACTCATTCGAACCCATCCTACAGTCACTTCGAATCGATGTAGAAAGGCACGCTTCGAATCGATGATCAGGTGTCAAGTTCGAATCGATCAATGAAGGATGACTTCGAATCGATGCTTGGTTAACTGGTTCGAACCGATAAGGAAACCCTCAACCTAACATCGGCCACATTCGAATCGATGCCCTCCGTGTCGATGCAAAGTTGAGAACTTCGAACCGATGGTTGAGGGATTCGAAACCATCGATTCGAATGGAACCATCAAAGATGGTCAATCGGTGCGAATTATGTCACCCTCATAAAGTCATTCCAGGGATCGATGCGAAATCCAACGAAGAGTGACGCCGCCATCATCGATTCGAACTCGAATCCACACATCGGTTCGAAGCCTTCCCAAACCAGATCTGGTTTTGCCAATCTCGAGACTAAGCAATCGATGAAGAAGAGATAGGTTCGAAGTAACTTTGCCGTTTGGATTCAAGGCTAATTACCTAGTTTAAGTGATGGATTCGAGGAGTTATAGTCTTGGATCCTGAATGGTTCGAATACGTGACGCAGTTCCTTCTTCTCTAAGGCTTCGAAACGATGCAGAGTACAAAAACACAAGGCAAAATGTAAAAAGGTAAAAAGTGAAAAAGTGAGGCTCCCTGCTATTTATATGAGGCCTAAGAAGTGACGGGCCGTTTCGTATCCCAGTTAACTCCAACGGTCACAACCGGTCCATTATCGTATCGATTTGAGGTCAACCTTCGAATCCATCGGCCTAGGACCCTAGCGGTTCGAAGTTACCCCCGCATTTCATCGGTACGAAGCGCACAGCAGGGCGACGAGCTGCATCGATGCGAGACAAACATTGGGCACATCGGTTCGAAAGCCCTGTTCACACCAGCAAACCCACAACTCCATCCACAACCTACCGTTACGAACAGGGATTTCGTATCCATCACAACCAGTCGATACGAACGACTGTTTCGTATCTTTCACACAACCCAAAGTCGTTTCCTTCGACCTTCTATATCGGTTCAGGAGAGGATCGATACGAAGGGATTTTTCATAACAACCATCATGCATTGTCTCAACTTAAGTTTCCAAATCAATTCGGGAGAGAATCGATAAGAAATTCAATAGCCAACCAAGCTGACAACGACTCGTGGACGTGCAACGTTAACAAGGGTCAAACTAACATATGTGCATATATGTCAAACTAACATTCGATTTTAAACATTTACAGGGATCGAGTACTCATATTGTTACAAGTGCAACAGCCAACAGCTAAGCGCTATTATACAGCAATCAATCATGTCAACGCAAGGTTATAGCAATACGGAGTACGAGTCTCTACAAAAAAGAGAGCAATAATTGTTCAGAAAGAAATTGCAGCTATTCAAAGCACGCCATGTTCCCACAAGACGTACTTTGGGGGGCAAAATGTTATCCCGCTTTTTGGCAAAGCCGTGATACCAACAGATCGATCGAAAACAAAGGATGGTTCGTATCAGAGATTGGCCATACTTCGTTTCGCTATGGATATCGCTGAATTTTGTCCGAGTCCGAATTGTACTACAATTGATAGGACAAGACAAGAAAGACCATAGGAGCCTTCATCTCAAATTTCGAGTCAATCCGAGTTCATATGCTCAAGTTATGATCGATTCAACTTGAAGGGGAAAGCACTTGTTTCGAACCCATCACGGTAGGTGTCTTCGAACCCATCGTCAAGTACCATTCGAATCAATCACCTTCGAATCGATGGACTTCGAACCCATCAGAGTGCCTCGGTTCGAATCCATCAACTTCGAACCCATCTGGTTCGCGTCGGTGGGCCTCATGTCTATGGAGAGGTTGCAAAGCTTGCATCCATCAGAGAAACACAAGTTCGAACCCATCAAGCATCGGTTGTTCGAACCCATCTGTAAAGCCTTGTTCGAACCCATCATTGGAGCCTTCTTCGAACCCATCTGTGAAGCTTCGTTCGAATCCACTGGGTCAACCAGTCACGATGACGTGTCATCCATCGGTTCGAACGCGCCGAGATACATGGAGTCGAAGCGGTTAACTCGGAGTGAAGACCGGGTCGGTTCGAAGTTTGGGCTCCACGTCACCAGGCACGTGCAACCATCGGTTCGAAACCATCGATTCGAATGGATGGTTTCGAACCAAACAACCATGCAGTAAACCCCATCTCGAATCCATCATATCTCTCAATCCACTGATCCAAATGCCACGAAATTTTCACAGAAGCTTGCATTCATGTCGAAGAGTGTCCACACCAAATTTCACCTCGATTGGACAAATTCTTGATCGGTTCGAATGGAGTTCGAACCGATGCCAAAGTGGGCCCAAATTTCCTGAGGCTGGGTGTGTGGGCCCCCTCACGTGTCAGAAGTGGTCTCCCGAGTCTTCAGCGAAATATCAGCAGCCTACGTCTATAAATAGAGCCCCAGGGCCAACAGAAAAAGGATCTTTCGACTCTGAAGCGCCCAGACTCTGCCGGATTGAGATCTTCATCATCCTACATCGTATACTAGCTGTTGATTTCGAATTTTCAGTTGTATCCTGCTGTTGCTTGCTGTAATCGCTTGTAAACGTTGAAAGAGAATCAATAAAATTGCTAAAACTTCACAGTGGACGTAGGCAACGTGCCGAACCACTATAAATTGCTTGCCTTTGTCTTTACTTCACTGTTGTTTGGAGTTTTTGTTAGATAATCCTCATTTTTAATTCATATTCTTCATTTATTATCTCTTCAAAAGACTCCCAAAGAGTGTTGTGCCCAATTTTGGTACAAATAATGTATAAATCATTTATCAAAAGTTCAAAATCTCATTTTTATAATTTTGCAAAATAACAACTTCATACTTCAAAAAAAACCATATTCACGTATATTTCACAAAAATCATATTTTATAATAAAAAAATTATAACCTTTTTATTTATTTAAATAAATCCATTCCTTAACAATTCAGATATATATATATATATATTCAAAATCACTTTGAATTCCTTTTTCAATTTGAAATCGTCATTTTAATATTTTTAAATTTTCAAAATATGGCCTAATGTAGCAAAAATGCTAAACAAGACGATTCACATCAATCATATCAATCCTGGCATCCAAAACATTATATATCATATAATAACAACATATTTCACAATATCTATAAATAAAATCAACACTAGTGAGGAATCCAGTTGGATCCCTCCAGCCTGTCATCTGCAACAAATATACATATTTGAAAATATATACATTGTCCACTTCGAGGCAGATGCATGTACAAAGGGTCATTCGCTCATACACGGAACGTATAGGGTCTCATCCGATCCAATAGGAAGGAATATATCCAACTGCAATCAATATATATATAATATCATATATCATCCAAACAATCATCAATCACAAAATAAATTTATTCTCACTTATATAAAAATATCAACAAGACAGTAAGAGTGAGTTGTACTCACTTTGGTTCCAATAGGCGTTGCAGCATTTTATTCCGAATAAAATTAAACAAGTGTTTAATTTTACCTAAAATTTTCACTAGCTCCAATCAAATCCAAACTAGCTCTAAAATGTAGTGCTTGTCAATACGAACCCAATGCAATTTGTTTCATCAAATTCCGACCTCGTATGAAGAAGTTATGTTACTTTAAAGATTATACAATTATACATATATATAAATTTACAAAGTTTATTTTTATTTTTAACCTCCAATTCATCACAGTCGTTCGTTTATGCTTGATCAAATCTAGACCGTCCCCCTTTTCTTCCCCACACATTCGTTCCTTCACGTGTTATTCAAACCCATGCCACTGTTCATCAATTACATGCCGCGCCTCCCCCGATGATTGAAACCCCATCACTCCACCACTACAAGATAGCTCATGCTGCCTACACCCACGCCTGAAGCCATGAAGAGCTCGGCCAACCCTTTGCCGAGATCCAACCCTTTGAATGCGCCACCTTCATCATAAGATTCTGGCCACTATAACAAAAATCCACCGTTGGATAGATAGTACTCGTTGAGCTCGACATTTTCGTTGTTGGATGTTTTCGATGAAAGTGGATGAATAAGGAGATCGGAGGGGATGAGTATGGAACATTTTTGGCCATACATTTTGATGGTGGAAGCTGTAACCCCAGGGCTAGGATTTTCAGTGAAAAAGAAAAATTATGAAGTCCTTTTATCGAAAATTTCGAAACACTATTCACTCAAATTTTTTTCGAACTCCAATCGAAGCGTGCCGCTTGGCGTTTAAGATGTTTTACCCCTATTCCGAATGTAATGGAATATATATCGGGGGCCACTTCGATCGTATTTAGAAGATAGGTTTTCAAATCGACTTAATTTAATTAAAATTTACTTAAACAAATTTCTATGCGTTTCAATTTCCCATGACTAAACCGTAAATCTGATTGACACGAAATTTAAAATGATATAATAATATAACATTACGGATCCAATGTAACTAGTTTCGTCAAAATCCGAGACCGTGTGAAAAATGAATAATTTTACATGTTAGTTAAATATTAAAATTTACAATTTCTATAAATTAACTTCTAATTCAATTTCAAAAGTTCTCTAACATCATTCTAATTCAAACAGAATTTAATTCAACTTTATAAATGATTTTTATTCACATTAAATTCAAAATTCAATCATTTCTACAATTTCAAATATTAAAGTAACAATTTAATTATCTAATTAAATCACTATATTTGAAATATAAGTTATTCAGCTTACAAAATTTACTTTTGTATATTTAAAATCAATTAAATATCCAAATTTCAAATGACTAAAATTTTGGGTCGTTATAAAATTAGTAAGTCTAAAACTAAAATTGATAATATCAAAAACGAAATTTTGACCTTGAAAAATAAAGGCAACACAAAAAGATAAAATTCCATAAAAGATGCACCTCATTTTTAAATGAAAATAATGCCCTTAGATCTAAGGTTCAATAACTTGAATCCACAATAAGAAAATTTTCGAAGGGAGAAAATATTTGAATATGGTGTTAGGAAGTCAGACTATTATTGAAAATAGAAAAGGACTTAGATTTGATAAAGTTAAACCAATTAATAGAACAAATTGTGATAATGTCAAATTTTACAAAGATTTTTCAAAGTGTTTGATCTGTGGTAAAAGAGGTCATGATCAAAATAAATATTGGAATAGAAACAAAAGCAAAACCGTTAAAAAGTTTTGGATTCCCCAAGGTACAAATGTAAATGTTTTGAAATTTAAACAAGTTTGGATTTCTAAGGATACAAACGTAGATGCTAACAGTTTGTTATATAAATGTGTTTGGGTATCAAAGGCTACACATGAATATAAGGGTGGTCCTACATCCTTTGTTTGACCACTCGACTCTTCCAAAATTGAAGTACAACTTCGATAGGGATAGATTTCAAATTGTGTTATATGATTGATGAGCAAAAAATTATAATGTTCCCTAGCCTAGAAAGATGAGGTAGAGACTTACACATTTTGGATATCATGACATCAAAGGTAAGTAAGGTATGATCTCTAAACTATGTTCTGCTTTCTTATTGTTAATTTTAGTTATATTGACACTGTTTAGTATATTTGCCATATCTTGAACTTCTTTACTCCGATTTAAAAAATTCAAGATGATTTGAAAAATAGTCAGAAAATTCTACAAGTTTTATATTTTGCGTTTTTGCATAATTTGAGCTTAAACCATTAAAAACTGTAAATCATTCACAATATTGTTTGAAAACAGTTTCAGAACTTCTTAACACAGCTATAGTATATCGATCATAACTTGACCCACTTTTCTTAGAATTTTAAAATTCTTGAAGTTCTGGAAATTATCCAATAGCATTACAATTTTAGTATTTTGAGTTCGTGCTAATTCATTTTGGAAATATTGAAAACAACAATCTTTGCAGCACACTACTTAAAAAGTATTTCTTATTTACACAAACAAATTGTAGTATTTTAGTCGTAACTTTTGACCATTTTATCATTTTGACTTGAAATCAAGTTTGATGAGTGGCATTTTTGAGTATCTAAAAAATTCATGTTTTGTGCTAAATCAAATTGCAAACTTAAAGCTTTCAAAAAGTGGTTTCATATGGACTAAATTTTCTAAACATCAATTTTCAATTATTTTGATAAAACAGTTAACTCTCATAGTATTTTTCACGCCTGACAATTTAGTGGTTGGAGAAATTAATGCATTTTTTCCTTATATAAATATTTTTTCCTTTGACCAATATAAATAGTATTGCTGAAAATTTTGAAAATCAATTCGAATGTTGTTGAGGAATACACGGTCTGCTCGTTTAATGATATACCATTGCATGTCACCCTATGCAACTAGAGTACAAGTGGTAATAGACATCACCTCATTTGAAATCATATTAGCATTTTCATCTGATTTTAAAATTAGCGAACATCTTTTCACAAAACCCTATTTAGCAAATATATTTTAATTTTTGGCTTTTTGTAACGATCCCGGATTTTGATTAATTTTTAAATTGACAATTAAATTTATTTTTGATTAAAAAAATTGTGAATTTAATTGATTTGAGTTTCTCTAGATTTAAATAAAAATAAAAATATCTCAAATAAGTTTATAGTTATATAAAATATGAATTACTGGAAAAATGTATTTAAATTTGAATTGGGATTTACAAAATAATAAAAATAAATAAATATGTAGTCATACAAGACAATAAGTATTAAAGTTAAAATAAATATTTAAATTGGAAATAGAAACATATTTATAAAAGTTAAGATAAGTATGAAAATAATAATAAGTAAATTTAATATTTTACAGTTTAAGCTTTAAAATAAAAGAAAGATAATTAAGGCAAGTAAAATATGTAGCTGTGAAGTAGCATGCATGCAAGTAAAAGAAATAAATCAAACAAATAAAATACAAGTATGTAGACATGATGAAACAACACAATAACAAATAATACAAAAATACATCATCATGTTAACAAGTCGATACAAAGGAACAAGACAACCATAAATTATGTACAAGCAAGTATAGATGAGTATATATAAATATCTAGCAAAGAAAGTATAAGACAGCAAAGATATCTAAATACCTATTAACTTGTAAAACAAGATAAATAGAAATTAATGCCAATATCTTAGAATGCATAGTACAAATCATATCAGCCGAGATTTATCTCAGCATAATTAAAGAAAGAAGATAAACAAAGTAAATGTAATATCTATGAAAGTCTATGAAAGTACATGCAACAGGAAGTGAAAAACAAATGTATAGTATAAGCTTACAAAAGGGACTTAAAGCATTTAATACAAGAAATATATATCAGCCCCCAAAATGAAAATATCTCTGCCTGTATTTGTACCAAACATAACATCACTTGTACAAAGAAAATAATCACCCTGTTGTACAAAGATATGATACCCTATAACCCATTTCTACATATCAGAGCATTATCTAAATTCGTTCATTTCAAGCTAAGAAAATCAGAAGCAATACTATCTACAAATTCAATTCTAAATAACAAATTAAAACAATCAAAATAACCTGAGATCAGATCAAAACTTCAACAAACCAAAAGCCTGGAAATTTAGCCTGTAACCAGATTTTCAAAACTGGAAGGAAAAAAAGAGAAGAGAATACAAATCAACTTGCAAACCTGGAAGCAAGATAATCAACTCAGTAATCACCAACATGCAGGAGTTAATTCCAATCAAAAATAAAGTTGCAAACAACAGATTCAACAACTCATCAAAAACAAAGTTTCAAGTCTTTGTTCTTCTATTACTTCTCTGCTCTGCGCATAATCAGGTGAGCAACTCTCTTTTTAAAAGGATAATTCTGTTGATATATGGTGATAGTATGATGATTGTTTGAATTGGGATGGTTGAATACCTTAATGAATGCAATATGATAATATGAATAGCATTGCATGTCTGCATATATATAAATGTTTGTATATGACTGTAAAAAATATATGCCTCTGTTATATCAACAAAGTAAAGAACCACATATAGGAAAAATCATATCTATCTATTTAATTAAAATTAAGCTTCAAATGCTAAAGAGAAGTTGTTTACAACTTCATGGTTTCACCTTTAAAAATAATTTCAGAGAAAATATATCAAGCAAGTACTGTGAAATGTTTATTTACAGTAAAACCATCATAAATCACAAAATTCAAGAATCTCCATTTTAAGTTCTGATTACATATCCTGATTTGTGCTAGAAAGAAATGAATTTTAATGTTAAGATTATAATTTTTAAGCTAGGGAATATTGCGAATTTTAAAGTTGAATGGAATTGTCAATTTTTTCAAATCTGGGTGATCGAAGAAATGATTAACCTCGCGATTGAAGGGGAAGCATGTTTGGGGGTCATGGATTGTCAGAAAAATGATCATTGATTTTTTTGTTCACTGTTATGGTCAATTGAAGTCAAAATAAGGTTTAATGTGAAATATTTGGTCGGCATAGTCTCGTGCTCGTGTACGGCCAATAGTGGATCGAGTTCGATGATACTCGGGGAAGTGTTGGTTTGGGGGTTGTCGAAGATGTGGCCAGAGGCGGTGATGCTCTGGTGGTCGGAGTTGCGCACGCGAGGTAATTGTATGGATTGGTTTTCGACCCCAGGAAATCGAAAATAGCTCGATTTCGATGATGGGGTGGTTTTGGTTTTTGAGTTGCTCAGATTAGCTAGGGTGGTCGGGGGTGATGTGCCGGTGGCATCATTATTGACCGGCGAGGGGCGCCGCACTTGTGCACGTATACGTGCAAGTCACGTATTGGGTTTGAGGAGTTTGAGGAAGATGAGGTAGAAGCTCGGGGAAGAAAGCGATTTTTCTCGAGCTAATTTTCAGTTTGCTCGCGTCCTTCAGCATACCTGTTTATAAAGTTAACATTTAAACATTAACTGGATAAAAAAAAGAAGTGTACGCGAGAGGAAGTGAGATGAATCGGGGAAGGATGGAGGCAAACTCGAGTAACACTCGGGTGATACCTGGGTAGATCTCGGGAGTTGTGTTGAATGGGTTTAAGCCAACAGAATTTTGAGTTAATAAAGTTAAACAAGTTTAAATATCTTGAATCTGAAGGGAATTTGATTTCAAAGTCTTTTAAATTTCTTTCATTTCAAAAGTATTAGTTTAACTTGTAAATTTAAAGGTTTTAAAAGTTAGTTTTAAAATTGATTTAAAGATCAATTAGTACCCACTTTAAAACTTGAAAATTTAGAATGAAGTTTCAAAAAGAAAATTTAAAATAAATGGTTTCAAACATATTTGTAAGTGATAATAAAGTCATTGATGAGAATGAGATTTGATTTAAGTTAATGAAGATAAAATGATGATTATAATTCATTAAATTATTAAGTTTATTAAAATGGATAATTTATTTATTTAATTAATTAATGATTCGGATTTATAAGTAATTGAAGGTTTAAATTTCTTAAATTGAGGTTTAAAGATTAATTAAGTAAGGAATAATTAATGTTTTGTGCTAATTAACTTAATAATTATAAGTTTAAATTTATTAATTTAAGTTAAATTAATTTAATTAAGGAATTAATAAAATTGTAATTAAGAATTCATTAAGTTACTATTAACACCAAATAAATTTGTAATTAGAGATTAATTAAAAGTGATTAAGAAATGTTATTAGTTAATGAAGATAATTAACTAAGGATTATTAAGTATTAATTAAGGTGATTAATTTTAATAATAAATTGGATTTATTAGTTTAGATAATTAACTATAAATTGTTTAAATGTGATTACTTAATGAAAGTAATTAAGGATTAATCGCTTATTGTAATTAATGTTGGATATTTTGATCAATTAAGGTTAATTAATTAGGTAATTGGTTTAAAGGGTTGATTTAATTTATATGATTAATTAAGAATAATTTAATTAATTAAGGTGATTGATTAATTTATTTATATCAAATGATTTGTAATAAATTAATCAAGATTGGATAATTTATTCATGAGTAATCAATTTAATTGGAAATAAATATAATTAATTAGGATTAAATAATTAATTAATCCTACTTATAAATAACTATTGAATGCTTGACCTTACTTATGAATGATTGTATTATATGAGATGCCTTGAATTGTTTGTCGTATATGATCTATGATATTTTGTTCTGTGGATTGAGCTGTGTATAATTTATTCATTTATTTACATTTGTATATTATCTGTGAATCTGTGAATGAACGATAAGCTTATAGTTTATATCGCTTATCAAATATATTTCTATGTTTCGATCTGTGCTGATTGAGTGATGTTGCACTACTGTGTTAAACCCCTGGACCACACCATACATACATAAATATGGATTTCACGAGGAAAACGATTAAGTCACAGATTTTTCAAATGAATTTTTAAATAAACAATTTGAATTCAAATGGTTTGGAAATAAAATCGGGTTAATTATGAAAAGCTTTTGAAATGAAATTTCAAGATAAAATTTATTTTTGAATAACTTGATTACACCTTAAAATTTAAATAATTTGATTTAAATTTGAATTCAATATTTGAAACTGAATTCTATGATTTGAAACTAGGGATTAAAAGATGTTATACAAATTATCTATGGGTTAAGCCATTTTAAAGGCATTAATTTGGGAATTGGAATTTACACTCAAAGGTTTTAACTCATGCAAATATAATTGGATTCTTTTGAAATAAAAACTGTTTATTTTCAGATAATAAAAGCTTTCATATAAGAAATGAACGTCCAGTTTGGGTTAAAAGGATTTCAAGTCTGAAATGAAAATGTTTTCCAAGTTATGGAAACGTTTTGAAAGCTATAAGTTAAATCTTTAATTTAAGGATTTAATGAGTGAATCCAATTGAAATGGGAATTGTTTTGAAACCCGTAAATGGATCTTTGTGAAACTGTGTGAACTTTATGAAATAAATCCTTTTGTTTAAAAAATTTAAAATGGTAATTTGTTTAACCATTTGAAGAAAGTTTTTGGATTTTATCAGTCGTGACTTAACTGAAAACCCATATCCATATGTTTTAAAATATCGCGCTCATTATTCGGTTTAGCCAGGAGAGGACCTTGTGTCATATAACCCATTCCGAATAGTGATCTGACGTTATGGATTGCATTTGAAGACCGGTGGTGAAGACCGGGTATTTGTGAGAACGATAAGATAACCTATCGATTGACTCTGCACTGGGTTGCTCCGGTATAGAGTTCTCCCTAAGTGATGGGAAGTCCGATCGGGATTGTGAATTCCCGGATTTGCAAGGGCTTCTTCGAAAGTGCCTTCGGTTCTGTTCGAACCCAAGACAGACTTGTATGGTTGTATATCAGACACTACACTTTGAGATATAAAGCAGATTTCTTTCAAATACATATCTGTTGGTGGCAGAGAATTTATTCTCTTAGCTTAACACCCTTCTCTGAGACATATGAGCTCAGAGGTTATGTAGTTGAAGGTTATCAGCGATATATTCCCAATTTGGTAGTGTGACATGCTGAGTGCTGCTGTGTGTTGATGATCATTTGTGATCAGAGCATGGCTTCTGTATGAAGCGTAGCTTTGTGGACGAGACTGCATCAGGACCTCACAACCCAGAAATGGTCGAAACATGAAAGATGCGGCAAGGTTATGAGGGTCGCGCCCTTTAGGGTGTGTCATTCCCTTTTGGTAAAGGGTGGTATCATGTTATGGAGCCCAGATATTTACCTATGTGGTGGGCTTCAATCTCATTTCTGTATGGTTGTTGCTTTGTGGTTTAGAGGCGCCTCAGATAAAGGTCCCAAAGGACCGGGGAGTGGCATGCTCGAGAAGTAGTTACCTAGTTACAGAGGTAACCCGGCCTTGTGTTGGCAGAGATCCGGTTAGGTTCTCGGGACGTCCCGCCAGAGGCGATCCCATGTGGCAGTAGGAAGTTTCTTAGGCTGACCATTTGTTGGAAATCCAAAGAAACAATACGAGCCTTGTACTGTTTCAGTTGTAGAACCTGCCATTTAATATGGTAGCTATAGTAGGCATACTATAATGGTACCTATGCTGGCTAAGATTTATATTATACTTTCGAAATGTTTTCCACTGTGCACCTATAATAAAAATATCAAGAAATATTCACGTATCAAGCATATTTGACTATCATAAGGAGAAATCTCCTTCAATTCTGCGTTTGCAAGGTGTGTGTGGCGGGATGCTTTATGGTAGTTTCATTTTCTAAAAAGCATTGCGGATCTATTTTAAATTCTTTGTTGTTTGTTTTTAAAGGATAAACTGTTTTTGTTACTCACACCAGTCCCATGACTGACTCGGAGTTTATTGTTCCTATCCTAAACTCTGGGTGCCCACAATTTTCCACACGGGGAGTCTAAAGTTGGGTTTTTCATATAGTCAGGTTTAGTAGATTATCTGGAGTTAATCCAATCTTTGGATGTGGACGAGACTTGATTATCTAGGTGTCTCGTGATGTTGGTTCAAGCTAGCTTTGGATTGGAGCATTTGATTTTGGGAGATGCATTCTTTTGAAGTTATTATTCCGCTGCTGTTGTTATCTATTTTCTTTCCGCTGTGTCTTGTATCTCTGATAGTATTGATATCTATTGTATCATTCTGTTGTATCATATTTTATCAGATGTTGTATCTGTTATTGTATCAATGCTATATATCAATGTATTATTCTTTTTCTTCCGCTATGTTTGTACTTAATGGTGTTATATGCTCCGATTTGAACGATCGAATCTGCGGCATTCGAGTAGATGTAAAGTATGGATGTCGATTTTCGAACGTAAAAATTCCGTATCGTCACACTTTAGATCTATTTTTGACATAACTCGAAATTTTACTTTAATGGAAACACTCTTGTTTATTTTGGTAAGAGATTTACCGAATAGTTGGTGATGACTGCTTGAATCTTTTGACGTCTATCAAATTATTAATAGTGATTGAGAAAGTAATGGGTAATGATTTAATTATATTTCATTACTAGAGATAGTATATATTAAAACTCCTTGAAAATTACACAAGTTTTATAATATTTGTCAAAATTAGTGCATATTCAATGATCATTTCTATCACTATCATCCTTCTTATACTCCATATAACAAAATTTAATATAGTGTATAAAAGTTGGTATTTCGGAGAAAATACGAAATTATATTCCAATTTTAAAGCAAGAAATTATATTTTTAATGGAATTTTAAAATTATATCCCAAAGTGACTGCTCTCATTTTAAAGTCCTCAAAGTATGCATGGGTGAACAACTATGATCTCTATATATGTGCTTCCTTTCTAATTTAAAAGTCCTCACTGTTATGCATGGATGAGAATCATATACAAGAGTGGGATAAAAATTCATATTGTAACCTCATATAAAAGTCCTCATAGTTATGCATGGTTAGAAAATACTTTACACTTATTTTTAAGCAACTACTAACATCATTTTAGATCCTAACGGTTATGCGTGGTTAGAAAGTGCACAACAAATTCTAAAGGGAATCATTGAGCATATCACACTATTGTTCCCAAACCATAAATCATTCATTGCTCTAAAGTGGAATTTGTGTCTAATTAGTAAAATATTATGATTTTTGTTTGATAAATTGGAATTTGCAATATATATTTCTCTCTCGATATAATTTTGTGATTTGAATCAAAATTCATCACTATTTCAATTATTATTATTATTATTATTATTATTGATGACAACAAAAGGGGGAGAGAGGTTAAGATTTTGATGGTTGAGTAATAACCTTACTTATATTCGAGAGTTGTTTTTATTACTCATGTTTTAAAATTATTTTGTCAAATTAATTTTTTATTTTTAAATTTCATGCATCTATGTGCTACTAGTTGTGTGGAGGTATCTTTATCTTTACGCTAATAATGAGAATTCCATGAATCAATTTCGACCGTGTCTTTTTCGAATTACCAAAAATACCCTTCGATCCAAATTATTGTTATCGGCTACAAACTTCACTTTGTCCCTTTTTCCTCTGTTCCTTACGCATTCCATCTAACAACCTAAATCAAATCCATAATTACTTGCAGATCTTCTATCATCATGACCAATTGATAATCTCACTGCCATAATCCTTTTGTCAGACCGCATCACACGATTCACCAACGCAATCATCGGAAAAACGCACTAAAATAAATCCAACACTACAATGACTACTGTCTGCTCAATCCATACAATAGACCCTTCTTCTAACTCAGTGATTCATTTATCCCCTGTTTATTGCTAAGATATAGGTATACTAAATATTGATTTATTTATTTTTGCCAATTTTGCACAAGCTTTATGTAAAAAAATCGACTCTAATAATTTTAACTATTGATCTGAATTTAAATCGTAACTATGGCCATTTAAGATAGTACTGATTTTGATTTCTATCTATGACCAATTTTCTATATTGAATAATATCTGATTTATATTTCGGTACAAAATTGACAAACTGTTGCTAATTAGATTATTCTTATTTTCATTTTAAATTTGTGATCTACACTTTTGTACTAGTTGATAAAGTGATAATATAGTCCGTTATGTTCTATTGTTTGTTATCACTACATATTTTGGAGAGTACATTTTGTTGGTTAATATTATTTATTCCATAGTTGTAAACTGTACCTTCCACGACCTTTTTCACAGATTGCTTAAAGCATTTTAATTAGCCTAAATATTCAGTTACTATAGATACATCAATTATGAGTAAGGCCTTACATTTGCAAATACCATAAGCTAAATTGAGTCAGAGGTCTAGAAGGTGATAATGAAAGTTAAGTTTTGAAGTAAGCTGGTTAAGTAATTTGATCTCTTTATGGTCAAATGTCACTTTGATGTTAATGTTTTATACTCCTTTTTGTATACTCAATTTTTTATTTCTTTTTTCATTCATTTAGTAAAACAAAATGATCAATGCCTTAGAATAATATGGAGTTTATTGTTTTAAACTGATAATTAACTTTTTCGATTGTTGTTGTGATAATGGTTTATGGTTATACACATATTTATTAGTCTTACATTGGATCCTATTTATGTAATTCTTTTTCTATGCATTGCATACTTAATTTTGTACCAAATTTAAGCCATTTGCCACTATTATATATACATTAGACCAGTTCATCACTAAGATAACAAGGCTGCTAATACAAAATATGAAAGAAACTGATGCATAACATTGAAATTTCTCAAGCTAATTAATGAAGAAGGATAAATTATTTGAGATGGAATACATACTTCATTTGTTTTAATAAAGTTCTTTAAATGTCTAATTCTTATTGCATGCATTATTTCTTTCCTTAATGCTCATCGTACTTCGTATTATATATCTTTGACATTTTACAGTATTCTTTCATGGAATTTGTTATTTTTATTCTCTTGAATGATTTTGGTAGAAATTGCGAAAATTATTCATTAGCTTGCTTAATGTTTCTTAATTAATTACCATGAAATGGTAGCTATTAATAAAATATGTTAGGTTAATAATTATTATCATAATACTTTGCAAAAGAAAGTGTCATATTATGTTATATAGAGAAGTTTTTGATCATTTAGATAAAGCCAGTTTCACACTCAAAGAAGACATTGTTTTACATGACGTTGTTATCATAGCTCACATGTGACGACCCACATTTCAGAAGGTTTAAATCAATAATAGACCATACATGTCCAACTCAAAGCAATCAGGACATAGATAATTAATAGAGTTAATTACGAAAAATAAGAAAAGAAGATAACGGATATAGAATCTTGCAGCGGAATGACAAAATATAATAATCAAATAAACATATCATGAAGCTATTTATACTATACATTTGATTATAATTTACAACTTAATTAAAGTTATATATACATAACAGAACAAAATAAAAGATGCAGCAGAACAAAATGATGCAAGGGAAATAATACTAGTAATAATAATATACTAAATCTTCATATTCGTCCTCTGGAAAATAATCTTCAATGCGTTGAAAACTCAGGGCTGCCTGAGCATAAAGTAAAACAATACACTCGAGTCAGAACTAAAATATCCTTATGTGAGTCAAATCAGTATCACATATAAAAGGAGTGTAATAGCATCAGAGATATTTATGGGGTGTTAACATCTTCTAGTGTATAACGTGCATGCAATAACCTAACAGATGTTATGAGATTTTCCATCTCTTAAGGATCCATCAATTTATCTATATATAGTAGAATACGCCATATATGTAATGTCTACTCAGTAAAATAAATATTTTTCTTAGCGTTAAGTCTCTATATTAATCTCCCTTGTAACGACCCAAACTCGATGTCCGATAAACGACATCAAATTCGCATCGCCGGAGCTTATAACAACAATTAGATGAATATAAAACAGCGGAACAGAATCAATATCATAAATATCATCATAGTTACAACATCAACATAATATCCATACTACAACAGAGAATATAATACATACACCACAACTCCAAATACAACATCATGATAATATAACAGTGATCATATATCCAAAAGTCCTCAAATGAGAGAGGTGATAACGAACTCCCAAAAGCTAAACACCTGAAATCTCCAAAAACTCCCAAGATATCTCCAAGATAAGAGCTCCAAAATACTGCTACTCCGAAATACAGAAACCTGCTACTAGGCTGCCCGTGTGGAAATAATGGGCACCTAGAGTTTAGGAAAGAAAACAATAAACTCCGGATCAGTCATGGGACTGGTATGAGTAAACAAAAACAACAGTTACTTTTAAAGAAACTAGATTTATAAAAGAATTTTCGGAATGCTTTTAAAAAATGGAACTACCATAAGACCTCCCGCCACACACACAATGCAAACGCAGAATTGGAGGAGATTTCTTCTTATGATAGTTAAATATGCTTGGTATGAGAAAAGAAATTCTTTGGTATTATTACTAGTGCATAGTGATATAAATCATTTCGAAAATAGAATATTAATCTTAGCCAGCATAGACATTTCGAACTATGCCTACTATAGCTACCATCTAAACAGTGGTGACCACTATAAGTAAATGGCAGGTTCTACAAACAGGGTTTCGTATTGGGAATTAGATTTCCAACAATGATCAGGCTAAGGAACTTCCTGGGCCACATGGGTACGCCTCTGGAGGGACGACCCGAGAACCTAACCGGATATATGCCAACACAAGGCCGGGTTACCCCTAACTGGGTAACTACTAACACGAGTACGCCATCTCCCGGTTGTAACCAACCTTTAACCGGGGCCCTAGCAACAAATCACAAAGTAATACATATATATATCTACGATATCAATCCCTCCATGAGGCCTTTCTTTCAGACAAAAGAACACATAAGTTAAGTATCTGGGCTCCATACCATGATACCACTTCTATCCAGAAGGAAATGCACATACCCTAAGGGGTGCTACCCCCAATAAACTTGCTGCATCTTTCCTGTTTCGACCATTCCAGGGTGTGAGGTTCGACAAAGTCTCGTCCACAAAGCTAGGCTTTTCACAAAGCCATGCTTCGATCAACAAATGATCAGCAACATCAGCATGCCACATTACCAAATTGGGAATATACCGCTGATAACCTTCAACTACATAACCTCTAAGGGTGTTAAGCTAAGAGAATAAATTCTCCGCCGCCAACGGAAATATATTTGAAAGAAAATCTGCTTTATATCTCAATTTGTAATGTCATACATATAATCCATACAAGTCTGTTCTGGGTTCGAACAGAACCGAAGGCACTTCCAAAGAAGTCCTTGCAATCCGGATATCCACAATCTTGATCGGATTCCCCATCACATATGGAGAACTCTATACCGGAGCAACTCGGTGCAGAGTCAATCGACCGGTCATCCTATCGCTCTCGCAAATACCCGGTCTTCAACATCGGTCTTCAAATGCTATCCATAAGTCGAATCACATATTCGAAATGGGTTATACGACGCAAAGGTCCTTTCCTGGCTAATTCGAATAGTGAGTGTCAAATTTTAAAACATGTGGATTTCATTCACAAATATTCACAGTTTCGATGTGGGTTTCGGATAACCAACTGAAATCCGATTCCCTATCGCATCGTAGTTTAAATGCCATTTTACGGCATAAAGGTTTTCACATCAATATAGAACAAATCATAGTCACAGTGCATCACACAGTATCACAATCAGAACAGAAATATCAATATAGTGCACAACAATAGTTAATTTATTTTCAAATGTGGTTTAAATAAATTCACCACATAATTATTTTAAATCAATGATAAAAATTTGGATCAATAAATTAAATCTTAATTTACTCGATTTATCGTTTCAAAATTTGTTATTTTATTTAACCGCCAAATTAGATTTGTCGACTTAAATTTATCTGAATAACAATTTTTTTTTAATTTACAAATAAATTTGAACACTTAATTGTTTATTAATCAATTTAATTACAATTTGCAAATCATTTTTAATTTCTTTTCAAAATCATTAATTTACAAAACTTATTCATCTTAATTATCATTTAAAATTTTCTTTAAACTTTTTAAAAATCAATTTATGACTAACTACAGAGTTTAAATCAAGTTTGCTTGAAATAAATTATTGCTTAAACTAATCAAGTATTAGTCACTTCCTTAGTACTAAAGTTTTGTCACAACACTTGCTGTAACTTTATAAAGCCCGAGAATACCCAGGCTTTACTCAGGTCAAAACTCGAGTATCCCACCAATTCTCCCCGAAGCATCTTCTTCCCTTCCCGCGTTTGTTCCTTCTCCTTTTAATATATGTTGAAGCTTATAACTCAAAACTGGAAATAAACCTTCTCCACTTGCTCGAGTTCGACCCCGCGTTGCAAGCTCACATGCCCGAAAACATCACCGAGTACCCAGACCATCCTCCCACTGACACAGTGGCCAAGTCGTGCATGTGTACACGACAGCGACGCCTCTCTGGCGATCGAGAAAGCCTCCAACAAGTCATAATTGACCTCAACGTCGTACCAACACAAAACTCCATTTCTTCCTCAATCAAAATCGAGTGTAGCCCGATCAAATGAACCCATCAGCTCACCATCGAAAATCGAACTCGCGCCACTTGCTCTGGCCATCAGAGACGCCGTAACCTCTGCCACGTCACGTCAACACCCCAAACTGCATTCCCCCATCGTTGCGTGCGACTCGATCATCCCCAGGTGTTGAAATTATCGCGCGTTCAACCCATTGAAAAATTTAGGGCTAAACCCAAAATTGAACTCGCAATTCAAATCTATGCAATACAAAATTCCTTTGATAATTTTTGTGAAGCCTCTGATGTTCAAGGTCGTTACAAACTAAATTTTAGCAGCTATAATTGAATCAATTGTTAGGAATCTAGAAAAATGCAAATTGATCAAAGTTTCAAACTGCTCTTGAAGCACTTCATTAAAAATTCTCATTATTGTTTTAAAAATCATAGATTTTAGTATAGATTCAGATTATAACCTTGAATTTATATTTTTCAACATTTTATTTTTTTCAAATTTTACTTAAAACCTGTAAAACAATATTACAGCGAACATGCTTTATTGTATGTTTAAATAACTTTACCAAAAACTGGTTTGAGGATTAATATTTTTTTTTTAAACTTGATTACTAACATTCTTCAGGAGCAAGGAGAGTAAGAAGATGTTAGATTTGTATATAATTTACTCTGTAAACCAGAGATTTGAGCATATCGGTACTTTACATAATGTTTTTCTTTTTCTTTTTTTCTATAGTGAAAAGAGAACTACAAAGTTTTACTTTGATTTGTTTTTCTGAAACACAGTTTAAGTTTAAACCACACTTTACTTGCTTTGCATCTCAAATCTCTTTCAAAAGGAGATGGGAGAGTGGGTTCTAAGGTTCACTGTAACTACATGTTACAGGAAAACAGAAACAGAAGAAAAATAAATGTTTCCAGGAAAATCAAACCCAAGTTCAGAGCTATTACATTCATGCAAGAATTCAAGCACAAAGAATTTGAACAATGTAAAGATTTACTCACATTGGCAAATATTGAATCAGAGGCTATATTGGTTTTGAAGCTGCAGTTTTGAATCTTCCTCTCTGGTTTGTTTTTCTTTCTTCAGCAATTTGTTTTGAACTTGTATATATTTTTTTCTAACTTTATTTTCTGTTCTTTGCTAAGTTGTTGAACGAAAATAAACTGAAACAAATGTTCTTTTTTATAGAGGGAATTGTGTACAGGTTCAATATAGTACTTGAAACATTATTTTGTATAGTTACTAAATACAGGTTGATGTGATCTTTATCCATGCTAGACAGTAAATGCATTTAATGAAGCATGTATTTACAGTTGATGTCTTGCTTGAGGTTACTAGAGTAAATGGCATTAAATGAAGCATGTTTTGTAATGCTTCCATGTATACTTGTATAGTACAGCATGCTGTTTTGTTTCTTCTTTTATATGTAAGTGTTGTTTTGTTTAATTTTTTTTCTTATTTCCTTGTTTGCCTTGTTACCTGGTTTACATTTCTGTTTAAAATCTTATGTGTATTTTTATGTCTTGAATACTTACAGCTTTGTTATGTTCCATTTGATTATTATAAGTACATTTTTACATAAAATTTTCTTTACATATAATATACTTACAGCAAGGTTTTGTTTATACATACTTTTTATTTTATTGTTAAATACAAATTTATGTTTGTTACATAATTTATCCATTATTTATTTAAAAACTCAAACTATCAATTATTAATTTATAACCCATATTTCATTAATGGTTTTAAAACAATTTCTTATTTTACTTTGTTAAAAAGAAAAGTTGTTTTTAGTTATTAACATTTTAATAACTATATGATTTTATTGCAATATTTGTTTTCGTTTGCTAATGTTTTCTTGTTTATTTTGCTAAATGTAAGTGTTTTAGTTAGGGTTTTCTTTTGTCTATTTATTTGTTTACAGCTATTTTAATTTTATTGTTTTAAAACAATTTCTTGTTTTTAAATATGTTCTTTTCTTTAATTATTATTATTATTATTATTATCTATTAATTTAAACTTAACTATCAATATAAATTTAAATTCTATGCATCCTTATAATATTAACATTAACAATATTTATTTTTTTTCTTGAAATTTTCAATTTAAGTTCCAAAAGTTCAAATACATTACCAATTTTAAATTCAATAATTTCGGGATGTTACAATATCCCCTACTTAAGAAAATTTCGTCCTCGAAATTGAAAGAGAGAGAAATGCAACAAAGAATATACAAATTTAGAAAAATAAGGAAATGACTTACAGATTAAGCCGAGATGTCAATTCTGCAGTTGGGATATGATTTCTTCATATTATCTTCAGTCTCCCAAGTACAATCCTTTGGATCGCCACTCCATTGAACTTTGACCAATTTCACAATCTTGTTTCTCAATCGCTTCTCATCACGATCTACAATTTTTATCGGCACTCTTTTAACTTCCATGTTAGGAGTGATCTCTAGATCTTGCCGAGCAGCTTCTTCAATAATATCATCTGGATCGTGCACATATTTCCGAAGATTAGAAATGTGGAACACATCATGTACGCCAGACAACCAGCTGGGCAGCTGCACTCGATATGCTAAAGGACCAATCCTTTCCAGAATAGGAAAAGGACCAATATAACGCGGTGCTAGTTTTCCAGTTTTTCCGAATCTCAATACACCCCGCATCGGAGATACTTTAAGAAATACAGAAACTCCAACTTGAAATTCCAAATTTCTCCTTCGGCGGTCATAATAGCTCTTTTGACGGCTTTGGGCAGTTAATAACTTCTTTCGAATAAAGTCTACCTTCTCAGTGGCTTCTTTTATCATATCGGGTCCAAGAACAAGTCTATCACCTAATTCGATCCAGCATGTAGGTGATCGACACGGACGACCATATAAAGCTTCGAAAGGAGCCGTTTCTATACTGGCCTGATAGCTGTTATTATATGAGAATTCAACCAGATGCAAATGGTCCTCCCAAGAACCACAAAAATCATGAACGCAAGCACGCAAAAGGTCTTCTAGAATTCGATTAACTCTCTCAGTCTGTCCATCAGATTATGGATGATAAGCAGTGCTGAAATTTAATTTCGTTCCCAAAGCGTCTTGGAATGCTTCCCAAAATCTACTAGTGAAGATCGGATCACGATCACCCACTATACTGCTGGGAACACCATGGAGGCGAACAATTTCCTTTATATATATACCTGCCAAGCTTGCCGCAACCCGATTGGATTTAACTGGAATGAAGTGAGCAGTTTTGGTTAGATGATCCACAATAATCCAAATCGCTTCATTGCCTTTCCGAGTACGAGGCAATCCGTCGATGAAATCCATCAATACCTGATCCCACTTCCATTTCGGTACTTTCAAAGGTTGAAGTAAACCGACCACTTTCTTTTGGTCGCTTTTGATTTGCTGACAAGTAGCACAGCGACTCACATAAATCGATATGTCTCTTTTCATCGTCTTCCACCAGAAAGTTCTTTTAATATCACGATACATTTTGTTGACTCCTGGATGGATACTAAGTTTGGACTTGTGGCATTCGTCCAATACTTCACGTTAAAGATCTGGAATGTCAGGGACACAAATTCTACCCTTCATTCTTATTACTTCTCTATTATCTATCTCGAAACTAGTATCTTCACCCTGGCATATTCTTTTATGGATTCTCCGAAGAAACTCATCTTCTTTCTGCCGTCTTGCAATCCTTTTGAGAAGAGTAGGAGTGATAACAAGATGAGAAAGAATAGCATGTTTTCTACTTAAGGTGTCTGCAACTACATTGGCTTTTCCCGGCGCATACAGAATATCTAAGTCATAAGATGCCAGAAATTCCAACCAACGTTGTTGTCGCAAATTCAGATCCTTGTGGGTGAAGAGATATTTCAAGGATTTATGGTCGGTGAATAATTCAAAATTTTCACCTGAAACAAAGAGAATTTATTAAGTAGATTGTTTAAGTTAAATTCATAAATTGTTTTAAGAAAGCTGAAAAGATTCTTACCCAGAAGATAGTGACGCCATATTTTTAAGGCGAAAACAACAGCCAAAAGTTCCAAATCGTGTGTTGGGTAGTTTTTCTCATGCGGACGTAATTGTCTACTCGCGTAGGCAACTACCTTTCCATTTTGCATTAATATTGCACCTACCCCTTCACCACATGCATCGGTATAGAAAGATAAGCCTTGGTTCCCGTTAACAATAGTGAGAACATGAGCAGTGGTCAATCTCTTTTTCAACTCCTGAAAAATTTCTTCACATTCTGGAGCCCAAATGAACTTTGCATTTTTCATTGTTAGCTTAGTCAGCGGACTAGCCAACTTAGAAAAATCTTGAACGAATTTCCGGTAATAACGTGCTAAACCCAAAAAGCTTCGAACTTCTTTTGGAGTAGTGGTTCGTTTCCAATCAAGAATAGCGGAAATTTTGCTAGGATCTACCGAAATTCCTTCTTCATTATCATTAACAATATGGCCAAGGAATTTGACTTCATTGACCCAGAAGTGGCATTTGGAAAATTTTGCATATAGAACATTTCTCCTCAATATTTCCAATACGATTTTAAGATGTTCGACATGCTCTTCTTTAGTCTTAGAATAGATCAAATATCATCAATGAATACAAGCACAAATTTATTCAAAACTTCACGAAACACACGAGTCATAAGATCTACGAAGTATGCTGAAGCATTGGTTAGCCCGAAAGGCATAACTAACCATTCGTAGAACATATCAGGACCTCTAAAAGCGGTTAAATAAACACAATCTTCGGCGATTCGTAGTTGATGGAATCCTTGGGCTAGGTCCATTTTTGAAAAGAAACGAGCGCCGTGCAACTGATCAAATAAATCATCAATTCTTGGTAGAGGGAATTTGTTCTTGAGTGTTTGTTGATTTAGATCGCGGTAATCTACACACAATCTCAAAGATCCGTCCGATTTAGCAACAAATACGATGGCTGAGCCCCATTCCGAAACACTGGGTCGAATTAATCCTTTTGCTCGTAGTTCATCAGTTTGATGAACCAATTCAATCTTTTCCCTAGGTGCCATCTTGCGACTTGCGTGAACAACAGGACGGGCATTGGGTACAAGGTCAATTCGGAATTCTATTTCTCGGTGAGGGGGTAAAGATTTCACTTCTTCAAATACGTCGGAAAAATCCCGAACAACAGGTATAGACTGCAACGTGGGTTCAAGATATCCCAAAGTATACATCAATTTATCTCTCCTTGGACTTGGATCCTCACAAGAGATTTCAATAAAATTTCCAAGGTTTGTTTGGACTAAAACTGTCTGATTATTACAATCCAATATAGCTTCGTATCTCGATAACCAGTTCATACCAAGTAAGATTTCAAATTCATTAAATTCGAGGACAAAAAGGTTGATAGGAAATCGATAGCTAGCATATGAAATAGGAACATTCTTACAATATGAACAAAGATTTGCGGGACCTCCAATCGGATTTTTCACGCAAATAGGATCCTCAACAAATTTAGTTTTAAGTCCTAATTCATTTACAGTTTGTTGAGAGATAAAGCTATGTGAAGCTCCTGTGTCAAATAAAACTCTAACAGTTCTATTATAAATAGTAAGGTTACCTTCCAAAACACTTTTCCCTTTATCAGCTTTTGAAGTTGAGAGGTCCTTCTTTATCGCATAAACTTTTGCCACCTGCGCTGGCTTCATCACTGGGCAATCTTTAACAACATGTCCCGGCTTGTGACAATTATAACATTCTTTAGCTTGCTTCTTCGGTTTTGGGCAGCTATTTGAATAATGGCCCTTCTCTTTGCAGTTGTAACAAGTGACATTTTCTGCCGCGCTTCCCTAAATGCTCCTCTTTTTCTCATTGCCTTGCCAAGGTTTCTTGCCTCCAAATTTTCGCTTTTTACAATTTTGACTACCTGAATTTCCTTTCTCTTCCAGGGCTTCTTGCACATCAAGGGTAGCATATCTGTACCCCATATCAACTAAATCTGAAAAAGATTCCTTAACGTGGCCCGTCATTCTTTCATGGAATTTCTTATTCATCCCGCGAATGAATCTCTCGTTCATCTTTAAAGGCGTATTCACCAATTCGGGACCAAAACGAAACAATTCATTAAATCTGTTCAGATACTCTTCGAATGATAAACTTCCCTACTTCAGGTCCATGAATTCCTAATACATTCGAGAAATTCCAGCTGATGGCAGATATCGCTTCTCAAACACTTCTTTGAAATTTTCCCAAGAAAAGTCGTCTTCTGGCTTATCTACCGTGATTGTCTCCCACCAAGCTGAAGCTTCATCTTGCAGTTGCCAAGAAACTATGAGTCGCTTCTGATCGTCCTCCAATTTTTGCCCCTTGAAGATTTTCTCACACGATCTTATCCAGGCTTGAGCCTCAACAATCGACTCTTTGCCGTTGAACGGCTTACCACCAAGTCTCGAGAAACTTTTATGTAAATCAGCCAGATTCGGCTGTTGCTGAGCTGTCGCTATTGCCGTTGGGGACCCTGATCAGGTGCTGTGGCACCTCCTTGACCCCTAACTCTTCCCCATCGTCCGCTCATTTCTTACTATCTGTAATTAGTAAGAAAATAGATTTAAATACACGAACGAAATATCTTAAGGAATATCAGCAGTAAAAGAAATAGACTAATAATATTTAGAGTTTCAGTCTTGGTTATACTCATTCTAGGGTATAATTCACCCTATCTCTAATGAGCCATCTAATGTGTCATACTCCGTAGCTAAAGTTCTTACTCAACCAACAGCTCTGATACCACTTGTGTCGACCCAAACTCGATGTCCGATAAACGACATCAAATTCGCATCGCCAGAGCTTATAAGAACAATTAGATGAATATAAAACAGCAGAAAAAAATCAATATCATAAATATCATCATAGTTACAACATCAACATAATATCCATACTACAACAGAGTATATAATACATACACCACAACTCCAAATACAACATCATGATAATACAACAGTGATCATATATCCAAAAGTCCTCAAATGAGAGAGGTGATAACGAACTCCCAAAAGCTAAACACCTGAAATCTCCAAAAGCTCCAAAGATATCTCCAAGATGAGTGCTCCAAAATACTGCTACTCCAAAATACAGAAACCTGCTACTAGGCTGCCCGTGTGGAAATAATGGGCACCCAGAGTTCAGGAAAGAAAACAATAAACTCCGGATCAGTCATGGGACTGGTATGAGTAAACAAAAACAACAGTTACTTTTAAAGAAACTAGATTTATAAAAGAATTTTCGGAATGCTTTTAAAAATGGAACTACCATAAGACCTCCTGCCACACACATAATGCAAACGCAGAATCAGAGGAGATTTCTTCTTATGATAGTTAAATATGCTTGGTACGAGAAAAGAAATTCTTTGGTATTATTACTAGTGCATAGTGATATAAATCATTTCGAAAATAGAATATTAATCTTAGCCAGCATAGACATTTCGAACTATACCTACTATAGCTACCATATAAACAGTGGTGACCACCATAAGTAAATGACAGGTTCTACAACTAAAACCGTACAGGGTTTCGTATTGCGAATTGGATTTCCAACAATGGTCAGGCTAAGGAACTTCCTGGGCCATATGGATACGCCTCTGGAGGGACGACCCGAGAACCTAACCGGATCTTTGCCAACACAAGGTCGGGTTACCCTTAACTGGGTAACTACTGACACGAGTATGTCATCTTTCGGTTGTAACCAACCTTTAACCGGGGCCCCAGCAACAAATCATAAAGTAATACATATATATATCTGCGATATCAACATAAGTTAAGTATCTGGGCTCCATACCATGATACCACTTCTATCCAGAAGGAAATGCACATACCCTAAGGGGTGCTACCCCCAATAACCTTGCTGCATCTTTCCTGTTTCGACCATTCCGGGGTGTGAGGTTCGATGAAGTCTCTTCCACAAAGCTATGCTTTTCACAAAGCCATGCTTCGATCAACAAATGATCAGCAACACTCAGCATGCCACATTACCAAATTAGGAATATATCGTTGATAACCTTAAACTACATAACCTCTAAGGGTGTTAAGCTAAGAGAATAAATTCTCCGCCACTAACGGAAATATATTTAAAAGAAAATCTGCTTTATATCTCAATTTGTAATGTCAGACATACAATCCATACAAGTCTGTTCTGGGTTCGAACAGAACCAAAGGCACTTCCAAAGAAGTTCTTGCAATCCGGATATCCACAATCCTGATCGGATTCCCCATCACATATGGAGAACTCTATACCGGAGCAACTCGGTGCAGAGTCAATGGACAGGTCATCCTATCGCTCTCGCAAATACCCGGTCTTCAACACCGGTCTTCAAATGCTATCCATAACGTCGAATCACATATTCGAAATGGGTTATACGACACAAAGGTCCTTTCCTGGCTAATTCGAATAGTGAGTGTCAAATTTTAAAACATGTGGATGTCATTCACATATGTTCACAGGTTCGATGTGGGTTTCGGTTAACCAACTGAAATCTGATTCCCTGTCGCATCAAAGTTTGAATGCCGTTTTACGGCATAAAGGTTTTCACATCAATATAGAACAAATCATAGTCACAGTGCATCACACAGTATCACAATCAGAATAGAAATATCAATATAGTGCACAACAATAGTTAATTTATTTTCAAATGTGGTTTAAATAAATTCACCACATAATTATTTTAAATCAATGATAAAAATTTGGATCAATAAATTAAATCTTAATTTACTCAATTTATCGTTTCAAAATTTGTTATTTTATTTAACCGTCAAATTGAATTGTCGACTTAAATTTATCTGAATAACAATTTTTTTAATTTACAAATAAATTTGAACACTTAATTGTTTATTAATCAATTTAATTACAATTTGTAAATCATTTTTGATTTCTTTTCAAAATCATTAATTTACAAAACTTATTTATCTTAATTATCATTTAAAATTTTCTTTAAACTTTTTAAAAATCAATTTATGACTAACTACAGAGTTTAAATCAAGTTTGCTTGAAATAAATTCTTGCTTAAACTAATCAATTATTAGTTACTTCCTTAGTACTAAAGTTTTGTCACAACACTTGATGTAACTTTATAAAGCCCGAGAATACCCAGGCTTTACTCGAGTCAAAACTCGAGTATCCCACCAATTCTCTCCGAAGCATCTTCTTCCCTTCCCGAGTCTGTTCCTTCTTCTTTTTTTATATATTAAAGCTTATAACTCAAAACTGGAAATAAACCTTCTCCACTTGCTCGAGTTCGACCCCGCGTTCCAAGCTCACATGCCCAAAAACATCACCGAGTACCCAGACCATCCTCCCACTGACACAGAGGCCAAGTCATGCACGTGTACACGACAGCGACGCCTCTCTGGCGATCGAGAAAGCCTCTAACAAGTCATAATTGACCTCGACGTCGATCACGTACCAACGCAAAACTCCATTTCTTCCTCAATCAAAATCGAGTGTAGCCCGATCAAATGAACCCATCAGCTCACCATCAAAAATCGAACTTGCGCCACTTGCTCTGGCCATCAGAGACGCCATAACCTCTGCCACGTCACGTCAACACCCCAAACTGCGTTCCCCCATCGTTGCGTGCGACTCGATCATCCCCAGGTGTTGAAATTATCGCGCGTTCAACCCACTGAAAAATTTAGGGCTAAACCCAAAAATTGAACTCGCAATTCAAATCTATGCAATACAAAATTCCTTTGATAATTTTCGTGAAGTCTCTAATGTTCAAGCTCGCTACAAACTAAATTTTAGCAGCTATAGTTGAATCAATTGTTAGGAATTTAGAAAAATGCAAATTGATCAAAGTTTCAAACTGCTCTTGAAGCACTTCATTAAAAATTCTCATTATTTTTTTAAAAATCATAGATTTTAGTATAGATTCAGATTATAACCTTGAATTTATATTTTTCAACATTTTATTTTTTTCAAATTTTACTTAAAACCTGTAAAACAATATTACAACGAACATGCTTTACTGTATGTTTAAATAACTTTACCAAAAACTGGTTTGACGATTAAAAACAAAAATTTTAACTTGATTACTAACATTCTTTAGGAGTAAGGAGAGTAAGAAGATGTTAGATTTGTATATAATTTACTCTGTAAACCAGAGATTTGAGCATATCAGTACTTTACATTTTTCTTTTTCTTTTTTCCTACAGTGAAAAGAGAACTACAAAGTTTTACTTTGATTTGTTTTTCTGAAACACAGTTTAAATTTAAACCACACTTTACTTGCTTTGCATCTCAAATCTCTTTCAAAAGAAGATGGGAGAGTGGGTTCTAAGGTTCACTGTAACTACATGTTACAGGAAAACAGAAACAGAAGAAAAATAAATGTTTCCAGGAAAATCAAACACAAGTTCAGAGCTATTACATTCATGCAAGAATTCAAGCACCAAGAATTTGAACAATGTAAAGATTTACTCACATTGGAAAATATTGAATCAGAGGCTATATTGGTTTTGAAGCTGCAGTTTTGAATCTTCCTCTCTGGTTTGTTTTTCTTTCTTCAGCAATTTGTTTTGAACTTGTATATATTTTTTTCTAACTTTATTTTCTGTTCTTTGCTAAGTTGTTGAACGAAAATAAACTGAAACAAATGTTCTTGTTTATAGAGGGAATTGTGTACAGGTTCAATATAGTACTTGAAACATTATTTTGTATAGTTGCTAAATACAGGTTGATGTGATCTTTATCCATGCTAGACAGTAAATTCATTTAATGAAGCATGTATTTACAGTTGATGTCTTGCTTGAGGTTACTAGAGTAAATGGCATTAAATGAAGCATGTTTTGTAATGCTTCCATGTATACTTGTATACTACAGCATGCTGTTTTGTTTCTTCTTTTATATGTAAGTGTTGTTTTTTTTATTTATTTTTTCTTATTTCCTTGTTTGCCTTGTTACCTGGTTTACATTTCTGTTTAAAATCTTATGTGTATTCCTATGTCTTGAATACTTGCAGCTTTGTTATGTTCCATTTGGTTATTATAAGTACATTTTTACATAAAATTTTCTTTACATATAATATACTTACAGCAAGGTTTTGTTTATACATACTTTTTATTTTATTGTTAAATACAAATTCTTGTTTGTTACATAATTTATCCATTATTTATTTAAAAAATCAAACTATCAATTATTAATTTATAACCCATATTTCATTTAATGGTTTTAAAACAATTTCTTATTTTACTTTGTTAAAAAGAAAAGTTGTTTTTTGTTATTAACATTTTAATAACTATGTGATACAATATTTGTTTTCGTTTGCTAATGTTTTCTTGTTTATTTTGCTAAATGTAAGTGTTTTAGTTAGGGTTTTCTTTTGTCTATATATTTGTTTACAACTATTTTAATTTTATTGTTTTAAAACAATTTCTTGTTTTTAAATATGTTCTTTTCTTTAATTATTATTATCATTATCTATTTATTTAAACTTAACTATCAATATAAATTTAAATTCTATGCATCCTTATAATATTAAAATTAACAATATTTTTTTTTCTTGAAATTCTCAATTTAAGTTCCAAAAGTTCAAATACATTACCAATTTTAAATTCAAAAATTTTGGGATGTTACATCCCTTAACGCGTTTTTGAGCACTGTCATACAGTTTGCATATAACATCCTAGTAGCACGTCGGGGGATATGGATGATCCGTGATACAACAACGTTAAACCAAACTCATAGTATTCTCGTAAGGATAAAATTATAACAAGGTACGCGAGGCAAAGCCCAAGGTAGGATACTACCAGTTCGAGTCACAGGGCTGGTGGTAACACATCGTAGACATGACCACCCACCACGTCCATCTATCCCATATCGAGTCAAAGGAAGGTCATCCCAAAATCAATGTGCACCAATTGAAACCAATATCAAAAGTAATAGTATGGACAAAGTCCAAATAGAAAATCAAAGAACGAATGTCCGCTAGGGGTAGCTAGCCCACTTGGCCTTGTCAAGCCATCCTGTTTTAGTCATTTCAAATTGGTACAAGTGTCGGGGCCTATCCATCATCGTTCTCTTTTTTCAAATCCAGTAAATGTACATCAAATCCAATCACGTCATTCTGGGGTCTCCTTTGTGTACACAGTTGTTAAAGTGGTTCAAATATTGACAGAGAGTATGCCGATAAGAGGCCTCGGTCTCTTTAACAACCAACTCATTATACAAACCAAACTCATTATATTCACTTCAAAATATTATTCATTTCAAACTCATCATATTTACTTCATAAGACATTTTTACTTTAAAAATCATATCATTCAAATTTCCACTTCAAATTCCAACTAGGTTACGAGTTCATTCTAACCAAATTCGCACTTATATCCGCGATTTAGATATAAACAGTTCCCACTTTGACCAGTTTGAATTTTGAAAAATAGTTTGAATAGTTCTAAATAGTTAAAAAAAAGTTAAAATAGTTTGATATAAAATGGTTTGAGTATTAAAATGGTTTATATAGTAAAATAGTTTGGAAAATCAAAATAATTTGAATATTAAAAAGATAAATTTTTAATAATTTATATTAAAAAATTTATTTTTAAAATAGTTCAAATCAAACTGATTCAATTCCAAATCTTTCAATTCAAATCCTCTTCAATCTCAATTCAATTCAAATCGACTCAATTTTGATTTAAATCCAAATCCATTTCAATTTCAATTCGAATTAATTTCGATTTCGATTCAATTAAAATTAATTTCACTTTCGATTTCAATTTTGAAACGTTTTATATTACTTCAAATTCGATCCAACGATTCGATACAGTGGTTTAAATTTCAATTCAATTCTCATTTTAAACCATTTCAATTTATATAAATTTCGAGTTCAATTTCAAAACACCGATTTAAATCACTTAAATCAATTTAAGCTTCAATGTTCAATTTAAGGTTCAAATCTTTAAAACGATTCAATTCTGAGTCCAATTGACATATCAACTTATATCTCTTTTACTTAAATAGCTTCAAAGTTCAAACCTTCGAAAATAATTCAATTTCCATATTTCAATTCAATTTTATTTTTACGGACAAAATCATTTAAATAGGTTCGATTTCAAGAGTTTAAAACCCTTTAATTCAACCAAACCAGTGTCCGTATATAATTTTCTACCATATGGCCAAGTGAATAGTTATCTCGATTTTAATTTCAGGAATAAATCTATATCATTTCAATCCAAAACAAAGTGTCATAGGTATATATCAACTTATTTCTTAATTTATTTGAAATAACTCAAATAACAGTTTATGTACTGTTAAATAATATACAAGGTGATAACATGATATATAAAATAAATAAACATCCAATCATTCAAAATATCAACCAACGACATCTATCACAATTAACATGCAAAACAACCAATAATCGCAACAATTAACTACTTATTAATAATTGGGAATTTTATTAGCAGTTTAATTCCAATTTCAGCTAACTGTAAATTTTAATTCCTAACAGTCAATTCATAGGTCAATTTAAATGCCAGTTAAATTACCAAACAACAGTCAATAAAATTAAATTACTTCATAATATCAATTTAACTAACATCAAAAATATTTTAGTAATTCGCAAGGGTTTTGAAACACTCACATTTATTTGAAACTGAAAATTTTTCTGCTTCAAATAAATTCCACTTCAACTCCCAGTCGTAGAGGACTTCGATATGATTCCAACGCGACTTGTTTCGTTCGAATCGGACCTCGGATGAAAAAGCTGTACGATAATTAGTATAACCATAATTAAAAAAAATTACAAAAATTAACTTAACCCATACCCTTCTCTCTGCTCTCAGCTACCAAGTTCACGTGCGCGAGCTTTTCATTTTTTTAGTGTGATCGAACATCGCCTCCAGCGCCACATCGACGAACGTCGGCGCCGTGCCCTTACGTTGCTCTCCCCTATTCCGTCGCCGCCTACAGCGCATGCGTGAATCGAAGCATGAAAATCCAAAACCCTGCAGCTCGAACGGGTCCTACCGCGGCCTCCACGCGAAGAGACTTGACAATTCAACTTTCCAACGTGTAGATGTGATCAAGCACTCCAGTTTTTCTTTTGGTGGCACGCGATTTGATTGAATGGATGAAGAGGAAACAAGAGAGGAAGGCCGTGCGATTTCAGCCATTAATTGAATATGAGAGTGCCTGAATGATTAAGGTTACGCGAACGAAGATAAACACGGCCTATTATATAAGTTTCTAACCCGTTCTATCCGCGAAAATGCCGAACTCCAAATAAAGCGTGCCACTGGGCGTTCTATGTGTTATACCCCTATTTCGAACACAATGGAACTAGTCTCGGTAGCCAATTCTATCGCGTTCAGAAGATAGATTTTCAAAATCAAATTATTTTAATTAAATTTCTTTAATTAATTTCTACGCATTTCAAGCTCGCACGGCCAAACGGTAAGCTCGATCGCTATGAAACTTGAAATCATATAATAATTCAATATTACAGATCCGATGAAACTGGTTTCGTCCGAACCCGAGACAGTGCCCAAAAAGACTATTTTGACACGTTAATTAAAACGAGAAATTTTCAAAATCAATTTAATCACTTTAAATTCAATTTTAAATGTCAGTCATTTTCATTCTTGTGTAAATAAAATTTAAATCAACTTTTTAAATCATTTTCATTCATATTTAATTCTGGATTCAATTATTTAAATAATTTCCAATATTAAATTTAAACAATTTAATTATTCAATAAATCAATATAATTGAAATATAAGTTATTTAACTTATAAAATTAAAATTTTAAAATGAATTCAAATAATGAAATGACTACTTCCATTTTACAATATTCGAACATTAATGCAATTATTTACAATTCAGTATTATTTAATTTATTTTCTAATGTAAGTTATCATCTCTTATCTTATTGAATTTTTTTATTCAAAGATTTTATTCAAATTCATATTCAATAAACTACATTAATAAACCACTAAGTTTTTATTTCTAACCATTTTTTTCGATAATTATATTATATTTAATAATTTAAAATATTACAATACGGGTCGTTACATCACATGTTCTTATGATTAATGCATTTGTTACCTTTAAACTAACTATAATTTATAGTATAAAAGTATATACCAGTTTAAATAATTTTCTTGGAATTTCAAAAATCAGCATCATGTAAATAATGATTCAATTTCTAGCAAAACTAGGAAAATGCGAATAATTTTTCCTTAAACTGAGATGTTTAGATCTAACAATCGAAAGTTGATTCTCAATTAAAAATTTAGTAGTTTTTTTACACAATCACTAATTCACAAATTCTTTTATTTTTTTCTTTTTGTTCGTTCAAATCTATTTGAGTTATTTTAGCTGGATATTTATAGAATATTTCAACATTGTATGCAGTGAAAAGGTGATAGTAAAAGTGTAAATGTGATGAAGTTAATTAGGTTGATAATGATGACATGCCCTAATTATAAACGGAAAACATAAGATGACTTTCAAGCAACGAATGTTTAAAGAAATAAGTTAAAATAGTGAATATGCAAGTATGAAGTTCACTTCAATTTAGTGTACAGCTGTATTTATTATTATTATTACTGTTAGCATTACAGACAGTAGTACAACAAAAATGTAAGCTTTCACATGTGAATATGGAAAAAAATTGAATACAGAAAGGAAGGAGTTTGGAAAGCACAAATAGTTTAACCTTCACCTTCATTCACTGTTCCTATATGTATCATTCTTAAACCTCACTCTCTCCTCACGCAAGAAACCAATATCTCTAGCCAGCTAATATAGTACAAGAGCTAGCAGCCATGAATTCATCAGCCATGTACATATCTGGCTTTCCTGTGAAATCCGATACTATGTACATGGAAAAACTCTTTTGTTCTCCGATAATTATATGCAAGTTTCCACGGACGGTACTACAACTCTTCCTATACGTTCCCGTAAGTACAATTTTGACACATGTATATGGGTTAAAACTGCAAGCTGTACTTACTAACACGATAATTGCATAATGAGGTAGTGGAAGAGGTAGAATGGCTATCGAATTTCATGGAGATTCGATTGCTTATCACTCTGTAGGAGTTAATACTAGTCAAGTGGGACCTGCATTTATGGGTAATGATTTTGGAAGCAATTACAGGTGCTCCAAAAACAAGGTAAAGGAAGAGATGGTAGCCATGTAGCGCTGCATGCATTGTTATTCTTACCTGAATGAGCAGGTTTTAGATGATGTATTTAAGAGTTGGTTTATCATTTGTATACAGTTTGTGGAATGATGATTTTTTTAATTCTCTCAAAGTGCGATATATATGTAGGAATTTGTAGTGGGTCAAATATTCCCTCTATAATTCAAGGAAGATGGGTTATTTTAGCATGTACATAGGGTCTTTAAATGCTTAGATTTAGGTAAGAGTGCAAATGATTGTCAGTAGATAAACTTCAAATATTCCAAGGTTGGAATTAACTAGGAAATTGAGTGTTTTGTTGTTGGACATATACCTTTTGAAGTTGTTCAATATTACTATATGTTTGGTGATGCTACTGACGTTTTAATGTTTTTTTTAAGTTGTTTATCTTATAGTCCACTACTTTTATAACTTATTTCATTTTGTTTTGACGTTATACTACGAAATCATTTTTGGTTCAGTTTGCTATGGTTTTTGAAGTTAAGTTTTATTTTTCACAGTTCAAATGTTATTCTAAAGTAGTTAGAAGAGTTTTTCATTCTTTTTGTAGTTTCTATACATACATAAATACACACACACATAAGCACACATATACCCCACACACACACATACATACATATATATATATATATATATTTTGAACGCTTATATATAAACATGAAGCTTTCTCTCTTTTTAGCATCATAAGGTGTCCACCGTTAACGTAAGACTCATACAATACAAGGTTTTAGTGTGATGGAAATTAAGATTCTAATCAACAAATATAAAAGGTTTACTTCTAAGCGTATATGTAAATGAAGCTAGAATTACATTAAAAGTCCATGCAAACTACACAGATTAACTTATGCAGGCTCTTATTCAATACTATAAACTCAATTTATGTTTGTTTCTTTATTAATTCCAACATATCACTTTGAATTTCAATTTTAGAATATCAAATTTTCAGTATGCCTTGGATTTCTAACTACTACATTTACATTTGCATGCAAAATTGCATAAAATATCAAATGAGTTCAATAATAGAAATGTTGATAGTAATATAAATGAAAAAGTCCAACTAGAAAAGTAGTACAATTTAACTATTTTTTAACCACTCAAAATATTAGTTTTCATAGTCAATTAGAAACGATAACAAATTTTTAACCACTTTCTAATGTATTGCTTGCTTGAAATATCAAATGAAGAAAATACACTCATACAAATCATAAGATGTCCCTATCTACATCAAACAATATGAAATAGTAGCCTCCATTTCATTGTCGAAATGTCGCATCTGCTTTAGGTTTAGACAAAAGTTTTCCCCTTTTTTTCCAGCCTTTTCTGCTTTGTTTTTGGGATAAAAAACCTTACACTTTCTTTAAGAAATTTCATCCAGAACTATACTAAAAAGAAAGCGCCGACATAACACAACATGATCAGTCCAACTAAAGGCAGCATGCATCTGTCTGCGTTAATTTGTACATGCTCTCCTCAACACTAGCATTTTTAAATATCCCTCATTTTTAAATGTCTACATGATTGTTTGAATTAATGCATACACATTTTAAAATCTTAATATATGTTTGTTATCATCAAAAGGGGGAGATTGTAGAATACATAGTTTATGATTTTTGTTTGATGATGATAAACATATATATATATATATATATATATATATATATATATATTTAAATGCGTTTTTAATATTACTATTATAACATCACAGATTGAAATAAATAAATCATAATTTCATTTAAACAAATATTTTATTTCAATTCAAATTCAAATAGAACACAACATTCAAATACAATATAATTTATACACTTCCATATACAATATTTTCACTCTCTACAACACTCACTTCACTCACTCATTTGTTTAAATTTGATATATTGTCTTCATGCTGCAGCCTGTATCCGGTCTTCTATTTTGCTTGTCAAATAAACAACGCAGTAAAAAGCAAAAAGAAACAAACTGATAGTGCAAAAATAAAAATATAATTAGATGTGATATTGCCTCATTTATTTAGGTTGTTTATTTTCATATTTTAAAATTGCAATTAAAAATAAATGTACACAAGTAGAATGCACACACACAAAGCACTTGCATCAGTAAATTTCAAGGACAAATGCAAAGGTCAAGCCCAAGCAAGCTCGGGTTCAACACAAGTTCATCAAGCAGTGTACATATGGTCGAGAACATCTGGTGCGACAAATTTGAGAATACAAGGCATATAACATCACATGTCATACATATATACATACATATGTATGTATGTATAAACATGGAAATTAGTGCATCTCGGTTCAAATACATGCATACAAGTGAAACCAATTTAGGCATTTCAACAACAGACCAGAAAATAGGTATCAAGCACACAACAAGACTTACAAATACACGTGAAGACTAAAATGGTGCAACACAACTCACATATGCACTATTGTGTGCAGTAGAAATAACGATACAACAGGCACAAAGGTTCATTCAAGTCAAGGTGACAAAAAAATCAAGACCAGATCAAACATATGCCCTAGAAACAATAGCATGTACAAAATGAAATAAGAATCAAATCAGTGTAGTTAATATACGATGCAGCAACATTGTTCAAGCCAAACCATGGTTCAAATTCAACAAAAGGCAACAAGCATAAAGAAATGTACAAGGCAATACACATGCATTAGTATACATCACAACAACAATGGACGTAAGTGCATACAAGCATATAATAGCAACTCAAGGCAAGACTAGGGCTTTCTCGAAATTCTTTAATGCCCTAAATGAAGAATTATTTTTTCATTTGTTGTTGCCCCATTTGAAAAAAAATACTTTTATACGTAGAAAAAAAATATGTATTCTATTATAAAAGCTAATGTTAATTACAAAATTTTGATCAACTAAGTTATTTAGATTAACATCAGAAAATCAAAATGTAAACATGAAATCATAACATATCAATGCATATAAACATAATATTCATACATTTTTTGAAGCAAACCATATATTACCTCTTCATAGTTAAGCTTATACAAATACTCGTTTTCATATGAAAAATAGCTAATCCACTTAATCATTTCTTTTACATAATAGTCCGAAGATATAGTTTTATTGTTTTAAATTTTGAAAAGCTTCCTTTTACTAAAACAACCATAGCTAGAACAGTCAATAAGCTTAATAAAAACATTTAGTAATCCACTTATCTCCTGATAAGATCTCAAGAATTAAGACTATCAATTGATTTTAAGGTAGAATCCTTTTAGTTCTTTTAATTGAGATCACATATTACTAATACTACAGTGTCACAATACCGACATTTTATACACTTTAGATAAACAATCAAACATTCGAATTATGTATAAGTTGGCAATTTTAAATAATTCTAAATCTATAACTATTTTTCAAATTCAATTATGAAATTTGTAAAATTAACTCTGTTCCTTAGTGCTTAATATTTACAACCACAATTTACCATAATCAAAAAATAACAAATTATGTAATCAATATACTAAACAGAGTGATCTATCGATTTAGATGGATTTACCGTCTTAGGAGATATCTATAACGACCCAAAATTTTAGTGATTTGTATTTATTAAATTAATTGAAATTTTGTGAAATTTTAAACAATAAAATTTTAAAATAAAAAATTATTATTTGGAATACGTCTATTCAAACATAGCAACTGGTAAATTTTCTTTTGATAATATTGAAGTTTATTTTCTTGTGAAATTTTATTTCAATTTAAATCAGTTAATAAAAGTTGAATTTAAAAGTTTTTCAAAACCTAAATATGTCAACATGAGGAAATTGATTTAGAACACTCTGAATAAGACTGCGTAATTCGTTTCGCAAATTTCGAACGTTTCTAGCTCCGTTTGGATTTTTCCGTACGCAATAGCAATCCATATCAGTGTCCGTATCGACTTTTTTATCGAAGGATCCTTTCACTAATATTTGTATACCGTTTTGATCGTTTAGACGTGCTGATCATTGTGGTATATTCGTTTCTGTGTTTGAAGTCCGGTACACAGCGGAGTCTGTAAAACCGGTAACTGTATGAGTACCAGTTCCGTGACTTTTTTATTTTCTTTTGTGTTTCAAACGTTTACCGTGTCCTTCAAGCAAAAAATAATTAATTTCTTTATTATTCAGCTCAATCCAAGGTGACAGTTGCCATCCCACAACCATTTTGAAAATCAAAATGTGTAAAGTGGTATACGTTATTCTTTTGAATGGTTCATCTTTTATTAACCTTTATAACTTTATACTCTTCATTCGTTCTTTCCTCTTCTTCATTTCTACCTGGCTGTCACTTCTCCTGCCTCCTATTTTCTTTTGCAACCCTCTTCATCATTTTTTATTCCTCTCCAGTAACTCTTCTACCTTCCTCTGTCCCCTCCACCAAGCTTCGACACGCATGCGAACCCACGGCTGCTCCACTTCCACCCGAGCTTCACGTGCAGCAACTCTCCTTTTGCCCGCCTGTGCACAGTAGCTTGACTCAATAGCCAGAGCCACTACATCATCTTCACCACCTTTTCTCTTCATCTTTCCGCTGCCACCTAGATTCCATCTCTCCACAGACCATGTACTGCAACCTTCCCATCACCCTCGACCCGCCACCTTCTCGTCCACTACCCGCCGCTTGCAACTCGAACCGCCACTTCCTCTCTCCTCCTCGTGATCGGCCAAGCACCCTTGTTGAGGTATCGATATATGTTCTTTTATATATGAGGGTTTATATATGTATATATATTACACTGTGTTTTATTTTATATATTAGTTATATTTGTTTATAAAAATTACCTAAGTAATATAAACTATGTTGCAGCATATAGTTATATTTATGTAAAAGTATTTATCTGTTATAAGTTTTCATATGTTAAGTACCGGTTTAAAGATATATTGAGTTATATTAGTTATGTTGAAATTTTTATGTTATAAAGCTTACATATATGTTTGAAATCATCTCTATACTCTATTTTAAAGTTGTTGTTCATATTATAATCTGTAGTTGTATTTATGTTCAGGCACATTACTTTATACTTAAAATAATGCATATATAATCATAGGTAGGTAGTTGCATGTTGCAGTGGGTGTATTAGCTTATAGCAGCGAGGATTTGTAGATATTTGAAAATTTAAAAAAAATGTTTGCTGTATATGATTTTATAAGAGAAGTAAGAGTATAAAATATGTTATATAAGTATATATGTTCAAGTATGTCACTATATATGCATTGACAATTTACATTCTAAAGTATATGAGTTTATAAAGGCAAATTCATGTTTATAACATATATTATATTTTGTAAAGGCTGTGCATATATTCATACTCTAAGACCTATTATATATATTTTGTTATAAAATACACGTTAGTTATAAAGCAGTTTCGACTGTTTGAATATATGTATTATGATGTAAGTATATTTACAATATACCTACAGGTTACAATATTTGTTGGGTTTAAAGATAGTGTTGTAGATGTTATAGTAATAAAGAGGATATATAATTGCTGTTGTGTAAATGTAAGCCATATATTCTGTTATTTTATTTAAACATATATGTACAGTGTTTATATAAATATGCATATATAAAATAACATGCCATTTGTACCTATAATTGTTCGTTGTACATATATATATATATATATATATTATGTAAGGTCTACATACATGAATATATTGTTACTGATTTTTTTGTTAAAAAAACAATGGATTTTAAAATACATACATACATACATACATACATATATATATATATATATATATATATTTAATATATGTTTGAAATTTTGAATGTGACTTTATGTATATATAGTTATATATGGTTACATAGGTTTGCTTATACCGTTTACCTTCATTATTCCAGTTCTGATATGATCTGTTTTCATCAATTCATGCCAATTAGCTTTGATCGTTGACTTAGTGCCGATTTTGTTTTGCTTGGATTCGAAATTCAATTTCAGTATCCGTATCAGTGTGCGTATCCGTGACACCTTCTGTATTCTCTAGCCTCGAAAGGTGAGCAATCACTCATGATTAACAACCGTATATTTATTAAATTTGATTTCAATTGAAACGACAATTGGAATATGCCGCTGTTAGTTATTTAAATTGTTGTATATATGCTATTATATGTGCTGTTCACCTGTGGGATATGACACAATATCCTGTTGTTTATATTATACTGTTATTGAAGATATATGCCTTTTATACTATTATATTATCTGTTATCACTCAGCAAGTTCCCTGTAGTTTAGAATTCACTATGGGTTGAAATGATACATACCCGAATGGACTTTAGGATAGGAGAAAATCGTTATGGGTTGAAATGAAAGACCCAAGTGATTTTCAATTGCATTGAATTTGGGATTGCGGGTTGAAATGATATATACCCGTATATATTTAACTGCGGATTTGAAATGATAAATATCCGTATTACTTGACCATATGATATGAAATTATATATAGACACCATTGGTCCATATATAAATATTTTAAAAATAAATTCTATGGTTTAGGAAAGAAATATATGGTTTTAATAAATGTCGATTCTTAAATTATTATATATAAATGGAAATGATATATATAAATTTAATAAAAATATTTAATTTAATTAAGATTGATCTAATACATATAATATGTTTAAGTATTTAAATTTATATTTCAAATACTTTTTTCGGTAATGATTTGAATAAGTTAAGGTTGGGAAGATAATTTAGATTTAGTTGAAATTGTATTCAATAAAAAAATTTATTTAGTTAAACCGAATTGAAACTCATTGAAATTGAGATTTAAGATATGGTTTATAACTTGGTCTTGATTTAAGTAATCTAATGAATATTTCTCGTTTAAATAAATTTAAGGAAATATTTAGTAAAAATGTAATTTAAGGCTAGTTAAATGATATTGAATTTATTAGGTGAATATTCCCCGACTAAATAATAATGAAGTTAAATCAAGATCTAATGAAACTATTAAATTTAACTTTGAAAATGTTGAATATTAAAGCTTTAAAATATATTGGAATTTAAATGGTTTATTTTGTGATTCAGATCTGTATTTGAAATCAATATAATTTGAATTTTTTATTTAGAAACTGAATTGAATTAAAATGAAAAAAAATCTAGATTGAATTATATTGGAATTTGGAACTCGAGTTGATTTGAATAAATTTTTTGAAATTGAGGAATTATACATAAAATTGAAATGGAAATGATACTTTGGGTTCGAAATATAAAATATTTTTGAAAGGACCACGGTGTTGTAATGACGGTTGGTTGTTGATGGCTTATGTTTCTACATTGTAGATAGTTCCATGGATCCTTAGAGGATGGCTTTCCCAAACATCCTATGAGTTTCTCGTATTTTAGTTGGTATTTCACTTGAGTTGGATTTATTGATATAAGAACGTTAATCTTGACTCGAGTGTTTTGTGGTTTGTCTTACGCTCTGGCCAGACCGAGTGATACAAAATTTGAGACTCACCTTTGGAGTTTGGAGATTCGTTGGAGATCCAACTATCGACTCAGCTTTCAGCCTTTCCAGTTGATTGGTTCAGAGAAGTCATCTGGTCGTACTGGATAATTCACTGTATTTGAGATATTCTGCTGTATTTTATTTCTAACTCCGATGTCATATAGTAGCTTCATGAACTACTATTTATCTATTCCGCTGCATTATTATTATATTACCATGTGTCTGTGATTCCGTGATTGATTTATTTACTGTATACGCTGAGTTTTGCCAAATTTAAACTAACAATCTGATATTTTGAGCAATTCAAGTCCGGCATGTGCGGATGCAAATGGTTGAAAATACCGGGTCGCTGCACTTGGTATCAGAGCTTTGGCTCTAGGCAAACTTATCATGTATAATAAATTTATTTCCGGAATCACTTTCGCTCGAGCCTATCTCGAATCAGAATTCTACATGATTAGAGTTCCTCTAATTTAAAATCTCTACCTTTGTTCTGAAATTAGTTCTTGCCTCTCCCTATTTATATTCTTATATAAGTAAATCCATCTTCTATTTTGAATTTTAATTATCTCATCTTCGTTCGAGTCCTTTTCCTTTGTTTGGAAACCCCCTTTGATTAAGTTTCCCCTTAAATTTTAAACTTCTATCTTGTTTGATTTTGGACCCATTGAATGATAGGAAACTATTTTGGAAATGGAAAAATCGAAAGAGCAGAAAGCAGCCCGTCGAGCACGAAGAGCATTGGCCCGTAAGGAATGGGAGGAAGCAATCGAGATCAAGGGAGGCCGTGGAGAGAAAGGGCAGAACCTGGTCCTTATGACCGTGTCATTTGTTATCGGTGTCAGGATAAGGGACATTATGCAGCCATGTGTGGAAAGAGAGATAAAGGAAAGAAGAAGGAGGGCAGGCGTTTTTGATCCGAGATTTTCTGTTTCAAGTGTCGTGAGAAGGGACACTTCCTAAGTCGCTGCCTAAAGGTGAAGAAGGTGAAATCGGCACTCACTACATCAATCGACCAGTCAACCATCTGCTACCACTGTAGGCAGACTGGACATATAACCAGAGATTATTCTGAGAGACAACGCGAAAGGCAAGCTATGTTGCGTCCTACTCGAGCTGCTGCCTTCCTAAAGTCTATTAGTGAAGATGGGAGGGTTGTGTACTCTTGCAAGAAATGTCATAGTTGGGGGCACCCTGATGTGGAGTGTACTGGACTCGTGAAGCACCACCTGGTAGAATTAATGCTGATGCGTTGTTCTTATAGAAGTAAGGATCGGTGGAATTTGTTTGTTATCAATAGTATGAGTTAAGTTGTATTAAATGAACTCTATTATATCCTTTACCTAGCTAAAGTCGACGTGTCGAACTTAAGATGTATAATTATGCTTTAGCATTTCGCTTGATGAGAATTTGTGATTTTTCACTAATGAAAGAAATTCCTTTGAATTGATTTTGGTTATCATGCCTCGAAATCTTGGTTAGGATTCTCATTGAGTAGGATCCCTTTTGAATTCGACTTCGACCCTTATCTCGTTTCGGGATTCATTCTTGAATCATCCTTTGAGGAAAAACCGAGTTTGTTTGTATTTTAGAAATTGTTTTATATATCGAAATTATTACTTTGATAAGAATGATTATATTCTATATAAAAGAGAAAATGCTTTCAATAAGGATTATATACCTAAAAAAATGAGAATGTGAAGTTTCGAAAGGATTTGAAAATTTGAAAATTTTATAAGAAATGTGATTTATATAAAATGATTTATAACCGAAGGGTTTTGAATTTGAAGTTCGAGGAATTGAACTCCGATGTTTTGAAATTTGTTTTAGGATTTGGAAAATATCTAGTAATATGATTTAAAAGTATATTTCGGATAAGAAACGTCTCAAATGACTTCAAATGAGTTCCAATGATTTCAAAGAAATTTCAAAGAAGTTCTCAAGAAAATAGAAATCCAGAACTCACTTGTGTCGCTGAAAAATAATTTTGGTGATGAGAGCACGTATCAATCGACATTGATTTTTGAGTTTCAGAGTGGGGGAGAGGCCACTTTAATAGCTTTGCTATGCGAGTGATTTTGTGAAACTAATATTGATTTCAAATTTCAAAGGATGATTTGATTTTCGAAAGATATATGTATATATATTTGAAACTATTTGACGCGGACCGGTGTTCAGTCCTCGAGGTTTCAAATTTGTTTTGGTATGATCCTATATATATTGAAATTGAGAACCTTGCTTTACTAAATACTTGATTTGGGAGTTATCGAACCTATATAAAATTGATTTGTATAAGTATGAAGTTGATTTGAAAACTACTGAATTTGAAAGGTACTCAATTTGAAAAGTGAAATCTTATATAATCGAAGCCTATATAAGTGTTTTGATATACTATTGTTTTGGAAAGTATTCGATTTGAAAATGAAATCTTATATAATGGACTTTATATAAGTATGATATTTGAAAGTGATTTGAAAAGGTACTATATGATACATATTTTCAAAGTAAAGATATGGAAAGTACCTTCTGCTTGATATTATTTTCAAAGTAAAGATATGGAAAGTACCTTCTGCTTGATATTCGCTTTGTGGCCACATTATGGATTCATTCTATCAATATTATTCTCTCTGATTTTGGTTTTCCATATGTGATACTCGAGTGTGCTACCATGGCGTAACCATCGTTTTTTTGGATAGCGTAATTTGCAAGGCAAAGGTTGCTTAAAGGGTACGGATGTTTCATGGGGGATCCAGGCGTAACCATTGTTATGTATTCTGCGGTGTACAATTTTGTTGCGGTGGCGTAATCCGCAAGGCAGAGATTGCTTAAAGAGTACAGATGTTTCCTGAGGGATCCAAGCGTAACCATTGTTATGTATCCTACGGTCCACAGTTTTGGTTATCATAGCGTAATTCATAAGGCAGTGATTGTTTAAAGGTACAGATGTTTCTTGGGGCATCCAGGCATAGCCATTGTGTATCTGCGATCCAGGTGATTTGTTTAGATTGTACTTTCTAAGTACTTGAAGAATTCTAGCTTTGTGCCTGATTAAGCATGGCCAGAGTATGCAAGAACGAGGATAAACTTGTTGAAACATCGAGTTATAAAAGTATTTTCGAAAGTAAATTTGTTTTGATATAAAAGTATTTTATTACAAAAGTATTTTATTATAAAGGTATTTCCAACAAAGAAATTTTGTATTAATATTTGAAATTGAAATTCTTGTGGTTTGAATTAATTATTCATGCCCGATACTATTCTTTTGAATCTACCTTATCTACTCAGCTTTATTTATTCACATATATTCTGTTTTTTCGAATCCACCATCTTTTCCTTGTTGACTATTTTTTTTTTAAATATTGTTTATCTATATACTACATGGTTTAATAGTAAATTATTAGCATTATAAATACTTTAGAAGTTATTAATTAAATACAACATATTTAAAGAAAATGGTCATTAATTTATTAATATTGTTGAAAAGTATATTAAGATAAATTAATAAATTTATGAATTATGGATTTAATGTTTTCAACAGCTTCTTTATAAATATAAGTAATGATGTAAATAGTTGTTTTCAAATAGTTTACATATATTTATAAAGGTTTTATTTAAACATATAAATGGTATTTATAAAGGAAGCAAGAAATTTTACAAATGAGTTTTGAAAGGTACTAAAGTATTAAAGATAATTGAATTGCCAATGAAGTATTCAAATGAATATTTCAATTAAAATTTATATAGTTTTAAATTAATTGTTTATCCTTGTCTTTCAATCTATTTTTCTTTCTGGTTGTTTCTATTCTCCTACCTTCTTCCTTTTCGGAGACGAAAAGTTTTGAGTGGGGGAGAGTGTAATGATCCAAAATTTTAGTGATTTTTATTTATTAAATTAATTGAATTTTGTGAAATTTTAAACAATAAAATTTGAAAATAAAAATTTATTATTTGTAATACGTCTATTTAAACATAGAAACTGATAAATTTTCATTTGATAATATTGAAGTTTATTTTGTTGTGAAATTTTATTTCAATTTAAATCAATTAATAAAAGTAATTTAAAAGTTTTCCGAAACCTAAATATGTCGACATGAGGAAATTTTATTTAGAACACTCTGAATAAGACTGCGTAATTCGTTTTGCAAATTTTGGACGTTTCTAGCTCCGTTTGGATTTTTCCGTACGGAATAGCAATGTATATCAGTGTCCGCATCGACTTTTTGATCAGAGGATCCTGTCACTGATATTTGTATACTGTTTTGATTGTCTCGTCATGCTGATCTCTACGGTATATGCGTTTCTGTGTTTTGGAGTCTGTGAAACCGGTAACCGTATCGGTACCAGATCTGTGACCTTTTTATTTTCTTTGTGTTTCAAAATTTTACCATGTCCTTCAAGCAAAAAATAATTAATTGCTTTAATTTTTCAGCTTAATCCAAGGTGACAGTTGCCATCCCACGACCATTTTGAAAATCAAAACGTGTAAAGTGGTATAAGTTATTCATTTTGAACAGTTCATCTTTTATTAACCTTTATAGCTTCATACTCTTCATTTATTCTTTCCTCTTCTTCATTTCTACCTGGCTGTCACTTCTCCTGCCTCCTATTTTCTTTTGCAACCCTCTTCATCATTTTTATTCCTCTCCAGTAACTCTTCTACCTTCCTCTGTCCCCTCCACCAAGCTTCGACACGCATGCAAACCCACGGCTGCTCCACTTCCACCCGAGCTTCACTCGCAGTAACTCTCCTTTTGCATGCCTATGCACAGTAGCTCGACTCAATAGCCGGAGCCACTACGTCCTCTTCACCACCTTTTCTCTTCATCTTTCCGCCACCACCTAGCTTCCATCTCCCCACAGGCCGTGCACTGCAGCCTTCCCATCACTCTCATCCCGCCACCTTCTCGTCCACTACCCACCGCTTGCAACTCGAACTGCCGCTTCCTCTCTCCTCGCCGTGATCGTCCGAGCACCCTTGTTGAGGTATCGATTTATGTTCTTTTATATATAAGGGTTTATATATATTACAGTGTGTTTTATTTTATATATATTAGTTATATTTGTTTATATAAGCTACTTAAGTAATATGAACTATGTTGCAGCATATAATTATATTTATGTAAAAGTATTTATCTGTTATAAGTTTTTATATGTTAAGTATTGGTTTAAAGATATAATAAGCTATATTAGTTCTATTGAAATTTTTACATTATAAAGCTTATATATATGTTTGAAATCATCTCTATACTCTATTTTAAAGTTGTTGTTCATATTATAATCTGCAGTTGTATTTATGTTCAGGCATGTTACTTTATACTTAAAATAATACATATATAATCATAGGTAGGTAGTTGCATGTTGCAGTGGGTGTGTTAGCTTATAGCAGTGAGGATTTGTGGATATTTGGAAATTTAAAAAAAAATGTTTGCTGTATATGATTTTATAAGAGAAGTAAGAGTATAAAATATGTTATATAAATATATATGTTCAAGTATGTCATTATATATGCATGGACATTTTACGTTCTAAAGTATATAAGTTTATAAAGGCAAATTTATGTTTATAACATATATTATATTTTGTAAAGGCTGTGCATATATTCATACTCTAAGACCTATTATATTTATTTTGTTATAAAATACACGTTTGTTATAAAGCAGCTGTTTGAATATATATTTTGATGGTAAGTATATTTATAATATACCTACAGGTTACAGTATCTGCATTTTGGGTTTAAAGATAGTGCTGTAGATGGTATAGTAATAAAGAGGATATATAACTGCTGTTGTATAAATGTAAGCCACATATTCTATTATTTTATTTAAAGATATATGTACAGTGTTTATATAAAGTCTGCATATGTAAAATAGCATGCCATTTGTACCTATAATTGTTCGTTGTGTATATATATATATATATATATTTTATGTAAGGTCTGCATACATGAATATATTGTTACTGATTTTTTTGCAAAAAATAATAATGGATTTTAAAATCCATATATATATATATTTAATTTAATATATGTTTGAAATTTTGAATATGACTTTATGTATATATAGTTATATATGGTTATATAGGTTCGCTTATACCATTTATCTTCATCATTCCAGTTTTGATTTGACCCATTTTCATCAATTCATGCCAATCAGCTTTGATCATTGACTTCATGCCGATTTTGTTTTGCTTGGATTCGAAATTCAATTTCAGTATCCGTATCTGTGTGCGTATCTGTGACACCTTCTGTATTCTCTAGCCTCGAAAGGTGAGCAATCACTCACGATTAACATTTTTAAATTTATTAAATTTGATTTCAATTGAAACGACAATTGGAATATGCCGTTGTTAGTTATTTAAATTGTTGTATATGTGCCATTATCTGTAACTGTTCACCTCTGGGATATGACACCATATCCTATTGTTTATATTATATTGTTATTGAAGATATATGCCTATTATACTATTATATTATCTTTTATCGCTTTGCAAGTTCCCTGTAGTTTAGAATTCACTATGAGTTGAAATGATATATATACCCGAATGGACTTTAGAACAGGAGAAAATCGTTATGGGTTGAAATGATAGACCCAAGCGATTTTCAAATGCATTGAATTTGGGATTGCGGGTTGAAATGATGTATACCCGTATATATTAAATTGCGGATTTGAAATGATTAATATCTGTATTACTTGACCATAGGATAGGAAATTATATACAGACACCGTTGGTCCATATATAAATATTTTGAAAATAAATTCTATGGTTTAGGAAAGAAATATATGGTTTTAATAAATGTTGATTCTTAAACTATTATATATAAATGGAAATGATATATATAGATTTAGTAATAATGTTTAATTTAATTAAGATTGATCTAATATATATAATATGTTTAAGTATTTAAATTTATATTTCAAAATAGATTTTGGTAATAATTTGAATAAGTTAAGGTTGGGAAGATAATTTTGATTTAGTTGAAATTGTATTCAATAAAGAATTTTATTTAGTTAAACTGATTTGAAACTCATTGTAATTGAGATTTAAGATATGGTTTATAACTTGGCCTTGATTTAAGCAATTTAATGAATATTTCTCGTTTAAATAAATTTAAGGAAATATTTAGTAAAAATGTAATTTAAGGCTAGTTAAATGATATTGAATTTATAAGTGAATATTCCCTGACTAAATAATAATGAAGTTAAATCAAGATCTATATGAAACTATTAAATTTAACTTTGAAAATGTTGAATATTAAAGCTTTGAAATATATTGGAATTTAAATGGTTTATTTTTTGATTCACATCTGTATTTAAAATCAATATAATTTGAATTTGTTATTTAGAAACTGAATTGAATTAAAATGAAAAAAATCTAGATTGAATTAAATTGGAATTTGGAACTCGAGTTGATTTGAATCAAATTTTTTGAAATTGATCAGGAATTATACATAAAATTGAAATGGAAATGATACTTTGGGTTTGAAGTATAAAATATTTTTGGAAGGACCACGGTGTTTTAATGACAGTTGGTTGTTGATAGCTTATGTTTCTAGATTGTGGATAGTTCCACGGATACTTAAAGGATGACTTTCCCAAACATCTTCTGAGTTACTCGTATTTCAGTTGATATTTCACTTGAGTTGGATTTATTAATATAAGAGTGTTAATCCTGACTCGAGTGTTTTGTGGTTTGCCTTACGCTCGGGTCAGACCGAGTGATACAGAATTTGAGACTCGCCTTTGGAGTTTGGAGCTTCATTGGAGATCCGACTATCGATTCAGCTTTCAGCCTTTCCAGTTGATTGGTTAAGAGAAGTCATCTGTTTGTACTAGAGAATTCACTGTATTTGAGATATTCTGCTGTATTTTATTTCTAACTCTGATGTTCATATATTAGCTTCATAAACTACTATTTTTCTATTCCGCTGCATTATTATTATAATACTCTGTGTCTGTGATTCTTTGATTGATTTATTTACTGTATATGCTGAGTTTTGCCAAATTTAAATTAGCAATACGATATTTTGAGCAATTCAAGTCCGGCATGTGCGGATGCGAATGGTTGAAAATACGGGTCGTTACATTATCTTAATTCATTAACAAAATATATGACAATAATATATGTTTTATAATTCATTCAATACTTATAGATTTCTAACTTAATCTAACATATCATTCTATATCAAACCAAGATATAAAATCAATACAAAGGATTTTCTGGTAATTATTGAATCTTTATACACACTAATAGGGGTGTATCGTAAATCGTTGATTAAGGTAGAGATTAACTAATTTCAATTCCTAATTAAACACTTACATTTTCATTTCAATTCCTAATTAAAACACTTGCGTTTTCATTTCAACTAGAAGTTCAACCTTCTGATTAGTAGTGGAGGAAAATTCAAACTTAAGCCATATGGTACAGCCACCCTTCACATGGACATCAGCGTAATAGGTGATGATGATGATTTGTGCCATGCAGCTAGTGAAGGTAGTGATTCGATTCCCGATTGAGGGGAGAGGCAGCGGTGGTATAAGTTAGGGGTCCATTTCAATTTTTCGGGAGGAAATAAGAATAGCAACGGAAGATTTTGTCGCCTCGTCATATATTTATCCTTAGACAAATGTCTTCACTGCCTTAGGCTTGGGCCAAGCCTGAGCAAGGCTAACAAGGATATACAAGTATATACATAGATCAACTCATGCACAAGGTCTCACTGTCACAACCATCAGTCTGAATCACAATAAACCTGAAAATATAAGCAACAATATGCAAGAAAGTATGGTGTACATCGAAATACAATAGGCACCATCTCCACTAACACCAACTCACGCAAGAAAGGCACAGAGTAAGGCAAGGAACAAGGGACGAAAGCACTAATAGAGAATATGAAGCAACTATAATTTTTAATTCAGTTGAGCATGAAATTAAACAAGTCAAAGATAATAAACTTTTTGAAATAGTCAGGGTCAGATTATGTTTAAATATAAATCAAAATATATTCAAATATATATCAGAAGATGCATCATATATATCAAGGATGACCAAGTCAGGTTTAACAAAACATTCGATCAAAAATTAACATAGAAAATAAAGCCTTCGAAAAATTTAAATCGAACCGCTCAACCGAGAATATAGGAAATCAAACCCTATAAATTTCCTATTATCATCATCGACATAATTCAACTCGGGTTTGAATAAAATTGAAAAGGGGAAAAAATTGATACACTCACCAAATCAGCATAGAATTAAATCGACGACGAAGCAACCACAACTTTAATCGCTCCAATCGTGGAATGCGAGCATTAGAAGAAGAAGGGCGATTCATTTCAACAATTTCAAACGGCAGCTTCAAATCAAAAACCCTAAATCAGATTGCAAGGAGTAATAGGAAGACGACGTGGACAAAGAGAATGCAGCCTAGAAATTATATACTTCTATTTTAATGGGGTCGTGATTGTTTATAGTCATAATTTATTTTTTGGTCAAATCTACTTTAGAAATTAGGGTTTCCTTTTTATTTAATATTATCGTATTTTCCTTTTAAAAACTCAAGTTCTTCTAGGTTATGAACTACGGGGCGTAGTTCGAGAATTCGCAACTCAATGGCTGAGTTATGGCAGATTTTTCAACATAGGGTTATAATAATCAGGTTAGCGAGGGTCATGAGTTTATAGGGTCAGTAAGCATCTGATTGTTTAACTCTTAGTAGAAACCTTGGGGCAACTGTTGGTAGGTTTTGCTGAAGCTGGGTAAATCTATGTGTCATTTTATTTCCACATTTACTATGTTATTATCCGTGCTACAATTTTTATTTATCTATGAAATTTTTTATAAACCCTATTAACCCTCCCTCTAGGGTTAATTCGATCTTACAGTTTTAAAATCATTTTTACTACCATTCGGTTATCTTTTTTATTTTATTTATTAACTAGCGAGATGAGTAATTAAAACGAACATGAGACGTACATAACCTAATGGCGTTTTTGTCCTTAATCTAATTATTAAATTGTAACATCCTGTATCTGAAGGCCTAAAGCTAAGCGTTATGGATGCTATAGTCATCCAAACTATTAACTTATGGTTATGAAATACGGCAATGTTAGTGGTATCCAAAATATCAAAAGCATTTGAATATGAACAAAATCACAGATTTCTAAAAACAATAATTTCAGTAAATATATTTCAAATAATATAATATCCAAGTTACAAAAATCCCCAAACGTATTCTCAAGCAATGATCAATTACAATTTACAATAATATGCTAAGAGCGACATATGAAGATGCCCTCTTAGATGATCAAAGCAATATAGACATAACCGTCTTAATATACATCGGAAACAATTTAAAACAAAATTCCTAATTTAGCTATCCGTCAGCCACCTGCTCGTCTTCGGATGCTTTATTCGCCAAAATCTACTAAAACCTAAAAACCTAAACCCTCAGCCTACTCAAATCAACTTTGAGCACCCAAGAGTTTAAGGGGAAACAAAAACTTCGAGTCAGATATAAAGCCTGATATGAATAATTTCTGTTGCATCTCAGTTTATTGATATTTAGCGAAACCATGCCGCTTAGCGAAACGAGTTTTCCCTCACTAATATCTCTTTTCAAAATATATATTTTGTAAATCTTTCACGCACCCAAACTGATTAATCAACTAATTATAATAATATAGCAAGATATTATGCCAATAGAAGTAAATATATGGACTATTTATCCGATATCTGGGCTAATTGTCCTCTGCTAGGCTAACTATCCTAAAATTGATCATATCAAAATAGCAATGTACTTTATGCTAAATAATGGACTATCTGTCCATAAAATAGGTAAAAAGGGTGAACTAACTATCCTTAAGAAGTAGCAAGGTCCGATATGCTAACAAATGAACTAACTGTTCATATCTACGCTAACTGTCCTTATTTGGACTAACTGTCATCTGCGCTGACTGCCCTCATAATGGACCGATTGTCCGAATTTAAATGAGCTAACTGCCCGAATTTTCTTTGGGTTAACTACCCTTCAAATTTTCCTTGGAAACATATTCAAAATGATTTAGTCCATCAAATCATATATATATATATACACACACAAGGAAAATATATCTTTAGCTTTACTCTAAGTTATTTTTGCCATGTTATATATACTTTACTTAAAATAATGTTGATGATCTTCAATAAGGATTATCTATCCTTTTAAAAAATAATTTACTGTACTTTATAACTTAAAACACTTAGGCTATCTGCCTAGTTCTTATATTCGAAGCCTTTGTTTAAAACCTTTAAACAACCTTTCGAAATCATTGAAGGTTACCCCTTCGAAACCTTTATTAAAACCCTTCGAAAGCATTGGAGGTAACCCCTTCGAAACCATAAATAAAACCCTTCGAAAGCATTGATGGAAACCCCTTCGAAAGCTTTAATAAAACGTTTCAAAATCATTGAAGGCAACTCCTTCAAAACCAAAAAAAGCTTTTCTTCTATAATCTTTAAAACATATGATATCCGCATTTTAAAATCCTTTAAACCTTAGCCTTCCGAAAACATTTTAGAACCTTACCTTCTGACCTTGTCGAAAGGTCTAACCTTTCAACCTTGTCGGAAGTTTTCTTTTCGACCTTGTCTAAAGGTCTTCTTTCGACTCTGTCGAAAGCTCTTGCCTTTTGACCTTGTCAAAAGCCTAAGGAACCACCCTTGTGAAATTTTTGATAAAACCTTTCAAAGGTATTTATACTTTAAACCTTTTGAAGACATTGGGTTCAATTTAAAACAAGTGAAACCTTTTGAAACCATTCGAAGTTGACTACCTTGAAACCTTTAAAACGCTTTGATTTAAAAAATTTGGATTATGTCTTCAAGTAGAGCAAAAGGATCAGAAAAATATTGGAGTCGAAAGCAACTTCTTCGAAAACCTTTAACAAAACATTTCGAAACCATTCGAAAAAATGAAGTGTTGGTGTTGGAACCAACCCTTCGAAAGCAATGGAGAGGCGGCATATTTTAGAAAATAAAAGATTCCCTTCGAAAGCAACTGATTCGAAAGGTAGGAAGCGACAACTATATTTCCAACCTTGTCGGAAGGTTTACCTTTCGACATTGTTGGAAGGTTAACCTTTCGACCTTGTCGTAAGGATTCAATTAAAACAATAAAGCAACCCAATTGAAACCTTTTCTTTTAAACCATTTGACATTGTGAAAGCTCTTTGTCGAAAGCAGCATGCGTGTTTCCTTAGAATCAAAACAAAGTTTCATCTCTTTCGAAAGCTCTTACCTTTCGTCCCTAAAACTTTTGACCTTGTCGGAAGCTAACCTTTCAACTTTGACCAGTTCACTACGTACCAGTTGCTTGATACGATATGCGTTGGATATTGACCCAGTTAAAAGGTTTGGTACCTTTCGACCTTGTTAGAAGGTTTGGGTTAGAGGCGAAACCTTGTGCCGAAAGAGTTGATATAGCTATAAGCATGTTTATTTGTACTTTAAAATAGTTCTTTTATACCTACCTGCCTTGTTTTTCTAAATTTGATTGGTTACTAGATTTTTATGTTTAAAAGTGCTGTCGACTTTCTATATTTAGCATTTTAAACACATTTATAAAAAGCCCCTTCTCCTCTATAATTATATAAAACATTCATGTCTCATACCTTAAGTAATTTTACATAACTATTAAATCCCTTTGAAAAATCTAGAAAATTTCAAAAAATCATCTAGTATATGTTTTACAACATATAAAATTTTCGGACCCAAATAATATTATTATTCTCGTAAATAATTTTATAATCCAAATTATCATTTTCTTCCTTAGAAAATCCATAATAATTTAAAAAAATTCAGAAAAATTTGAAAATTGAAACCCGTCTCTAAAATATATTTTTAGACCATTATAAAAATTCGCAAGGCTAAAAGATGTCATTTAATAGGGTTTTCATCTTAAAACATGTCATAAAATCTATATGAAAATTAATAAATCATCAACATGTATATATAGTCATTTTATCATTAAAAAACATAGCTAACCTTTGCAAAATTGTTCGGATTTAATCTTAAAACCGAAACCATAAAAATTTAGAGATGTAAACATTATTCACCTTTGCTTTAGAGATTAAGGAGCTTGAGATTTGAATAGGTTTGATTTGAATTTTCTTTTCCTTTAGGTTTTCTTTAGTATCCTCTTCTTATTTATTTGTTAATCATGGCCAATCTAGATTTTGAAAATTTTGAAATGAAATGAACTTTGCACAATACAGACGGCTATGAGAAGTAAATATAGAAATGGCCTCTTTCTTGTATTACCCCTCCTCTAATTCATTTAAAACCTTTCTTTAATTTGTCTTCTTTTAAAAGGCACGGCTACCTTAATTAAAATCAAATCTCAATCCTCTAATCAACACATTATTTTATTTAGTTTATCTAACTAAATCATTTAAATAATGTTATTTAAAATTTGGTGTGTTACAGACTCCCCTCCTTAAAGAATTTCGTCCTCGAAATTAAAATAAGGCCCACAAAATAAACAAGAAGGTAAAACATACCATAAAACTAGCCAAGGTAAGTATCTCTAATTCTGCTCTCAACCTCCCAAGTACAGTCTCTGTCATTGTCACTCCACTGGACTTTGACTAATCTGCCCATCTTGTTTCTAAGCCTCTTCTCATCTCTCGCAACAAGGCGAACTGACTTCCTCACTATAGTCAAGTCCGGTTCCACCCCTAAATATCTTGCATTGTCGGTTCAATAGTAGTCTCCGGGTCTCTAACACACTACCCGAGGTGGGAAATATGAAAAACATCGTGGACACCTGCCAAACTGCTCGGTAACTCAAGTCTATATGCGAGTTTTTTGATCCTTTCAAGAATAGGAAAAGGTCCAATAGACCTAAGAGATAACTTCTCCGACTTCCCAAACCTAAGCACACCCTTTATCGGTGATACTTTGATGAAAACCCGGTCCCCAACTGAGAAATCCAAATCTTTCCACCTCTTATATGCATAAATTTTTAGCCTAGACTGAGCCTCCTTCATCCTAGTCAGAACGACTTCAATCTTTTCTGCAGCCTCTCTAACTAGATCTGGACCAAAAATCAATCTATCCCTGACCTCCAAGCAACACACGGAAGATTTGCATGGCCTTCCATACAAAACTTCAAAGATGCTATCCCAATACTAGTCTAATAACTTTTGTTATATGAAAACTTGACTAGATGCAGATGGTCTTCCTATGATCCCCCAAAATGAAGAACATAAGCCCTTAACAAATCTTCCATGATCTTGTTAACTCTTTTCGTTTACCCATTTGTCTCCGGATGGTAAGCTGTACTCATCTTAAGCTTGGTTCCCAAAAATTGACTCTTCTAAAACTAGCTAGCGAACAAGGAATCTCTGCCACTAACTATACTTCTCGAAAACCCATGCAATCAAACCACATTCTTCATGAACAATCTCGCTAAAACAGGTGCCGTCCTGGTTAACCTAACTGGAATGAAATGGCATTTTTGGTCAATATATCCACTATGACGCGTATACTTTCATTACCCTTGTTCGACCTTTGAAACCCGTTAATAAAATCTATAGAAATAGATTCCATTTCCACATTGGAATGTCTAACGGCTAAAGCAAACCACTGTGATTCTGGTGTCTGGCCTTTGCCTATTGGCAATTCAAGCACTGCCTCACACACAAGCCAAAATCGTGCTACAAACCTTCCCATAAGAAACTCCACTTCATATCCCGATACATCTTGGTACCTCCGGGATGTGTATTGAAGTTCGAACGTTGGCATTTTTCTAAGAATTCCTTCCTTATGTTTCCCATACTTGGAACACATAGTCTTCCTTTTTTTCTCAACCATCCATTTTGGTCAAGACCGAAATATTTCAAGTCATCGCTCTTGGTTCCTTCCTTAGGCTTCCTGATCTGCTTAGCTAACAGTGGATCTTCCATTTGCTTGGAAGCAATTTGCTCGATCAACATTGATCGAACTTCCAAATAAGACAATACAACTGTATTTATACTAGACCGAACATCGGATCTCCACCGCATTCTGCAATCTTGTAAGGCTTCTAAATCTTTCCACTCAGCCATCATTGCTAATACTACATTCTGATGCTTTCTGCTAAGTGCATCTGCAACCTTGTTGCCCATCCCTGGTGTACTCAATCCTAAAATCATAAGCGACTATGAACTCTAACCACCTCTACTGCCTCATGTTCAACTCCTTTTGAGAGAACAAATGCTTCAGTGACTTATGATCTATATACAACTCAAACCTTTCTCCTAATACGTAATGTCTCCATACCTTCAAAGAAAAAATCGCTGCAACCATTTCCAAATCTTGCGTTGGGTATATGACCTCATGTAGTGTAAGCTGTCTAGAAGTATAGGCAATCACTTTACCGCTCTACATCAGCATAGGTCCTAATCATGTTCGACATGGATCGATATAAACTACCAAGTCTTGATTCCACTCCGGAACAATCAACACAGGTGCATAGGTCAGGTCAATAAGTGTTTCGATCTATGGAATGCTTCCTTACACTTATCGGTCCCCAAAAAATTTACATCCTTCCTCGTCAGCTTGGTCATCGACACCGCTATCCGTGAAAAATCCTTAATGAATCTTCGATAATAACCGACCAACCTATAGAAACTCTTTTTCTCAGTTACTGCCTCGGGTCTCTTCCAAGTATTCACTGCCTCGATCTTAGTCGGATCCACTGACAACCCTTCCTATGAGACTGCATGGCCATGAAACTTAACCTCTTTCTTCCAGAAGTGATATTTCAAAAACTTCGCTTTCAGCTGATGCTGTCTCAGCGTCTCAAGCACCACTCTAAGATAAACTTCATACTCCCTTTCATCCTTAGAGTAAATCAAGATATCATCTTTGAAAACTAGCACGAACCTATCCAAGTGCTCTCTAAAAATCTGATTCATCAAATCCACAATGAAAGCTAGTGCATTCTTGAGTCCGAACGGCATAGCCAACCATTCGTACGACCCATATCTAGTCCTGAACGTCGTCAAAGGTATACTATCGCCTGCTACCCTGTGATTGAAACCTGTTGCAAAATCCAACTGGGAAAATACCTTTGCTCCACTCATCTGGTCGAATAAATCATCAATCTTGGGCAATGGATATCGATTCTATATCGTCCACTCATTCAACTTACGATAATCGATACACAGCCTCAACGATCATCCAGCATCTTGGCAAACACTGCTGCTGCACCGCATGGCGAACTGCTCTACCTGATAAATATCTTGCTCTTTAAATCCCCCAACTGCACCTTCAACTCCCTCATCTCTGAAGAGGTCATCCTTCTTGGCAGTCTACTCACTGGTTCGGCTCCCAAAACCAAATCAATCCAAAACTCGTAGCTCGCCTCGGCAGCAATCCAACTACAAGCTCAAACACATCTGCGAATTCTCTAACCAAGAAAACTCAGGTCAACCCATCATAAGAATCCAAAGCACGCTATAAAAAAACATTGAACTGCTAGAACCATCTACGGTAAAGACAATCCGACCGCTATAATCAGGGTATCTAAGAGATATCTTCCTATCCTGGTAAAATATCCTATCATCGTACTCACTTAACCAATCCATCCCAAGGATAATTTCGAATCCCACAAAATCAAACACATGCAAAACGCACATAAAAGTATGACCTAACAGATCAAATTCAAACTAGTCACACTTCAAACCTAGAGTTGCATACCCTCCCATTGGATTTGCAACCTGTAAGGAAGTAACTAAATATGTGGGTTTAAGGTTAAGCTTATCTATCAAACATCTAGATATAAAAGAATGAAATGCACCGGTATCAAATAAAACGCTAACAGATATACCATGAATCTGAAGCGTTCCTCCAAGAACTGCCTTTTCCTTCTCCTGGGCTATTGGCTTAGAAGCAATTGGCTCCAATGTATACACCTTGCCCTTACCATCTCTAATAGGCTCCTTGCACTGGTTCTTATAATGGTCTATCCGGTCACAGTTGAAGCATCTGACATTCTTCCCCATGCCACATCCTTTGCTTTCCCTGAGCGACACTTATTAGCGAAGTGCCATTTTTGGTCACATTTATAGCAGGTAACCTCAAACTTCGCTTTCTTGGCTGATCCACCATTATAAGCACCTTTGTTGGGAAAATCTTTCTATTCTGACCCTGCCCAACCTGGACCTCTTTTTCCTTGCTCTTCTCTAAGGACTCAAGGACTTCCTCCTGCCTCAAAGCCATCTCTACAAAAATATCAGATGGATATCTAAGGTGGGACAAAGTAATACTAGCCAATTTTGGCTTCAATCCTTTGATAAACTTCTCATTTCTCTTCAACACTATATCAACTGAAGCATACCCATACCGGGCCAACTCTCCAAACTTCCTAACATACACAGCATCATCCTGCACCAGTTTAGAAAACTGCCTAACCAAAGCTGACTGTGCCATCACAAACATAAACATCTCCTAGAATCTCCTCTTGAAATCCTCTTAGGTTACTATCTCCTCATCAACTGTCGCTGTTATACTGTTCCACCAAAACAATGCGGCACCCTAAAGTTGTTTGGATGCCAACCTCCTCTTTGTCTCATCATTGAGCCCTAGATCTGTAGAAATCCTTTCGCGGTGCAACAACTAGTTCTCCACCTCAGTGGTATCCTCCGTCCCCATAAACGACTTCCCTCCTAGCTTCACATAATCACCACTCATCTTAGCGAAATGATTAACTACTGGAACCTCCGGAACCCCTGTTCCTACAGCATTCCTTCTAACACTCCGATTGCAACTCTCACCTGCATTATATTCCCGAAAAACTGAAACATAGCTTCCATTCTAACCTGTGGGACTTCTGCACTAACATTCTCCTCTTGACCTTGGTTTATCCCAATATTAGGTCCAACATTCCTTTCGATGCTTACCCTTCCTGTGTTAACTCTGCTTCTTCTACCATTCATACCTATATTCAAACCTCATGAGATACATAAAGATAACCTAATCAAAGATAGGAGGCTAGAGATAAAGCACATACTTATATATAGCAAATATAAGTACATTACTATAGCGTTATCCCAACACTAATCATACTCTAATTCCTTTGAATTTTTGTTTTCAAAACCATTTTTAATTAAATTTTGTCATAAACCTATACTCTGATACGATGTTATAATTCCTGTATCTAGAGGCCAAAAGCTAAGTGCTATGGATGCTGCAGTCATCCATAGTATTAACTTCTAGTGACGAAATATACCAATGTTAGTGGTATCCATAATATCAGAAGCACTTGAATATGAACAAAATCACATATTTCTAAAAAAACAATAATTTCAATGATTATATTTCAAATAATAGCATATCCAAGTTACAAAAATTACTAAATGTATTCCCTGGCAATGATCAATTATAATTTACAATAATACGCCAGTAGCGACATATGAAGATGCCATCTTGGATAATCAAAGCAATATAGACATAAATGTCTTAATACACAGCAAAAACAATTTAAAATAGAATTCCTAATTTAGCTATCCGTCAGCCACCTGCTTGGCTTCGGATGCTTTATTCGTCAAAATCTACTAAAACCTGAAAACCTAAACCCTTAGCTTACTCAAATCAATTTTAAGAACCCAATAGTTTAAGGGAAAACAAAAACGTCGAGTCAGATATAAAGCCTGGTGTGAATAATTTCTATTACATCTCTGTTTACTGATATTTAGTGAGACCATTCCGCTTAGCGGGATGGGTTTTCCCTCACTAATATCACATTTCAAAACATAGATTTTGCAAATCCTTTCCTACACCTAAACTACACCTAAACTAGTTAATCAATAGATTATAATAATAATATAAAAAGATCCATTATGCTAAAAACAGAAAATAAATAGACCATCTGTCCGATATCTGGGCTAACTGTCCTCTGCTAGACTAACTGTCCTAAAACTGATCATATCAAAATTGCAATATCCTTTACGATAAATAACGGACTATCTATCTATGAAACGGGTAAAAAGGGTGGACTAACTATCATTAAGATGTAGCAAGGTCTGTTATGTTAACAAATGAACTAACTATTTATATCTGGGCTAACTACCTTCATCTGGACTAACTGTCCTCTGGGCTAACTGCCCTCAAAATGGGCCGACTGTTCGAATTTAAATGAGCTAATTGCTCGAATTTTTTTAGATTAACTACCCTTCAAATTTTCCTTGGAAACCTTTTCAAAATGATTTAGTCCATCAAATCATATATATATATAAGGAAAATATATCTTTAGCTTTACTCTAGGCTATTTTTGGCATGTTATTGTTGATGATGTTCTATAAGGATTTCTATCCTTTTAAAAAATAAGTTAAAATCCTTTATAACTTAAAACACTTAGACTATCTGCCTACTCTTTATATTCGAAACCTTTGTTTTAAAACCTTTAAACGACCTTTCAAAATCATTGAAGGTAACTCCTTCGAAATCATTAATAAAACCCTTCGAAAGCATTGAAGGTAACCCCTTCGAAACCTTTAATAAAACCTTTCGAAATCGTTGAAGGTAACTCCTTTAAAACCAATAAAAATCCTTTCTTCTATGAGCTCTAAAACATATGACATCCACCTTTTAAAATCTTTTAAACCTTAGCCTTCCAAAACGTTGCAAAAGCATACCATTCGACCTTGTCGAAAGGTTTCTTTTCGACCTTGTCAAAAGGTCCGCTTTCGACTCTGTTGAAGCTCTTACCTTTCGACCTTGTTGAAAGCCAAGGGAACCACCTATGTGAATCTTTGATAAAATCTTTCGAAAATATTGAAACTTAAAACCTATCGAAGATATTGGGTTCAATTTAAAACAAGTGCAAACCTTTCGAAACCATTCGAAATTGACTACCTTGAAACCTTTGAAACTCTTCGATTTAAAACATTTGGATTGTGCCTTCAAGTAGAGCAAAAGGTTCAAAAAAACATTGGAGTTGAAAGCAACTGCTTCGAAACCTTTAACAAAACCTTTCACAACCATTCGATAACAATGAAGTGTTGGGTTGGAACCAACCCTTCGAAAGAAAAGGAGAGGCGACATATTTTAGAAAAAAATATTCCTTTAGAAAGCAGCTGATTAAAAAGGTAGGAAGCGGCAACTATACTTTCGACCATGTCGGCAGGTTTACCTTTCGACATTGTCGGAAGGTTAACCTTGCCATCTTGTCGAAAGGTTTCAATTAAAATAAGAAAGCAGCCCAATCGAAACCTTTTCTTTTAAACCATTTGACATTGTCAAAAGCTCTTTGTCGAAAGCTAGCAGGCATATTTCCTTAAAATCAAAACAAAGCTTTATCTATTTCAAAAGCTCTTACCATTTGTCCCTAAATCTTTCGACCTTGTCGGAAGCTATCCTTACAACTTTGACCAATTCACTATGTACCAGTTGCCTGATACCATGTGCATTGGATATTGATCTAGTCGAAAGGTTTGATACCTTTCGACCTTGTCGGAAGGTTTGGGTTAGAGGCGGAACCTTGTTGCCAAATGAGTTGAAATAGTTATAAGCCCATTTATTTGTACTTTAAAATAGCTCTTTTATACCTAACCTGCCTTATTTGTCTAAATTTGATTGGTTTTTAGATTTTTATATTCAAAAGTGCCACTGACTTTCTATATTTAGCATTTTAAACACATTTATAAAAAGCCACTTCTCCTCTATAATTATATAAAACATTCAAGTCTCATACCTTAAATAATTTTATATAACTATTAAATCACCTTAGAAATCTGGATAAATTTAAGAAAATCATTTAGTATATTTTTTACAATATACAAAATTATCGTACCCAAATAATAATTATTTTTTCGGTAAATAATTTTATAACCAAAATTATTATTTTCTTCCTTAGAAAATCCATAATAAATCTACAAAATTCAAAAAAAATCTGAAATTGAAGTCCATCTCCAAAATATTGATTTGGATAATCATAACAATTCGCAAGGCTAAGGGGTGTCATTTAATAGGGTTTTCATCTTAAAACATGCCATAAAATCTATATGAACATTAATAAATCATCAACATGTATACATGATCATTCTATCATTCAAAAACATGGAAAATCTTTGCAAAATTATTTAGATTTAGTCTTTAAACCAAAACCATAAAATATAGAGATGTAAACATTATTTACCTTTGCTTTATAGATTAAGGAGCTTGAGATTTGAATGGGTTTGATTTGAATTTGCTTTTCCTTTAGCTTTTCATTAGTTTCCTCCTCTTATTTCCTTGTTAATGGTAGCCGCCCTTGATTTTGAAAATTTTGAAATGAAATGAACGTGCACATTACACATGGTTATGGGAAGCAAATATAGGAATGGCTTCTTTCCCATATTACTTCTCCTCTAATTCTTTTTAAACCTTTCTTTAATTTGTTTTCTTTTAAAAGGCACAACTACCATAATTAAAATCAAATCTCAATCCCCTAATCACCATATTATTTTATTTAGTTTAACTAACTAAATCTTCTAAATAATGTTATTTGAAATCGTAGGTGTTACATGAATTCATTAACCTTGGATCTATTTTTTTAATAAAAATATGTTTCCTTAAAACTAAGTACCCCTAAAGTGGATATTAATTGACCGACATCATGTTGGAAGCTTTGTTGTAAATATCTTTCTTGATGTTTACATATGTGCTAAGCAAGGTTTAACAGCTAACCATGCACCTAGGTTCGTATAGGTAAGGTTCATCATCTCACCTAAGCATCAAAATTGGTATTATTAAAGCTTAATGCCTCACATTAGTATCTATATGGTAGCCTGCCTCATTGTTTGCTACCAAGCCCATTCAAACCATTGAATTCTCTACTTGGTTAAACTATTACTTATGGGTGAGCGTTCGGTCGGTTTGGTTGGTTTTAAGGTAAAAAAATAACAAATTGAATTTAAACCAAAAAACCAAAATCAAACCGAACTGAATTGATTTCAGTTAATTTGATCGGTAACCAATTTAACCAAACTAAAAAGATATGTTATTTTTCAAATGATTGATTTACTCAAAGGAAAATATAAATTTATGTTATGGAGAGATTTAGTTGTGCGAACTTTATGTTTATAAGAAATATTAACCTATTTCTAATATTTAAACTTTGTTTTATTACGAAATCAATTATTAAAAGTATTACAATAAACAAATTTGGGAAACATACAAAAATTTGAATAGTTCAATTAAATCGATAATCAAAAATAAATTATTTTACTAACTGAATTCAAACCGATTTGGTTTCATAACAGAACTGAGCTGATTGAAATAAACTGGTTTGGTTGATTAATTCAACTCTGATCGAATACTTGTCACATCTACTATCACTAAACAAAAAATTTAAATTTGATTTGAAATATAAGATTTTGTAAAAAATACCTAGTTGAGTTAAACTATGATTACCGCCTAAGCGATTAACCTTTAGTGTGCATGTATATATGTAATCAAACCCTGCTAAAGTCTCGTTATTTCTCCATTAACTTGCTTAGTGCTCTTTGATCGTTATGTTTTTACAATTCAACGTTGTTAAATGATGGATATATTTAATGTTTATTATTTACCGCTAAGCTCGCTAAATCAAGATTATCTAGCACCCGCTTCGGTAGTTGTAGTTTTGTTGTCATTCATATCCAATACCTTTTTTTCATTATGATTTGTACTTTGGCTACGGATTACCTATTTTAACAAAATCACTTTATCTTAAAACATACATCATAACAGACAAATGCAACTCGACCCTCCAACCCAATCCTTTTAATCCAATTTTACCAATTTCTTTTTCTTAATAATGGGTCAAAGGTTGTTTAGTCCACCGCTAAATCTGCTGATCCTATTAAAACCTGTTAAAATTAAGACCCTAAATCTTTCTCCATAAAAACTTAAATAGAAAATTAGATAGTTCCACTATAGACCCTAAATCGATTATCTGTGAAAATTTGCATTGATCCCTTTTTGCCTTCTTCTTCCTACTCACTTCTCTTTTCTTTATTTCTTTACGACTACTCCTCTCAAACCCATCAAATTAGCTAGAAAGGCCCATCAATTTAAATTCTCATTCTTATGGAAACCTAACCCAACCCTTCAATTTTTGTTATTACCAATTAGTATTAATTTTGAAAATTGAACCAAGTGTAACTGCTAACTTGAATATAACCATATGCAAGGTTAACAATTATTAAATTGTTATAATATGCAAATATCAAATACAATAATAATATTTGTAGACCATGGTTTCTACTTTATCAGATTGTAAAATTATATACCAATAAAAAATTTAGACTCCAATCTTGAATAAGAGAGTCATTTTTTTGAATATTTTTAAATTTTTTATGACAATACTAAAAGATTCTACTCCCTCGTGACAAAATCAACTATAATTCTATTACTACCACCAATATGAAAATTTATTAGTGGACATCCATTGTTTCATGATTTTTTTCTTCTATCAAATCCCTTCGAATTTAGTTTTCGATGGATCATCCATCATTTTTCTTTTCTTTTTACGATGGGGTATTGTGGAATTTGCTTTGAACAAGGATGAAATAGTAAACCACTTAAGAATGTTCTATTTATCATGTCCGCCTATAATAATTTTATCTTAGGAAAGAGTCCTTCTAAAATTATAATCCTCTGATACAAAACCAAATCAATCTTCTAGTTTAGATTTTTTAGCAACTTGTCACTGGTTTTGTATGTTGAGTATAGGGTGTAGAATTCCATGAATTGTAGGATAAACTTATAAGGATACAGATATAATTGATAGTTGTAGTTTTGCGTGATATAATTTTTCAAATGTGATTTCAAAAATTGTTATAGAAGGGGACTTTTTCTATAATCATCATGAAGGGTATACAAAAACTAAGTCTTTCATAAAAAAATTAAACATAATTATCTATTTTCTATCAACATTTCAAATTAAAATAGGAACCATATGGTATTTTTATGCACTCTTGTAGTAAAATTGTTTCACCGATTTATACTACATTTATGTTGATTTTCTCGGTACACCACGATCATTTTTCTTTTTAATTTTCAATGTGTTGCTTCCTAATTTGCATGAAGGTGATAAAATAATAAATTATTTGGGTTGAATCCTCCATGTTATATTTTCCCCTTAAAGCGTTTTTCCTTTTTGGTTGAAGTCCCCCTTTATAATTAGTTTCTTTAACAATTTTTGAAGTCCCTATAATAACAACCATAAACATAAAGAGTATGGTTTTGTTAATTAAAAAGTTTGTATAATATCTACAAGAGATTGTGTGGAACCAATAATTTAGAATGTAATTATTGATTATTGTTCGCTAGTTGATTTAGCCTTCACTGTTAATGAGTTCAAACTAACTAATTCCTAATCTAGATATAACATATAAAAGAAAAACTTAAAGGAATGCAATGGAAAGTAATAAATCAACATGGGGAATTAAAGTGGTTTGACATTTGTCTCTGTCCACTTTAATTCTAATTTATTTTCTTTTCATTCTAGTATCTAGAGAGTAATACAATCAAATTCACAAAATCTAAGCTTGATTTGAGATAGAAAATGAGGGATCAACCTTTAATGAAAAGTAATTTGATCTCTTCCTTTGTTAATGTCTCTCTGCATTTATAGACGTAAAGTGATGTATTAGGATTCAAAAACCGAGCTCCCCCTCTAAAAGTCAATTTCAAAATACCTCTTCTATGTCCGTTAAAAATGAAGAAATAAAAGGGGACATTATTGACTCAACGGCATTGACCGACGTCGATTGATAACCTAACGATCGGTACCTACCGATGGGCTTGGTAATTTTTTTCCTACTCCACTTTACTTTGTATTGCATTTGTCCATCGATCCATCATTTCTTCATGCTTCAGCTTTAAGCCATGCACCAAGATAAGAATGCGTCAAAATTGACAGTCTTGGGGGTCAGATTGAAATATATATCCCACTATAATAATTACATAAATTACAAAAATTAACTAAGAATGAGTAATAATTAATAAGTTATACGTTACCGTGCACTGAAAAGTAAGTAAATAAATAGAACCATATCATGAATTTTTGTGCTAGCTCGAACTCCCGTCATACATACAATCTCAGAACCCCTTTTTGGAATTTCACCAAACCCTCACTTAACTCGAAAGATCAAGTTTACAATAACTATGCCCAAATTGTTGAATAGGAAATCTAAAAGACTACCCGATGGCTCCACAATAGGACTTTGATTTTAATATGAAAGTGTATTTGTAGACTCTTTGTATCTTTGGTAAACAAATGACTTCTTTTCAATGAGATCTCCTATGGCTCACACAACAAATCTCTAATATGGATAATAAAGTGGTATGGGAAGTTATTATAACATTATTAATGTTGAACACAATAAATCCTTATTCTGATATAGTGCAGTTGTTCAGTTGTTGTGGACAATATAACATAATAAATTTCTGCTCTATTATAAATTGGTTGTTGATTATTTGGACATATGTTAGTAGAATAAATCACCATTCTTCAATATGTAATGAATTGTTTGGACATCTATTTAGCATGATAAATCACCATCCTGCTATTATGTTATTTAGACATGTATATGCCAGTTAGTTATATTGACATATTATTCTCTGTATTGGATATGAGTTGTATTTACATATAGATTGGCCTATGTAAATAACTGTTAAGTGAATTGGATTTGAAACTGAATGGTAACTTAAATTAGTACCATTAGGATTGCTAAGCCTCTTTTTGAATTTATAAAGATTATTTTTGAATTAATTTAGATTCTTTAATCAATTTGGTGTTTGCAAGTTTATAAATGATTTTTAAGTTATATAATTATTTTATAAAAGTATTTATAAATAATAACTTGTTTATAAAAAGGGTTTTACTAAATAAAAGGGTTTATTTAAAGTGATTTAAAAATGAGATTTTGTAAATGAGATTTTTGAATGTCAAAGATATTTTATAAAGAAAATTTTACAAAATAGTTTTATACATGGAAAGAGATTTTGCAAATCATTTTAGAGATTTAAAAAAGAAGTTTATATCTAGTTTAAAGATTTGTAAGGAGGTTTGAAATATGAAGTGAACTCGTAAAATGAATTTTTATAAGGGATAAGTGGATGGGTTTTATAAAGTGAATGAGTTTTATAGTAAGTGATGTTTTGTAAAGGAAATTTCTTGTCCATTTAATATGAAACTTGACATTGAAGTTTACCAGGGTTGAGTTTACTGGGAATTACTGAAAGCTGTTTCGAAGAGACCAAGATCGGAATGTTATCCAAAAATCACTTCAATCCAAATCAATTATATTGAACTGAAGACATCTTGAAGAATATGGAATCGAAGACGAAGCATTGAAGTGCAAGGGCTGCTTGCTACTAGTCCTGAGGGTGATTTCAAAATGTATGTAGTATAACTTATGCCTTCGGTTTTTCCTAATCCTGGACAACTTGTATTACTGAATACTGGCACTATATTACTACCTAGAAGGCAGTGTTGGCATTCCAAGTGGGATTGCTAAAAAGGTAAGCATAGACTCAAGCCTCATCAACTAGGAATGACTAAAATCAGGGGAGATGCAGCAAGGCTAAGTGGATCGTTCCCATTAGGACGCGTCATCACCTTTCTAAATACATCTACATATTTATGGATTGGTTGTGCATGAGATCTCAAATAAAAAGGGTTGCAAAGAAACCAAGGTGATGACATATTCAGTACAATCCAGTCAGAGGTAGGCTGGTCTTGTGATGGCAGAGGATCCCGGTGAGGTCCTCGGTACATTTTCTAGACGTGTACCATGATAGGTGGTACCCCGCTGCCTTGCCATAGTATGGAATCCTTTCTCCAATAAGCATTGTACAGTTTTGATTTTGCCCAACTATGTTGAAATGTGAGATGCAAGCATTTCAGCTATTATCATATTTTACTTTGAACGCTTAGACATTATTATAATATCATTGGATTTTTTATAAAAAGTGTTTTGGTTATCGTAAGGTAAAAACCTGTAACATCCCGTATCTAGAGGCAAAAAACTAAGCGTTATGGGTGTTGCAGTCATCCACAGTATTAACTTCTGGTGATGAAATACGGTAATGCTATTGGTATCCACAATATCATAAGCTCATGAATATGAACAAAATCACAGATTTCAAAAAAAGCAATAATTTTTAGTGATTACATTTTAAATAAATCATATCCATGTTACTAAAATCCCCAAACGTATTCTTAGGAAGTGATAGTGATATATGAAGATGCCCCATTGGAAGATCAACGCAATATTGACATAACTATCTTTATACACAATGAACATAAACAAAAAGACAGAATTCCTAATTTTGCCATCCATCAGCCACTAGCTCGTCTTCGGAAGCTTATTCACCAAAATCTTCTAAAACCAAAAAACCTAAAACCTAAACCCACATCCTACTTAAATCAAATTTTGAGCATCCGAGAGTTTAAGGGGAAATGAAAACTTCGAGTCAGACTTAAAGCCTAATATGAATAATTCTGTTACATCTCTGTTTACTGATATTTAGTGAGACCAAGCCCTTAGCATAACGGGTTCCCCCTCACCAATATCTCTTTTCAAAACATATATTTCACAAATCCTTTCCTGCAACCAAACTGGTTAATCAACTTATTATAATTATAATATTACAAGATCCATTGTGCTAAAATAGGAAATAAATGGACTAACTGTCCGATAACTGGGCTAACTGCCTTCTGCTGGGCTAACTATCCTAAAACTGACTATACCAAAATAGCAATATAATTTATGCTAAATAATGGACTCTCTATCCATAAAACAAAAAGGTGGACTAACTATCCTTAAGAATTAGCAAGTTCCATTATACTAACAAATGAACTAACTGTTCATAATCTAGGCTAAATGACCTTAACTGGACTAACTATCCACTGTGCTGACCGCCCTCTAGGCTGACTGCCCACAAAATGGACCGACTATGCGAATTTAAATGAGCTAATTACCCCAATTTTCTTAGGGTGTCCACCCTTTAAATTTTCCTTGAAAACCTTTTTAAAATGATTTAGTCCGTCAAATCATATATATACAAGAAAAAAATATCTTTTATCTTTACTATAAGCTATTTTGCCACGTAACATGTACGTTACACAAAATAATGTTGATGATGTTCAATAAGGATTATTTATCCTTTTAAAATAAGTTAAAGTCCTTTATAACTTAAAACACTTACACTATCTACATAGTCATTATATTCGATACCTTTCTCTAAAACCTTTAAACAACCCTTTCAAAATCATTGAAGGCAAGCCTTTTGAACCATTGAATGACCTTTCAAAAACATTGAAGATAACTCCTTTGAAACTAATAAAAGCCTTTAATGTAACGAAACGACTTTTCATCCCCGAAAACCGACATCAATACGGTTCACTGTATCAATTGCCGAGCAATCGAAGGCCGAAAAACCGAAATGTTATGGTTAAAGAAGAAGAAAAAGATAGAAGAAGAAGAAGAAGAAAAAGAGAACAATATCAGAATCTCACAGTCGCAACGGAACAACATATAATAGATAAATGAATAATTTTTAAACCAAGAACTATATCAGTTATTACATCACATCACATCACATTACATCATTAGAGTGTACAACAACAAAAAAACAACAAACAGCGGAAAAGAAGCACTATATACAAGTGAATACGCCATGCCATCCAGCTTGCCTCCAACAACTCCTGAATTTCAGAATATCCTGATAAACCTGACTCTTGACTGCCCGTGTGGAAAATTATGGGCACCCAGAGTTTAGGAAGGAAAACAATAAACTCCGAGTCAGTCATGTGACTGGTGTGAGAACTTAAAACAGTTATTATCTTTTAAAACAACAACAACAAGGATAATTTTAAAGTCAATTCGCAATGCTTTTGGAAAATGAGACTACCATAAGACCTCCCGCCACACACACAATGCAAACACAGAATTGGAGGAGATTTCTTCTTATGATAGTCAAAGATGCTTAATACGCGTTAAAAAGAAACATTCGATATTATTACTAGTGCATAGTGTAGGAAAAATCATTTCGAAAGTAAAGATATAAATCTTAGCCAACATACGACCATTATCGTACGCCTACTATAGCTACCATCCAAACAGTGGGGCGCCACCATAAGTGAATGGCAGGTTCTACAACTAAAACCGTACGAGCTGCGTATTGTTTTATTTGGATTTCCAACAAATGGTCAGGCTAAGGAACTTCCTACTGCCACATAGGATCGCATCTGACGGGACGTTTCGAGAACTTAACCAGCTCTCTGCCAACATAAGGCCGGGTTACCTTTGTCACTAGGTAACTACTACACGAATATGCCATCCCCCGGTCCCTTTGGACCTTTATCCGAGCGCTCGATAACCAACATCACACAGTAATAAATATAGTGTGTCAACTTGAGTAAGTGTCTGGGCTCCATACCATGATACCACCCTTTCGAGAAGGAAATGACATATCCTAAAGGGCGCGACCCTCATAACCTTGCCGCACATTCCAGTTTTGACCATTTCCGGGGAGTGAGGTCTGACGAAGTCCCGTCCACAAAGCTTGTCACAAAGCCACGCTTTGATCAACAAATGATCAATAAATAATCATCACACGGCAACACTCAGCATGCCACATTACCAAATTGGGAATATATCGCTGATAACCTTTACCTACATAACCTCTGAGCGCGTACGTCTCAGAGAAGGGTGTTAAGCTAAGAGAATAAATTCTCCGCCAACAACAGAAATGTATTTGAAAGAAATCTGCTTTATATCTCAAAATGTAATGTCAGACACGTAACCATACAAGTCTGTTCCGGGTTCGAACAGAACCGAAGGCACTTCAAAAGAAGCCCTTGAAATCCGGGTATTCACAATCCTGATAAAACATCCCATCACAAAGGAAATCTCCATACCGTAGCTAACGGTGCAGAGACAATCGATAGGTTATCCTATCGTTTTCACAAATACCCGGTCTTCAACACTGGTCTTCAAATGCTATCCATTACGACGTTTCATTATTCGGAATGGGTTATACGACTCCAAAGTCCTTTCCCGGCTAACCCGAATAATGAGCGCTTATTTTAAAATAAGTGTGGCATTCAAATTCAAGCAAATCACCACAAATACCTATTTAAAGGTAAATATTGATAGTCGGTTATTTAACTATCAATAGATATGCACAACATCACCCGATTTCAAATAATTTCCCAAATTATTTATTTTTAAAAATATATTTATAAGATATATATCCCACACTTCAACCATTTGAAAACAAATTTCAAATAAATTTACACCCTTACAACTTTCATTTCAAAATGGTTCATTTAAACCAATTAATTAAATCCTTACTGATTTATTAAATTTACGTTCCAAATCCATAAATTAATTTCCACACTTCAAAAATAAATCAACGTTTATTTTTGACTAATTTCCCTTTCTTTTATAAATTCCATAGTGAATTTACAATTCCAAAATATCTATGATTATACGATTTTTAAATCGATTTCTAATATTCATTTACTATTTATCTTTAAAAGATAAAATCTTAAACATTCACTTCATATTGGAAAAATATTTCCATACTTATTTAATAATAAGTAATTCACTAATCTATTTATTTTCAACATTTAGAAAATATTCAATATACTTAAATCTAAATTAAGTATATATTTTATTTTATACGGAAAACATTCTCTTAAACACATTTATTTGGGTCAAAACGAATGTTACGTAAAACATCGTTACGACAATCCAAAATCACTAGTATAGGGATTCGAACTTAAAATAGATATGTAAATCCCAATACAATATAAAACATTTTCTTTTGGAAATCATTTACTATAACAACAGTGTTATAGTCCAACATTTCCTTCTATTTCTCGAAACACTTATTTCAACAATAAATGTTGAAATTTATGGTTTCGATACTTAATACATTTTAAAACATATTTAAATCGTTTTAATTCTATTTAAAACATCACTTTTCCAAAATATTTCTTTAATATATTATTCACTGTCCAAAATCGTGAATATATTTCCTTATCCAAATTCAACATTTCTACATATTTTATTTAAAGGATTATCCATTGTCCAAAATCATGGATATATGTCCTTTAATAAGCTATAATAATTAACTTATCAAAATAAGCCTTTTTCGGATTTATAAAACAATGTTTATAAATTCCATTTATATTTATTTTATAAAAACTTCCACTTAAAAAATCCCTTAAAGGACAAATTCTATTTATATCTCATTTAAATGACAAAATCCAATTTATAAGTTAATTACTTACAAATCTTTTATTTTATAAAATCTACACACTTTATAACTTCACAATTTAAAAATCTATAAATTTCATTAACTTATGGAATCCATTTATACTTCATTTTAACCTTATAAAAAACTCGTTTTATAATTCCAAAATTTTTAATTTGTAAATATCAATTTTATAAATATTTTATATAAATCATTTATAATAATTCAAAAATCCCAATTTAAATAAACCAATCCTTTTAATAATTTACAAATCGTTATTAAAGCTTATATAACTCCAAAATCATACGTAAGTATTATTTTCCAAAAATATCATTTTTATAATAATAAAAATTATAACGTTTATTTATTTAAAATGAATAAATTCCAAAATTAAATTTTATTATGAATTCTCAACTTAAATTTTCAAAAATCAAATTATATTTATTTTCGGCATCTAACGATACCAAAATATATTCGGCTAAAATTTAGCCTTTAACAATCTTAATCACAAAGATAATCACGCGGATTAAAAATAGATCAACAAATAGATCAACACACAACATTGAAACCAATTCAAATGTTTGAGGAATCCAGTTGGATCCCTCCAACCTGTTTCCCTACATCCAAAGATGTTAGCACAATACCAATTTCGCTTCAAGACGAAATATCGCGGTGTATGGGATTTATAAAATACTATCCGCTATTATGCGGCACAATATGGTCTCATCTGCTATATAATGCGGGAAATTCAACTCCAAGTACATATATAATACTAATTCCACTTTTCAGTGAAATTATCGCGGTATATGTTTTTAATAAATAACATCCGCTTACTAACGACACATAATGTCTATTTTAACAATCAATAGATAACAATCATCTTTCAAACATACAATCAAGAAATTTTAAATATAACTATTTAAAATTTGAATCGAAACCGATTCGATTGAGTGAGAAGTTCTCACCTTGAGTTTCCGATAATAGTTGTAGCGTTTTATTTCGAATAAAATTAAACATACGTTTAATTTTACCCGAAATTTTCACTAGCTCCAAACGACTCCAAACCAGCTTCATTGCGCAGTGCTCGGCAAAACGAGTCCAACGCAATTCGTTTCGTTACAATCCGACCTCGTATGACAAAGATACAATATATTAAATATTAAACGATTTAAATTATAATTTATTTACAATTTTATAACCCACATTAAATATGGCCGTTGCTTCCCCTACAGTAAATCTTGGCTGCTCCCGTATCTTCTTCTCCAACGTGAAGAACGCGTTCACGAACCCAACGTGGCCGCCTATTTGCCCTAATACACGCAACTACCACATCGACTTCCAGGACGATCAGGATACACCATTCCGAAGCTCGTTTCGTGCTCGACTTTCGGCTAGAACTTTGTAGGGCTCGGCCCCCCCATGGCCTAGAAAAACATGCATGAAGCCGCTGCCTTCATCTCCATTTTGCCATCGATCTAATGCACTTCAGACGATCTTGACCGTTGAATATGTCGATCACTCGATGCTCTACAACTTTTATGTTGAAAGTTTCGCGAATTGGTTAGCAGATTTGAAGAAATTTGAGGAGGAAGACAGGAGATTTTCGGCCAATAATTCTGTTAGGGGCGGCTGGCTTTGTTTCTAGGGTTAGGTTGTTAGTTTGGATGCAAATGAAAATAGTTAGGTCCTTTTATAGAATTTCCAACAAAAAATCGCTATTCACTCGAATTTCCGAACTCCAAATCTCGCACGGTGACCGGCGTTTCTAGGGTTTAACCTGCATTCCGGACACAATGGAACAGGTTTTGGAAGCTAATTCGATTATCTGTGCGAGATACGGAAATAAACGATCGATTTAAAATTAAATCGATTAACTAAATTTCTGTGCGTTTTAGCTCGCCTCGGACAAACCGTAAATCCGATTGGCACGAAATTTAAAATCATACAATAATATCATATTACGGATCCGATGAAACTGGTTTCGTCGAAATCCGAGACTGTTTGAAAAATGGCTATTTAACTCGTCAATTAAATATTAAAATATTCAATTTTTACAAATTAACTTTTAATTCTATTTTAAAAGTTCACAAACATCTTTCTAACTCCAACATGACTAAATAAAATTTTAAAAATCAATTTTAATCATATTTAACCCCATTTTCAATTATTTCTGCATTTTCACATATTAAATTATCGATTTAATTATCCAATTAAATCCAATTATTCGAAATAAAATTTATTCGACTTACAAATCTTACTTGTTAGTATTTAAATTCAATTAAATATACAAATTTTTAATTGACAGAAATTCTGAGTCGTTTACAAACTTCCCCCCTGAAAAGAATTTCGTCCTCGAAATTACCAAGTAAGAAAAGGTAACAGAATCCATTGACTTTCCCAAAATCTATAGTTAAACTTTTTACAGTACTTTACTAAGTTTTCAAACCATGCTTAGTTATCTTTTTAAAACCAACTACTACTGTTTAACTTCCAATTCCAAATCAAATTTATAGTTTTCAAAATTTTCCCAATTTTCTCAAAAATATTCTAACGCCTTAAATTTTCACAAAAATTCGCCAGAGTCTCCTTTGCGCGGCTCGATCCGAAAAAAACGACAGTATATATATCACAAATATACATCTCATCAAGTGATAAGGCATCCCGCAGGGAAAAAATGTAAAAGTACGATATTTAATCCGAGATATGTACCTTATTTATTATTAGCGAGCGTATACGGCTAATATAGCGCGAAAGCGAGCTCCAAACGCGAAGCAAGCGCAATCCGCACCTACTAAACACTCAACAAACAATGAGAATCATGCATATATGAAAATAGTATCAGTATACATCATATAGCAACATAACAACTCATATGCCAACATAGCAAATGCAACAAAAGCAACAAATGCAACCATCAATCAACTATCATCCAACTAACCAAATAAATATTCATTCATATTCTTGTTAATATTCAATGAATTGGTTTTCAATTTAAATCACATTTGATTCATTAACATTGGATGTTTTTACTAACATTCATTTATTCATATTCAAGTTGGTTCATTTCCAAATCAAATTCAATTCTATTCAAATTCATTTACTTCACTTTCAATTTGAATTCAATTTTATAGCTTTCAATTTTATCAATTCAACTTCATTGACACTTAATGAATTATACACAATCAACTTATAATCATATAACAACCAAATCATTACCATCATAACCAACTTATTAAATTTACATTCGATTTGGTTCAATACTTTTTAACTCCAATTGGTTGATATTAAATTAACTTCCATTCAATTTATTCAATTTCTCAACTTCATTAACTTCTAATGAATTGACACTTACATTCATTATTTCATATCAATTATTTACATTCAATTGATTAACATTCAATCCATTTATCAATTCAATTGCTAGTTCCTTTAACAATATAAAGTTGAATTTCATTTATATAACTCAAGTTCAAATTCTTGATGACTTCATTTCATTAATTCACTTATTACTTTACTTCGACACCAAAATCAACTTTATTCAACTTCACTTAAGTTATATAATATATAAATCCAATTCAGAATCCAATTCCAAAGTAAATTCCATTTAACTTCCAATTTTATCAATTCAACTTTGTTTAAATACAACTGAATTTATTTTTTTCTTCCAGTCATTAATTAAATTTCACATTTTAATCTTAATCCAAGTTAAATTTCATTTTTAACTCCTCATTTTTTAATTTTAATTTCAAAAATTTCAAATCTAATGATTTCCTTGGTTATATAAGTTATTTCAGATTTTATATCTTATTTGACTATAATGTTATCATTCAAAACATCCAAGTTATATAATAATTTCAATTTTTTTTATATATCAAAATATAATTTGGATGAAATTATTTCATTCATCCCTTTCGAAAACAATATTGTATCGAATTGTGCTATTCAAGTGTTTAGAAACCCCTTCGGCACAGTTGTGCAAACCGTGCTGACGAAGGTTCATATGCCACTCAATAAATTAATCAGCACAATATAAAATCATTTTATATTCACTAACAAATACACGCTCATATCTATTATTACACTCAAACTCATTCTAGAGTACTGCTGACTCCATCTCTAATGAGTAATTCCCAACAGAGCCATGGTTGTCGCTTAACCATATGCTCTGATACCAGCTGTAACGAAACGACTCTTCGTCCCCGAAAATCGACATCAATACGGTCCACTGTATCAACTGTCGAGCAATCGAAGGCCGGAAAACCGAAATGTTATGGTTAAAGAAGAAGAAAAAGATAGAAGAAGAAGAAGAAAAGGAGAACAATATCAGAATCTCACAGTCGCAGCGGAACAACATATAATAGATAAATGAATAATTTTTAAACCAAGAACTATATCAGTTATTACATCACATCACATCACATTACATTACATCATCAGAGTGTACAACAACAAAACAACAACAAACAGCGGAAAAGAAGTACTATATACTAGTGAATACGCCATGCCATCCAGCTTGCCTCCAGCAACTCCTGAATTTCAGAATATCCTGATAAACATGACTTTTGACTGCCCATGTGGAAAATTATGGGCACCCAGAGTTTAGGAAGGAAAACAATAAACTCCGAATCAGTCATGTGACTGGTGTGAGAACTTAAAACAGTTATTATCTTTTAAAACAACAACAACAAGGATAATTTTAAAGTCAATTCGCAATGCTTTTGGAAAATGAGACTACCATAAGACCTCCCGCCACACACACAATGCAAACGCAGAATTGGAGGAGATTTCTTCTTATGATAGTCAAAGATGCTTGATACGCATTAAAAAGAAACATTCGATATTATTACTAGTGCATAGTGTAGGAAAAATCATTTCGAAAGTAAAGATAAATCTTAGCCAACATACGACCATTATCGTATGCCTACTATAGCTACCATCCAAACAGTGGGGCGCCACCATAAATGAATGGCAAGTTCTACAACTAAAACCATACGAGGTGCGTATTGTTTATTTGGATTTCCAACAAATGGTCAGGCTAAGGAACTTCCTATTGCCACATGGGATCGCCTCTGGCGGGACGTCCCGAGAACTTAACCAGCTCTCTGCCACCACAAGGCCGGGTTACCTTTGTCACTAGGTAATACAAACAGTACAACTAAAACAATGGGGCGCCACCATAAGTAGATGGTAGGTAATACAACTAAAACCGTACAAGGCACGTATTGGATGAATGGATTTTCAACAAATGATCAGGCTAAGGAACTTCCTATTGCCACATGGGAACGCCTCTGGCGGGACGCCCCGAGAACCTACCCGGCTCTCTGCCAAACAAGGCCGGCTACCCCCTTCCCGGGGAATAAAACCTCAGATATGCCACCCCCGGTCCTTTGGGACCTTTAACCGAGGATCCTCTACACCAACAACATCACACAGTAATAGATATATACTACAGTGCCCACATGAGTAAGTATCTGGGATCCATACCGTGATACTACCCCTTTCCAGAAGGAATGGTCATACCCTAGGGGAGCTATCCCTGAAACCTTGCCGCATCTTTCCTGTTTCAACCATTACCGGTTTGTGAGGCTCGATGAGGTTTCGTCCACAAAGCTACGCTTTTTCACAAAGCCATGCTTTGATCACAAATGATCAAAAAATGATCATCAATCACACAGCAGCACTTAGCATGCCACACTTCCAAATTGGGAGTATATCGCTGATAACCTTCAACTACATAACCTCTGAGCTCGTACGTCTCAGAGAAGGGTGTTAAGCTAAGAGAATAAATTCTCCGCCACCAACAGATATGTATTTGAAAGAAATCGACTTTATATCTCAAAGTGTAGTGTCAGACACACGACCATACAAGTCTGTTCCGGGTTCGAACAGAACCGAAAGCACTTCCGAAGAAGCCCTTGCAATCCGGGTATCCACAATCCCGATCGGACTTCCCATCACTTAGGGAATCTCTATACCATAGCTACTCAGTGCAGAGACAATCGATAGGTCATACTATCGTTCTCGCAAATACCCGGTCTTCACCACCGGTCTTCAAATGCTATCCATAGCGACATATCATTATTCGGAAGGGGTTATATGACACAAGGTCCTCTCCCGGCTAAACCGAATAATGAGCGCAAAATTTTAAAAACATATGGATATGGATTTCAGTTAAGTCACAACTTAAATTCAAAACTATCTCAAATGGTTTACACAAATTACCATTTCAAATCTTTAACCAAAAAGATTTATTTCACAAAGCTCACCTAGTTTCACAAAGATCCATTTACGGGTTTCAAAACAATCTCCATTTCGAGTAGATTAATCCATTTAATCTTTAAGTCAAAGATTTAACCCATAGCTTTCAAAAAAATCGTTTCCAAAGGTTCATTCATAACTTGGAAAACTGTTTTTTCAATTCAAACTTGAAATTCCTACAATACCAATTTGGAAATTCATTTCTTATATGAAAGCTTTTATCATTTGAAAACAAACAGTTTTCATCTTGGAAAACGAAACATTTAAATTGTACAAGTTTCTCAAACTTGGGTTAAATTTAATTCTCAAAACAACACTTTTAAAATTGGTTTAAAAACCCATATACACTTGTATGACCTTTTACTTCATAAATTCTCAAAATAGAATTTAATTTCAAATTTTGAATTCAATTTTAAATTGAATTATTAAGTTTCAAAACTTTATTAAGTTATTCAAAATAAATTTTATTTTAGAAATTCTTTCCCAAAAGCTTTTCATTTTAAAACCTGATCCATTTTCAAAATCATTTAGATTTAAAAATTCAATTTTACAATCTATTTCAAAAACCTGTGACTTGACCAATTTCCACGTGCAATCCATATTTGTGTGTGTATAGTGTAGTCCAAGGGGTTTTACACAATAGTGCACACATCTACCATAAGAATATCGATAAGCGGTATAACTCATAACGCTTATCTTCATTCACAGATTCATAGATAAAGTAAATTTATCAATCACAAAGATTTACTAATATGATTCGATGTGGGTTTCGGATAACCAACTAGAATCCGACTCCCTGTCGCATCGAAATCTGAATGTAATTTACGGGTCAAGGGGTTTACATATATAACAATATATTCATCATAGATATAACAACTCAGCACAAAGCATTTCAAAACATCACATCACATATCGAATATATCAATCCATCACATAACATCCAATAGCAATCAAATCTCTACAACTAAGATGAATAATTTGGGTGGTTTTTTAAATTTATCAACCACATGATTATTTTCATTAATAATTCTTAATCGATGATTAAGTTCATCAACTACAATTGATTTAGTTTTTTTTTATCCCCCTTATTAATTAAAACAAATCTAAAGTAATTACCTAAATTAATTGACCCTTAATTAATTAAATCAAAATTTCTTATCCCTAAATTAACTACTTTAATTAATATACCTTTAATTATTGATTAATTACTCATTAATCTTTAATTATCTTCCCTTAACTACTTTCACTAAGTAATCACTATTTTAATTTAATCATTCATTAATTACTTGATCAATTAACTTAAATTACAAATTAATATACTTAAATTAAAAAATGCTTAATTATTAATTAATTTAATCTTAATTATAACTGATTATCCTTTAATTGATTTTGTTAATTATTAATGAATTAATCTTAATTACAAATTATTACCTACTTGATTATCATTAACGATATAAATCAACTCACTTTTAAGTAAAAAATTTGAAACGTTTGATTTTTTTTTCTAAATCACTTATGAAGTTTCATTTAAAATAACTTGTTACAAATGTAAATTTAAAACTTAATTGTTTTTTTTAAATCCTTTATTTGAAAACTTTTAAATTTATACTTTCTACTTAATGAATAAATCATCATTTATAAGGAGGAATAGTTTCAGGAATTCATTTAACAAATTCCTTAAAGTTTAAAAACTGGAATATAAAAATTTTCAGGCAAACCCGAGTATTCCCCCGGGCTAAAACCCAATATACTCGATCCCTGCTTCGAGTTTTATCAAAATTTACCCGAGCCCCCCCCCTAAAATTTCGAACTTAAAAATTTTGTAAGTGCTTTACGCTCGCATCAAAACCCACTTCGATTTGAAACCCGAGCCACCCTTGCCTTTCCCCGAGCTCTCCTTCGAGTCGCGCCAGATCACACATCGTCTTCCCCAACCAGAAACCCACCGATACAACGTTGCGCATATACGTGCACAACGACGCTAGCCATCGCCGATCGACGACGAACTCACCACAACTTCACCGTACGTCGCAGTGACCCTCTCCAATCGTCCAATCACTGTTTCGTGCCTCAATTAAAAATCGAATCATTCAGACCAAAAATAGGAACCCATCACCATGGTCAATCCCCTCGAGCTCACGCCGCCGACCATATTAACCTCTGAAACCCCTACCACACCTCCGCGAACTTTCCACGAAGCCACCACCAGAACGCGGTGCGACTCGATCAACCGAAGATCACGCATTCGCGTCAGTTAACAGTGTGACCAAAATTAGGTTTAGAACGCAAATCGACTCATTGTCGCCACCACCGTGGTCGTGACCACCCCCCATTATTTTTCCTGTCATCCCGGTAGTCTCGCCCACCTCTTCGCCTAACCCTGACCATCGAAGCCCCTTCAGTCGCCTGAAATTGGCAGGAAACCAATTTCCGTTCAAGTGAAAAATGCTCTTGAAATACAAAATGAAAAATCGACATTTTAGCTTTAAAAATCCTATCTTCCAATACGAATCCAAGATATAAACTCGATTTTGAAAATTGTTAGTTTCGAATTTATCCAAAAATGAGAATTTTTACTGTAAATTATTATATTCAAAATATTTACTTAATATTTTTACATAACATTGTTTGTAAAAATAGCTTCACATTGTTATAAGCAATTTCCTTTCTGGAATCATAGTTTGAAACGATCTATATATGAAGATATGAATTTTCTTGATTAAATGGTAACCTGTAAAGGTTAAACATAGAGATTTCATGCTTAACATAGACATGCATCTACTTCCTTCATATATATAAACACATGCAAGCAATTTAACACAATCATACAAACAGTATTTAACTTATCATTTCAAATATAATTCCAATCATCAAGAAAACCAAGCAACTCAGGTTTTAAAAAAAATATGGTTTGCTCACCTAACTTTTAAGTTTGAACAGAGGAAGAACAATTATTTTCTTTTTACGCTTTGTTTTCTTGTTTTTTCTTGAACTCCTGTTTTGCTTTGAATTTTTTTCCAGTTTCTGTTGAAGATTTGGTTTTCAAGCTTGGTAATATTTCTTGTTTTCCAGTTTGAAGCTTTGGCTTGCAAGCTTGATCCTTCCAGGTTTGATCTTGAGATGATCTACAGGTTTTTTTTTTTGAATTCACATTTGCTTTGAATCTGGATCTAGCTTTTGCTTCTCAGGTCTGCATCCAGATTCTTGCTTTGATATTTTTGATTTATTTTCTGTTTTTGATGTTGAATTTTTCTACAGATCTTTGGAGAGGAGGAAGGACTTTGAATTACTGGTTTTAACTTTGGTTTCTTACTTTCGAAAAGAACGAACACAACTGACTTGTGATTTCAGATTTTAGGAAGCTAAATGGCCTGCTATAGTTTTTAAATTTTAATTCAAAAGAGAACAAATTCCCTTTGCCATTTGTAACTTTATTTCTATACATGTTGTACACTTGTAGTTGGTATGAAAAATTATGTTTAAACCCATTGACTCAATTTAATTTGTAAACTTTTGTTTAACCCTCCTTGTAGTTATATTTTCACATATATATACATATGCCTTGATTTTTTTTTAAAGTGGTTTATATTCTTTTATTTATTTATGTTTATATTTTCATTTGCTTATATCCTCTTTTGTATTTATATTTTACACAAATAAAATCCCTATTGTTTTTCACATTCAAACTTAAGTTTTTGCTCACTATTTTATATACAACTATTTTATACATTTTATATTCATGCATTTATGTTATGTCATTTATTTTTGTACAAATTTTTCAAAAGAAAAGAATGATTTAAAAATTTTGATTTCACATTAACAAGTAATTACTTTTATTTATATGGGTGAATTTTACTTAAAAATAATATTTTGAAAATGAGTGCCTTAATATTTTTTTCAACTTTCAAACCTATCTAATATATCTAAAATTTACAAACAACCTTTTATTAATTATAAAGCTTCTGATTCTATTTTATTTTTAATACATTTTATTTTTGAAAACCAATATTTGTTGATAAACTACTTATTCTTATATTCCAAATCAATTTGCTATTTGTCTTTAAATCCATATTTATTTTTAAATCAATTTTTTTTATTTATAAAATTACTTATCTCTAAATTTTAACCAAATCCTACTTATAATCTAAAATTTTAAAGTCATTCAAGAAATTTCCTAATTAACACATGAATAAAATTCATAATTTATTTTCAAAATTAAATTAATTGCCAAATTAATCATAGTTATTTTTCAGGAATGCTACAGATTCCCCGCTTAAAGAAATTTCGTCCCTGAAATTTGCTAGGGAGACAAGGAAGAATAGACGATAGATAAAGAACGATTGATCAGATAGATCGAAATATTTATTCTGCATTCGGTTTACCAAATCAGAACATCAACAAATATGAGAATCAACTCATTCAATTACGAAATAATTGGGTTATTTAATCTACGGAGTATACATGGGTATTGGTTAGTTCGAAGGAATAACTAACCAACCAACCGCTCGTAGAATATATCGAAACCCAATGAAACAGACAAAAATAGATTCGACTACGATTTCAGATTCAAGATTTAACTCATTTATGATTTGCTAAGAAATAAAACTAGACGTAGCTCCTACAACGAACAAACTTGAAAATTTAATCGTAAACAAGAAGGTTACCTTATAAAATTTCCTTGCTTCAAATCTATAAACTCTTGGTACATTCTAGAGATACCAGCAGACGACATATATCGCTGCTCGAACACTTCCTTGAAACGACTCCAAGTGAATTCATCCACCGGTTCATCTAATGTAATAGTTTCCCACCAAGCTAAAGCCTCTTCCTGGAGTTGCCAAGAAGCTATCAATCGCATCTGATCATCTTCCAACCTTAGTCCCTTGAAAATCCTTTCACACGATCGAATCCAGGCTTGTGCTTCGATAACTGATTCTTTGCCTGTGAATGGCTTTCCACCAAGTCTAGAAAAGCTTCGATATAAATCAGCTAGATTTGATTGAGATTGAATAGGAATATCTGTCGTTGCAGGGCCTTGACCAGTTGAAGTGGTACTTGCCTGTCCCCAATCTCGTCCTCTTCTTCCACTCATTCTCACTATCTGTAATAGTAAGAAAACCGCTTTAGGCATTCGGACGAAATATCTTAGAGAATAACAACAGATAAAGGGAATAGATTGAGAAATTTGGATTTTTGGTTTCACTGGTTATACTCATTCTAGGGTATACTTCACCCTATCTCTAATGAGCTATCTAATGTGTTACACTCCGTAGCTAAAGTTCTTACTCACCCTTTAGCTCTGATACCAACTTGTGACGACCCGAACTCGATGTCCGACAAACAACATCAAATTCGTATCGCCGGAGCTTGCAACAACATTAGATGGTAAATAAACAGCGGAAATAAAGATGATATCACTGATACAACATGAATACAATATCCAATACAGCAATTTGATACAATGATAATCATCAACATCAGAGGATACAATACAAAATACAGCGGAACACGATACAATATGATAAGTCTTCACAGAATCCAATACTGAAACTCTGATCCAAAAGCTCCAATGACAAAGCTTCCAAAACTCCAAGCTCGATCCACCATAATGTTTGCACAAAGATAAGCAAGTCCGCTGTGGACTCCAAAGACTCCAAAATGATCAAATAGAAAGCTGAAGGCTACCAAAACGATATCTACTACCTGACTATCTGAAAAACCAAACTCTAGACTGCCCGTGTGGAAAATGGTGGGCACCCAGAGTTTAGAAAGGGAACAATAAACTCCGGGTCAGTCGTGGGACTGGTATGAGCTAACAAAAACATTTGATCTTTGAAACAAACAAAAGGGTTTAAGTTTTGAAATCCGCAATGCTTTTTGAAAATGAAACTACCATAAGGCCTCCCGCCACACACACAATGCAAATGCAGAATTGGAGGAGATTTCTCCTTATGATAGTCAAAAATGCTTGAAACGAGGAAATTTCTTTGATATTATTACTATAAGTGCAAAGTGCATAAAAACCATTTTGAAAGTATAATATAAATCCTAGCCAGCATAGACATTTTGAACTATGCCTACTATAGCTACCATCCAAACAGTGGGGCGCCACCATAAGTAGATGGTAGGTAATACAACTAAAACCGTACAAGGCACGTATTGGATGAATGGATTTTCAACAAATGATCAGGCTAAGGAACTTCCTATTGCCACATGGGAACGCCTCTGGCGGGACGCCCCGAGAACCTACCCGGCTCTCTGCCAAACAAGGCCGGCTACCCCCTTCCCGGGGAATAAAACCTCAGATATGCCACCCCCGGTCCTTTGGGACCTTTAACCGAGGATCCTCTACACCAACAACATCACACAGTAATAGATATATACTACAGTGCCCACATGAGTAAGTATCTGGGCTCCATACCATGATACTACCCCTTTCCAGAAGGAATGGTCATACCCTAGGGGAGCTACCCCTGAAACCTTGCCGCATCTTTCCTGTTTCGACCATTACCGGTTTGTGAGGCTCGATGAGGTTTCGTCCACAAAGCTACGCTTTTTTACAAAGCCATGCTTTGATCACAAATGATCATCAATCACACAGCAGCACTTAGCATGCCACACTACCAAATTGGGAGTATATGGCTGATAACCTTCAACTACATAACCTCTGAGCTCGTACGTCTCAAAGAAGGGTGTTAAGCTAAGAGAATAAATTATCCGCCACCAACAGATATGTATTTGAAAGAAATCAGCTTTATATCTCAAAGTGTAGTGTCAGACACACGACCATACAAGTCTGTTCCGGGTTAGAACAGAACCGAAGGCACTTCCGAAGAAGCCCTTACAATCCGGGTATCCACAATCCCGATCGGACTTCCCATCACTTAGGGAATCTCTATACTGTAGCTACTCAGTGCAGAGACAATCGATAGGTCATCTTATCGTTCTTGCAAATACCCGGTCTTCACCACCAGTCTTCAAATGCTATCCATAGCGACGTATCATTATTCGGAAGGGGTTATATGACACAAGGGCCTCTCCCGGCTAAACCGAATAATGAGCGCAAAATTTTAAAAACATATTGATATGGATTTCAGTTAAGTCACAACTTAAATTCAAAACTATCTCAAATGGTTTACACAAATTACCATTTCAAATCTTTAACCAAAAAGATTTATTTCACAAAGCTCACCTAGTTTCGCAAAGATCCATTTACGGGTTTCAAAACAATCTCCATTTCGAGTGGATTAATCCATTTAATCTTTAAGTCAAAGATTTAACCCATAACTTTCAAAAAAATCGTTTCCAAAGGTTCATTCATAACTTGGAAAACTGTTTTTTCAATTCAAACTTGAAATTCCTACAATACCAATTTGGAAATTCATTTCTTATATGAAAGCTTTTATCATTTGAAAACAAACAGTTTTCATCTTGGAAAACGAAACATTTAAATTATACAAGTTTCTCAAACTTGGGTTAAATGTAATTCTCAAAACAACACTTTTAAAATTGGTTTAAAAACCCATATAAACTTGTATGACCTTTTACTTCATAAATTCTCAAAATAGAATTTAATTTCAAAATTTGAATTCAATTTTAAATTGAATTATTAAGTTTCAAAACTTTATTAAGTTATTCAAAATAAATTTTATTTTAGAAATTCTTTTCCAAAAGCTTTTCATTTTAAAACCCGATCCATTTTCAAAATCATTTAGATTTAAAAATTCAATTTTACAATCTATTTCAAAAACCTGTGACTTGACCAATTTCCACGTGCAATCCATATTTGTGTGTGTATAGTGTAGTCCAAGGGGTTTTACACAATAGTGCACACATCTACCATAAGAATATCGATAAGCGGTATAACTCATAACGCTTATCTTCGTTCACAGATTCATAGATAAAGTAAATTTATCAATCACAAAGATTTACTAATATGATTCGATGTGGGTTTCAGATAACCAACTAGAATCCGACTCCCTGTCGCATCGGAATCTGAATGTAATTTACGGGTCAAGGGGTTTACATATATAACAATATATTCATCATAGATATAACAACTCAGCACAAAGCATTTCAAAACATCACATCACATATCGAATATACCAATCCATCACATAACATCCAATAGCAATCAAATCTCTACAACTAAGATGAATAATTTGGGTGGTTTTTTAAATTTATCAACCACATGATTATTTTCATTAATAATTCTTAATCGATGATTAAGTTCATCAACTACAATTGATTTAGTTTTTTTTTATCCCCCTTATTAATTAAAACATCTCTAAAGTAATTACCTAAATTAATTGACCCTAAATTAATTAAATCTAAATTTCTTATCCCTTAATTAACTACTTTAATTAATATACCTTTAATTATTGATTAATTACTCATTAATCTTTAATTATCTTCCCTTAACTACTTTCACTAAGTAATCACGATTTTAATTTAATCATTCATTAATTACTTGATCAATTAACTTAAATTACAAATTAATATACTTAAATTAATAAATGCTTAATTATTAATTAATTTAATCTTAATTATAACTGATTATCCTTTAATTGATTTTGTTAATTATTAATGAATTAATCTTAATTACAAATTATTACCTACTTGATTATCATTAACGATATAAATCAACTCACTTTTAGGTTAAAAATTTGAAACGTTTGATTTTTTTTTTCTAAATCACTTATGAAGTTTCATTTATAATAACTTGTTACAAATGTAAATTTAAAACTTAATTGTTTTTTTTTTAAATCCTTTATTTGAAAACTTTTAAATTTATACTTTCTACTTAATGAATAAATCATCATTTATAAGGAGGAATATTTTTAGGAATTCATTTAACAAATTCCTTAAAGTTTAAAAACTGGAATATAAAAATTTTCAGGCAAACCCGAGTATTCCCCCGGGCTAAAACCCAATATACTCGATCCCTGCTTCGAGTTTTATCAAAATTTACCCGAGCCCCCCCCTAAAATTTCGAACTTAAAAATTTTGTAAGTGCTTTACGCTTGCATCAAAACCCACTTCGAGTTGAAACCCGAGCCACCCTTGCCTTTCCCCGAGCTCTCCTTCGAGTCGCGCCAGATCACACATCGTCTTCCCCAACCAGAAACCCACTGATACAACGTTGCACGTATACGTGCACAACGACGCTAGCCATCGCCGATCGACGACGAACTCACCACAACGTCACCGTACGTCGCAGTGACCCTCTCCAATCGTCCAATCACTGTTTCGTGCCTCAATTAAAAATCGAATCACTCAGACCAAAAACAGGAACCCATCACCATGGCCAATCCCCTCGAGCTCACGCCGCTGACCATATTAACCTCTGAAACCCCTGCCATACCTCTGCGAACTTTCCACGAAGCCACCACCAGAACGCGGTGCGACTCGATCAACCGAAGATCACGCATTCGCGTCAGTTAATAGTGTGACCAAAATTAGGTTTAGAACGCAAATCGACTCGTTGTCGCCACCACCGTGGTCGTGACCACCCCCCATTATTTTTCCTGTCACCCTGGTAGTCTCGCCCACCTCTTCGCCTAACCTTGACCATCGAAGCCCCTTCAGTCGCCTGAAATTGGCAGGAAACCAATTTCCGTTCAAGTGAAAAATGCTCTTGAAATACAAAATGAAAAATCAAGATTTTAGCTTTAAAAATCCTATCTTCCAATACGAATCCAAGATATAAACTCGATTTTGAAAATTGTTAGTTTCGAATTTATCCAAAAATGAGAATTTTTACTGTAAATTATTATATTCAAAATATTTACTTAATATTTTTACATAACATTGTTTGTAAAAATAGCTTCACATTGTTATAAGCAATTTCCTTTCTGGAATCATAGTTTGAAACGATCTATATATGAAGATATGAATTTTCTTGATTAAATGGTAACCTGTGAAGGTTAAACAGAGAGATTTCATGCTTAACACAGACATGCATCTACTTCCTTCATATATATAAACACATGCAAGCAATTTAACACAATCATACAAACAGTATTTAACTTATCATTTCAAATATAATTCCAATCATCAAGAAAACCAAGCAACTCAGGTTTTAAAAAAAAAATGGTTTGCTCACCTGACTTTTAAGTTTGAACAGAGGAAGAACAGTTATTTTCTTTTATGCTTTGTTTTCTTTTTTTTCTTGAACTCCTGTTTTGCTATGAATTTTTTTCCAGTTTCTGTTGAAGATTTGGTTTTCAAGCTTGGTAATGTTTCTTGTTTTCCAGTTTGAAGCTTTGGCTTGCAGGCTTGATCCTTCCAGGTTTGATCTTGAGATGATCTACAGGTTTTTTTTTTTGAATTTACATTTGCTTTGAATCTGGATCTAGCTTTTGCTTCTCAGGTCTGCATCCAGATTCTTGCTTTGATATTTTTGATTTATTTTCTGTTTTTGATGTTGCCTTGCCTTGACTTCGAATTTTTCTACAGATCTTTGGAGAGGAGGATGGACTTTGAATTACTGGTTTTAACTTTGGTTTCTTACTTTCGAAAAGAATGAACACAACTGACTTGTGATTTCAGATTTTGGGAAGCTAAATGGCCTGCTATAGTTTTTAAATTTTAATTCAAAAGAGAACAAATTCCCTTTGCCATTTGTAACTTTATTTCTATACATGTTGTACAGTTGTAGTTGGTATGAAAAATTATGTTTAAACCCTTTGACTCAATTTAATTTGTAAACTTTTGTTCAACCCTCCTTGTAGTTATATTTTCACATATATATACATATGCCTTTTTTTTTATAGTGGTTTATATTCTTTTATTTATTTATGTTTATATTATCATTTGCTTATATCCTCTTTTGTATTTATATTTTACACAAATAAAATCCCTATTGTTTTTCACATTCAAACTTAAGTTTTTGCTCACTATTTTATACATTTTATATTCATGCATTTATGTTATGTCATTTATTTTTGTACAGATTTTTCAAAAGAAAAGAATGATTTAAAAATTTTGATTTCACATTAACAAGTAATTCCTTTTATTTATATAGGTGAATTTTACTTAAAAATAATATTTTGAAAATGAGTGCCTTAATATTTTTTTCAACTTTCAAACGTATCTAATATATCTAAAATTTAGAAACAACCTTTTATTAATTATAAAGCTTCTGATTCTATTTTATTTTTAATACATTTTATTTTTGAAAACCAATATTTGTTGATAAACTAATTATTCTAATATTCCAAATCAATTTGCTATTTGTCTTTAAATCCATATTTATTTTTAAATCAATTTTTTTTTTATTTATAAAATTACTTATCTCTAAATTTTAACCAAATCCTACTTATAATCTAAAATTTTGAAATCATTCAAGAAATTTCCTAATTAACACATGAATAAAATTCATAATTTATTTTCAAAATTAAATTAATTGCCAAATTAATCGTAGTTATTTTTCAGGAATGTTACATGAGGCCTGACGAAGTCTCGTCCACAAAGCTAGGCACAATGCCACGCTTTGATCAACAAATGATCAATAGATAATCATCACGCAGCAACACTCAGCATGCCACATTACCAAATTGGGAATATGTCGCTGATAACCTTCAACTACATAACCTCTGAGCGCGTACGTCTCAGAGAAGGGTGTTAAGCTAAGAGAATAAATTCTTCGCCACCAACAGAAATGTATTTGAAAGAAATCTGCTTTATATTTCAAAATGTAATGTCAGAAACGTAACCATACAAGTCTGTTCCGGGTTCGAACAGAAACGAAGGCACTTCAAAAGAATCCCTTGCAATCCGGGTATTCACAATCCCGATAAAACTTCCCATCACAAAGAAATCTCCATACCGTAGCTAATGGTGCAGAGACAATCGATAGGTCATCCTATCATTTTTACAAATACCCGGTCTTCAACACTGGTCTTTAAATGCTATCCATTATGATGTATCATTATTCAGAATGGGTTATACAACTCCAAAGTCCTTTCCCGTCTAACCCGAATAATGAGAGCTTATTTTAAAATAAGTGTGGCATTCAAATTCAAGCAAATCACCATAAATACCTATTTAAAGGTAAATATTGATAGTCGGTTATTTAACTATCAATAGGTATGCACAACATCACCTGATTTCAAATAATTTCCCAAATTATTTATTTTCAAAAATATATTTATAAGATATATATCCCACACTTCAACCATTTGAAAACCAATTTCAAATAAATTTACACCCTTACAACTTTCATTTCAAAATGGTTCATTTAAACCAATTAAATAAATCCTTACTGATTTATTAAATTTACGTTCCAAATTCGTAAATTAATTTCCACACTTCAAAAATAAATCAACGTTTATTTTTAACTAATTTCCCTTTCTTTTATAAATTCCATGGTGAATCTACAATTCCAAAATATTTATGAATATACGATTTTTAAACCGATTTCTAATATTCATTTTCAACTTATCTTTAAAAGATAAAATCTCAAACATTCACTTCACATTGGAAAAATATTTCCATACTTATTTAATAATAGGTAATTCACCAATCTATTTATTTTCAACATTTTGAAAATATTCAATATACTTAAATCTAAATTAAGTATATATTTTATTTTATACGGAAATCATTCTCTTAAACACATTTATTTGGGTCAAAACGAATGTTACGTCAAAACATCGTTACGACAACCCAAAATCACTAGTATAGGGATTCGAACTTAAAATAGATATATAAATCCCAATATAGTATAAAACATTTCCTTTCGGAAATCATTTACTATAACAACAGTGTTATAGTTCAACATTTCCTTCTATTTCAACAATAAATGTTGAAATCTATGGTTTCGATACTTAATACATTTTAAAACATCTTTAAATCGTTTTAATTCTGTTTAAAACCTCACTTTTCCAAAATATTTCTTTAATATATTATTCACTGTCCAAAATTTCCTTACCCAAATTCAACATTTCTACATATTTTATTTAAAGGATTATTCATTGTCCAAAATCGTGGATATATTTCCTTTAATAAGCTATAGTAATTAACTTATCAAAATAAGTTGCTTTCGGATTTATAAAACAATGTTTATAAATTCCACTTATATTTATTTTATAAAAACTACCACTTAAAAAATCCCTTAATGGAGAAATTCTATTTATATCTCATTTAAATGACAAAATCCAATTTATAAGTTAATTACTTATAAATCTTTTATTTTATAAAATCTACACACTTTATAACTTCACAATTTATAAATCTATAAATTTCATTAACTTATGGAATCCATTTATACTTCATTTTAACCTTATAAAAAACTCGTTTTATAATTCCAAATTTTTTAATTTGTAAATTTCAATTTTATAAATCTTTTATATAAATCATTTATAATATTTCAAAAATCCCAATTTAAATAAACTAATCCTTTTAATAATTTACAAATCGTTAATATAGCTTATATAACTCCAAAATCATACTTAAGTATTATTTTCCAAAAATATCATTTTTATAATAATAAAAACTATAACGTTTATTTATTTAAAATGAATAAATTCCAAAATTAAATTTTATTATGAATTCTCAACTTAAATTTTCAAAAATCAAAATTTATTTATTTTCGGCATCTAACGATACCAAAATATATTCGGCTAAAATTTAGCCTTTAACAATCTTAATCACAAAGATAATCACGCGGATTATAAATAGATCAACAAATAGATCAACACACAACATTGAAACCAATTCAAATGTTTGAGGAATCCAGTTGGATCCCTCCAACCTGTTTTCCTGCATCCAAAGGTGTTAGCACAATACCAATTTCGCTTCAAGACGAAATATCGCGGTATATGGGATTTCTAAAATACTATTCGCTATTATGCGGCGCAATAGGGTCTCATCCGCTATATAATGCGGGAAAATCAACTCCAAGTACATAAATAATACCAATTCCACTTTTCAATGAAATTATCGCGGTATATATTTTTAATAAATAACATTCGCTTACTAACGGCGCATAATGTCTATTTTAACAATCAATAGATAACAATCATCATTCAAACATACAATCAAATTTTTTTAAATATAACTATTTAAAATTTGAATCGAAACCGATTCGATTGAGTGAGAAGTTCTCACCTTGAGTTTCCGATAATAGTTGTAGCGTTTTATTTCGAATAAAATTAAATGGACATTTAATTTTACCCGAAATTTTCACTAGCTCCAAACGACTCCAAACCAGCTTCATTGCGTAGTGCTCGACAAAACGAATCCAACACAATTCGTTTCCTTACAACCCGACCTCGTATGACAAAGATACAATATTTTAAATATTACATGATTTAAATTATAATTTATTTTCAATCTTATAACCCACATTAAATCTGGCCATTGCTTCCCCCACATCAAATCGTGGCCGCTCCCTGTATCTTCTTCTCCAACGTGAAGAACACGTTCACGAACCCAACGTGGCCGCCTATTTGCCCTAATACACGCAACTATCACCTCGACTTCCAGGACGATCAGGATACACCATTCCGAAGCTCGTTTCGTGCTCGACTCTCGGCTAGAACTGTGTAGAGCTCGGGCCCCCATGACCTAGAAAAACAAGCATGAAGCCGCTGCCTTCATCTCCATTTTTCCATCGATCTAATGCACTTCAGACGATCTTGACCGTTGAATATGTCGATCACTCGATGCTCTACAACTTTCATGGTGAAAGTTTCGCGAATTGGTTAGCAGATTTGAAGAAATTTGGGGAGGAAGACAGGAGATTTTCGGCCATTAATTCTGTTAGTGGCGGCTGGCTTTGTTTCTAGGGTTAGGTTTTTAGCTTGGATGCAAATGAAAATAGTGAGGTCCTTTTATAGAATTTCCAACGAAAAAACACTATTTACTCGAATTTCCGAACTCCAAATCTCGTACGGTGACCGGCGTTTCTAGGGTTTAACCCGCGTTTCGGACACAATGGAACAGGTTTCGGAAGCTAATACGATCATCTGTGCAAGATACAGCAATAAACGATCGATCTAAAATTAAATCGATTAACTAAATTTATGTGCGTTTTAGCTCGTCCCGGACAAACCGTAAATCCGATTGGCACGAAATTAGAAATATTACAATAATATCACATTACGGATCCAATGAAACTGGTTTCGTCGAAATCCAAGACTTTTTGAAAAATGACTATTTTAACTCGTCAATTAAATATTAAAATATTCAATTTTCACAAATTAACTTTTAATTCAATTTTAAAAGTTCACAAACATCTTTCTAACTCCAACGTGATTAAATAAAATTTTACAAATCAATTTTAATCATATTTAACCCCATTTTCAATTATTTCTGTATTTTCACATATTAAATTACCGATTTAATTATCCAATTAAAGCCAATTATTCGAAATAAAATTTATTCGACTTACACATCTTACTTGTTAATATTTAAATTCAATTAAATATAAAAAATTTAATTGACAGAAATTCTAGGTCGTTACAAACTTCCCCCCTTAAAAGAATTTCGTCCTTGAAATTACCAAGTAAGAAAAGGTTACAGAATCCATTGACTTTCCCAAAATCTATAGTTAAACTTTTTACAATACTTTACTAAGTTTTCAAATCATGCTTAGTTATCTTTTTAAAACCAACTACTACTGTTTAACTTCCAATTCCAAATCAAATTTATAGTTTTCAAAAATTTTCCAATTTTCTCAAAAATATTCTAACGCCTTAAATTTTCGCAAAAATTCGCCAGAGTCTCCTTTGCGCGGCTCGATCCGAAAAAAACGACAGTATATATATCACAAATATACATCTCATCAAGTGATGAGGCATCCCGTAGGGAAAAAAAATGTAAAAGTACGATATTTAATCCGAGATATGTACCTTATTTATTATTAGCGAGCGTATACGGCTAATATAGCGCGAAAGCGAGCTCCAAACGCGAAGCAAGCGCAATCCGCACCTACTAAACACTCAACAAACAATGAGAATCATGCACATATGAAAATAGTATCAGTATACATCATATAGCAACATAACAACTCATATGCCAACATAGCAAATACAACAAAAGCAACAAATGCAACCATCAATCAACTATCATCCAACTATCATCCAACTAACCAAATAAATATTCATTCATATTCTCGTTAATATTCAATGAATTGGTTTTCAATTTAAATCACATTTGATTCATTAACATTGGATGTTTTTTTACTAACATTCATTTATTCATATTCAAGTTGGTTCATTTCCAAATCAAATTCAATTCTATTCAAATTCATTTACTTCACTTTCAATTTTATCAATTCAACTTCATTGGCACTTAATGAATTATACACAATCAACTTACAATCATATAACAACCAAATCATTACCATCATAACCAACTTATTAAATTTACATTCGATTTGGTTCAACACTTTTTAACTCCAATTGGTTGATATTAAATTAACTTCCATTCAATTTATTCAATTTCTCAACTCCATTAGCTTCTAATGAATTGACACTTACATTCATTATTTCATATCAATTATTTACATTCAATTGATTAACATTCAATCCATTTATCAATTCAATTGTTAGTTCCTTTAACAATATAAAGTTGAATTCCATTTATATAACTCAAGTTCAAATTCTTGATGACTTCATTTCATTAATTCACTTATTACTTCGACACCAAAATCAACTTTATTCAACTTCACTTAAGTTATATTCCATATATATTCAGATTCCAATTCCAAAGTAAATTCCATTTAACTTCCAATTTTGTCAATTCAACTTTGTTTAAATACAATGAATTTATTTTTTTCTTCCAGTCATTAATTAAATTTCATATTTTAATCTTAATCCAAGTTAAATTTCATTTTTAACTCCTCACTTTTAATTTTAATTTCAAAAATTTCAAATCTAATGATTTCCTTGGTTATATAAGCTATTTCAGATTTTATAATCTTATTTGACTATAATGTTATCATTCAAAACATCCAAATTATATAATAATTTCAGAAATATTTCTTTTTTCTAATATCAAAATATAATTTGGATGAAATTATTTCATTCATCCCATTCGAAAACAATATTGTATCGAATTATGCTATTCAAGTGTTTAGAAACCCCTTCAGCACAGTTGTACAGACCGTGCTGACGAAGGTTCATATGCCACTCAATAAATCTATTAACACAATATAAAATCATTTTTTATTCACTAACAAATACACGCTCATATCTATTATTGCACTCAAACTCGTTCTAGAGTACTACTGACTCCATCTCTAATGGGTAATTCCCAATAGAACCATGGTTGTCGCTTAACCATATGCTTTGATACCAGCTGTAACGAAACGACTTTTCGTCCTCGAAAACCGACATCAATACGGTCCACTATATCAACTGCCGAGCAATCGAAGGCCGGAAAGCCGAAATGTTATGGTTAAAGAAGAAGAAAAAGATAGAAGAAGAAGAAGAAAAAGAGAACAATATCAGAATCTCACAGTCGCAGCGGAACAACATATAATAGATAAATGAATAATTTTTAAACAAAGAACTATATCAGTTATTACATCACATCACATTACATTACATTATATCATCAGAGTGTACAACAAAAAAACAACAACAAACAGCGGAAAAGAAGTACTATATACTAGTGAATACGCCATGCCATCCAGCTTGCCTCCAGCAACTCCTGAATTTTAGAATATCCTGATAAACCTGACTCTTGACTGCCCGTGTGAAAAATTATGGGCACCCAGAGTTTAGGAAGGAAAACAATAAACTCTTAGTCAGTCATGTGACTGGTGTGAGAACTTAAAATAGTTATTATCTTTTAAAACAACAACAACAAGGATAATTTTAAAGTCAATTCGCAATGCTTTTGGAAAATGAGACTACCATAAGACCTCCCGCCACACACACAATGCAAACGCAGAATTGGAGGAGATTTCTTCTTATGATAGTCAAAGATGCTTGATACGCATTGAAAAGAAACATTCGATATTATTACTAGTGCATAGTGTAGGAAAAATCATTTCGAAAGTAAAGATATAAATCTTAGCCAACATACGACCATTATCGTATGCCTACTATAGCTACCATCCAAACAGTGGGGCGCCACCATAATTGAATGGAAGGTTCTACAACTAAAACCGTACGAGGTGCGTATTGTTTTATTTGGATTTCCAACAAATGGTCAGGCTAAGGAACTTCCTACTGCCACATGGGATCGCCTCTGGCGGGACGTCCTGAGAACTTAACCAGCTCTCTGCCAACACAAAGCCGGGTTACCTTTGTCACTAGGTAACTACTACACAAATATGCCATCCTCCGGTCCCTTTGGACCTTTATCCGAGCGCTCGATAACCAACATCACACAGTAATAAATATAGTGTGTCAACATGAGTATGTATCTGGGCTCCATACCTTGATACCGCCCTTTCCAGAAGGAAATGACATACCCTAAAGGGCGCGACCCTCATAACCTTGCCGCATATTCCGTTTTGACCATTTTCGGGGAGCGAGGCATGACGAAGTCTCCACAAAGCTAGGCACAAAACCACGCTTTGATCAACAAATGATCAATAAATAATCATCACACAGCAACACTCAGCATGCCACATTACCAAATTGGGAATATATCGCTGATAACCTTCAACTACATAACCTCTAAGCGCGTACGTCTCAGAGAAGGGTGTTAAGCTAAGAGAATAAATTCTCCGCCACCAACAGAAATGTAATTGAAAGAAATATGCTTTATATCTCAAAATGTAATGTCAGATACGTAACCATGCAAGTCTGTTCCGGGTTCGAACAAAACCGAAGGCACTTCAAAAGAAGCCCTTGCAATCTGGGTATTCACAATCCCGATAAAACTTCCCATCACAAAGGAAATCTCCATACCATAGCTAACGGTGTAGAGACAATCGATAGGTCATCCTATCGTTTTCACAAATACCCGGACTTCAACACCGGTCTTCAAATGCTATCCATTACGACGTATCATTATTCGGAATGGGTTATACGACTCCAAAGTCCTTTCCCGGCTAACCCGAATAATGAGCGCTTATTATAAAATAAGTGCGGCATTCAAATTCAAGCAAATCACCACAAATACCTATTTAAAGGTAAATATTGATACTCGGTTATTTAACTATCAATAGGTATGCACAACATCACCCGATTTCAAATAATTTCCCAAATTATTTATTTCCAAAAATATCTTTATAAGATATATATCCCACACTTCAACCATTTGAAAACCAATTTCAAATAAATTTACACCCTTACAGCTTTCATTTCAAAATGGTTCATTTAAACCAATTAAATAAATCCGTACTGATTTATTAAATTTACGTTCCAAATCCGTAAATTAATTTACACACTTAAAAAATAAATCAACGTTTATTCTTAACTAATTTCCCTTTCTTTTATAAATTCCATAGTGAATTTACAATTCCAAAATATCTATGAATATACGATTTTTAAATCGATTTCAAATATTCGTTTTCAGTTTATCTTTAAAAGATAAAATCTCAAACATTCACTTCATATTGGAAAAATATTTCCATACTTATTTAATAATAAGTAATTCACCAATCTATTTATTTTCAACATTTTGAAAATATTCAATATACTTAAATCTAAATTAAGTATATATTTTATTTTATACGGAAAACATTCTCTTAAACACATTTATTTGGGTCAAAACGAATGTTACGTAAAACATCGTTACGACAACCCAAAATCACTACTATAGGGATTCGAACTTAAAATAGATATATAAATCCCAATATAATATAAAACATCTCCTTTTGGAAATCATTTGCTATAACAACAGTGTTATAGTCCAACATTTTCTTCTATTTCTCGAAACATCTATTTCAACAGTAAATGTTGAAATCTATGGTTTCGATACTTAATACATTTTAAAACATCTTTAAATCGTTTTAATTCTATTTAAAACATCACTTTTCCAAAATATTTCTTTAATATATTATTCACTGTCCAAAATCGTGAATATATTTCCTTATCCAAATTCAACATTTCTACATATTTTATTTAAAGGATTATCCACTGTCCAAAATCGTGGATATAATTTCCTTTAATAAGCTATAATAATTAACTTGTCAAAATAAGTCATTTTTGGATTTATAAAACAATGTTTATAAATTCCACTTATATTTAATTTATAAAAACTTACACTTAAAAAATCCCTTAATGGACAAATTCTATTTATATCTCATTTAAATGACAAAATCCAATTTATAAGTTAATTACTTATGAATCTTTTATTTTATAAAATCTACACACTTTATAACTTCACAATTTATAAATCTATAAATTTCATTAACTTATGGAATCCATTTATACTTCATTTTAACCTTATAAAAAACTCGTTTTATAATTCCAAAATTTTTAATTTATAATTATCAATTTTATAAATCTTTAATATAAATCATTTATAATAATTCAAAAATCCCAATTTAAATAAACCAATCCTTTTAATAATTTACAAATCGTTATTAAAGCTTATATAACTCCAAAATCATACTTAAGTATTATTTTCCAAAAATATCATTTTTATAATAATAAAAAATTATAGCGTTTATTTATTTAAAATGAATAAATTCCAAAATTAAATTTTATTATGAATTCTCAACTTAAATTTTCAGAAATCAAAATTTATTTATTTTTGGCATCTAACGATACCAAAATATATTCGGCTAAAATTTAGCCTTTAACAATCTCAATCACAAAGATAATCATGCGGATTATAAATAGATCAACAAATAGATCAACACACAACATTGAAACAAATTCAATTGTTTGAGGAATCCAGTTGGATCCCTCCAACCTGTTTTCCTGCATCCAAAGGTGTTAGCACAATACCAATTTCGCTTCAAGATGAAATATCGCGGTATATGGATTTCTAAAATACTATCCGCTATTATGCGGCACAATAGGGTCTCATCTGCTATATAATGTGGGAAAATCAACTCCAAGTACATATATAATACCAATTCCACTTTTCAGTGAAATTATCGCGGTATATGTTTTTAATAAATAACATTCGCTTACTAACGGCGCATAATGTCTATTTTAACAATCAATAGATAAGAATCATCATTCAAACATACAATCAAGAAATTTTAAATATAACTATTTAAAATTTGAATCGAAACTGATTCGATTGAGTGAGAAGTTCTCACCTTGAGTTTCCGATAATAGTTGTAGCGTTTTATTTCGAATAAAATTAAACGGACGTTTAATTTTACCCGAAATTTTCACTAGCTCCAAACGACTCCAAACCAGCTTCATTGCGCAGTGCTCGACAAAACGAATCCAACACAATTCGTTTCCTTACAACCCGACCTCGTATGACAAAGATACAATATTTTAAATATTAAACGAATTAAATTATAATTTATTTACAATTTTATAACCCACATTAAATCTGGCCGTTGCTTCCCCTACAGCAAATCGTGGCCGCTCCCTGTATCTTCTTCTCCAACGTGAAGAACACATTCACGAACCCAATGTGGCCGCCTATTTTCCCTAATACACGCAACTACCACCTCGACTTCCAGGACGATCAGGATACACCATTCCGAAGCTCGTTTCGTGCTCGACTCTCGGCTAGAAATGTGTAGCGCTCGTCCCCCCCATGGCCTAGAAAAACGTGCACGAAGCCACTGCCTTCATCTCCATTTTTCCATCGATCTAATGCACTTTAGACGATCTTGACTGTTGAATATGTCGATCACTCGATGCTCTACAACTTTCATGTTGAAAGTTTCGCGAATTGGTTAGCGGATTTGAAGAAATTTGAGGAGGAAGACAGGAGATTTTCGGCCATTAATTCTATTAGTGGCGGCAGGCTTTGTTTCTAGGGTTAGGTTTTTAGTTTGGATGCAAATGAAAATAGTTAGGTCCTTTTATAGAATTTCCAACCAAAAAACACTATTCACTCGAATTTCCAAACTCCAAATCTCGCGCGGTGACTGGCGTTTCTAAGGTTTAACCCGCGTTCCGGACACAATGGAACAGGTTTCGGAAGCTAATTCGATCATCCGTGCGAGATACGGCAATAAACGATTGATTTAAAATTAAATCGATTAAATCTAAATTTCTGTGCGTTTAGCTCGCCTCGGACAAACCGTAAATCCGATTGGCACGAAATTTGAAATCTTACAATAATAACATTACGGATCCGATGAAATTGGTTTCGTCGAAATCCGAGACTGTTTGAAAAATGGCTATTTTAACTCGTCAATTAAATATTAAAATATTCGATTTTCACAAATTAACTTTTAATTCAATTTTTAAAGTTCACAAACATCTTTCTAACTCCAACATGATTAAATAAAATTTTACAAATCAATTTTAATCATATTTAACCCCATTTTCAGTTATTTCTGTATTTTCACATATTAAATTATCGATTTAATTATCCAATTAAATCCAATTATTCGAAATAAAATTTATTCGACTAACAAATCTTACTTGTTAATATTTAAATTCAATTAAATATACAAATTTTTAATTGACAGAAATTCTGGGTCGTTACATTTAAAATATACGACATCCACCTTTAAAACCATTTAAAACTTGCCTTCCTAAAATATTGGAAAAACCTTACCATTCAACCTTGTCGAAAGCTTTTTTGTCGACCTTATCGAAATCTTTCTTTTTGACCGTGTCGAAAACTTGGGGAACCACCTCTTTTCAAAGCCATTGATAATACCATTCGAAAGCACTTTGGGTTCAATTTAAAACAAGTGGAAACCTTTCAAAACAATTCGAAATTGACTACCCCGAAACCATTTAAACGTTTCGATTTAAAACATTTAGATTATGCCTTCAAGTAGAGCAAAAGGATCAGAAAAACATTGGAGTCGAAAGCATCTGCTTCGAAACCCTTTGAAAGTACTCATTCAAAACCAATTTATAAATAATTAAGTGATGGTGTCGAAACCATCCCTTCGAAAGCAATGGAGAGGCAACATATTTAGAAAACAAAAAGTTCCCTTTGAAAGTATATGGATAAAAAGGTAGGTAGCGACATCCATGCTTACGAACTTGTCGATTCGACCTTGTCGAAAGCCTTCCATTCGACCTTGTCAAAAGCTATGCTTTCGATCTGTCGAAAGCACTAAATTTTAAAACAAGAAAGCGACCCAATTGAAACCTTTTCTTTTAAATCATCTTACTTTGTCGAAAGCATTTAGGTCGAAAGCAACATTGTCGAAAGCTCTTTGTCGAAAGTTAGCAGGCATATCTTCCTTAAAATCAAAATAAAGCTTCATCTCTTTCGGAACCTCTTGGTTTCAACCATATACCTTTCCACCTTGTCAAATTCACTACATACCAATTGCCTGATACCATGTGCATTGGTTTGACCTTGTCGAAATCTAAGGGACAGGGGCGGAACCTAGTTGCTGAAGGAGTCGAAACAGTAAAAAGCCAATTTATCTGTACTTTAAAATAGTTCTTTTGTACCTAACCTGCCTTATTTGTCGGAATTTGATCGGTTGTTAGATTATTTTTTCCATAATGCTACCGACTTTCTATTTTTAGCATTTTAAACGTTTTTATAAAAAAACCCTTCTCCCCTATAACTATATAAAAATTTAAGCCCCATACCTTAAATAATTTTATATAACTATTAAAACAACTTAGAAAATTCTGGAAAAATTCCAGAAAATCACTTCATATATGTTGTCCAATATATAAAATTTTCGAATCCAAATATCAAATTATTTTCCCATAAATAATTTTATAATGCAAAATCCCATTTTCTTCCTTAGAAAATTCATAATAAATCCACGAAAATTTAGAAAAATCTAAAAATTGAAACCTATCTCTAAAATATCTTTTTAGATCTTCCTAAAAACTTCGTAAGGCATTTGGATGTCATTTGATAGAGTTTTCATCTCAAAACATGCCATAAAGTCTATATGAACATTGATAAATCATCAGCATGCATAAATAATCATTTTATCATTCAAAAATATGGCAATCATTGCAAAATACATGGATTCAATCTTAAAACTGAAACCAATAAAAATTAGAGATGTACACATACTCATCTTTTCTTTAGAGATTAAAGGAGCTTGAGATATGAATGGATTTGATTTGAATTAGCTTTTCTATACCTTATCTTTATTTCTTCTTCTCCTATCCTTGTTAATGGCGGCCTGCCTCTTATTTAGAAATCTTGAAATGAAATAGATGTGTACGTTATACATGGCTATGGGAAGTAAATATAGGAATGACCCCTTTCCCATATTACCCCCTAATTCATTTTAAACTCTTCTTTAATTTATTTATTTTAAAAGGCATGAATACCTTAATGAAAATCAAATCTCAATCCCCTAATCAACAGATTATTTTATTTTGTTTAACTAACTAAATCTCCTAAATAATATTACTAGAAATTTAAGGTGTTACAGACTCCCCCCTTAAAAATTTGGTCCATGACATTATGATAAGGCATACAATAATCAAACAAGAAGGTAAAACATACCATCAAACAAGTCATGATAAGTTTTTCTAGTCCTACTATCAACTTGCCAAGTACAATCACTGTCATCGTCACTCCACTAGACTTTGACTAATCTGATCGTCTTGGTTCTAAGCCTCTTATCATCTCTCATAACAATGCGAACTGGCTTCCTCACTATGGTCAAGTCCGTTTCTACCAATAAATCATCTACCAATGCCGGTGCAATAGTAGTCTCCGGGTGTATAACACAATTTTTGAGATGGGAAACATGAAAAACATCATGGACACTTTCCAAACTGTTTGGTAACTCAAGTCTATATGCGAGTCTACAGATCCTCTCAAGAATAGGAAAGGTCCAACAAACCTAGGAGTTAACGTCCCTGATTTCCCAAATCTAATGACGCCCTTCATTGGTGATACTTTGACGAAAACCTAGTCCCCAACTGAGAATTCTAAATCTTTCCGTCGCTTATCTACACAACTTTTCTGCCTAGACCGAGCCTTTTTTATCTATCCCGAATGACCTCAATCTTTATGCAACCTCTCTAACCAGATCTGGACCAAGAACCAATCTAACCTTCGTCTCCTACCAACATACGGAAGATTTACGTGGCCTTCCATAAAAAGCTTCAAACAGTGCCATCCCAATACTAGTTTGATAAATGTTGTTATATGAAAACTCAACTAGATGCAGATGATCCTCCCATGATCCCTTGAAAATGAGAACACAGGTTCTTAACAAATCTTTCAAGATCTTGTTAACTCTTTACGTTTTCCCATCTGTCTATGGAGGGTAAGCGGTACTCATCTTAAGCTTGGTTCCCAAAAATTCTTATAGACTCGTTCAAAACTCGTTAGTGAATAAGGAATCTCTGCCACTAACAATATTGGTTGGAATTCCATGCACTCTAACCAATTCTTCATGAGAAATCTCGCTGAAATAGGTGCCATCCTGGTTGACCTAACTGGAATGAAATGGGCACTCTTGGTCAATCAGTCCACTATGACCCGTATATTTTCATTACCCCTGTTCAAACTTTGTAACCCATCAATGATGTCCATATAAATAAAATCCCACTTCCACATTGGAATATCCAAAGGTTGAAGCAAACCACTTAGCTTTTGGTGTTCGGCCTTTTCCTGTTGACAATTTAAGCACTGCCTTACGCACAAGCCAATATCCCGCTTTATACCTACCCAGAAGAAACACCTCTTCTTATCCTGATACATCTTAGTACGTTCAGGATGTATAGTGAACTTCGAATGATGACATTCTACTAAGACTTTCTTCCTTATGTTTCCCACACTCGGAACACATAATTTTTCCTTCTTTCTTAACCACCCATTTTAGTCAAGACCGAAATCTTTAAAGTCACCGCTCTCGGTTCCTTCCTTAAGCTTCCTGATCCGCTCAGCTAACACCGGATCTTCCATCTGCTTAGAAGCAATCCGCTTGATCAACACTGGTCGAATTTCCGAACAAGACAATACAACTATATTCCCATTGGACCGGCCTTGGATCTCCACTGCACTCTACAACCTGCTAAAGCTTCTAAATCTTTCCAATCAGCCATCACCGCTAACACTGCATTCTGATATTTCCTGCTAAGTGCATCAGCAACCTTGTTGCCTTTCCCTGGTATGTACTCAATCCCAAGATCATAAGCGGCTATGAACTCTAACCACCTCTGCTGTCTCATGTTTAGCTCCTTCTGAGAGAACAAATACTTCAGCGACTTAAGGTCTATATATAGCTTGAAACTTTCTCTCAAAAGGTAATGTTCTCCACACCTTCAAACCAAAAATCACTATAGCCAATTCTAAATCATGCATCGGATATCTGACCTCATGCGGTCTAAGCTATCTAGAAGCATAGGAAATCACTTTACTTATCTGCATCAGCATAACTCCTAATCTTCCACATGCATCAACATAAACTACCAAGTCCCGATTCTCCTCTAAAATGACCAAACACAGGTGCAGGTTCAATATGTGTTTCAATCTCTAGAATGCTTCGTCGCCCTTATTAGTCCACACAAACTTTACATCCTTCCTTGTTAGCTTGGTCGTCGGTGCTTCTATCCATAAAAAATCCTTAATGAATCTCTAATAATAACCAGCCAACCTAAGGAACGGTTACTGTCTCGGGTCTCTTCCAACTATTCACTGCCTCATCTTAGTTGGATCCAATGACAACCCTTCCTCTAAGACTCAAGACCAAGAAAATTAACCTCTTCCCTCCAGAAGTGACACTTCGAAAACTTCGCTTTTAGCCGATGTTGCCTCAGTGTCTCAAGCACCACCCTAAGATGAATTTCATGCTCTCTTTCATCCTTAAAGTAAATAAAGATGTCATCTATGAAAACCAGCATGCACCTATCCAAGCGCTCTTGGAAAATCTGGTTCATCAAATCCATAAGAAAGCTGGCGCATTTGTCAGTCCGAACGGCATAACCAACCATTCATATGACCCATATCTAGTCCTAAACGCCATTAAGTTTATACTATCCTCTGCTACCTTGAGGTGATGGAAACTAGTTGCCAAATCCAACTGGGAAAATACCTTTGCTCCACTCAATTGGTCGAACAAATCTTCAATCCCAGGAAATGGATATTGGTTCTTTATCGTCCTCTCATTCAACTTACAATAATCAATACATAGCCTTAACCATCCATCCGGTTTCTTAGCAAACACTTCCGCTATACCTCCCAGTGAACTGCTCGAACTGATTAAACTCTTGCCCTCTAATTCTGCTAACTGGTCCTTCAACTGCCTCATCTTTGAAGGGGTCATCTTGCTTGGCGGCCTACTCACTGGTTCTGCTCCTAGAACCAAATCTATCCGAAACTTGATAGCTTGCTTCGGTGCAATCCAACTACAGGCTCAAACACATTTACGAACTCTCTAATCATGAAAACTCGGCTTAACTCATCATTTAAATCCAAAGCACCTAACAAAGCAAACGATGCACTATTATAGCCTTTTATGGTATGAACAATCTGGTCGCTAAAATCAAGGTGTCTAAGAGATATCTTCCTATCCTGGCAAAATATCCTACCATCGTACTCACTTAACCAATCCATCCCAAGGATAATCCTAAACCCCATAAAATCAAACACATGCAAACTGCACACAAAAGTACGACCTAATAGGTAATACTGGTCACACCTCAACCCTAGAGTTGCATACCTTCCTATTGGATTCACAACCCATAATGAAGTAACTGAATTTGTGGGTTCAAGGTTAAGCATATCTATCAAACATCTAGATATAAAGGAATGCGTTGCACCAACATCAGACAAAACGCTAACAGACATACCATGAATCTGAAGCGTTCCTCCAAGAACTACCTTTCCTTTCTCTTGGGCCGCTGGCTTAGAAGCAGCAGGCTCTAATGCATACACCTTGCCCTTACCATCTCTAAAGGGCTCCTTGTACTGGTTCTTGTAATGGCCTATCTGGTCAAGTTGAAGCACTTGACATTCTTTCTCTTGGCCATATCCATTGCCTTCCTTGAGTGACACTCATTAGCAAAGTGCCCCTTCTTGTTGCACTTATAGCAGACAATCTCAGACATTCCTTTCTTGGCTGCTCTACCCTTTTGAGCACCTCTCTTGGGAAAGAACTTCCTCTTTTAGCCTTGCCCAACCTGGACCCCTTTAGCCTTGCTATTCTCCAGAGACTCAAGGACTTCCTCCTGCCTCATAGCCATCTCTACAACAATATCAGAAAAGTCCCTAAGGTGGGACAAAGTAGCACTAGACAACTCCGGCTTCAATCCCGTAATGAAGTCCTCATTCCGCTTCAATACTGTATCCACTCAAGCATACCTGTAACAACCCGCATATTTATCGATTTTTATATTTAAATATTTTATTTAAATATTTTATCGATACTCGGAATTTAGTCCGAAAAGTTACTTTTTTCATACGGTCGAATTAGGACTCGGGACCACTCCCATTGAGTTTAAAATGCCGTTTGCGACCTTTTTGAGTATAAGCTTCGATATGTTTGGAGTAAGTTGATTTTTGCTACTTTTTCACTTTGGGTTTGGGTTTTGGTTCAGCCCTATGTTTAACTTATACTCAAATCTGAGCCACTCCTCCCCATTCACCCTCACTTTCTCCTCTTTTCAGTTCTAAAGCATCAATGGTGGGAGAGATGGGAAATTCAAACTCCAAAACCCTAGTTTTCTTTTGCAAATTAAACTCTAGCTCCAAACTAATAGAAGTACCCATTGGTAAGCTTCTCTTCTTCTTCTCCAACTCTTTCTCTCTTTTCAGAAAATTCCTAAACCTAATTTGGGAAATGTTTCTCTTTTTAGCTTAGAATCAAGCTTCTTGAGTTGGATTTGAAGAGTGGTTGATTGCCCTTTTGCTTTCAAGCTTCTTCTTCAATTGCTTGGGTTCAAAGGTGAGATTTTTATCTCACATCTTAGTCTATAACTATCTTCGATTGTTAGGTATGAATTCCTAACACTTATTCTTGTGCAATTGATATGGATTTGGATTGGTTTTGTGAATATTCCAATTTTGGTGTTTTGAAAGCCAAATCCTTAAAAATCATAGCTTTGATGTTCAAATACGTTTTTGGTGATGCATCGAGGAGCCAATAGGATCGGGTAGCCATTGGGCATAATTCTCTATTGTCCGTGCTCGTTCGGTTGCGAATTGGTGGAGTTTGCACATCAATTAAATGGGTTTCAAATTGCAGAACATCAGGGTCGGCCGACCGAACCCCTGGGCCGGTCGACCGACCTGCTACTAAGGTGCATAGACACCTTTCTGTCTCTGGTCCGGTCGACTGGCTACAGGGCTCAGCCGACCGACCTGCTTCCCGAGGAATTTTTGAGAATAAGGTCCGGTCGACCGAGCTCTGTAGCCGGCCGATCGACCTGATGCAATTTTGCCTATTTCGCCTAGTTGCTTGAATTTCCAACTTTAATCGATTCGTGTTGTTTCCTATTTGTTGTTATCATTTATTATGACTTTGATGACTCCTTTTTAGGGATTTTTGAATATCCATTTCGATGGATTCTTTATCGGTTTCGTTGGATTTTTTTTATTATTCACATCTTCGTATGTGAATTTTAGTGATTGATTGTTCCTACAATCTTCTTTGTGATTTGTCACTTTAAAAATATAAAGGTTTCTATACTAGTAGTAAATATCAAAACTCTTTCTTCAAATGATTTCAACACTATTTTAGTACAAAGCACGTTTCTTAAACCGTTTTCCAATCTATTAGTATATACAAACCTTTACCTCACTCGTATGAGAAATCTAATTAAACGACTTAGCAAAACGAGTGGTATGAAACGCTTGCATTTACTTCGTCGGTTAATTCTTGGATTTGTTCGATTGAATCTCTTGTGACAATTTTATAGTGGAGATCTACAGTTTGTTCGTAAATATTTAAGTTAAGCAAGTGGTTATGGGACATGAAGCTAAACTCATATATTTACTAGCTTAGTGTAATTGACACTTCTCGTTGATCATGACGATCATCTTTGTGATTTAGACGAGCAATGTGCGATGTCTCTTTGTCTGCGAGGGAGACTAAACCCCGTTTTGTGGAGTTTCGACTCAAATTGGTGGGGTAGCAACCCATGGCCTTCGGGCCGTTTGTGGAGCTTCGGCTCAATTTGTGATGGTTAGCAACCATGGAATTAGCGTTCCGTTTGTGATACACGTGTTGGTGAGTTTTATGCTCCCATTTGTGATAGGCCTCTCCTCCCTTTTTGTGATTTCTGGATTTCTTGAGATGATTTCTAGAATTTTTGTTTCACCAATTTTCGTGATTTCCATTGATAAGTTTTATCAATATTTGTGCATTGGTGAATTTGTGTGTCATTGACTTTTGTGATTGACATTGATATAATCGTCAATATTTATGGTTTGGTGAACGAAATAAGGAGTATGGCATTTCTTTGATTCTTGTGTAGATTCTGTAATATTGATTAATCTCTTGTTGATTTTTCAATTATTTATATATTTCACAGCTTGGCATTGTAATTATTATGTGTTTAGTCATATCTCTTATTCTATATCGTTTCATCTGATATTTATAGTTAGACTGATCCGTTTATTATTTTCTTATTAAATAATACTCGGGTCAGACCGAGATGTTACAGGTGCTTTTGCTTGACTTTACATCCGGGATTACCTCCTTGACTTTTGGTTAACTACTTAGTTTAGTAGTTTTTGTTGTATACATTTGAGATATAGACTCCATAATGTATACTTATTCTTTTGTGTAGTTCGTGTAACTATTCTTTTGTGATATTGTGGATCTTTTTAGACCACTACTCTGATGTACACTTCCTAGTGAAATATTCATATCTTCTTCCGCCTTTGTGATATGAATTGTCTGTGACTGATTTATGTTATGTTTATTTCTATATTTGTTTCCGAAGATTATTATAGCCACCGTGTAGTAGCTTTGTGTTTGTATCGGTATGTCGGATTTCCTCTTGAAATAAAATGCATGTTATACTATCTGACATATCGGTGCTCGCGCAAAGCAATTACACGGATGGTCGCTCCTCAACAGCCTTATTCTCCATGCTAGTTGACAGCATTCACCGTAATGTTCTTGGCTAGCGTGGGTATAGAGGTGGGGCGTCACAATACCCATATCTGGCCAATTCTTAAAACTTCCTCGCATACTCTGCAACTGATATATCACCCTGCACCAACTCAGCAAAACGCCTAATCAAAGCCAACTGTGACATAGTAGACATAAATCTCTTCTGGAACCTTCTCTTGAAATCCTCCCAGGTCACCATCTCCTCATCCACTGTCGCAGTCATACTATTCCACAAAACAGTGCAACTCCCTAAAGCTATCTAGATGCTAACCTCCTTTACTGCTTATTATTGAGCCTTAAATCTGCAAAAATCCTTTCGCAATGCAACGACCATTTCACTTCTCTAATGGCCTCTTCCGTTCCCACTCCAAGCTTCACATAATCACCACTCAACTTCGTGAAATGGTTGACTACCAGAACTTTTGGAACCCATGCTCCTACAGCATTTCCTCCTAGCATTCCGGTTGCAACTCCCGTTTGCATCATATTCTTGAAAAACTGATACATAGCTTCCATTCCGATGTGCGAGACCTCAGCATCTATGATCTTTGCCTGTGCCGGACCTTGGCTTCTCTAATCATTAAGTCCGACGTTCCCTTTGGTGCTTCCCCTTACTAGGTTAACTTTGCTTCTTCTACCATCCGTATCTGTATTTAAAACTCATGAGATACAGAAAGATATTGTAATGAAAGATAGGAGAATGGAGATGAAGTGCATAGTTGTATATAGAAAATACAAGTATGTTACTATGACATTATCCCAACCCCAATCTTAATCTAATTTATTTGGAATTCCGTTCTCAAAACCATTTTTTATGTAAATTTTTTATAAACCTATGCTCTGATACCAAGTTGTAACATCCCGTATCTGAAGGCCAAAAGCTAAGCGCTGCATATGCTGCAGTCATCCACAGCATTAACTTTTGGTGACAAAATACGGTAATGCTAACGGTATCCATAATATTAGAAGCACTTGAATATGAAAAAAAATCACAGATAAAAAAAACAATAATTTTCAGTGACTACATTTCAAATAAATCATATCCAAGTTACAAAAATCCGCAAACGTATTTCCAGGCAATGACCAATTATAATTTACATTAAGATTCCAAGAGCGATATATGAAGATGCCCCCTTGGAAGATCAAAGCAATATAGATAATAATTTTCTTAATACACAATGGAAACAAATAGAAAGAACATAATTCCTAATTTTGCTATCCATCAGCCACCTACTCGTCTTCAGAAGTTTATTCGCCAAAATCTACTAAAACCTGAAAACCTAAACTCCCATCCTACTTAAATCAAATTTTGAGCACCCAAGAGTTAAAGGGGAAACAAAAACTTCGAGTCAAACTTAAAGCCTGGTATGAATAATTTGGTTACATCTCTGTTTATTGATATTTACTGAGAACACGCCGCTTAGCGGAACTGGTTTCCCCTCATTAATATTTTGTTTTACAACATATATTTTACAAATCCTTTCCTACAACCAAACTGGTTAATCAACTGATTATATTATAACATTGCAAGATCTATTATGCTTAAACAGGAAATAAATGGACTAACTGTCCAATATCTGGGATAACTTCCCTCTGCTAGACTAACTATCCTAAAACTGATTATATAGAAATATCCTTTATGCTAAATAATGGAATATCTATCCATAAAACAGGTAAAAAGTTGGACTAGCTGTCCTTAAGAAGTAACAAGGTCCGATATGCTAACAAATGAACTAACTACTCATAATCTGGGCTAACTTCCCTTAACTGAACTAACCGTCTCTAGGCTGACTGCCCTCAAAATGGACAAACTGTCTGAATTTAAATGAGCTAACTGCTTGAACTTTCTTAGGGTTGTCTACCCTTTAAATTTTCCTCGAAAACCTTTTTAAAATGATTTAGTGCATCAAATTATGCATATACATATATACAAGGAAAATGTATCTTTTAGCTTTACTCTAACTATTTTTCCATGTTTATATATACTTTACACAAAATAATGTTGACGATGTTCAATAAGGATTATCTATCCTTTTAAAATAAGTTAAAGTCCTTTATAACTTAAAACATTTAGGCTATCTGCCTAGTCATTATATTTGATACCTTTGTTTAAAACCTTTAAACAACCCTTTCGAAATCATTGAAGGCATCCCCTTCAGAACCATCGAAAGACCTTTCGAAAACATTGAAGGTAACCCCTTCGAAACCAATAAAAGCTTTTGAAATATATGACATCCACCTTTAAAACCATTTAAATTTAACCTTCCAAAAGCATTTGAAAAACTTTACCTTTCGACTTGTCAAAAGCTTTCTTGTCGACCTTGTAGAAAGCTTTCTTTTCGACCTTGTCGAAAGCTTAGGGAACCACCCCTTTTCGAAACAAATGATAAAACCTTTTGAAAGCATCAAACTAAACTCTTTCGAAAGCACCATGGGTTCAATTTAAAAAAAGTGGAAACCTTTTGAAACAATTCAAAATTAACTACTTTGAAACCGTTTAAACGTTTCGATTTAAAGCATTTGGATTAAGCCTTCAAGTAGAGCAAAAGGATCAAAAAAATATTGGAGTCGAAAGCATCTGCTTCAAAACCTTTTGAAAGTAACTCTTTTAAAACCATTTCATGAACAATGAAGTGATGGTGTCGAAACCATTCCTTCGAAAGCAATGGAGAGGAGACAAATTTAGAAACCAAAAGGTTCCCTTTGAAAGCATCTGGATTGAAAAGTAGGAAGTGGCATCCATGATTTCGACCTTGTCGAAAGCTATGCTTTTGACTTTGTCGATAGCCTTCCTTTCGACCTTGTCGAAAGCTATGCTTTCGACCTTATCGAAAGCACTCAGTTTTAAAAAAGAAAGCAATGTAATCGAAATCTTTTCTTTTAAATCATCTGACTTTTTCGAAAGCATTTTGGTCAAAAGCAACATTGTCGAAAGCTCTTTGTCGAAAGTTAGCTGGCATATCTTCCTTAAAACCAAAACAAAGCTTCATCTCTTTTGGAACCTCTTGGTTTCGACCCTATACCTTTCGACCTTGTCCAATTCACTACGTACCAGTTGCTTGATACCATGTGCATTGGTTTCGACCTTGTCGAAAGCTATGGTATGCTTTCGACCTTGTCGAAAGCTAAGGGACATAGGTGGAACCTAGTTTTCGAAGAAGTGAAAACTGTAAAAAGCTTATTTATCTGTACTTTAAAATAGTTCTTTTGTACCTAATCTGCCTTATTTTTCTAAATTTGATTGGTTGCCAGATTTTTATATTCAAAAGTGCTGCCGATTTTCTATTTTTAGCATTTTAAATTTTATAAAAAGCCCTTTCTCCTCTATAGTTATATAAAACATTTAAGTTCCATACCTTAAATAATTTTATATAACTATTAAAACATCTTTTAAAAATCTGGAAAAATTCTAGAAATCACTATATATATATATTTTCTAACATATAACATTTTCAGATCCAAATATTAAATTATTTTCCTTAAATAATTTTATAATTCAAAATACCATTTTCTTCCTTAGTAAATTCATAATAAATCCACGAAAATTCAGAAAATCAAAACCCATCTCTAAAGTATCTTTTTAGATCTTCCTTAAAATTCGCGAGGCATTTGGATGTCATTTAATAGGGTTTTCATCTCTAAACATGTCATAAAGTATATATGAACATTCATAAATCATCAATATGTATATATAATCATTTTATCATTCAGAAACATGGAAAATCATTGTCAAATACTCGAATTTAATCTTAAAACCAAAATCAATAAAAATTAGGGATGTAAATATTATTCACCTTTGCTTTAGAGATTAAAGGTGCTTGGGATTTGAGTGGATTTGATTTGAATTAGCTTTTCCTTTAACTTATCTATATTTCTCCTTCTCCTTTCCATGTTAATGGTGGCCGACCTTTTTGTACAATATTTGAAATGAAATAAACGTGTACATTATACATGGCTATGGGAAGTAAATATAGGAATGGCCTCATTCTCATTGTACCCCCCTGATTCATTTTAAACCCTTCTTTAATTATTTATTTTAAAAGGCATGGCTAACTTAATTAAAATCAAGTCTCAATCCCCTAATCAACACATTATTTTATTTAGTTTAACTAACTGAATCTCCTAAATAATGTTACAAAAAATTTGGGGTGTTACAAAACCTATCCATGTTTATATGCGGCGTGGTCTTACGAGATACCTTTAATTTTAAAGGGTTTTAAACATTATAATTCAGTTGTTTGTATATACTCACACCAGAATCATGTCTGATCCAGAGTTTTATTTTCTTTCCTAAAACTCTTGGGTGCTTAAGTTTTAATAGGCAGCCAAGTAGTTGAAGTTTGCCATGGATGCATCTTGGAGGAGCTTGGAGTAGAAGGCTTCATGGATAGCTAATTATTAACTTGTTTCTAATGTATTATGTGTATCTTATATCAGTTAGGGTAGGGGCAGGCTATTATAACTGTCCTAGGGTAGTATTTGTTTTAGTATGACTATGATATATCATTTTCGAAATGACTTTGTAAAGTATTATGTTGATTAATATATTTTATTCCATTGCATTTTGAGATTCTGTGATTCTGTAACATCCCCCACTTAGAGGCCTAAAATGATGGTTACGAATGATATAGTCATTCATAGTTATTAATTCTCAGTGACCAAATGTGGTAATGTAGATACATTGATACAACAGAAACACATGGATATTAAATTATTTCAAAATCATTAAACAATTTTCTCATTCCATTTCAATCATAGTTCAAATTAATTACATAATCCCAAATTCGAGAACTGCATTTAGAGAAAATATGTTTATTACAAAACATGCCAAGAGCGACATATAAAGATGCCCCCTTAGATGATCAGAGCTTCTATACATAGGCAATTGAATAACTTTGCCTTCACATCAAAATACAACGGATTCAAATAGGATGGAAGTCCTATTAGCTAGCTTGCCACCTGCATGTCTCCAGAAGCTTATTCTTCAAAAGGCAAACCTAAAAGTCCTCAACTCTCCAAATACTCAAAATTAATTGAGCACCTGAGAGTTTGAGGGAAAAACATAAACTTTGAGTCAGAAAAAGTGGCTGGTACGAATAGTAACCTACTATCTCAAACCATTTAAATATCTAGTGAGATCATGCCGCTTAATGCAATGGGTTTTCCCCTCACTAGTATCTTAGCCAAAAAATTTATAATAACCATATACCATGCACCTGCATCCACAATGGTTAAAAAGATAGCAATTTAAAATATCATAACGATATGAAAACAAGTTGTATATTCTAGGTTTCCCATCCTCACTCATTTGACTATCTGTTTGAGTTATAGTTTCTAGGGTTACTATTAACCTATTAGTTTTTATAGGCTGACTAATAACCTATACAAAGCTTATGGACTATCTATCTCATCTCATAGTTTTCGTGGGATCACTAAGAATCTTTTATTTTTCATGGGATGACTAATAACCCTTCTAAACTCTTATGGACTATATGTCCGATTTCATAGTTTTCATAGGATCACCAAGAACCTATTGGCCCCTACCAACAATTTCATTCAATCATTTCATGGGTTCTCCCTAAACCTATTGGTATCTCTAATAACCTCTTCCATGTCATAGTTTTCATGGGTTGACTATGAACCTATAGGCATCTGCCAATAACTTTATCCATACATAGTTTTTATGGGATCATTAAGAACATATTGGCCCCTGCCAATAACTTTCTCCAAACATTGTTTTCATGGGTTTACTATGAAGCTATCTGAAACGACAAGTTCTTTGATCAGTCTTTGGGCATCCTATGTTCTAGTCTACCTGACCTCCTGAATGCAACTCTACTTATACAGGAGTTAACTCAATTTATATTCACTACTGGGTCAACCTAGCTGGTTATTTTGCCTTTACTCCTTAAAATATAGTTATGGGTCCATTATACAGTGAATATGTTATAGAAGAAACATATATAACATCAGATCAATGCATAATAACATAAAAATTTATGGTTCAATATCCTTGAAATCATTTTCACATAAAACATGGTTAATCCCTCTAGCCCATTATTTTTATCAAGGGAAGCTTCTTCAAACTCCAAAATTAAAGCAATTTCAAAGCTCTTTTATATTGCTGTGGGTATTCATTTAATGATGATATTGGATTCTTTGTTTTGAAAACTAAGGCTTTCAAACCTTAGACCTTTACATTCGAAACCGTTAGAATATCTTTTTCGAAAGCATTTAAATCTTCCTTTCAAAACATCAAACATTCCTTTCGAAAGTATTAAAGCATATCTTTCTTTCTTATAGAAGCGTAGCATCGAAACCATTTGAAAGCACCTCTTTTGAAACCATTGGGTTTAATCTCAAACATAACTTTTGGGTCAAAGTGAACATAAGTTAAAGTACCCTTTTGAAACCATTAACCTTCAAGTAAAAGAGTTTGGGGAAAACAAATGGCTTCAGAACCATCCTTTCAAAAGCTTTAATCTTTTAAGTAAAAAAATTAGAAGGATAGGTTCGAAATACCTTTTAAAGTCATCGCCTTCAAAATCTTTGATTTAAATAACTACTGGAGCCCTTTCGAAAGCATTGGGGAGCGACTTACATATTTATAAAACAATAACGAACCTTTCAACTCATTGAAAACTTCAACCTTTTCGAAAGGTATGAAGACGACATCATGGTTTCGACCTCCATTTAAATTATCAAATCTCAGCCCCCTTATCACTCTAACCTTTACATTATTTTATTTAATTTATCTAATTAAATCTCCTGAATAATGTTATTTAAAATTAGGGGTGTTACAGGTTCTCCTCCTTAAATAATTTCGTCCTTGACATTCAGTAAGGACTTAATACTAAACATAGCAATCATCTATAACATCTCCTAACTACCATACTAGCCTACCCGACCAGCAGTAGTCTATTTAAAGCAAATATAGAAGATACCCTAACAGCAGATCAGGACAAGTATCTCTAATCCTGTCTTCTATCTCTCAAGTACAGTCCTTCTTGTTGCTCCATTGAACTTTCACCAATCTGACTATCTTATTTTCTAACCTCTTCTCATCCCTCGCTACAATCCGAACTGGTTGTCTAACAAAAGTCAAATTTGGTTCTACTATCAAATCTTCCAACTCTGTCAGAGGGATAACAGTCTCTGGATCGTGTGCATACTTATGAAGACGAGATACATGAAACACATTATGGATACCTGCCATACTGCTCGGCAACTTTACCCAGTATTAGAGCTTTTCGATCCTCTCTATAATTTGGAACAGACCAACATATCTCGGTTCCAATTTCCTTGAATTTCCAAATCGTACCACACCCTTCATTGTTGGTACATTAATGAAAACTCAATCTCCAATTGAGAATTCTAGATCTTTATGCCTCTTATCTTCATAACTCTACTGTCTAGACTGAGCTTCTTTCATCCTTTCTCAGATTAACTCAATCTTCTCTATCGCCTTTCTAACCTGGGCTCAAGACTAATCCGTCTCCAGTCTCCAACCAACATGCAGGTGATTTGCATGATCTTCCATACAATGCTTCTAAAGGCACCATTTCTATACTAGTTCAATAACTATTATTATTGGAAAACTCAACTAAGTGTAGGTGATCTTCCTAAGATCCTCCAAAGTCAAGTACATAAGTCCTCAATAAAACCTCGAGTAACTTATTGACTATCTCCGTCTACCCATTCATCAGAGGGTTATGCACTGTAATCATCTTGAGCTTGGTACCTAATACATCCTATAGACTCTTCTAGAATTCACTAGTACATAAAGCATCTCTGTCACTAAATATACCGCTAGGAATTTCATGTGGTCTAACTATGTTCTTTATGAAAAACTTAGCTAAAACAGGTGTCGTCCTAGTTGACTTAACTTGAATGAAATGGGCACTCTTGGTCAACCTGTCCACTATGACCCATATAATTTCATTTCCTCTATGTAACCTTGGCAACCTATCTATAAAATCCATGGATATCAAATCCCATTTCCATATTGGTATCTCCAAAGGCTAAAGCAATACACTCTGCTTCCGATGTTCGGTCTTCACTTGTTGACAGTTCGCACGATGCCTAACCCACAAGCCAACATCCGTCTTCATACCTTTCCAGTAAAAGCTTCTCTTTATATCATGATACATCTTGGTTCCTCCAGGATGAGTCGTAAATTTGGATCGATGACATTCCTTAAGAACTTCTTTCCTTAAGTCCTCAACATTCGGAACGTACAACCGTCCCTTCCTTCTCAACCATCCTCTCTGGTCAAGATTAAGATCCTTTAGTTCATTGATCTCCTCCCAACCTCAAGCCTTCTAATCTTCTCGGCCAATAATGGACCCTCTTTCTACTTAGGCGCAATATCTTCGATCAATATTGGTCAAACTTCCAAACAGGACACCATGGCTGTGCATTGACTAGAACTAGTAGTTGAGATTAACTACGCACTACAAGTAATCAAAGTTTCTAGATCCTTCCATCTGCCAACATAGTTAAAACCACATTCTGATGTTTTCTGCTAAGGGCATCCGCTACTTTATTTCCCTTCCCATGTGCATACTCTATACCAAAATCATAAACCGCCAAAAACTCCAGCCACATCTACTATCTCATATTCAACTCCTTCTAAGAGAATAAATATCTTAAGGACTTATGATCTATGTATAGCACAAATATCTACCCTAAGAGATAATGTCTCCATATCTTCAATGCGAAGATCACGCGGCCAACTCCAAATGATGAGTAGGATATCTCAGTTCGTGCGGGCTACGCTGTTGTGAAGCATAGACAATGACTTTACCCTTCTACATGAACATAGCTGTTGATCCAGTTCCGCATGCATCAGTATACACCACCAACCCTTTGTTTCCATCTGGAACCACTAATATAGGCACGCTGGTCAACAAATTATTTAACTTAAGGAATGTTTCCTCATATTTGTTAGACAAGTAAACTTTACATCCTATTTCATTAACTTAGTCGAAGGCGCTACTATTCGCGAGAAATCCTTAAGAATCTCTGGTAATAGCCAAAAAGTCATAAAAAACTTCTACTCTCAGTTACCGTATCTAGTCTCTTCCAATTAATAACAGCTTTGATCTTATCTAGATCGACCGACAAGCCCTTCTTCAAAAACACGTGATCAAGAAACCTAACCTCTTTCTTCCAAAAAATAACATTGGAAAACTTCGCTTTCAGTTGATGCTGCCTCAGCATCTCAAGAACCACTCTAAGATGATTCTCATGCTCTTTTTCATCCTTAGAGTATACTAAAATGTCATCTATGAACAGCAATACGAATCTATCTAAGTATTCTTGGAAACTCGGTTTATCAAATCCATGAAGAAAGATGGCACATCTGACATTACTAACCACTCATACAAACCATACCTAGTCCAAAATGCTGTCAATGGAACACTGTCCTCTGCCTCTCTTAACTAGTGGAAACCTGTCACCAAGCCTAATTGGGAAATACTCTGGCTCCATACAACTAATCAAATAGATCATCTATTCTTGGCAAATGATATTTATTCTTAATCATCTTCACATTCAACTTACGATAGTTGATGCATAGCCTCAACGGCCTATATGGTTTCTTTACGAACACCGCGACCACACCCCAAGTTGAACTGCTTGGTCTAATAAAATTTCTCCCTTCTAGATCCACCAACTGCAACTTCAATTCCTTCATCTCGATCGTTGTCATCCTGCTAGGTGGTCTACTTACAAGTTCAGCTCCTGGCACAAGATCTATTCAAAACTCAATAGCTCGTTTTAGTGGTAATCCTGTAACCGGCTAAAAAACATCTACAAATTCTCTTGCTACTCGAACCTGACCCAACTCTTCTTCTACTTCCATAGCGCTCAACAAAGCATAAGAACACCGCACTGAATCCTCCATTGAGAATATAATTCGGTTATGACTTTCAGGGTGTCTCAGCGATATTTCCTTATCCTGGCAAAATATCCACGCTTCACAATTACCTAACCAATCCATTCCCAAAATGATCCCGAAATCTACAAAATAAAAAACATACAAGTTGCATGCAAACTTATGACCTAAAAAATCAAGTTCTAACTAGTCACATTTAATTCGTAGAGTTGCATACCCTCCTACCGAATTCGCAACCCGTAAGGAAGTAATAAGGTATGTTGGTTCTAAACATAACCTATTAATCAAACACTGAGATATAAATGACCGTGATGCACCATTATTAATTAGTACCCTAACAAGTATACTATGAATGAAAAGTGTACCTTCCATCACAATCTTTCCTTTCTCAGTAGCAGTTTGGCCTAGCAGATGATGGTCCAACAAAAAAGGCCATTCCTTTGTCGGCCGTGATTGGTTCTAGACACCGATTTTTTATAATGCCCTATTTGGTTGAAGTTAAAGTATTTCAGGCCCTTCTTGTCTACGATCTTCTTCCTCTTGACTATTCGACATTCATGAGCATAACGACCCTTCTTATCGCACTTGAAGCAAACCGGATTATCCTTTGCCTTCTTTGCAGCTTCCCCTTTTTGGGTTTCTTTTTTCTTAAAGAACTTCCTCTTATTACCAAGAGAAATCTAGATTTCAATCTGCTTCTCTTTCCCAAAGGTAGCAAGCATCTCCTCATGCTGGATTGCCATTTCCACAACAACATTATAGAGATCGTGAAGATGTAGCAAGGTCGCCCTAGCAATCTCGGGTCTCAACCCCTAAATAAACTTCTCTTCCTTTTGATGATGGCGTTAATGGTAGCATATCCATATCTAGATAATCATCAAACTTCGTGGCATACTCAATCACTGACATCTCGCCTTGCACAAAATCCATGAAATTTCTCAATAATGCCGACTTGGCAACTTCGGACAAAAACCGCTTCTCGAACCTCCTTCGAAATTCTTCCTAATTCAACTCTTCCTCGCAAACTTCGGTAGTAACACTATTCCACTAATGAAGCGCTGCTCCCTGCAAGTGCCTAGAGTCTAGTCTCCTCTTTTGCTTATCGTTTAGTCCTAAGTCAGCAAAGATTCTTTCATAAAGCAACGGCCAATTCTCAACTTGTATAACATCTTCCGTTCCTCAAAACAGCTTTTCGCCAAGACTGATCTAATCTCTGCTAAACTTAGCATAGTTGTTCCCAATTAGAGCTACAGGATTATGTCCTCCAACATTACTAGCTACTCCACGAGCTGCTCCAGCTTGCATCAAATTGACGAAGAACTGATCATCATCCCCATATCTACTGGCGGATTTCCAGCACATACATTGGTCTCTGCATTTTGATTAGCATCTGCCTATTGAACCTGGCCTCTCCTATTGGGTCGAGCATTCACATTTGTTGCGGTGCTTCCTCCACAGAGATTTCCTCTTTCATTTTCTGCCTCCATATCTTCCTTTCTTATAAATCTGCATACGAGCCTTAGTAAGATACAGAAGAACGGTTTAAGAGATAGGGGAATACATACTTTTATATATATCAAATAAAAGTACGTTACTATAGTGTTAACCCAAACCTCGATCTTGTTTTCTAGTTTATTGGATTATGTTTTGAAAAATCTTTTAGGTTTTAGTTTCTTTTTATGTTTTCATAAACCTATGCTTTGATACCAACTTTGCAACATTTTCCACTTGGAGGCCCAAAACTAACGACTACGGATGCTGCAACCATCCATAGTTATTAATTCACGGTGACTAATTGCAGTAATGTTAGATACATTAATACAACAAAACCCATGGATATGAATTTTTTTTAAAACCATTAAAAAAATTCTCATTCCATTTTAATCGTATATAAAATTCATTATATAATCCCAAATTCGAGAACTACAATCAGAGAAAATATATTTATTATAAAATATGCCAAGAGAGACATATGAAGAGGCCCCCATGGATGATCAGAGTCTATACATAGGTAATTAAACGACTTTGCCTTTACATCAAAACACAGCGGAATCAAATAGGATGGAAGTCCTATTAGCTAGCTTGCCTCCTGCACATCTCTGGAAGCTTGTTCGCCCAAAGGAGAACCTAAAAGTCCTCAATTCTCAAATTTCTCAAAATTAATTAAGCATCCGAGAGTTTAAGGGGAAAACATAAACTTTGAGTCAGACAAAAAGCCTGGTATGAATATAACCTACCATTTTGAACCATTTAGATATCCATTGATACGATGCTGCCTAGCGGAATAGGTTTTCCGCTCACTAGCATCTTACTCAAACTTTTTATAATAACCATAGACCATGCACCTGCGTCCACAATGGTTAAAAACATAACAATTTAAAATATCATAATGATATGCAAACAAGCAGTATATTCTAGATTTCCCGTCCCCATTCATATGACTATCTGTCTTGGTTATATTTTTTAGGTTTACTATTAACTTATTAGTTTTCATGCGATGACTAATAACTTGTTCAAAGCTTGTGGACTATCTATCCAGTCTCATAATTTTCATGGGATGACTAATAACCTTTTAGTTTTCATGGGATGACTAATAACCTTTCTAAACTCTTATGGACTATCTGTTCAATTTCATAGTTTTCATGGGATCACTAAGAACCTATTGACCCTTGCAAATAACTTCATTCAATTATTTAATGGATTCTCCTTGAACCTATTGGTATCTCTAGTAACTTCTTTAATAACATATTTTTCATGAGTTGACCATAAACCAATCGACATCTATCAATAACTTTCTCTGGACATAGTTTTCACGGGATCACTAAGAACTAATTGGCACATGCCAATAACTTTTTCCAAACATAGTTTTCATGGGTTTACTGTAACAATACTAATTTTTATTAACATTTTTCAGGAAATTTAATTAGTTAAATTAAATAGATTATTGTAAAGAATAGAGTGGTTAAGGGATTGAAATTTGTGTAATTAAGAGGTAACCATGCCTTGTTAAACTAATGAATTAAAGGAAGTTTAAAATGAAATAAGTATGGGTAGTTAATAAGGGCATAAATGGAATATGTGACGCCCCACCTCTATACCCACGCTAGCCAAGAACATTACAGTGAATGCTGTCAACTAGCACGGAGAATAAGGCTGTTGAGGAGCGACCATCTGTATAATTGCTTTGTGCGAGTACCGATATACCGGATAAAAATATAACTTTTCATCTCAAGAGGAAATCCGACATACTGACGCAGACTCAAAGCTACTACACAGTGGCTATAAAGGTCTTCGGAAACAAATATAGAAATAACATAACACAAATCAGTCACAGACAATTCATATCACAAAGGAGGAAATAGATATGAATATTACACATGAAAGTGTATATCAGAGTAGTGGTCTAAAAAGATCCACGATAATACAAAAGAATAGCAACACGTGCTATACAAAAGAATAAGTATACATCATAGAGTCTGTATCTCAAATGTATACAACAAAAGACTACTAAACTAACGTAGTTAACCAAAAGTCGGGATGATAGTCCGATAAGGAGTCAAGCAGAAGCACCTGTAACATCTCGGTCTGACCCGAGTATTATTTAAGAAGAAAATAATAAACGGACCAGTCTAGCTATAAATATCAGATGAAACGATATAGAATAGGAGATATGACTAAACGTATAATAATCATAATGCCAAGCTGTGATAAATAAGTAATTGAAAAACCAATAAGAGATTAATCAATATCGCAAGGATCTTCTCAAAGATAAAAAGGAATGTCATACTTCTAATTTCATTCACCAAGCCACAATAAATGACATACATATCAATGCCAATCGTAAAAGTTGGTGAAACATAAATTCCAGAATTCAACACACGAAATCCAGAAATCACAATCAAAGGGAACAACGACGTCGTACAACGAGACATCCGATGAACCAAATCACAATCAAAGGGAACAACGACGTCGTACAACGAGACATCCGATGAACCAAATCACAATCAAAGGAAACAACGACGTCGTACAGCGAGACATCCGATGAACCAAATCACAATCAAAGGGAACAACGACGCCGTACAGCGTGACATCCGATGAACCAAATCACAATCAAAGGGAACAACGACGTCGTACAGCGAGACATCCGATGAACCAAATCACAATCAAAGGGAACAACGACGTCGTACAGCGTGACATCCGATGAACCAAATCACAATCAAAGGGAACAACGACGTCGTACAACGAGACATCCGATGAACCAAATCACAATCAAAGGGAACAACGACGTCGTACAGCGAGACATCCGATGAACCAGATCACCATAAAAGAACATCACACAATGCTAGTCTAAAACATAAAAATGATCGTCATGATCACAGAGAAGTGTCAATTACAGTAAGCTAGTAAATATATGAGCTTAGCTTCATGTCCCATAACCACTAGCTTAACTTAAATATTTACGAACAAATTGTATATCTCCACTAGAAAATTGTCACAAGAGTTTCAATCGAACAAGTCCAAGAATTAACCGACGAAGTAAACACAAGCGTTTCATACCACTTGTTTTACTAAGCCGTTTACTTAGATTTCTCATACGAGTGAGGTAAAGGTTTGTATATACTAATAGATTGGAAAACTGTTTTATAAACGAATTTGGTATTAAAATAGAGTTGAAATCATTTGAAGAAAGAGTTTTGATATTTACTACTAGTATAGAAAACCTTTATATTTTTAAAGTGACAAATCACAAAGAAGATTGTAAGAACAACCAATTACAAAATTCACATTCGAAGACGTGAATAAAATACAAAGAAATCGATATCAAATCCATAGAAATGGATATTTCCAAAAAGATCCATAAAAAGAAGTCGTCAAAGTCGATAATAAGTGATAACGATTAATAGGATCGCTAAAATCGATAAACATTGGAAATTCACACAAAACAGCCTGAATAGACAAAAATAAACATTTCCAGACGTCTGATTTGGAATCCAGACGTCTGGATTTGTTCTCTGGAAATAACCCAGAGAACACTCAGACGTCTGAAACCTCAAGTCAGACGTCTGAGACCTATCCAGACGTCTGGATTGATGGTTCAGACGTCTGAAAATAGTCTCTGGCTTTTTTTAATAATATGCGTGCATACATTTTTCTCCAGGTTGCAAAACCAGACGTCTGGCATTGGTCTCCAGACGTTTGAAAACCTGGTAAGGGCAACAATTTGCCTAGGCCAAAGTGGCCAAAACGTATCGGGAGCGATCGGACGAGCAACGACGACTAAGGATTTATGCCTAGCGACAACCCAGTCTTATAGGCTCTCCGAAACACCTCTTAAAGCATGATCAAACATCAAAGTTATGATTTTTAGAGAATTGGCTTCAAACACCAACAATGGAAATATTCACAAAACCAATCCAAATCAAAAGCAATTTCACATGAATAAATGTTAGGGATTCATACCTAACAACAAAGATAGATATAGACATAGATGTGAGATAAAAATCTCACCTTTGCACTAAAATTTATGAAGAAGATGCTATGAAGCAATGGCAAGAACAAGCACACTTCAATCTCAACACTAAAAGCTTGAATCTAAGCTTAAAACAAGAACATTCCCTAAGTTAGGTTTAGGAAATTTCTGAAATTGGAAGGAGAATGAGTTGGAGAAGATGAAGAGAAGCTTACCAATGGGTTTCTCTTGAGTTTGGAGCTAGGAGATGGATTTGCTAATGGAAACTATGGCTTAGGATTTCCTAATTCTTTTTTCTCTTCCACCATTGTTGAAAGCTTGAAGAGTTAGGAATTAGAAATGAAGTAATGGAGAGTTGGAGTGGGTTGGGACTGAGTTAGTAAGTGGTTAATTGGCTCAGCCCAAACCAAAGCCCTAAGTAAAAAGCGGCAAAAATCAACTTTCTCCAAAGATATCGAAGCTTATACTCAAAAAGGTCGCAAACGGCATTTTGAACTCAATGGAGGCGGTCTCGAGTTCTAATTCGACCGTATGCAAAAGTAGGTTTTCGGACTAAAATCCGACTAACGATAAAATATTTAAATAAAATATTTAAATATAAAAATCGATAAATATGCGGGTTGTTACAGAATATGTCATATCCTAATATCCTAAACCTTTCATACCACCTTCATTTTACAAACTCACATACTAAAATATTAAACCTAAGAGGCCAGCTACCATTAAGGGGAAACAAGAAGAAGATAAGAAAAATCAAGGGGAAGAAGCTTAATCAACTTAATCCAAGACAAAATCTCAACACCTTAATAACAAAGCTAAAGGTGAGTAATAAGTCACATCTCATATTTTGATGATTTTCATTCCTAGAATCAAATCTGAAAGTTTTTGCAAGTGTATTGCCATGTTTTGAATTATGTTATATATATGCTTGTTGATGAATTATGCTTATTCATATTGGTTTTATGATATTTTTTGGGTTGAAAACCTATCAAATTACATCCAATTGCCTTGCGAATTTTATATAAGGTCAGAAAAGATATTTTGAAAATGGCTTTCAAGTTTCATAATTTTCTAAGTTATTGTGGAATTAATATTAATCTTCTAGTGAAGAAAAAGTTATTTGGGTTTAAAATTTATTTTGGAAATTATGTGTATGGTTTGGGTCTGAAGTTTAAATATGTTAGAAAACATATTAAAAGAGAATCAAGTGAATTTTTATAGAATTTTTCTAAGTGTTTTAATAAATATATAAAATTATTTAAGGTACGAGACTTAAATGTTTAATATGTTTTTAAAAGGAGAAGGGGCTATTTGCAATTGTTTAAAATATTAATCTCTGAAATTCAATAGCACCTTTTATAAAGGATTTTTAAAAGTTAAGGCAACCAATTATAAGAAGACAAATAAGCAGGTTAGTTGAAAAGAATTACCTTTTAAGTTAAAAATCAGATTTTATGAGATTCTGATGCTTCGCTATCTTCGCTAGCCACTTTTTTGCTTAATCCTCCACCTCCAACCTTGGTCGAAACCAATACACATGGTATCTCAATCCTTAGTACATAGTGGATTGAAGATAGGCGAAAGGTATAGAGTCGAAACAAGGGGTTCCGATCGGGTCGAAGCCCTTGCTTTGCTTTCTAAAGAAAATGCGTCTGCTTTGCTTTCGAAAGAAATTGTTTCAAATAAGATAGCTTTCGACTTGGTAAATGGTTTTAAAGAAAGAATTCTTTCTAATGAGGTTATGCCTTTGTTTTAAGTACATGCTTTCGAAGGGGTTGAAACCCCTAACTGTCGCCTTTTTCCTTCCGACTCAGATTGGTTTCGAAATGGCTCCTTTGTTTTTAAAATTAAAGCCGCCTCTCCATTGCTTTCGGAGGGATTGGTTTTGGCACCATCCACTTCTTTTACTTAGGAAATTGCTTTCGAAAGAGTTACTTTCAACTTAGTTGTTTTAAGAACCTTTTGATGTTTTGAAAGTTGGTTTCGAAAGGTTTTGGAAGGAATGGTTTCGAAAGGTTTTCTACATATTTTAACTTAAACCCAATACTTTCGAAAGGTTTGTTTTAACTAGTATACTTTAGTGCTTTCGAAAGGTAATAAGTCAAGGTTTCGGAGGGAAGGTTCCCATTATTTTCGAAAGCAGTATTTTAAAAATTTTTACCTTAATGTTTAAATGGAAGGTTTCCAATGGTTTCAAAAGGCATATTTAAAGTGATTTAAAAAGGGATGTCAAAGGTTTCTGAAGCTTTCGAAAGATATGATTTTACTGTTTTCGAAAGGACCAATGTCAATAGTTTCGATAGTTATGTTTGTCCTTTAGGCCCAAAGTTATAAAGTAATGTAGTTTACTTATATAGAAAGAGGTACTTTCAAAAGTTTCAAAAGGGGCACTTTTAATGGTTTCGAAGAGAATTGTAAAGGTTTAAACAAAGGTTTTCGAATATTTTCATCAACAATATTTTGGGTAAAGCTTATGTCATGGCAAAGAGTTTCGAGTAAAGCAATAGTATGTTTTCCTTGTTTAAATATGATTAAAGGGAATTAAATAAATTTAATGTTTTAAAGGGATTAAATCATTTAGAAAGGTTGTCAAGGAAAATTTAACGGGTTGTTAACCCTAAGAAAACAACTCAGACTTGAAGACTAGATGAGACTGGTGTAGGGTCGTGCCCTACTAATTAACATTAGCCCCTAGCTAATTTAGTCCACAATTTCCAGTGTGTAAAGTTTAGTCACAAGTATGACTTAAATGATGGTTACACACAGAAAGGAATATATGTACAGAGATAGGTTATTGGCGAACCTGGAAAACCATTAGGATCAGGTGAACCTTAGAGAAGTAAGATAAGGACAAAACCTGTTGAAGTATGTCTAATAGGTGTTAGATAATTTGTTTATTTATTATGGTAGGCCTAAGGTTAGTAGTCAGCCAAACAAAACCGTAGTTTTTCGGACATATGATCCATTTATTACCTGTTTTGAGCACATATGATATTACTATTATTGATATAATTAGTTTAATAAACCAATTTGGTTGCTGGATTTTGATTTGCAAAAAGATATGTTTTGAAAGGATATTAGTAAGGGGGAACCCATTTTGCTAAGCGGCGTGGTCTCACTTAATATCAGCAAACTGAGATGTTATAGTATTATTCACACCACACTTTATGTTTGACTCAAATTTTAAGTTTTCCCCTTAAACTCTCGGGTGCTCAGAACTGATTTGAGTAGATTGAAAGTTTGAGTTTATAAGTTTAGTAGGTGAACGAATAAAGCTTCCGGAGATGAGCAGGTGGCCGACGGGTACCTATTTAGGAGTTGCTGTTTTGTTTTATTCCGCTTCTGTTGTTAAGTCAATTATGACTATATAGTACTCTTGTCAACTAAGGGGGCATATTCATATGTCGCTCTTGGTGTATTTATGTAATAATAATATTTGAACTAAACTTGGGAAATGATTATGGGATTATGCAATTGGTATGGAACATGTTTCGAGAAATGTAATCAGAAATGTTGTTTTTGAAATCTTTGATTTTGTTTCATATTCATATGACTCTGATATTATGGAAGGATTACAGTATTTTATCACCAGAAGTTAATACTATAGATGACTGCAGCATCTATGGCGCTTAACTTTCGGCCTTCAGATACGTGGTGTTACAACTTGGTATCATAGTATAGGTTTATGAGTAATTTTAACTTTAAAGTGATTTTGAAAACATAATCCTAAGGAATTAGAGTAAGATTAGGATGTGGGATAATGCTATAGTAATGTACTTGTATTTGTTATGTATAACTATATGCTTTATCTCTAGTCTTCCATCTCTATTAGGCTATTCTTCTATATCTTGCGAGGACTCGAATGAAGATATGGATGCAAGAAGAGGAAGAGTTAACCTTGGTAGGGAAAGCAACAATACAAATGGAAATGCTAGACCAAATAAGAGGAGGAACCAAGGTTAGGCACAAGCTGAAAATTGTGGGTGTTGGGGTCTCGCAAGAAGACATGGGAGCAATATATCAATTTTTCATGAATGTGATGCAAGCGGGAATTGATGCTGGAGTAGTTGGAGGAAATACTAAAGGTGGAAGCCCAGAAGCTCCGGTGGTGAATGACTATTCCATTTTGAGTAGAGATTAATCTCGGCTAGGAGGAAAGCCATTCATTGGCACTGATGATGCAAATCCGATAGGAGGGTATGTGACACCTGGGATGACATGTGACCAGTTTGAGTTTGAATTATTAGGTCATTCCTTTGTTTGTAGTTTGCATGTGTTTGATTTTATGGGATACAAAATTATTTTTGGTATGGATTGATTAAGTAAATATAATGCTAGAATATTTTGCCCAGATAGGAAAATATCACCTAGACACTCTAATTGTAGTGACCAGATAGTATATTTCATAGAAAACCCTTGTTTTGAGGTTAATGCTTTGTTGGGTGTTGTGGAGGGAGAAGAGAGCTGTCGGGTTTTCATGGTTAGAAAATTCGTAGATGTCTTTGAACCCATGGTTGGATTGCTACCAAAACATGCCATTGAGTTTCGAATAAACCATGTACCTAGAGTAGAACCAGTGAGTAGACTGCCAAGCAAATGATACCTACTGAGATGAGAGAGCTAAAGGTGCAGTTAGTGGATCTAGAAGGCATGAATTTTATTGGACCAAGCAGCTTGCCTGGGGGAGTAGCCATAGTGTTTGCGAAGCAAGCGGATGGATCATTAAGGTTATGTATCGATTATCGTAAGTTGAACGGAAAGTCGATAAAGAATCAATATCCACTACCTAGAATTTATGATTTGTTCGACCAGTTGAATGGAGCTAAAGTATTCTCCAGTTGGATATGGTGCCAGGGTTCCATCAGCTTAGAGTGGCAGAGGAAAGTATTCCTTTGACGATGTTTAGAACCAGATATGGATCGTACGAATGGTTAATGATGCCGTTCGAACTAACTAACGCGCCAGCATTCTTTGTGGATTTGATGAACCAAGTTTTCTAAGAGCACTTGGATAGGTTCATATTGGTTTTTCTAAATGATATTTTGATATACTCTAAGGATGAAAATGATCATGAAGTTTATCTTAGAGTAGTGCTTGATACGCCGAGGCAGCTTCAGCGGGAGGCGAAGTTTTTGAAGTATCATTTCTGGAAGAAGGAAGTGAAGTTTCTTGGTCATGTAGTCTCAAAAAAAGGATTGTTAGTAGATCCAGTGAAGATCAAAGCAACGAATAATTGGAAGAGACATGAGACACTAACCGAGATAAAGAGTTTTCTTAGATTAGCTGGTTATTATTGGAGATTCACTAAAAAATTTTCATGGATAGCAACATCGATGACCAAGCTAACATGAAAGGATGTGAAGTTTATTTGGATCGATAAATGTGAGGAAGCATTCCAGAGACTGAAGCACTTAGTGACTAATGCAACTGTGGTATTTGTTCTAGAAGGGAATCAAGATTAAGTTGTGTACATGGATGCATGTGGGACGGGGTTAGGAGCTGTGATAATGCAGGGAGGTAAAGTGTTTACCTATGCTTCTTGACAGCTTAGACCGCATGAGATTAGATACCCAACCCATGATCTGGAGTCATCTGTGGTGATTTTTGCATTGAAGGTGTGGAGACATTACCTTTTGGGAGAGGTTTGAGTTGTATATAGATCATAAGTTACTAAAATATTTATTCTCTTAGAAGGAGCTGAATATGAGACAATAGAGGTGGTTAGAGTTTTTAGCCACTTATGGTTTTGGTATTGAGTATACATCAGGGAAAGGCAACAAGGTTGCAGATGCACTTAGCAAAAAACATCAGAATGCAGTGTTGGCAATGGTAGCTGAGCGGAAAGACTTGGAAGCATTAACTACATGTGGAGGACAGTGGAAATCTAAGAGTAGTTCTAGTACAGAAGCTGCTGTGTTGTCATGTTTAGAGGTTCAATAAATGATGATAAAAAAGATTGCACTAAGCAAGAAGAGTATCCAGTATTGGTTGAATGGATCCAAAAGATGAGGAATGGAATAGAGAGCGATGACTTGAAAGATTTCAGCCTTGACCAGAATGGGTGGCTGAGAATGAAAGGGAGACCGTGCATTCCGAATATTGGAAGCATTAGGAAGGAAGCTCTAGAGGAATGCCATCGTTCGAAGTCCACTATTCACTCAAGAGGAACTAAGATTTATCAGGATATAAAGAGAAGTTTCTTCCTGGAAGGTATGAAAAGAGATTTAGGCTTATGGGTGAAGCAGTGTTTGAACTGTCAATAGGTAAAAGTCGAACATCTTAAACCGAGTGGATTACTTCAGCCTTTAGATGTTCCAGTATGGAAATAGGATTTTATCTTGATGGATTTTATTGACAGGATGCCAAGGTCGAATTGAGAAAATGAAAGTATATGGCTTATAGTGGAAAGATTGACCAAGAATGCCCATTTCATTTCAGGTAAGTCAACAAGGAAACGTCTGTTTTAGCTAAGTTATTTATGAAGAATGTAGTTAGACTGCACGGAATTCCTAGTAGTTTCATAAGTGATAGAGATTCATTATTCACCAGCGAGTTCTAGAAGAGTCTATAGGAGACTTTAGGGACCAAGCTTAAGACGAGTACTGCATATCACCCTCAAAACGATGGGAAGACAGAGAGAGTCTATAAGGTACTCGAGGATTTGTTATGAGCTTGTGTACTAGATTTCGAGGGATCGTGGAAAGACCATCTACACTTAATTGAATTTTTATGTAACAATATTTATCAGACTAGTATAGGGATGACACCATTTGAAGCTTTATATGGAAGGCCATGCAAATCTCCCATTTGTTGGTTGGAGACCAAGGATAGGTTGGTCTTTGGTCCAGATTTGGTTAGAGAAGTTGCAGAAAAGATTGAACTCATTCGAGCTAGAATGAAGGATACTCAATCTAGACAGAAGAGTTTGCTGATAAGAGATGGAAAGACTTGGAGTTCTCAGTTGGAGATCATGTTTTCGTCAAGTTATCATCGATGAAAGGTAGATCAGATTTGGAAAATCAGGGAAGTTGGCACCGAGATTCGTTGGACCATTTCCTATTGTTGAAAGGATCGGGAAACTCACATATAGAGTAGAGTTACGAATAGTTTGGCAGGAGTCCACGATGTTTTTCATGTTTCTCATCTAAGGAAGTGTATTCGAGATCCAGAGACTACTATATCATCGATAGTGGCTTAGCAGTGGAACCGAATTTGACTATAGTAAGAAAGCCATTTTGTATAGTCACAAGAGATGAGAAGGGGCTAAGGAACAAGATAGTTAAATTAGGCAGAATCCAGTGGAGTGATGATGTGAGAGACTATACTTGGGAAACTAAGAGCAGGATTTGAGGTACTTATCCTGGCTTGTTTCATGGTATGTTTTACCTTTTTGATTGATTTGATGTGTACCTTATCGTAATTTCGAGGACGAAATTCTTTAAGGATAGGAATCTATAACACCCCTAGCTTTTATTAACATTATTATGGAGATTTAATAATTAAATCAAATAAACAGAGTGGTTAAGGGATTTAGAATTGCGTAATTAAGAGATAGCCATGCCTAGTTAAACTAACAAATTAAAGTAAGTTTAAAATGAAACAAGTAAGGGTAGTTGATAAGGGCATAAAAGGAATAAGTCATATTCTAATAACCTGGACCCCTCATGCCACCTTCATTTTACAAACTCATAGACTAAAATACTAAACCTGAATGGCAAGCCACCATTAAGGGTAAACAAGAAGATGATAAGAAAAATCAAGGGGAAGAAGCTTAATCAACTTAATCCAAGATCAAGTCTAAACAACTTAATAACAAAGCTAAAGGCAAGTAATATGTTACATTTCATATTTTGATGACTTCGATTTCTAGAATCAGATTTAAAAGTTTTTACAAGTGTATTGCTATGTTTTGAATGACGTTATATACAAATATATGCTTGTTGATGAATTATGCTTATTAATATTGATTTTATGATATGTTTTGGATTAAAAAACTTATCTAATTACAACCAATTGCCTTGCGAATTTTATATAAGGTCAGAAATGATATTTTGGAAATAGGTTTCAAGTTTCATAATTTTCTGAATTATTGTGGAATTAATATTAATTTTCTAGTGAAGAAAAAGGTTATTTGGGTTTAAAATTTATTTTGGCAATTACGTATATGATTTGGGTCTAAAATTTAAATATGTTAGAAAATATGTTGAAAAAGAATTATGTGAATTTTTATAGAATTTTCCTAAATGTTTTAATAAATATATAAATTTGTTTAAGGTATGGGATTTAAATGTTTTATATGTTTATAAAAGCAGAAGGAGCTATTTGCAAGTGTTTTAAAATGTTAATCTCTTAAATTCAATAGCACCTTTTAGAAAAGAATTTGAAAAGTTAAGGCAACTAATTATAAGATGACAAATAAGCAGGTTAGTTTAAAATAATTATCTTTTTAAGTTAAAAATCGTATTTTATGAGGTTCCGATGCTTCACTATCTCTAGTGACCACCTTTCGACTTAATACCTTCGCCGCCAACCTTGGTTGAAACCAATACATATGGTATCACAAGCCTTGGAATGTAGTGGATTGAAGATGGGCGAAAGATATAGGGTTGAAACAAGGGGTTCCCACGGGGTCGAATCCCTTGCTTTTCTTTCTAAAGAAAATGCACCTGCTTTGCTTTCGAAAGGAATGGTTTTGAATAAGATAGCTTTCGACTTGGTCAATGGTTTTAAAGAAAGAAGGCTTTCGAATGAGGTTGTGCCTTTGTTTAAGTACATGCTTTCGATGGGGTTGAAACCCTTAACTGCCGCCTTTTTCCTTTCAGCCAGATTGGTTTCGAATGATTCCCTTTTTTTAAAATTAGACCGTCTCTCCAATGCTTTAGAAGGGATTGGTTTTGATACCATCAACTTCTTTTACTTAGGAAATTCCTTTCGAAAGAGTTGCTTTCGACTTAGTTGTTTTAAGACCCTTTTGATGTTTCAAAAGTTGAACCCAAAGGTTTCGAAAAGAATGGTTTCGTAAGGTTTTCCACATGTTTTAGCTTGAACCCAAAGCTTTCAAAAGGTTTGTATTAAGCGGTATACATTAGTGCTTTTGAAAGGTAATAAGTAAAGGTTTTTAAGGGGAGGTTCCCAGCATTTTCAGAAGGTATGTATGTAAGGTTTCGAAGGGGTGATTCCCTAGTGTTTTCAAAAAGTTTACCTTAATCTTTAAACGGAAGGTTTCCACTGGTTTCGAAAGGCATATTTAAAGTGGTTTAAAAAGAGGATGTCAAAGGTTTCTGAAGCTATCGAAAGAGATGACTCAAAAGTTTTCGAAAGGACTAATGTCAATAGTTTCGATAGGTATGTTTGGCCTTTAGGCCTAAAGTTTTAAAGTAGTTTACTTGTATAGAAAGGGGGTACTTTCAATGGTTCCGAAAGAGAATTTTTTAAAGGTTTAAACAAAGGTTTTGAATGTTTTCATCAATAATGTTTTGAGTAAAGCATATATCATGACAAAGAGTTCTGAGTAAAGAAATAATATGTTTTCCTTGTTTAAATATGATTTAAAGGGACTAAATTAATTTAATGGTTTAAAGGGATCAAATCATTTCGAAAATGTTTTCAAGGAAAATTTAAAGGGTAGTTAACCCAAAGAAAATGACACATATTAGAAGACCAGATAGGATTGGTGTAGGGTCGCGTCCTACTCATTAGTTATTAGCCCTTGGCTAATTTAGTCCGAAATTCCAGTGTTTAAGGCTTAGTCATAGGCAAGACTTAAATAACAGTTACATGTAGAAAGGAATATATGTATAGAGATAGGTTATTGGTTAGCCCGAAAAACCATTAGAATTAGGTGACCCTTGTAGAAGTAAGATAAGGACAGGTCGTCCAGAATTTTGTCTAACATGCGTTAGATAATTTATTTAGTTTTTCTAGTAGGACCGAGTTAGCCAAAGGTTAGTAGTTAGCCAAACAAAACTATAGTTTTTCGGACAGATGGGCCATTTATTGCCTATGTTGAGCATATATAATTTTGCTATTACTGATATAATCAGTTTGATTAACCAGTTTGGTTGTAGGATTTTTTTTGCAAAAAATATATGTTTTGAAAGGATATTAGTGAGAGAAAACCGGTTCCACTAAGTGGCGTGGTCTCACTTAATATCACTAAACCAATATGTAACGTTGTTATTCACACCAAGCATTGTGTTTGACTTGAAGTTATGTTTCCCCTTTAAACTCTAGGGTGCTTAAAATTAATTTGAGTAGATTGAGAGTTTGAGTTTACAGGTTTAGTAGGTGAACGAATAAAGATTTCAAAGACGAGCAGGTGCCTGATGGATAGCTATTTAGGAGCTGCTGTTTTGTTTTATTCCTCTGTGTTGTATTAAGTTAATTATGACTATATAGTACTCTGGTCAACCAAAGTGGCATCTTCATATGTTGCTCTTGGCGTAGTTATGTAATAATAATATCTGATTTGAACCTGGGAAACGATTATGGGATTATGTAATTGGATATGAAACATGTTTTGAAAAATGTAATCAGAAATGTAGTTTTTGAAATCTGTGATTTTGTTTCATATTCATGTAACTCTGATATTATGGATACCATTAGCATTACCGCATTTTGTCACTGGAAGTTAATACTATAGATGACTGCAGCATCTATAGCACTTAGCTTTTGGCCTCCAGATACGGGTTGTTACATTTACTATGAACATGTCTAAACTTACAACTTCTTTGATCAATCTTTGGGCATCCTATATTCTTGTCTACCTGACCTTCTGGATGAAACTCTACTTATACTAGAGTTAACTCAATTTATATTTTCTATTAGGTCAACCTAACTGGTTATTCTTCCCTTACTCCCCAAAATATAGTTATGGGTCCATTATATGATGAATATGTTATAGAAAAAGCATATACAATATCTGATCAATACATAATAATACCAACATTTATGGTTCAGTATCCTTGAATCATTTTCACATAAAACATGACTAATCCCTTTAACCTATTATTTTTATCAAGGAAAGCTTATTTAAAAACTCAAAAATTAAAGTAATTACACAGCTCTTTTATATTGCTATGGGTATTCTTTTTAAAATGATATCGGGTTCTTTATTTTGTAAACTAAGACTTACGAAACTTAGATCTTTACTTTCAAAACACTAGAATAACTCTTTCAAAAGCATTCAAATCTTTTTTTCAATACATCAAACATTCCTTTCGAAAGTATTAAAGCATATCTTTCCTTCTTATAGAAGCATAGTTTCGAAACCATTTGAAAGCACCTCTTTCGAAACCAATGGGTTTAATCTCAAATATAACTTTTGGATCAAGGTGACTGCAGGCAAAAGTACACCTTTCAAAACCATTAACCTTCAAGTAAAAGAGTTTAGGGATAACAGAAGGCTTCGGAACCATCCTTACGAAAGCTTTAATCTTTTAAGTAAAATAATTAGAAGGATAGCTTCAAACCTTTGATTTAAATAGCTATTGGATCCCTTTTGAAAGCATTGGGAAGCGCCTTACATATTTATAAACAGAAGCGGACCTTTCAAACTCATTTAAAAATTCAACCTATTCGAAACGTATGAAGATAGCAACATGGTTTCGAATTAGTTCAATACTACCCTTTCTAAAGCTTCTCCTTAAAATATATTATACGAAAACCCATTTGAAAGATACCCATGGACAAAAAGGTGACAAACCCTTCGATATCTATATAAAGGTAATTCAAACCATTTGAAAGCAATCATTAAAAACAAGGCAATCGCCAACTCTTTGAAAGCAGAACAAAGACCTTCGAAAGCTATTTAAAATGGCTTCGACCCCTTTGAAAGCTTGGTTCAACTCTATACCTTTTGCTTTTCTCCAATCCACTATATACCAAAGCATTGATACCATATGTATTGATATCGACTTGGTTGGGGGTAGAGGCATGTGGTCGAAGGGTAGCAAACAGAAGTGGCGAATCAATAACTCTACACAAAACTGTTTATTTTCTTTTTAAGTAAATGCTTTTCGACTAACTTGCCTATTTAAAGAAATACAAATAATTGCCACAAACTTTACCAAAAATATTTTTTAAAAGATTGCTAAATTCATCTAGAATTAATTAAAAATAATTAAAGAAGAAGCCCTTCCCTTTAACAAAACAATTAAAATTTTTAAGTCCTCCAGCTTAATTAATTTAATTTCCATAGTAAACTACTTAGGAAAAATTCCCAAAAATCATCAAAAATCATTTTCAATATGTTGTCTAATATATATAAATTTCAGACCTAAAATCCTTTATATAATAGCCGAAATAAATTTAAATATTTATTTGTTCTTCCAAATTTTCGTAATAAATTATCCATAGCTTCGATAATTATGAAAATTTATACCCATCTCTAAAATAAGGTTTTACATAATATATTAAATTCTCATGGCACTTGAAACCCATTTTTCATGATTTTTTTCCTTAAAATCAGATCAAATATTTCCAAACATACTTGATTAAATCAAACATATCATATAATTAAAGCATATCATCATTTAAATTATCAAAATGGATTTAACATAAAACCTGAAATCCAATGCTCTTTAAAGATTAAAATGAGATGGTTTTGATGATTATTCACCTTGCTTTGGATAAAGAACTTGAGATTTGATCTTGATTAATTCTCCTTGCTTGATTCCTTAGCTTTTATTTGTTTTTACTCCTTTTTCCCTAGGTTATGGCCGGCTTGAGCTCTTTGGTTTTATGTTTTAGATATATGAACTTGTGAAATTACCCTTGCCTTATTCTCTTATTAGTTAAATTGTACGACCATTTCTATAAACACGTTCTTTTAATCTTACTTAGTTAAGCACGACCTCTATTTAAATTTTCAAATCTCAATCCCCTTATCTCCTAAAGAATGTTATTTAAAATTATGGGTGTTACAGATCGTTTGTTTTCTTCTATCTTCTATCTTCTTTCTTTCCCCCAACGATCGGTCTTTCCGGCACTTTAACGCTTGGCATGCAATACAATGGATGTATTAGTGTCAATTTTCGAGGGTTGAAAATTCTCGTTCACTACGCTTAGTTAACGAAAGTCAAAGATACTCGGGTAAGAGGTTGAAATCTTGGGTAAGGTTGCTAGTTGTTATGTTCAAAAGCAGTTAAGTATGCAAATAGGTAATTGTTCATGTACTGAGTTATAAAGTCATATCAGATTTGACCTAATTATTAATTAAAGTCCCAATATCAATCCTTTTAATTATGCTTAAGAAAAAATGAAAATGAGAGAAAAGTATAATTCGAAAAATCTCCCTCTTTTAGTATTTATAGAGAATTTGGGCCCATAAATCTTTGACTGTGACATTCATAGGAAACTAATAGTAAAATTTTTACTGTCGTGGCACATTATTGCTTTGACACATGGCATAACTCCTTTCCAATATCTTTATAATGATGTGGCCTTACTAGACTAATTAGGACTCGCTGCGTGGCTAGATAGAGCGTTGGCTTTTAGTAGTTTTCTCAACATGCAATGGTACTTTCCTCAACCTGCGATAGCTTATCTTCATCAACCTATAATAGCTCTATTCCTTCAACTTGCAATGACATGTTTTCCTCAATCTGTGGTAGCTTGTTCTCATCAACTTGTGATGGGTTATAGGTCAACTTAGTTTTTTAGCTCAATTTGCGATAGCCTTAATGCCTTCAACATACGATAGCTTTTGTCTTTTCAACTTGCGGTAGCCTCTATCAACTTGAGATAGCTTCTTATTGCTTCAACATGTGACGACCTTTGTCAACTTGTGATAGCTTCTCTTTACTTTAACATGTGATAGCCTCTATCAACTTGCAATAACTTTCTTCGTCACTCGTCAATAGCTCGAAATTTCGGGTGTAACATTTTCCCCGCCCTTTAGAAAAGTATTTTATAATCTCGTATAAGCATAAATACGTTGGCTTCTTCTAAATCAAATTCCTTGTATTCCTCAAGTACATCATCTCACCTGTGAAGTTTTTTCCTATTATAAATTGATGGCTAGCTCACTTGCCTTCTTCCCTTATAAATATTCTTCTTCCTCCCTCTTTCATTTTTTTCTAGTTAGCTTTAGAAATGGTTTAAGTTTAACCAATTTTAGAAAAATTCAATTCTTAAATTTAGTTTCTTAAAGTAATCAGTTTCTTAAAGTAATCAATTTCTTTCGTTACCATTATTTACGAATTTTCAGTTTTGATTTCTTGTCTTTCATCAATTAAAATTTTTTGAGTGCTAATTGATTTTAACTGATTGAATGAGTTTTAATGAAGTTTCTATGTAATTTAAATTTTGATATTTAATTGTTAATTAGAAATATTTGTTGGTAGGTTTTGAGCCTTAAGACTTAATATCCACTTTATTTTTGGTATGTTACACTGTAATCTTTAATTTTTTTTAACATGCCACGATTATTAGTTAAACAAATGACTTCAACATATGTTATCACCATGCATAATATTATGATATGTTATCATAAGATAATTCAATAGTTCATCTTGCGATAGCTCCTACTATCTCAATATGCGATAAATCATTAGTTCAATATGCGATATCTACATTTGACATTAACGTGCAATGGTTTGTTGGCTTAACATGTGATATTAATATGTGGTATCATCGTAAGATAGTTTAATTACTCATCATGCAATAGCTCCTATTATTCCAATACATAATAACTCATTAGTTCAATATGCGATATCAACATGCGGTAGTTTGTTAATTCAACAAGCGATTCTAATATGCGATATCATCATACGATAGTTTCATAACTCATTATGTGATAGCTCTTGTTATCCTAATATGCGATAACTCGTTAGTTCAGCTTATGATATCAACATGTGACATCAACATGTGACATCAACTAGCGATGGTTTAACAATGTATTTTATGATAAATGTAGGAAATGCGGATTATGGATCTTAAGGCAGAATTAACACTAGAGGAGGGGGGTGAATAATGTTTAATTTATTTTATGAATGTTTTCAAATTAAACCCAAATAGATGCAATTCACAAACACAAAGACCACAGAACTAGACACAGATACAAAGAGTAAATAAAAGCAGTAAAGGAAAGAACATACAGGAATTTTATACTGGTTTGGAGTTGCCCTACATCTAGTCCCACACAATTTCTTATGCAGATTTTTCTTTTCAAATATAACATCGACATTAAAACCTTGATTTCAAGGCCACGAGATACACCCTCCTATCTCCGAGTCTAGGGCAAACTCTCTTGATTTAACCAGGCTACAAGATCACCTAATTGATTTACATGCTATAATCACACCCAATTGATTTACGGGACACAATCATACCGTTTCTGTTGAATATGCGCTTATATGATTTTTGTTTGATGATAATAAACATATATACATTTGTTTAAATGTATTTGATAATATACTATTTTATTTTTCACAGATTAAATAAATATTTGCTGAATAAAATAAATAACACGGAATTTGAATTCAAACGAATATTTTATTCAAACAAATATTTATTACAATTTTGAATAGTATACAAATTCAAGCTCTCACTATTCACTATACAACTTTGATACAAATTCAATTACATCACTATTTTACATCAGCACCTCACTACATATCACTCACACTCGTATTTATCTTCAACCGCATACCAGTTTGAATCCAGCATCTGAGCAATCTGCAAAAATATAAACTAACGCAGTAAAATTGAAAAAGAAATATTTTTGCAATTCAAAAATAAAAGATAATTTTTGAATATATGATTTGCCTCAGTTATTTGGGTTGTTCGTCATAATTTAACTTTGGATTCATCATACACGAACAACTTGTGACATACACAGTGTATTACTGTATATGCCACAAGGCCGTGCACGCCGATATATACACTTGATAATGCTACAGGGACAGGTGAGCACAAGGTCAAACCCAAATATATGGACAGGTTCAACTCAGGTGCAACAAATTCAAAAATACGACACGAGCACAAGGTCAAATCCGAGTTTTGAAACTGGATTCAACACAAGTGAATCGAGTTCAAGTCAGACCAAATGCAATTTGCAACAAAACCAAGCAAGATACAGGTGGACAGTGAAGGCAGCAACACACCACCAAGTGAATGCACAGCAAAAATAAGACCAAACTGCATAAGTGTACAAACACCAATGAACCAACAAAACCTGGACAAAAACAAGACAGACCAACATACTACAGTGAACCATCAAAGAATGCAACACAGTAATGAGAACAGATACAAGCTAGTTCCAGTGCCAACATATTCAACTCAATGTGCAACTGCAAGTGTCGACCAAGTGACAATGCAAGCAAGATCAACACAGCAGCCAACTAAAGAACAAAATTACTCACAACATCGACAAACCCAAATGTCCAGACCAACAACAACATGAATACTGCACCAACCAGAATGGATGCAGAGATACAAGTCATAGCAAATGCATGCAACAATGTGCACAGGCCAGATACAATATAGTAATGACAGCAAACATGAAGTGAAGAGAATATCAGTCAACAATATCAAGTGACAAGTTGAAGCAATAGTGTCACAATATCAAAGCACAGAACAACCTTGTATCAATAACAATGCAACACAGTGACAATGCACCATTTAGAAGTGATTCAAAACAAGCAGTGCAGACCACAAAAGTGCAACAAGTATTGCAGTAATAAACAACATCAGAAAATCAAGTTCAAGGCAACAGTGACAAATGCAGACACAACTGAAATGAGACAGGTGCAAGTGAATCAGAATGAAGCAGTGCACCATCTACGACAGCAAGTACATGAATGCAAACTACAAGTACAGGTTCAAGGCCAGAATGAATGAAAAGAACCAGACACAACAGTGCACAAGTACAGGGAACAACTAAATCAATTGCAACAACTCAAGTGCTACCAGTGAAACACAAATGAACTCGACCAGTAACCAAGTACTACAAAGACCATGTTGAACACAGTGACAACATTAAGTATGCAATATTGTGAAGCAGCATGTAATGACATTGTATACAAATGTAAAGAACAATGTTGATGCACTGCAGATATCCAGACAGCAATGCACACCAAACCAGGTTCAAATTACACAAGCTCGAGATGAAAGTGTCGAAGTTACCCGAAGCCAACAGCAATACATGTATTATGAATATACACAATGCAGTACAACTACAGGTATAAGGTTAAATGACCAATGAATGCAACTACAGGACTGCAACAGGTCAAGACTGTGTACCCAGCAAATACAACGAGCAAAACCATCAATGAACAAGACTACAGATGAAGCCAGAAACAATGCAAGTAGACCAAACGAAGAGTGCAGGTGAACAAATGTACAAATGAACTGCAAATATTCAAGTACAGCATGAACAAGTCAATTACTACATAACACAGCAGTGCAAACACTTCGAATATGACACAGCAACACTTGCAACAGTGAAGTCGAAATCATGTAAAGGACACAACTGTATACAAGTACAAGCCACAATATCAAAGCTGTGCCGTGGATAGCAATAATTTCAATGTTGAACAAGTCAAAATCGAAGCCGTGTCGATCAAGCATCAAGTATGCGAAATTGAATTAGTCAGATTTTATCTCAATCATCCAAGTATAATCGAATGGCCAAAGCAAATTAGTAGACAAATTCAAACACGAAAATACGAACGCAAAAATAGGATTTCGAATCCTATAAATACCCAAAATCATCATCGGCATGAATATCCGAGTTCGAATACAAAAATCGAAAAGTAACGAAGCATAAATTCTTACCAGAAGCAAGAATCGAACTCATCGAAGTAGCCAGTGAGAGCAACAAGAATCGATCGAGCAAGGCAACTCTTGATCAACCAGAGATTCGATCAAATCTAATAGGCGCTTCGAAAAAGCCCTAATTTTTAATCAGGAAGAAAGAACGAAGAAAGCCGCCATATTTTCTCACAAAAGACTGAGCTAATAGAAGTGGATCGGGTCACATAAAACAAAGAAAAGGGGCCGGCTTGAATAATATAAAAGGCTTTTTGTTTATATTTAAATTAAGGGCTATTTGCTTTTTATGTTTGTTTTTTTAATTTTAAAATTCTCTTTTAAACCGTTGTAATTTCTAGTCGTGTGACTAGGGGACAAACTACGGTGTGTAGTTTGGGAATTCGCAACTCGGTGGTTGAGTTGTGGTCAGGGTTTTGAGCGTAGAGTTAGATTAGTCAATAGCGGGTATAGCGAGTTTACGTGTGTAAGCGAGGGACTATCTAATTTCTAGTAGAAACCTTGGGGGCAGCACGTAGGCAGGTTTTTGCCGAAGCTGGGTAAATTCTGTGTTGTTCTGTTTTTATTCTGTTATTTATATTCTGCGATATCTGTGCTGCTATTCTGTGATCTGAATAGAAATTAATTAATAAGCTTCCGCGATTAATTTTTATAATTTACACTATCACCCTATTCACCCCCCCTCTAGGGTGAAATCGATCCTACAGTTTCCAATCACACTTTGATAGAGAGAGAATCAATACACTTCTCTGATTACAAATGATCCTATAACTCTGAATACAACTGAGATCTTTGAGAGAGAGTGGCATATAATCAAAATAGAAATGATTGAATTTGATTCACTTAGAATTTCGATAGAGTTTTGTTAATGCATTTGAAATATAAGAGAATAATTGAGTGGAGAAGAAGGAGTGAAGAAGTGAAGAAAAGCTAACTTAAAATTTGTTGAAAACAACTGGCATTTATACGAGAACAATGGTCATGTCCATTCGTGAAAGAGTATGACGAATAGACACTTCTTTTGAAAATTTGAATTTTAAATTCTACGGCTACCATGTCGACATGGGGTAATGAGGGATGTCAACATGCCTATATTATTTTTTAAAATTGATTTTGCTTTAAATGATTTCTATTATAAAACTTGTCAAAACAATTTCTAAACTTTGTAAACCATTTTGAGTATAGTTTAATCTTATAAAAGAGTTTTAGAAAGTAATCTTAAAATATACAGTATATACTATAAAAGTAATATTAAAAACTAAATATAGATTTATTTAAAACTAAAATATTAAAACTAAGAGATAGTTTAAAAATCAAGAAAGGATTTTGAAATTAATAGGATTAAAAATAGTTTTTGAATTAAGACTAAAATATTTAAATTGATAGAAATGACCTTAAATGGATAGTTTTGTAAAAATAAATCGTTTTGAAAATTTCATGTATTCCATTCCACTAGAGAAGGTCGTGGGTTCCATCCCACTAAAGAAGTTGTGGGTTCCATCCCATTATTAAAGCGAGAAGGTGGATTCCATTCCACAATTAATATCCGAATAAAGATTTTAGTGCTATTATGAAGTTTTAGCACGAATCTAGACTTTATTACTTATCTTGATATCTTGAACTTTTGAACTCTTAATACTCATGAGTTTTCAGTCTTGATTTCTTCAATCTTGAATTCGTCGGTCTTGAATCTCTATACTGCACAGTCTTCATTCTCAGTATCCGCACACACACACATATCCTACATATACATATATATCTAGACAAAGATATTAGTATTTATATTTTATAACAAGTCCTAAGGTTGTTGTCATCAAAACCATCATCTCAGGAATTAACAATAGCTTCTTTCACTAAGTCATCATGCGATGGCTCCTATTAAGTTATTATTAGTTTTAGGTTTTTCTAGAATTCATAATATTAGCCATTTTTAGATTAGCATTTTGAAGACTAAAATTTATGACTTATTCCTTTTGATGTCCATACTCACTAACATATTTGTGTCTCATTGGTTTAGGTACCATATCAGGAAGTAAAAGAGGAAATGCTAAGAAATTTCCAAGCACCCCTAAGCCAGTAAAAGATTTCCCAAAGACTCCATTTTTCCAAGCACCCCTTATTCCAACAATCTCCATTAATCTACTAACTCCTCCTTAATCTAAGTCTAACTAACAACCTAATGATCCTATTTTATAATTCTCCCCCTTTGTCATCAACAAAGGCTAAGCCTAAACTACATAACTCCCCTTTAAACTAATACTATGAAACTAAATGCTAATAACGAAGTATAATAAGAGAAATATAAATCTAATTATATTATATATAGTGTTACATTACATATATATATGAAACATAGACACAAATATATAACACAAAATATAAAAACAATAATATAATAACAATCTAAAGAGAGTCCTTGACAATTGTTGAAGTGTGAATCGAACAATTAGGGTAATGGAGACAAAAGTTTCCATGTTGTTTAACCAAATTTCCATTTTTGTCAAAATGGACTTCTCCAACGCAAATAACTTTATCGTCTTCTTCCATTTATGCTTCTTCCTCTTCTTCTTCTTCATCGTTCTCTAATGGATTATGAACACATATGTTAGAGGAATCATCTTCAATCACAATACGGTCTACATGATTATCTATTAGAAATTTTTGCAAATTTCTATGTGTCTTACCTTGTTTCTATAAAACCCGGCGTTAAATTACAATTATATATACAAGTAATTTAATTAAGTTATATACGTTCGAAATTTTAAAACAAACAAATGTTTGAAAATGGGGCATCTAATTAATATTATTTGGAATACATCTGTATTTGTGTAACAAATAAATTAGAGAGAGAAATTATATAAAATTAATCAATAGAGAAGATTAATTGACGGTGTTTGTTTAAAAGGGAAATTAATATTCAATTAATTAGTATAGGTGATTAATTGATAGAAACTGACAAGAAAGGGAACATATATTGTAGCAACTAATTGATATGATTAGAAACATATATGTTAGTGTAAGAGAATAAAATAGAGGAAGAGTCATTTATGCAAGTAATCAATTGTCAATTAATAAACATAGAGACTTATGGTAACATATATAATTAAGATCGTGATTCAAAATTCAATTTTTTAATTGTATGCAATAATTATGGGAATAAAATAAATCAATTTGTATGTATGTGACGAATTAATATGGTGTTGATCGACATATTAATTGGTAAGAAATCACAGTGGAGGCAGAATTGGATAGTATATTAATTCTGGTTATATATGAAATCTATTAATCGGGTGATTAACAAGGGAATCTTCTTTAAATGAAAAGTCACATTTAAAAATATACGTTTCCATAAATTGCAAGAAGGAAGGGGAAAGTGATAATGAAAAGAATGTTGAAGAATCAATTTGAAATAAAAACAAACGCATAAAAAATCATATTAATTAATGTCTGTAGACCGAGTGTACTCTTTAGATTTTAGGGTTTTATATCTATCGGTTAGCACTGATTTGAACCACTATAAATATAAGTGTCGAGCTTCATTTTTATTCTCATTATTTTTCTCCTGCATATAGAAGCTCTGCCATTTTTCTATCTCTTCTACACTTTCTTAATAACATAATGTTAGATCCAATTCACATGAATTTAGATCTAAATAGAAAGAGAATAGAATTAATTAGGGAATTAAGAATTGGTTCAAATCAGAAGGCTATATCAAAGGTAGAACCCTAGATATGAGTTTTATTTGCTATTTCTAATCTAAATCTATTCCTTTTCTCTTTCAAATATTATAGATCTGTAAATATATCATTTGTAATTCCAAATAGGGTTTACAAGGGAGATGAATATAGATGTTAGGGATAGATCTGAAATAAAAATAGGGAGATTTGGAAAGCTAGCAATGTAAGTGGATTTATTTATATATCTTTTAAGTATAGGATATATAATTGTTAAATTCCCATTTAGATAATTTTATTCAATAATTAATTCTATTAATTAAGTTATGCTGAACTATAAGGAATTTAAAGTTTATTTACAGTATTAATATTTATTTACATCTGTTTCTACATTTTGAATTTCTATGCTAGCATCATTCTACTTCAATTTTTTCCTCTTTCTTCATGTATGGATTAGAATAATTTAAACATGAATATGGAATAAGTAATTAAGAATGCTGAAATAAAGGAAATAAGATGTAAAGCAATAAAAGTTTGAGGAATGGAATTATAGTAATAAATTACGTTGAAAAGAGAAAAGTTAATTAATCTAATAACTGGATTTGAGAGTAACTAAAAGGTTAATTGGTTGATTTAGAAAATAGGATGAATTTCTATAATTTAATATCTAAAAGACAACAATGAACGTAATTGCTAGAATAAAAGAAAGAAAATGATAATTAGGGTAAAATAGAGAAACCACTATATTTTACACTATTCCAAAATAGTAAAAGAAATATCTATCAGTTACAGATCATTGTTTATAGTATTATTCAATATTAAAATATGAAAATGGATTTTTAAACATTGTTTTCATAACCAACCAAATAAAATAGGATCACTTCTTAGAATAGAAGATAATAAAGCAAAGTATGACATGAATCAAGTAAATTATTAGATAAAAACTTGAAGCTGTAAACGATAATGAACCTAAGTCTGCATTCACTGCACATACTATTTAAGATGATAGTTATTATGATATGTGAATTATATAATATAAGAGAATAATGGAATATTCTGCATCATAATAAAAGAAAGCAGAATAGAATAGAAAAGAAATGCTATAATTATGTACGGACTATAAAGAAGAGAAAATGACAATTACAGGTGGAATTTAACATAGGTTATAATTAAGCAATAAGAATGGAAAAGCTTATTTTGAGACTTTGAATAAATTAATGTGCAATAATATTGGTAGAAGCTTATTTAAATAATTGATATTAAGTCAATAAGCAAATAAAGCAGGAATGGTAAAAGAGGCTTATTTTAATGAACTTTAGATTTATATTAAATTAAATAAGTAAGACAATGAATGTGGCTCATATAATAGCATTCCCTATTAAATAAATGGAAATCTCACAATAGATAGAAGAGAGTCGAGGGCAAGAATATGCTAATTAGGGTAAATAAGTATCCAACAGAATAAGAAAAGTAAACTAAATGCAAATTAAAAAATTAAACATAGGGACTAATAAAAGAGTGAGATGCGTTTGGAGTAGCCCAAAGGATGAGGAGCCTAATGAAGTGGTTTATCACAGATTTCAGCAAATTAGAAGCATGTTCAACTTAGTTATTTTAGGCTAGAAGGAAATACGAGACTTCAACGAGACGTGAGGATACTCTAGGATGTCCCTATGGGTAGGCCTAACGAAGCTGCATCCCCGGAGGCAGGTCTGTAGGTGTTCCATTAAGAGATTATGCCTTGACTGCATTTGCATTATAGGCTTAAGGAAGAAGACGTTTGTAGGTAGTTAGAAGGGCTTGGTGTTCGGAGTAGGGTATTCGTACATCCAGTACTTGCAAGTAAGTTTAAAGATAGTTACATGTGGATATCAGCCAACATCAAGACCAAGAGAGATTTTGGGAAAGACTAGAGTTAAACCATCAGGCCAATGATTCTTTCACTATCGAGACATTGGATGAGAGGCACCACTATTTTGATGTTAGATTGTTTGCAGTAAGGCATGACTACTTAACTCTTTAAAAGTCTTTTGGTTAGTTGAGGGGTGGATGCGTGAGGCCATAGCCACGATGAAAAAGAGACAGACTAACTAGAATATCTGTATTGTAGGCCTAATGAAGTAATCCTTTACAGATAAAGAAAATTCTCAACTGAATTCCGTACAAGGTAAACCTTGTTGGCAGGATTCAGATAGTAGACAGAATTATTACTAATCCTCAATGTACGCAATGGGTGGTACATTATGGATATCCGAGCACTAGCATATACTAGTGTGGACGCAATTTACGTTTTCATTGTAAGTAGCGGAGTATCCATATTATAGGCCTTACGAAGAAGTCCTTTATAGATATAGCTACGGAGTATCCCGCTGTGAGTTATCGAGCTCTGGTAAATTTTCCTTTGCCTATTTGCAGAATACCAGATACCCAACTCAGGCTTCAATGGGTTTGGGTTTTAGCATTTTTGCGAAAAATCCAGACCACTAGAATTCGGTGGTTACATTAGGTACCTGAGCCTAGGTTTAGGATTCTACATATATAGTGAGTGAACGTATCTGTATTTTGAAAAAAATAAAAATATATTATGTACTAAAATCCAAATAGCCTCCATCCATAGACTTTATCATAAGGGAAGTTTTTAGAAGTATATTTGTGCATAGCTTGCTAGTTGGGTTTGCGATGACCCAAGTATATAGAGCCCAATGTTATTACTGATTTATAGCATATAAATGCCATGTTTGAGAGAAAATTCATGTCCATATGTTTTAGGAAGTAAGGATGTTCCTTAGGGATATAGGGAGAGTGTTTTTATTTCGTCTTGAATAAGAGGTTTTAGTATGAAGAAAATCCACTTTATGCCTGACCCAATAAAAATGAAACTTTTAAATTAAAAAAGTTGAAAAATATAATTGTTAATATATGTGAGGAAGTAAATATTGGGTTTTTGAAAAAATAAGTGGTATGAAATTTAAATTGGTTTTCTATGATGTAAATTTTGTTAAAAGTGAAATTCTTTTCTATAGAGCAAGTATAGCTCCTTAGTTTCTTAAGAAACGATTTTAAATATAAAAATCTAGAGTGTGTTAAGTATCGAAAACGTAGGTTACAACATTTGTTGTTGTAATAAATGTTTTCAGTAAAAATAAAGGAAGCGCAGACTATGACGCTATGTTATAGTAGGTAACTCCCAAAGTAAATATTTTTACATAACATACCGGATTTATTAAAATTTATTTTGATTGAATCTATATATTAGTATTTTTGGGTTGTAGTAACGGCGTTTTATGCAACATCTGTTTGACCCAAATGATTTTTGGAGATAATTTCTGAAATGGTTTATATGTACACTTATTATTAAATAAGCACATGAAAATATTTTCTAGTTATAAAGAATTTTTAAAAATAAGTTCTTTTGAAAAATATTGTGCGATAAATTAATGAATTTAGTAGGAAATATCTTATATAAGTAAATATAGAGTATGCATACCTTAATCTATTGGAGTGAAATGAATAATTATATAATTTTCTATGAATTACAAATAAAAAAGTTTTGTGTAAGCTATAAGGAATATGTGAAAGTGATGTATAAGATATGAAAAGCACCATATTTTGTATAGTCTACTTCGATAAAATATAAAATAAATTCCTTATAATTTCATGTAAACATGAAATAGCCCTTTAAAGGATTCATCGAAGGTTCTAGCGTTAATGGTTTCTCACAAGAAAAAATAATTCTAATACAATAAGGTGTAAAATCATTAAGTGTAGTAAGTTAGCAACCCTTCAAGGTTAAGTAATTGGAAGAGTAGGAAAGTTAAGAGATTTTTGATAAAATAATTGTTCTTATTTACTCCAGTTTTAGTAAATTTGAAAATGTATATAAAAAGGATATTCTGAAAAAATGTAAGGACATTATTTTTGAAGTTAAGAAAAAAGAAAAATGTTTTAAGAACAAGTAAGACATGTTTAAAAAAAAGATGGTATGGTGGAAAAGTAAGTAAGTTTTTGAAAAGGTAAAATTTAGAAATTTTAATTTTTGAAGAAAAATTGATAAATACCAAACCAAATCAGACTTTTAAATACGGAGTAGATAAGAATCATTTTCTAGGCGTAACAGGAAAAGTACAAAGTTATAGCAATAATTACTCTTAGTAATAATAAAAGTTCCCGTAAGGTGTATAGGACACTAGTGAAAACCTAGAAATGTTGCTTCTTGTGTGCAGACTATAGAAGAATAGTGAAATGTTATTAGCAAGATGATAAGACACACATAGATGGGATGGGTAGACCTTAGTTGGGGGAAAATGAAAGGTAAAGAGAAAATTTCCCCAAGCTTAGTTGTCATTTTAGATAGAGACTGCATAGATCAAAACCCTTATCCATTGCAATAAATGAGACTTAGTTATTCCTTTTTGAGCATGGAATAGAAGGGATGAATAGATCTTATCTGTCATCGGTAATACAGCGTAAGTTGGTAACATCTAATAGGCGACATGAGGAGCATATGAGTTACTTGGATTCCTAAAGTGTGACCTTTCTATGTCAAAGTGGATATGGTTCTAGAGCTCCTTGCCCTAGATGATAGTTGTGTTTAGTTGCTGTACAAAAAAAAGTAAAAGCATAATATGATAATTAAAAGGAAAATAATAAATTTAAAGAAAGCGATAGAAAGATCAACAGAAAATTTCAAAAAGAGATATTTTCGTATGTAAACTGTGCTTGGGGAAGTAAATAAGTTTTTTTTAGAATAGTAGCCTAAATCATAAGTACGGAGGAAGATGTGCGCAAAAGAAAATCAAAGAAGTATGAAGTATTTCCGTTTTTCACCTTCTTTATAACATAAGAAATCGAATTTGAAAAATTGGAATTTTCTAAAATTCAAAAGTTTGTGGTAGGTTTGGACGTAAAAATTTGTTAAGCTAGGCTCTTATTCAATAAGAGTGTGGGAAAAATTGAATGAAAAATGTTTTGAGTTTTCAAAAGATTACATTCACATAGAAATTGCAGGTATATTTAGGATGTGTGCATCATGTTTTAAAAGGAATTTCTAAAAGAAAAAGCACTCACATAGGAGGTACCACATATAAATTCTTGTACATGCGTATATTTTATGATGTATTGCACTTTACACTATGCACGGATTGTTGTAAAATTGGATGTACACAAAATGGATGTGATTAATACGAGAAATTAAATAATTGAACCCTTATCAAGTTTCGGGATGAAATTTCATAAGGGGGGGGGGAGAATGTAACACTCCGCGCTAAATTACAGTTATATATGCAAATAATTTAATTAAGTTATATATGTTTGATATTTTAAAACAAAGAAATGTTTGTAAATGAGGCAAATAATTAATATTATTTGGAATACATATATATTTGTGTAATAAATAAATTTGAGAGAGAAATTATATAAAATCAATTAATAGGGAAGATTAATTCATGTTGTTTGATTAAAAGGGAAATTGACATTCAATTAATTAGTAGAGGTGGTTAATTGACAGGATCTGACAAGAAAGGTATCATATTTTGTAGCTACTAATTGATATGTAGAAACATATATATTAGTGCAAGAGAATAAAATGACGGAAGAGTAATTTAAGCAAGTAATCAATTGTCAATTAATAAACGTGGAGGCTTACGGTAACATATATAATTAAGATTGTGATTCAAAATTCAATTATAGAATATACGCATGCAGTAATTATGGGAATAAAATAAATTAATATGTATATATGTGACGAATTAATATGGTGTTGGTCGGCATATTAATTTGGTAAGAAATCACAGTGTAGGCAGAGAGTAATTGGATAGTAAATTAATTCTAGGTATATATAAAATCTACTAATTGAGTGATTACTAGGGGAATCTTATTTAATTGAAACGTCACATATAAAAATACATGTTTCCATAGATTGTGAGAGGGAAGGGGAATGTGATTAATGAAAAGAATGTTGAAGAATCAATTTGAAATAAAAACAAATGTAGGAGAAATCATATTAATTTAATGTCTATAGAGAGTGTACGCTTTAGATTTTGGGGTTTTATATCTAACGGTAGCACTGATTTGAACCACAATAAATATAGGTGCAGCGCCTCATTTTTATTCCCAATATTTTTCTCTTGCCTACAAAAGCTCTATCATTTTCTATCTCTTCTACACTTTCTTAATAATAAATTTTTAGATATAATTCACATGAATTTAGATCTAAGTAGAAAGTGAATAATTTGGGAATTAGTTCAAATGAGAAGGCTATGTCAAAGGCAAAACTCTAGATTTGAGTTTGATTTGCTATTTCTAATCCAAATCTCTTCCTTTTCTCTTTCAAATATTAAGGGTCTGTAAATATATCGTTTGTGATTCCAAATAAGGATTACAATGGAGGTGAATTTAAATATTAGGGACATATCTGAAATAAAAACAAGGAGATTTGGAAAGCTAGCAATGTGGGTGGATTTATTTATATATCTTTTAAGTTTAAGATATATTATCGTTAAATTCCTATTTAGATATTTTTATTCAATTATTGATCCTATTAATTAAGTTATGTTGAGCTATAAGGAATTTACCGTATTAGTATTTATTTACATCTATTTCTATATTTTGGATTTCTATGCAAGCATCATTCTCCTTCTATTTTCTCTCTTTCTTCGTGTATGGATTAGAATAGATTAAGAGTGAATATGGATTAAATAATTAAGAATAATGAAATGAAGGAAATAAGATGTAAAGTAATAAAAGTTTGAGGAATGGAATTACTGTAATAAATTACGTTAAAAATGAGGAAAGTTAATTAATCTAACAACTAGATTTGGGAGTAACTAAAATGTTATTGGTTGGTTTAGAAAATAGGATACAAATCTATAATTTAATATTTAAAGACAACAACGATCGTAATTGCTAGAATAAAAGAAAGAAAAGAGAATTAGTGAAAAATAGAGAAACCACTGTATTTTACGTTATTTCAAAATGGTAAAAGAAATATCCAACAGTTACAAATTATCATTTATTGTATTATTTAATATTAAAATGTGGAAATGGATTTTTAAATATAGTTTTCATAACCAATCAAATAAAATAGGATTACTTCCTACTATAGAAGATAATAAAGCAAAGTATGACATGAATCATGTAAATTATTAGATAAGAAATTGAAGTTGTAAACGATAATGAACCAAGGTCTACATTCACTGCACAGAGTATTTAAGAAGATAGTTATTATGATAAGTGAATTATATAATATAAGAGAATAAAATAATATTTTATATCATAATAAAAGAAGGCGGATTAGGGCAGAAAAGAAATGCTGGAATTATGTACAGACTATAAAAGAAGAGAAAATGACAATTACAGGTAGAATTATAACATAGGTTATAATTAAGTAATAAGAACGAAAAAAGCTTATTTTGAGACTTTGAATAAATTAATGTGCAACAATAATGGTAGAAGCTTATTTAAATAATTTATATTAAGTCAATAAGCAAATAAAGCAGGAATGATAAAAGAAGCTTATTTTAATGAACTTAAGATTTATATTAAGTTAAATAAGCAAGATAATGAATGTGGCTTATACCAATAGCATTCCCTATTAAATAAACATAAATCTCACAATAGATAGAGGTGAGAAGAGGGCAAGAATATGCTAATTAGGGTAAATAAGTAGCCAATAGAATAAGAAAAGTAAACTAAATGCAAATTAAGACGTAGGGTCTAATAAAAGAGTGAGACGCATTCGGAGTAGCCCCAAGGATGAAGAGCCTAACGAAGCAATTCATCACGGATTTCAGCAAAGGAGAAGCACATCCAACTTAGTTATTTTGGGCTAGAAGGAAGTATAAGACTTCAATGGGACGTGAGGATACTCTAGGATGACCCTTTGGGTAGGCCTAATGAAGCTGCATCCTCGGAGGTAGGTCTGTAGGTGTTCCATCAAGAGAGTATGTCTTGACTGCATTTGCATTGTAGGCCTAATGAAGTAGACCTTTGTAGGCAGTCAGAAGGGCTTGGTGTTCGAAGTGGGGTATTCATATGTCCAGTACTTGTAAGTAAGTTTAAGGATAGTCGCATGTGGATATCGGCCAGCATCAAGACCAAAAGCGATTTTGGGAAAGACTGGAGTTAAACCATCAGGCCAATGATTCTTTCACTATCGTGACATTGGATGAGGAGCACTGCCATTTGGATGTTAGAATGTTTGTAGTAGGGCACAACCACTTAGCTCTTTAGAAGCCTTTTGATTAGCTGAGGGGTGGCTGCTTGAGGCCATAGCCATGACGAAAAAGGGACATGCCAACTAGAATATCTGTATTGTAGGCTTAACGAAGCAGTCCTTTATAGATATAGAAAATCCGCAACTAATTCCGTACAAGGCAGAAACTGTTGGCAGAGTTCAGATAGTAAATAGAATGATTATGTACTCCTCATTGTACGCATTGGTTGGTGCATTATGGATGTCCAAGGACTAGAATAGACTAGTGCAGATGCGATTTACGATTTTATAGTAAGTAGTGTTGTATCTGTATTGTAGGCATTACGAAGCAGTTCTTTATAGATATAGCTACGGAGCAAGATGATGGAGCATCTATATTATAGGCTTTATGAAGCAGTCCTTTACAGATGTTGTTATGGAATGCTTTCGAAGCAATGCGATGGAGCCCTTTTCGAAGAGGATACGGAAGGTATCATGGGTGGTACCTAGGACCAATATCGTCACTGGGGATATAGCTATATATATGTATATATTAGTTATTAGGTTTAATCTACTATGGAGTAGGTGGGCACGGTTCACGAATTGAGGCGAGAGTATTGCAACATAATGAACATAGAATAAGAGTAAATGGTAATAAAACAATTTATGTAGAATTAAGCTTAAAAGTATATAATTTATTCATTCACCAGAACTTTTGTTCTAACCCTCTCCTCATAACATCCTACATGTTAGGTAGATGGCAGAGACTTTCCTGCTTTATAACACTTGCTTAGAAAGTGCTATCATTTGAGTGAGTATTTACTTATTATTAAATTTTAGCCAATCCCACCGTGAGATAAATTATTGAGCTCTAATATATTTATCTTTACTTATTTGTAGGATACCAGAAACCCAACTTTGGTTTCAGTGGGATTGGTTTTTAGCATTTTTGCGAAAAATCCGGATGAATAGAATTTGGGTTGTTGCAGTTTCTCTTGTTCCTTTGCCATCCTTATTTGAGTGACTTGTAATTCAGTCAGCATTTGTAAAGAATCCTTCGTGATTTCCTTGATCTTCATTACTCGAACCAATATAGTTCATTGAAATGGACCAGATTTACGAGAAGAGAAGGAAAATGTTGCATTTTGGTTTAATTTAGAAGATGAGGCCACTATTTTATATTTTTTTAAGTTTATTACCGAGAAAATGAAGTGAGAAGACAAATGAATTCGAAACAGTGTGATTATATAACCACTAAACTGATTTTTTGAGGGAAAATCAAAATTTTGAATGTTACCGTTGTATGTTGGGGGCATGTCGACATCCCTTTGAAATTTTATACAATTTTGTTTTTTTTTCTTTATTTAAATATATATGTTACTATATCTATATTTTATATCTCAATTATAGAACAAATACCTAGTCTCTTCTTAATTTAATAAACGTTGATTGATTAAAGAGTTTGGTCAGAATATCGCTATTTAATTCTCAGTGTTGGTAAGTACAAGAGAAATAATCTCTTTACTTATATTATCTTTAGAAAATGATGTCTGATATCAATATGTTTTGTTCTCACATGATGAGTAGGATTTTTGGATAAATTTACTACACTTGTATTGTCATAATAAATTGATGATTTTGAAATTTTTAATCCAAAATCCTTTAGGGCTTGTTGCATATAGATAACTTGAGAACAAGCCAAAGCAGCAGAGGTATATTCTGCTTCAGTTATTGATAGTGCGACAGTATTTTGCCTTTTACTAAACCAGGAAATTAGACAATGTCTAAAAAATGACAAGTTCTACTTGTATTTTTTTGATCGGATTTATAATCAGCATAATCAGCATTACAATATGAAATTAAATCAAATGAATCATTTTTAGGGTAAAATACGCCATAGTCTAAATTGTGTTTAACATATCTTAGTATACGCTTAACAGGTTTTAAATGAGTTTCTTTGGGTTGAGATTGATACCTTGCACAGAGACGGACACTATGCATGATATCAGGCCTACTCGCCGTTATATAGAGTAGCGATCCAATCATTCCCCTGTATAGTTTTTGATTAACATCTTTTAACACGTCTTCTTTATTCAACGCTTCGTTGGTTGCCATATGAGTGGGTTTATCACCAGCAGTGGTCAAACTTACTAACTATATCCCTAGCATACTTTTCTTTACTAATGAAAATACCACTATCTTACTTTTTTATTTGTAATTCTAAAATGAAAATAAGTTCACCCATATGACATCTCAAATTCTTTTATCATTATTTAAGAAAACTCTTTATTCATTTCAGTTTTTATTGATCCAAAAATTATATCATCAACATAAACTAGTACTAATTGGATATAATTTTTGTTTCTTTTAATAAAAAGAGTATTATCTACTTTTCCAATTTCAAAATTTGATTACAATAGGTAAGATCTTAGTCTATCATACCAGGCTCTAGGAGTTTGTTTCAGACCATATAAAGCTTTCTTTAATTTGTAAACCTGATTTGAAAATTTTTCTTCTTCAAAAAGTGGAGGTTATTCAACATAAACATCCTCTTTAACAAAACCATTTAAAAAAAGCACTTTTGACATCAATTTGAAATAATTTTGAATTATTGTGGTTTGCGAAAGCAAGTAGAATTCTAGTGGCTTCTAATTTTGCTACGGGTGCAAAGGTTTCATCAAAGTCTATTCCTTCTTCTTGACAATAACCTTATGTGACTAACCGATCTTTATTTCTAACGACCTCGCCTTGTTCATTCATTTCATTTTTATAAACCCATTTAGTTCCTATCCTAGTTTTGTCCTCAGGTCTAGGAACAAGTTCTCATAAATCATTTCTGGTGAATTGATTCAGTTCTTCTTACATAGCATGAATCCACGAATCATCAGATGATGCTTCCTTTGGATTTTTGGGTTCAATAGTTGATATAAAAGTTACATTAGTCATCTTGTTTAGTTGATTTCTAGTTCTAACAACAAATTCAATATTTCCTAGTATACTTTCTATAGGATGATCTTTCAAAAGCCTGATCTTTTTACTAGGATGAACAATTTCACAATTTGTTTCATTTGATTCATTATTTAAAGTAACAAATCATCTTCATCATTTATTTGAACAAAATCTTTGAAATTTTCATTAAAAGATACATGCATTGTTTCTTCAACGATGTTAGTTTGTAAATTGAAAAGTCTGTATGCTTTACTTCTATTAAAATATTCGACAAAGATTCCTTTGTCGGATTTAGGATAAAATTTATCCAAATTGTCCTTTGTATTTAGAATAAAGCATTTATTCCAAAAACTTTAAAATAAGATACCTTTGGTTTCTTATTTAAAAAAGTTCATATGGTGTTTTATTGGTTAGAGGTCTAATTAAAAATCCTATTCAAAATGTAACAAGCTGTAGCGATTGCTTCAGCCCAAAATGTATTTTGAAAGTTTAGATGAGAGTTTTAAACTCAAATGCCCAAATCTTTTATGCCAAATTCATAGGTCACTTGTATTAGCCTAAAGACATAGGTTATCATTTGAGATTTTCATACTGAGAATATAAATATTTTTCTTCCTAATTCCTTCAAAGATAACATTTAATTTATTATCTTCGATGTGACACTTATCTTTTTCAAATTTAATTTTATATCCCTTGTCACATAGTTGACTTATGCTAAGTAAGTTGTTTTAGATTCCTAACTAACAAAACATCAGAAATAGTAGGAGTTTTAGAGTTACCGACATTGCCGATACAATCACATATCCTTTTGAATTGTCTTCAAAGTTGACCAGCCCTCCATCTTCATAAATTATGTCATTCAATATCTGCGGAATACCAGTCATGTGTCTTGAACATCCACTATCAAATATCCATTTGTTTTTTCTGATTTGCACCATTTGCTAATGAGTATCGATTCTTCAAAAGCCATATAACACATCTGTTCCTGCAAAACACACCAATTCGATAGACAACTTGATTTTCTATAATAACAATATGCAGACTTATGAGATAATCATGATTTGGATAGTTTTGAACTAGTGTTAACAGAATCTCCAAAATTACCATTTTAAACTTTTTCAAAATTCAGATTACGATAAATTTGAAAACCAATGCTCTGATACCAAATGTAGGAAATGCCAATTACAGATCATAAAGTAGAATTAACTGTAAAGAGGGGGGGTGAATAGTGTTTAATTAATTTCTTGAATCGTTTCGAAATCTTTTCAAATTCAACCTAAACAGATGCAATTCACAAATGCAAAGACAATCACAGAACTAGACACAGATGCAAGTAGTAAATAAAAGCAGTAAAGGAACACCGGAATTTTATACTGGTTCAGAGTTACACTACATCTAGTCCCATACAATTTCTCATGCAGATTTCTTTTCAAATATAATGTTGATATTACAACCTCAATTTCAAGACCATGAGATGCACACTGCTGTCATCGATCCAGGGAAAAATCTCTTGATTTAACTAGGCTACAAGATCACCTAATTGATTTACAGGCTACAATCACACCCAATTGATTTACGGGACAAAATCACACCGTTTTCCAATCACACTTTGATAGAGAGACTCGATACACTTCTTTGATTACAACTGATCCTATCACTCTGACTAGCAGTGAAATATTTGAGAGAGAGAGAGTGGCATAGAATCAAACTAGTGATGATGGAGTTGGGTTCACTTAGAATTTTGGCAGAGTTTTGTTAAAGCATTTGAAATATAAGAGAATATTTGAGAGGAGAAGAAGGAGTGGAGAAATGAAGAAAAATTAACTTAAGATTTGTTGAAAACAACTGGTATTTGTAGGAGAACATCAGTCATGTCCATTCATGAAAGGTTATGACGCATAGAAACTTCTTTTGAAAATTTGAATTTTAAATTCTACGGCTGCCATATCGACATGAGGGGATGAGGAATATCGACATGCCTATGCTATTTTTTAAAATAGATTTTGCTTCAAAATGATTTCTATTCTAAAACTTGTCAAAATAATTTCTAAACTTTGTAAACCATTTTGAATATAGGTCATACTTATAAAAGAGTTTTAGAAAGTAATCTTAGAATATATAATCTACAACATAAGAGTAATATTAAAAACTAAATATAGATTTCTTTAAAGCAAAAATATTAAAATCGAGAGATAGTTTAAAAATCAAGAAATGATTTTGAAATTAATACGATTAAAAATAGTTTTTGTATTAAGGCTAAAATATTTAAATTGATAGAGATGACCTTAAAAGGATAGTTTTGAAAAAATAAATCATTTTGAAAATTTCGTGGATTCCATTCCACTAGAGAAGGCCATGGGTTCCATCCCACTAAAAAGTCATGGGTTCCATCCCACTATTAAAGCGAGAAGGTGGATTCCATTCCACACTTAAAACCCGAATAAAGATTTTAGTGCTATTATGAAGTTTTAACACAAATCTAGACTCTATTACTTATCTTGATATCTTGAACTCTTGACCTCTTGGTACTCATCAGTCATCAGTCTTGATTTCTTCAGTCTTGAATCCGTCAATCTTGAATCTCTATATTGTGCAGTCTTAATTCTCAGTACCTGCATACACACACACACAGATATATATATCCTGCATATATATATATATAGACAAAGATATTTGTATTTATATTTTATAACAAATCCTAAGGTTTTTGTCATCAAAACCATCATCTCAGGAACTAACAATAGCTTCTTTCACTAAGTCATCATGCGATGGCTCCTATTAAGTTATTATTAGTTTTATTTTTTTCTAGAATTCATAACCTTAGCGATTTTTAGATTAGCATTTTGAAGACTAAAATTTATGACTTATTCCTTTTGACGTCCATACTCACTAACATATTTGTGTCTCATTGGTTTAGATACCATATCAGGAAGTAAAAGAGGAAATGCCAAGAAATTTCCAAACACCCCTAAGCTAGTAAAATATTTTCTAAAGAGAAACTCCGTACTAACAACTTCATAAAATAAGAGGAGATTGACTTTCTGCTTCATCATTTTGGAATTTCTGGAGTTAAGACTAGAGTTCATGGTCCCATTGGTGGAATTGATACACCTCTCGAGAGATTTTTTTTTGCCTACACCCCTTTACACATCTGGCACTCATGCTATATCCCTCTTAATGACATAATCATTAGGACATATCGTTTCTTGAGATTTCCCCTATGCTTCTACTCTAGACTCATACATCTACATTCGTTCTCTCCATGTTTTATTCAAGGAGCTTAAAATAGAGGAATTGACTTCGTTGACTTTATATTGTCTCAATACATTACAAAAGGTTAAACAATAGCCAAGGGTTCCATTTTTTCCTCTATTCTGCCGATAGTGGATTGATCTTGGATTTTGTTAACAAAACCAAAGAATGGATTCACCATGTCTTCTTCATGGGATGCTTTCTGCTCGAAATTTCTAGAAAATTTTCTCTCCTCGATACATTGTTAATTCTCATATTTTATTTATTGTCTTATTGCAATAATATGTCAACCTTTATATTTTATAGATCTGCTTCGAAAGCGATCGATTCAAGAGCATTGTCAAAGATTGATAAGTTGGGGAAGCTACTAAGTTTCTAAGAGTCATTTGAGACTCCTTATTGAGGAAAAGCTGAGGAAATACTCCATGATTTAGCCACTTCCTTAGGTTTAGGTGTAATTACTGTCAAAATGAGGAATATATATGACTGTTCATCGCTTATTGCTACAAAGTCTAATGTTTTTTCAATTAATACTCCAATCCCACATTCATCATTTTGTAGTCCTAGATACTCGCTAGGTTTTGGTGTCACTCCGTTAATTTCATTATTAAACATAATGATTATTTTTAATTATTTCTTCCCATATTATCATTATTGTTTTTTATACGTTAGTCCAGTAAACCAGACTCTCTTGTCAAACAAGCAAAGATTCTGCAAATCTTCTTACCTCCCTAAGAGTTTCTAACAGGCCGCATATGCCCCTAATTCTAAAGCGAGCACTTTATCCCTCACTGCTACAATGAATGATGCTTTCTTAAAAAATAAATCTAGGAAGTGTAAGAATCCAAGCGACCTAAAGAACTCTTTGGAGCCCCTTCTTAAAATGTCTAGAGAAGATAGTCTTGCTTCAACAATAACTGTTGCTTCTGCTTCAGATGCTGTTACAACTACTGTTCCTGCCACTCTTCCTTCTCAAAGCCCTATTATCGATGTCTCAAGTTCCCTTTAAAGGATTCTTTGGCTTTCTTGCACCAATAGTTGGGGCTCGGTTCTCCACTTCTTCTTGATCTCATCTTTAGTTTGAGTCAAGAGCTTCTATTCCACCTAATTTTGAAGAGTTATTGGCACCTATCCAACATTCTTCTATCGTTTCTTCCTTAAGACAGACGGACCCCCTCTTTCTTTTTCAAAGATATACTCATTCATATTTTACCATAATTTATTTTGGTGTGCTCTATCTTTCTTTTAACAATACCATGATAGTGTCTAGTTTAGCTCAAACATTTTGCATTTTAGGATCCTTCTCCAACAATTCTATTCAACTTCCTCTCAACACATGTCATTGTTGTGAAACTTAAATTCTTCCTTGTCTCGGATGATAAATACTTTAGAGGACAAGATCAAAAACCTTCAGTCTGATAATAAATCATTAACCACCGAGAATTTATAGGTCTCGCCTTTATTGGTTTTGGAAAAGAAGAAGATCCATGATTCAAAAGAGAGATTAAAAGCCGTGAAATGAATTCTCATTATCTCATAAGGAAAGGAAGCAAGCTAAGCTTTAGATCATTGATCTTATAGATAGTTTAGCCAAGATGTCCATTCTCGAGAAGAAATCAGCTAAGAAAGTTCTTTTGCTCAAGAGTTAGAACTTACTCAAAGTTACTACTAGACCATTGACTATTAATTCACTTACCTTGTGTGACCATCCGCCTTTCTCTCCCTAGAAAGACGCATCATCATTAAGAAAGAAAGGGATAGAAAGAGAAAGATAGAGAAGAAAGAAAAGAAACAACATTAGAGTCTCAACAGCGGAATGAATAAATTATATTAATCACCTAAGATATTACATAGTATACAACATCTATCAGAGTTACACAGATTATACATCACACACTAGACAGTTATAAACACCTGTCTAGTTATTACAACTCAATACAACACAAACATTTGACTCATAGATCACACAGCGGAACACTATATATATTTACAAACGATGAAGCCTCCGGCTCCATTGCTGCTTCAGAATTCGTCAAAGCTAAACTGAATCCCTTGGCTACTCGTAAAAATTTGGGTACCCAAGAGTTTAAGAAAACAGATGGTAAACTCCGGGTCAGACATGGTTTGGTGTGAGTAACTGGCTAAAGTTGCTTAACTTTTGAAAACCTTTGAAAAGAAAAGGTATCACGTAAGACTCCCCACACATAAACACGGGTAAGTTTTTACCGTACGCTCACCAAAACATTTGATAGGAAATCCAATGATGTTATAATAGGGTCTAGGGTTTTCAAGTAAATAAGAAATAACCGAAATTGTTACATTGATTAAATTCCAGCATACTAGCCACAAAGTGGGTAATACAATCAAAACCGTAAGGGCTCGTAGGGAGAATGGGTTTCCATCAATGGCAGGGCCACTAGGGTACCGCCCGTCACAGTATGTGGCTTAGACCACCGTACCGAGGATCCACCCTAAATCCCCTGCAACACAAGGCCGAAACCATCCCTTACTGGACAGTCCCGAACAAGACAACCCCGGCAGCTGTTGCAATCAACTGCCCCACGCAGCCGAATATAAAGGGACTTCTAGACAGGGGAAGATCTTGTTCTACTTGGGTGCTACCCACTTAGCCTAGCTGCACCTCCCTTGTTTTAGCCATTCCCGGTTGATGAGGCTTGAGGCTACGATTACCTTTATAGAACATATCTATCTTATAATGCTCATCGTCCACTTAACAATGTTCTGAAAGCATTCAATCCATACAAGATCATTCTGGGTTCGAACGAAATTGAAGGCATTATCCGTTACACTCATTTTGGAATCACCCCCAAAGTTAACGACAATAACCCTCGCACTTTGAATCTTCATCTTCACTTGAGATTCACGACCTATCATTAATTTGGATTGGTGTGGTTTTCGGATATCCAAATTTGGAAATCCGATCCCGGTCTCATCGAAATCCAAAACGCCGTCTTTTAAGTACAAGTTGTTTTAAAGTTAAAACAATTCAATTCTATTATCTATATTCACACAGATAGATAATTCACAATATCACAGATAGGTACGTCATATCATCACCATTTAACCAAAGCATCCATATCACAGATAAGCATATATCCCATATCTAAGATATTAAACCATTCAAGGCAATCAATATCATCCAACCATCCATAAGAAAAGGTCTATTTATCATACCATCTATAATTAATTTAAAATGAATTAAATTAATTACTTCATCTCTAATTAATTTAAATAAAATAAAATTAATTACTTTTATCACTATAAATCTTGCTTACTTAACCATTAATTTGATTCAAACCAATTAATCATTCTCTAATTATCCATCTTTAATTATTTCACCTTGATTAATTATTCTCTAATTACTTTAAGTAATTAGCCTTTAACTAATTTCACAAATTAATTATCCTTAACCATTTACAGTAGTTAACCTTTAATTACTTCATTAATTAATTAATTATAATTAATTACATTAATCCTTAATTAATTAATTACTATATAATCACTTATTATTGATTAATTACCCTTTAATTAATCAATCCTTAATTACATCATTAATTACATTAATTAATGATCCCTTAATTACTTCTTAATTAATTATTAATCATATTTAATAATTAATCTTTAATTAATCTTTATTCATTAATCAACCTTAATAAATCACATTCTGTAATTAATTATCCTTAATTAATTACATCACTTAATTATTTCAAATACTTTATTAATTAATTCTTAAATTAATTACACCAAGTAATTAATTATTAATTGCTTCCACTAAGTAATTATCCTTCATATTAATTACATAAAGTAATTAAACCCAAAACCACTATCATTCTTTAATTAATTACATCCTGTAATTATCCACTAATTACTTCACTAAGTAATTACACTTCATTAAGTAATTATACTTAACAAATCATCCAGTGATTATCTTAAATTAATTAAACTTAACTAATCACATTAAACTTAATTAATTACAATGAGTAATTAATTTCCTTAATTACTTTCATTAAGTAATTATACTTACCCCATTCCACAAATGATTATCCTTAATTAATTAATCTAATTAATTATTAAAATTTATCACATTAATTAATTATTTATTCATCCCAAGTTAATGATCTTCATTAACTATTAACAATTCTTTAATTACTTCTCTTAGGTAATTAAACTTAGATTAATCATTATTAATTACAAATTATTTAATCTTTAATAATCAATTAATTGATCTCTAATTATTTAATTAATTAAGTGCTTAGGTGTAACTTAATTAATCTTTAATTACTTGATTAATTAATTTCTAGCCATTAATTTATAATCTAATCTTATCTAATTAATGATCCTTAATTTCAAATTAGTTAACCTTTAAATTAATCAACTTACAACCCTTAATTACTTATTTATTAATCCATAATTATTAATTAATTAAAGTAATTAATCCCTCTTTAATTAACTTATTAATTTAATTTATCCTAAATCATTAAACCTTAATTAATCCTTAAAATAAAGTATTAGCCTTTATAACTACTTTAATTATCATTAACAAAAGCCTTTGAAACGTTTTACCTTTAAATCTTCCTTTAAATTCATTTCAAATTAAAGATTTAAAATAATTACAAATTTAACTTTAACAAAATTTAAATCAAATTTACAAAACCTTTTTAAATCCAAATGTTAAAGAAACACTTATCATTTATAAATGAACTTTATAAGAGTTTTAAACCAATTCATTTAAATTCAAATCATTTTAAAATATACTTTAAACATTTAGAGTTGTTTATACAATTTAATTTTCTAAACTTTAATTATTTTAAAATTAGGATACAAAAGTTAATTTGAATCCATACTTAAACTTGATTTAAAACTTGGTTAAAATCTTGCTTTCAAATTTTAAAATCAAATTTAAAATTTAAAAACAAACAGGTTTTAAAAAATCTGTAACAACCCAATTGACCCGAGCCCCTACCCTAAAGACTTCTTGCCAACACACACATTACTTCGAGCAAAACACTCAAACTACTCGAGCAATACTCAAGTACCTCTCTGCTCCAATTCCAGATTTCATCAGGCACAAAAATGCACCGCGCATATGCACGGTGGCTCCGACCAACTGCGGTCACCCTCGATGACCTCCCCACATCGGCAACCATCCTCGCACCCTATTTCGACCATCAGATTACCAGTACAAACTCGAAATCAAATTCGAGCATAGTAAACCCAAACTTGGAAGCGAAAAGTAAAACCTAGAACATCACCGAACCCAATCCTCCGATCACCGGAGCGTCAGCAATTCCGGCCATGACTTCGAAAACAACTATGCTATCATCTCCTTGAGTTTTGTTGAACTCGATCATCCAGGGAAGTCGTGCCGATCAAAATACCCAACCAAATCAAAACTAGGGTTACAGAAAAAAAAATAATCACCACCGTCACCACAGTACTTTGATTTTTTCCTAGACATTTTTCCCAGACCCTCCGACCATCCCTGCATCTCCAGTGAGAATCACAACCCTCCCTATCAACTAGATCGCCAAAGGCAACCCAAATCTCCCAATACTGATCAACTTGAACTGCTCATTTAATCTCAAACTAAAAATTATGATTTTAGTATAAAAAATCGTTTTTCTGGATGATGTTTCAGATTACTTGCCTGAAACATTGAATTTGTATGTTTGAAATCTTGACAAAACTAATGCTACCCTATTCTTTGGTTTTCCAGAGACACCTCAAGTTTTATTTTAACTTAATTAAATTCTTGAACCTTAGTTTATGATAAAACAAACCATTTTTGTTTGAAGCTTCAACCTAAACAAAGATTAGTTCAAGAGAAGATGAATTTTCGTTCAAATCCTAGCTCTGGAACTAAATAAAACAGAAGGGTTGCTGATACAACAGACATGCACACATCCCATACATCCATATATATATGCACAACAATGCACTTAAAAATATACATACAAACAAACTTATTTCTAGTGATAATCAAGCAACCAGATTCATACTTAATTTTTTTAGAAAAGATGTTACTCGCCAGATTGCAAATGAAGATGAACAGAGCACTCCATTTGAAATAGCTTTTGAAAACTTTATGAAAACATGAATGCCTTGGCTTCTTTGATTTTTTTAAAAACTAGAATTCTTTTGTTGCCGTGATGCTTTAAACTTGCTAACTGAAATGACTTTGCTTTTTAAAATTGAATTGAAGTTGCTTTTGAATTTTCTAGTTGAAGAAAGTTACAGGCTAATGCTTTGATTTTTATCAAGCTGGAGTTGATTGAACTTGCTGAAGAATGCATGTTACCAAATCTTGCTTGATTAAATGTCAGGTTTAAAAATGCATGCAGGCTTTTTGATTCCAGATTGAAGAAGAATGCTTGCATGCTTTGAGGTGTTTGGTTTGAAAAGAATTACAGGCTTACTGAGTTGATTTCTGGCCTGAAAAAGTGGGTTACCGATTTGATTTAGATCTTTAAAAGGGTTTTCAGGTTTTGATTTACATTTTTGTTTTGAGGAGTGTTACTTACTAATTTTTTTTTTTTGGGAAATTTGTTACAGTTGAAAATTTTCTTAGCTTTGAATTAAAGAATAGAAAAGGAAATAAGGGTGAGAAGCAATGTGTTTGTATAAGTAAATTTTGCGATTTAATAAAAATAAAATAAAATGAAAATTAATAAGGACACTTGTCTAATATCTTAACATTTGTCATCTTGAATTAATATTTACTTAACACATGTTATTAGGTTACTTAATGTACTAACACATGTCATATGTATTATTTTATTTATTTTAAATGTTAAATAAAAAGCTTTACTTAGTTTATTTATTCTTATGTAAATGTATATATGAATTTCTTTTTAAAGAAAATGTAATAAAACTAATTATATATAAATAAAAGCTTATATCCAAATATCTTTTAAAACGTTTATCTTTTAAATTTCAATTTTAAATTCAAATTCAACTTAAATTTTAAAATCCAATTTAAAGTCAATTTATAACAACACATTTAATTTGAAAATAACAATTCAATTTTCTTTTAAAATCTACTTATATCTATCACATTATTAATATTTTTTAAAATAACAATTTAAAAATAATTTATAAAAGAGATTGTCTTATTGTTTAAAAATTACTTATATATTAAATAAATTAATATATCATATGTTAATTGTATTTTAAATTCTTATATATAAATTCAAACCATATTTGAAAAGAAAATAAAACAAAGCTTTTATGTTAATCTTATTTAATTTTATACTTAAGCTAAATATAATTTAAACAACTAACATTTCCCTTAAATATTTTAGAACAATATGATTATTTATTTAAATAGCTTTGAAATGTTTTTATTTTAAATTAACCAAAATTTCCAAATTGCCAAATATAATTTAGAATTTGAAAACATGATTTTATTTATTAAATTCAACCCAAAGATTTCTATTTACAATATATACAAACAAATATACATTATAAATAGACAACATTTTATTAGCTTTTAAAAGATAAAATTTACCAATTAAATAATTATTTGCTTATAAAGGAATAAATTGCCAATTTAAATTAATATTATAAAATAAAATTATCAGATCATTTTAATTTTTAATAAAGATTATTAAATTGATATTGCCCAAAATTCCAGGTCATCACATTCCTTCCCCCTTAAAAGAATTTCGTCCCTGAAATCTAAAAGCAAAGATAATTTAATAACCCATCAAAGATTTTAATTTAAACTATAAGCATATATTCTCAACTATATGCTAACAACTATAGCAACCAATTCACTCAATCAAACAAATCTAATGATCCTGACACAAATCAGGATAGATTTTCTAACACTATCAAGAGTTTCCCAGGTATAAATACTGGAACACTTGCTCTACTGAATCCAAACTAGCTATACTACTAAGCTACAGAGCTCCTACTCATCAAGATCTACAAAACTGAACAGGATATCAGACCATAGACAAGTCCTGTTCAACAACCAAAACCCTAGAACTGCTTGTTCCAAAACCAGGGATGGATCACACACGTACTCCCTCGGAGATATGTGAAATACAATGAATCCCAGTCTTCCAAACTGGCCATTCAATTCAATTGACCAAAACACTTATCCGTACTAGAACATAGAAAAGATCCAATACCTCGGAGCTAGCTTCCCAGTCTTATCAAACTTAAAGCTCCTTTGATCGGAGAAAACTTATCCAAAATCAAATCTCCGACTTCGGAATCCAAATTCCTTCATCTCATCCACAAAAACTCCACTAATGATCCTAGGCTACCTTCATCCCCCGATCAGCTCAACCTTCGCTAATGCCTCTAGAAACAAACTGGACCAAAAACAAATCAACAAAATGATCCTCTTAAGATCAACTAAAATCAAGAACAAACTCTACTTCACAACCATCAGTAGAAAACTAACTTCTCCTATCTGGAAAAGACAAAATAGGGCACTCGCCAAACTTGCCTTAGATCTTGAAAAATTCCACTCTAGAACAGCTGCTACCTCGCTTCTGCTGCACAACTCTGATCTAAAGTATACGAGAATGCCGACGATGAGCACAAACTAATCCAACACATCCCAAAAGACACGGTTTATCAGATCCATAAAGAGAAATCTTAGATGTTCCACCAAATCTTGAGCTGCTTCACCAAATCCTCTCTCTCGGAACCGTCCTTCTACTAAGCTGATCCACCGGTATCACTCCTGAAACCCCAGTTGATACAAAGAATCAATCTCCAGATGCTATGGAAAACCTCTGACCTATATGAAAACATCCGAAAAAATCTCTGACAACTTCCAATCCCTGGAGATGACTCGATCCCAAGCAAAAGATAACCCAAGAGAACACTCAACTATCGCAAGTTACTTTTTCGATCAACCCAGTCTAATTTGCAAAGAAACTATTCTCTCTTTACCAATCAGAACAGCTTATGTTTATCAAGCCAATCCATCGAAGAAAATGATCCATTCAGCTGCTTCTGAACTCTACTTCTAGAAAACTGCTTAGCCAGATGACCTTCTTGATGGCACACAGAATCACTCCGTGCTACAATGCTGCCATGGATGCCAAAGATTTCCTATCCAAAGCTCTTCGAACCTCAAAGCCATATCATCCAATCCCACACAGACCCTTGAGATGGGCAGACACACTTTAAACTTGTTCCAAAAGAAACATCCTCGGAATATCCTTAGTCACTGCATCTCATCACACAGCTACTACTTCCTGAGGTTGTCAAGATACCATCACGTGCTTCTACTCAACCGACAGATCCAAACTCTCACTCAACCAGACTTGCACTTCAAAGATGGACTCCGACCCTTAAAAAGGCTTCCTTTAGAGATTGGTGAAATCCTTACACCACTGCAAAGCTCACTCGAGACGGTATTTGGGTCTACAGTCTCGACAGATACACTTCCAACCTCAACATAGACTCTTACCATTGGTAGTCGTTCTACACACACCACTACCCTTCCTACCTCTAGAACTTATATTGGAAAACCCAAACAAGAAACCCAACAAATAGGTAGAAATAATATATATATATATATATATATATATATATATAAATACAAGTATGCTCTCTCTCAAGAAAGAAATCACTCCAAAGCCTAGGCGTTCACTCAACCTAGCGCTCTGATACCAACTATGACGACCCACCTTCCTCTCCCTAGAAAGACACATCATCATTAAGAAAGAAAGGGATATAAAGAGAAAGATAGAGAAGAAAGAAAAGAAACAACATCATAATCTCAACAGCCGAACGAATAAATTATATCAATCACATAAGATATTACATAGTATACAACATCTATCAGAGTTACACAGATTATACATCACATACTAGACACTTATAAACACCTGTATAGTTATTACAACTTAATACAACACAAACATTTGACTCAGAGATCACACAGCGGAACACTATATATATATTTACAAATACTGAAGCTTCCTTCTCCATTGCTCCTCTAGAATTCGTCAAAGCTAACCTGAATCCCTTGGCTACTCGTAAAAATTTGAGTACCCAAGAGTTTAAGAAAACAGAAGATAAACTCCGAGTCAGACATGGATCTGGTGTGAGTAACAGGTTAAAGCTGCTTAACTTTTGAAAACCTTTGAAAAGAAAAGGTATCACGTAAGACTCCCCACACATAAACACGGGTAAGTTTCTACCTTATGCTAACCAAAACATTTGATAGGAAATCCAATGATATTATAATAGGGTCTAGGGTTTTCAAGCAAATAAAAAATAGCCGAAATTGTTACATTCATTAAATTCCAGCATACTAGCCACAAAGTGGGTAATACAATCAAAACCGTAAGGGCACGTAGGAAGAATGGATTTCCATCAATGGCAGGGCTACTGGGGTACCGCCCATCACAGTACGTGGCCTAGATCACGGTACCAAGGATCCACCCTAAATCCCCTGCAACATAAGGCCGGAACCATCCCTTATTGGGCAGTCCCGAACAAGACAACCTCGGAAGTTGTTGCAATCAACTGCCCCACACAGCCGAATATAAAGGGACTTCTAGATAGGGGAAGATCTTGTCCTGCTTGGGTGCTACCCACTTAGCCTTGCTGCGCCTCCCCTGTTTTAGCCATTCCCGGCTGATGAGGCTACGATTACCTTTATAGAACATATCTATCTTAGAATGCTCATCGTCCACCTGACGATGTTCTGAAATCATTCAATCCATACAAGTTCGTTCTGGCATCGAATGAAACCGAAGGCATTATCTCGTTACACTCATTTTGGAATCATCCTTAGAGTTAACGAAAATAACCCTTGCACTATGAATCTTCATCTTCATTTGAGATTCATGACCTATCGTTAATTTGGATCGATGTGGTTTTCGGATATCCAAATTTGGAAACCCGATCCCGATCTCATCGAAATCGAAAACACCATCTTTTAAGTCCAAGTTGTTTTAAAGTTAAAACAATTCAATTCTATTATCTATATTCACACAGATAGATAATTCACAATATCACAGATAGATACGTCATATCATCACCATTTAACCAAAGCATCCATATCACAGAAAAGCACATATCCCATATCTGAGATATCAAGCGATTCAAGGCAATCAATATCATCCAACCATCCATAAGCAAAGATCTATTTATCTAACATCTATAAAAATTAATTATTTTTATCACTATAAATCTTGCTTACTTGACCAATAATTAGATTCAAACCAATTAACCATTCTCTAATTATCCATCTTTAATTAATTCCCCTTGATTAATTATTCTCTAATTACTTTAAGTAGTCAGCCTTTAATTAATTTCACAAATTAATTATCCTTAACCATTTATAGTAATTAACCTTTAACTGCTTCATTAATTAATTAATTATAATTAATTACATTAATCCTTAGTTAATTAATTACTTTATAATCACTTATTATTGATTAATTATCCTTTAATTAATCAATCCTTAATTACATCATTAATTACATTAATTAATGATCCCTTAATTACATCTTAATTAATTATTAATCATATTTAATAATTAATCTTTAATTAATCTTTATTCATTAATCAACGTTGATAAATCACTTTGTGTAATTAATTATCCTTAATTAATTACATCACTTAATTACCTTCAAATACTTTATTAATTAATTCTTAAATTAATTCCACCAAGTAATTAATTATTAATTGCTTCCACTAAGTAATTATCCTTCATATTAATTACACAAAATAATTAAACTCAAAACCACTATCATTCTTTAATTAATTACATCCTGTAATTATCCACTAATTACTTCACTAAGTAATTACACTTCATTAAGTAATTATACTTAACAAATCTTCCAGTGATTATCTTAAATTAATTAAACTTAACTATTCATATTAAACGTAATTAATTACAATGAGTTATTAATTTCCTTAATTACTTTCATTAAGAAATTATACTTACCCCATTCCACAAATGATTATCCTTAATTAATTGATCTAATTAATTATTAAAAATAATCACATTAATTAATTATTTATTAATCCCCAAGTTAATGATCTTCATTAACTATTAACAATCCTTTAATTACTTCTCTTAAGTAATTAAACTTAGATTAACCATTATTAATTACAAATTAATTAATCTTTAATAATCAATTAATTAATCTCTAATTATTTAATTAATTAAGTGCTTAGCTGTAACTTAATTAATCTTTAATTACTTGATTAATTAATTTCTAACCATTAATTTATAATCTAATCTGATCTAATTAATGATCCTTGATTTCAAATTAATTAACCTTTAAATTAATCAACTTACAACCATTAACTACTTATTTATTAATCCATAATTATTAATTAATTAAAGTAATTAATCCCTCTTTAATTAACTTATTAATTTATTATCTTAAATCATTAAACCTTAATTAATCTTTAAAATAAAGTATTAGCCTTTATAACTACTTTAATTGTCATTAACAAAAGCCTTTGAAACATTTTACCTTTAAATCTTCCTTCTAATTCATTTCAATTAAAGATTTAAAATAATTACAAATTTAACTTTAACAAAATTTAAATCAAATTTACAAAACCTTTTTAAGTCCAAACGCTAAAGAAACACTTATCATTCATAAAAGAAATTTATAAGAGTTTTAAACCATTTCATTTAAATTCAAATCATTTTAAAATATACTTGAAACATTTAGAGTTGTTTAAACAATTTAATTTTCTAAACTTTATTTATTTTAAAATTAGGATACAAAAGTTAATTTGAATCCATGCTTAAACTTGATTTAAAAATTGGGGACCCCTCCATCTTTGATTTCTCTTCCCGCTAACCCATCCCATCCCACTTCTTCTCTACAACCTTGTCATTCATCCCCTATCCTTGTACCTTCCTCTACAACTTCCCTTCCTTCTCTGCTAGTCCTTTTTCCTTCTTCCATCCCTTATCCAGTCAGTGTTCCCATAGTCACTGCCACATTTGCTGAAGCTTCCTCTTATCTTCCTAAGTCTTCTACTCCGATTCTCTCATCTCCACCTTTGCTTCCTCAAAATTAATCACAACTTGCTTGGAACTCTCTGTTCAAAGCCAAACCCAATAATGCTCGTAAATATGTACCACGCGACATCCAACTTGAGTTAAATGGAGATGCTATTGTGCCACCTGCTGAAGTTGTTAAGGCAGGAAACACAATGTGGAAAGAATACCTTGTTGGTTTTTTCCTTGACAATCCACTACCTTACTCTACAGTATTGTATTATCTTAAAAGGCATGGAAATTAAGTGGCTCTATTACTGTTAAATCAGATGGGTTCCTGTTCTTGTTCAAGTTCTCTAACGAGGAAGATAGGAAAAGATTATCAAAACCTGACCCAGTTGTGATGAGGAATAAACTTTTTATAGTGAAGCCATGGGATGAAAATATAGGCAATAATTGTAGTAGCATCAAAGCTGTTCTTGTTCGGATTAAGCTATCTAATATTCCATTGCATGCTTGGTCACCTTTGGGTATTAACTAGTTAGCATCAAGGGTTGGAAAACTTCTTTGTATGGATGCATCAACTGAAAAATTTGAACGTATCTCATTTGCTAAATGCTTAGTCGAAGTATATCCAAAGAATGATTTACCTGAAAACTTTACAGTAAAATTGCTTGATGGTTCTGATCAAATTCTGTATGTTGATTATTTATGGAAACCATAAATTTGCACTATATGTAAGGAGTTTGGGCATTTGATAAATAGATGCAAGAAAGTTGAATGTGAAGGAAATGTTAATCTATGTGAAATTAAAGTGCAGGAAAAAACTAGTGATACTAATCAGAACACGGTGAAGAAGGAGAAAAACATAGACAAACAAGACAAAGTGAAGAAAGTCTGGCAAAAAGTTAATAGGAATAAGGGAAAAAAAGAACTATACGTGAAGAATTGGAAGACATATCATTGAAAATGCCAGGTGCAAAGGAAAAATCTGCTCATGATGGAAATGAGGAAAATAAAATTGAACTTGAAGTAGGGAATAAAATTCTCAGTGTCGACCAAGCTTGTACTATTATCACACATAACAAGTTCAACTTGCTGCAATCTGAAAAGAACGAGCAAGGCATATTGGAAATACTTGATGAAGAGGAAGGCGAAATTACTAATGAAGTAAATTGTGAAGATCAACACAAGGATTTTTCCTTGAATATTACAACCTTGTTGAAGGTAATGAATCTGGAAATAAAGTTCTTTCTTCAAAAACTATGGTGCAGCATATGCCTATAAATGATATAACTAATTGTAGCAGTAGCAAGGAAGTTGGTAATGACACTACTGATGTGCATGCTCATGGTGATACTCTTATATCAGATATTGATGGTAGCTGGTGCAAAACTTTTGAGACTCAAATTACTTATTTAATTACCTCCATGCATATTTCTAATGTTGATGTTCAATCACCTGTATCTCCACATTATAATATTTCTATTGAGTTGCCAGGATGGCTTTCATGTATCCCCTTCCCTCTTCCTCAACTTGTTCCACCTCCAGATCCTTCCATCTCATTTTATTCAAACCCACATCCGACCTCCCCCAAAGCTCTGCCACGTAAGCAAATTGAAACAAGATCTCTTTCTGCTAAGAGAAGAAATAACACCACCTTACCTCAATAATTGTTTAATGAATAAAAAAATCGCTTCTTGGAATCTCAGAGGTGCCCACTGCAATTTGAAACTTGATCAGGTCAAAAGTATTATCTCCATGTATGATATTTGTCTCTTTGGTCTGCTTGAAACAAATCTAAATCTTACATTATCCATTAAGGCTGCTGCATATATTAAACCTAATTTGGCCTTCCACCATAACCTCGATTCTGCATCATATGGTAGAATTCTTGGTATCTATGATTCTGCGGTGTTGACTCTATCTCCTATTCTTACTTCTAGACAATACATCCACTTTCATGTCCATGATTCACAAACTCAATCTTCCTTCTACATCACTTTTGTATACGCTGACAACTCTGTTTTATCCAGAAATTCATTTTTTAACTCCTTGCCTCCTCTTCGACAATCTTCTCACCCCTAGGTTGTTTTGGGAGATTTCAACTCCTGCTATGACTATAATGACAAATTTGGTGGAACTCCTCTTATTCCTGGAGACCTTGCACCTTTCAATCTTGCTGTATTTGAGTCTGACTTAATCTTGGTTAACAAGTCAGGAGCTAAGTATTCTTGGAACAACAGAAGCCGTAGCGGTGTTCGTACCTTCACAACAATTGATCATGCCTTCAGTAACATCCAAGCTCTCAATTTTTGGCCATCCCTGTCTATCT